>OY728128.1:307928754-309178754 GCA_963277665.1 Viscum album | reverse complement strand
GTCAACTCTTTGACCCAGGAATTATAGTTACTTTTAATCAAAAAGGTTGCACTATCAAGGGAACGACAAGAAATTCACTTATGAAAGGATGCAGAACAGAAGGCAACCTGTATCCGGTTGATAGTAAAGAAAATTTTTGCTACATGGCTGTTGAAGAAGAAAACAATTTGTGGCATAGGAGACTGGGTCACATCAATCAACAAGACATGGAGAAAATATCAAAATTGAGGATTGTCATGGACATTCCTAACTTGAAGCGTGAGCATGAAAAATCTTGTGATGCTTGCATTCGTGGAAAGCTGGTTTGCGGTTCATATCGGCCAAAGAAGAAAAGGGCATCTCATCTTCTTGATCTAATTCATACAGATGTTTGTGGCCTGATAAATGTTGTTGGAACTCATGGAGAAAGGTAATTTTTCCTTTTCATAGATGATTATAGCATAATGGAATGTGTAATGGTTATACATAGGAAACGACAAGTGCTTGAATGCATGAAGAAGTATTGGCGAATTGCCGAGAATGATACCGGACGAACAATCAAAGTTTTGCGATCTGATAATGGAGGGGAATACACATCTATTGAGTTTGAGAATTACCTATAAAAACATGGAATACAACATGAGGTAGCTGCTATGAGAACTCCATAGCAAAATGGAGTTGTTGAGCGCCGGAATCGACAAGTCAACAACATGGACAGGACTATGCTGATTGAGAGTGGTATCTATCGCCATTATTGGAAGGAAGCTGTTGAAGATGTAGTGCACATTCATAATTGAATAGGACTTTATATGGGAGAAATGAAGACACTATATGAATTGTGGCATGGAAGGAAGCCTTCGTTGAAATAATTTCATGTTTTCAGAAGTAAAGGTTTCATTCAGAATAAAGAAGGAAATCAAGGGAAGTTTGGTGACAATGCTGATGAAGGAATTTTTATTGGGTATCCAATGAACAACAAAGCCTATAAGTGTTTCAAAAAGCGATTAGGAAGGATTTTTGTAAGCAGTGATGTTAAGATAATTGAAGAGAAATCCACAAATTCTTCAAGGACAACATATGATGATGTGATTGAAAGTGAGGAAGAAAGTGAACATGGAGAAAATAAAAATTCAGAAATAGAGGAAGCTATACAAAACACTCAGCAGTCACATCATGATGTTGACTTAGAAGAAGAATCTGAAGAAGAAACTGTGGCTGGAGAAAATGAAACTGAACTACACAGGAGAAATCGTAGAGCTGAGATCGATTCATCTAACATAATTGGGGATATGAGTGCACCCACAAAAACAAGGAGGATGAGGAATAACACGGAATCTTTAATTCTATCAATTGAGGAGCCATCCTCATTCGAAGAAGCTGCAAATGATGAATCTTGGGTAAAGGCAATGAATGAAGAGCCATATCAGATTGACAAGAATCGGACATGGGATCTTGTCCATAGACCTGAAGGTCACAATGTGATTGGTACAAAATGGATCTTCAAGAACAAGTTTGATGAGCATGGAAGTGTTATCAAAAACAAGGATCGACTGGTATGTAAGGGGTATTCCCAGATTGAAGGTGTTGATGTTGAAGAAACCTTTTCTCCAGTGGCTAGACTGGAGTCAATCAGACTTTTCCTTTCCATGGTACTCCAAAGAGGATATAAAGTATATCAAATGGATGTAAAGGCAACATTATTGAATTTTGTACTTGAAGAATAAGTCTACATTGAACAAACAGTGGGTTTTGTTCTTGGTACTGATGAGACAAATGTCGGCAAATTGAAGAAAGCCCTATATGGTTTGAAGCAGGCACCACGAGCATGGTATTCCTGCCTGTACTTTTACCTCAAGAAGCTAGAGTTAAAAAGATGAGGAGTGGATCACAATCTATATGTGAAGAATTATCCAAAATATCAATTCATGGTTCTAGTCTATGTTGATGATATCATATTTTGTGGCAGTAGGCATAAATCAGTGCATGAATTTTCCAATCATATGAAATCATAATTTGAAATGTCTATTATTGGGGAGCTCATATATTTCTTGGGGCTACAGGTGATTCAAAAGAAGGATTACACTTTCCATTATCAAGAAAAGTATGCAGGAGAGGTGTTGAAGAAGTTTAATATGCAAGACTCCAAACCAATGTCAACTCCGATTGCAGTTGGAACTAAACTAGGAAAGCATGAGGATGGGACCTCTTTAGATACCACCATGTACAATAGGATCATTGGGAGCCTACTATACCTAATAGCGACACGGCCAAATATTGTCTTTTCCACATGTCTTACGACCCTCTTTTAGAGTAATCCAAAGGAGGAACATATAGCGGCAGTCAAAAGAATCATGAGGTACATTCAAGGTACACATAACTTTGGGTTAAATTTTGATGCAGGTGGGGACAATGAATTATCAGCATTTTCTGATACTGACTGGGTTGGTGATGTAGTAGATAGAAAGTCCACCAGTGGTGGAGCCTTCAATATTGGGAAGAAATGTGTTGGGTGGTTGAGAAAGAAACAAGAAACTACTTCTCTTAGTACTGCTGAAGCTAAGTATATATCCGCAAAAAAGGCATGCACTCAACTGCTATGGATGAAGCAACAATTAACAGATATTGGGGATGAGGTAAGGCAACCAATGGTGATTTATTGTGATAATAAGAGCGCAATTGATCTTATGAAGAATCTTGTTCAGCATTCTCGTACAAAACATATTGAAATCAAGTATCACTTTATCAAAGAGAAAGTTGAACAAGGGGCGATTAGAATGGATCATGTGGGAACTGATGAGCAAGTGGATGATATCCTGACCAAGCCACTGTTAGTGGCTGTGTCTGAGAAGCATCGGTTGAACCTCAGTGTTTAGCTACCTCCCAATGCATAAGTAGCTTACACAATACCCCTCTCCCCGATTATGATAACTGTTTTTATCTATTTACGAATGTGATGAAGGTTTGTGGGGGAGATACTATCTAGGGGGAGTATGGTTTGAGCCGAACAATGAAAAAATTACCGGTCTTTGGGTTTATTGTCAATGGGGGAGAAAGGAATAAATTCAAGCATGTTCAGGCATGTAATGCTTCTGTAATGATTCTTGGGCATCATTGAGAATTCCAAAACTGGAACCCAATTCAAGCTTCCTCTCTTGTTTTCTATACTGAGCATTGCTCACGTAGACTTAGAGTGTTGGCTGAGTTGATTCTTACATTTTTGGTTTGCACATGGATTGGGATCTATTGAATTTATTTTCTGATTTCCAACAAACCCAAAGGGGGATATTGTTGGAACCATGGTCTTCTATGCATGAATTGGAGTATGCTTTGTGTTTGTTGACAATCCTCAGTAGAAGTTCAGAATTTATACCAACAATGTGATCATACAGTTCAAGCAGACAACAGTATTGAAGGTGGCACCGTTTCCCAGTGTTTTCCAAATTTTTGGGCTTGAAAATCAACAAATGGAGAAAAGTGTTTTTGGCAAAGAGACTTTCCCACCATGTACTTGAAGGAGAGGTAACTTGTGTGCCTAGAGTTTTACAGGATCGGAACGTGGAAAATGGCAAAGGGAAAAGGGTCGTGCAAGTATTGGTTGGGTCGCGTAAGTGACCTACGCGCCGAGAAGGGACTTGTGCGCCGGTGCCTAGGAGGTCTGGAAACTTGCGCGCTTATTGTTCTTCAGGATCAGAACTTCGAAATATGGAAAATGAAAGAGGGTCACGCAATTATTGGTTTGGTCATGCAAGTGAGTTACACGACAGAGGCTAGGTTGATTGGAGCTGCGCGTTGTGACCTGCACGCCATGAGGATACTTGCATGCCACCGCGCAAGGGGGTCCAGTTTTGCCTATAAATAGAGGACCACCCCTCCTCATTTGTAATGAAGTTCAAAAATTAGATATTTTTTGAGCTCTCATCGTGCAAGTGTTTGAGTCATGCAAGTGGTAGTTGGGTCGCGCAAGTAGAGGCTGCGCGCTGGTTGTTGGCTGCACGACCAAGGCGGTTTGGGAGTTAAAGGCGCAGTGTCGCGCAAGTTTGGAGTTGAAAGAGGCAGTGTCACGCAAGTGGGTTGGTGTCACATGCGCGCTGAATATGTACCAAGAAAGTGACTTCCACGCAATTCTTGAAATTTGTGAGCCGATCTTGGAGAAGTGCACCAGGAGAGGTTGGAGTACGCTGGTCGTTTTGGAGCTGCATGAAAGCTGGAAGATTTCCCGATATCTTCGGTGCAAACTAAGATTAGTCTATGAGTGAAAGTTGGACTTCAACAGAGCATCTAAACACAACAGAGGATGCATTCTCTTGCAATGATGAATAGACCTTCACATCTATAAACTGAGTGTGACTTCACCAAGGGCAGTGGGCCAGGGGGAGTCAATGGGAGTGACTCGATGGACGCTGTGAGCTTTCCCTAAACCTTTTGTAAAGGCAGTGAGCCTGGGACAAAGTGAATGTGCCAAAACCTTTGTAATCCACCAATAGTGAAGTTTAGTGGAATTTGGTATGACCGACAACCTGTCAACGTATGCTCCTTGGACGTAGCCCTTAGTGGTGAACCAAGTAAAAAGTGATGTATCACCTCTCTGCATGTGAATGCTTGCTTTCTGTTCATATCCATCATACATGTTTAACAAGTTCCTACCAACGTGGGAACAAGATCCATAAATTTAAAAGAAAAAGTTGACTCCTAGATTCACCCCTCCCCTCTCAGGGAATCCCGAGGTCCTTCATCAATAGTGTTTTTGGATTACATTGATTTCCGAGGATCATCCTACAAGGAATAAATAGTATAAACTGATGACTTGGGCTGGTCAGTATCATATTTCTAAGGTTTAGTAGAATTAACAAATATCTTTGACCATCTAGGATTAACCTAGTGGGGTCAGTGATTATACATTTTGACACATTATGGACAAAGACATCCATTTTAGGCTGAAGCATGTATGGTCGATCTCGGGTGTCACTTTAGAACCTAAGGATTGTTGATGGTTTTATTTATGTATATTGTGTGTTTATTTATTTTTCACATTAGAATTAATAATAATTTTTATTCTAGATATGATTAAAGTCACTCTTAGTAGTGTCCTACTAAGTCGTATTGATACCATCCTCAGGCCACTATTTGGTACTTGAGTAGAATTTATGTTTGAAGGATAAGATTAGGGAAATTTCCCTATAGTTGATGATTGATTGGTTCTAATAAAATGGATCAGGGAATATTGGTACAGATATAGTCCTTGAGACTATTTTGGGGGATTTCCTAGTCTTTTTGATCTTTTGGGTTTTTTATATGACTTTATACTAATATATGAATTCCTGAAATGTATTGTATATGGTTCATCTTGATATAGAATGGGTTATTTTTTATTATGTATCTTCACTTTTTTAATGGTTTATTTACAACTTTATATGGATGTATCAAATTTCCATTTCCACTATTTTTTTACTCTAATATGCAGGTATAGTCTCCCTACTATACCACCATATATGTAGCACCCTAAACACTTCATGGTATGTTTCTCTTAAATACATTCTAGTTATAGCCTATATTTCATGAATCATTGAGCCTTTATGGAACAAAACATGGTTACTTAAAGGAGATATCCATAACCTAGTGAAGAAAACATAATTTTGTCACTTCTAAGATGTGAATTTGGAAAATCTGATATACATGGTTGCGATCAGTGAGTTATTTGGAGTCCGATAAAGAAAAATCAATTTTTAGTGAATAGTAACCTACCCTTATGAATAGTAACCTACCCTTATGAATAGTAACATACCCTTATGAATAGTAATATGACTATTATTAATGGTATCCATACCATTGAGTGTATAAATGAATTTAGGCACCTTAAAATTGAAGATGAAAATTTTAAGTGTTTATATTTTTCGATTAAATAATGAATTTAATTAAATATTTAATTAATCATATTTAGAAAATTATATTTGAAAAATGGACTTCATTTTTGGATTCTACACGTTGAAAAATGGTTAGGATGAATTTTTGGGTTTTTTCTGAAATACTTAAATTTTTTATGAATAGTAAAATCCGATAATTCACAGTAAATGAAAAATAATGGATTAATTGAGTCATCACTGATGATTTGCTAAGGTAAGCCCAATAGATTCGGATTAACATGCATATATTACTGTTCTTTGTCATGGAATACTCACTATTGGTTGTCTTGTGAGGAAATAATAAATTAATGATTATAATATTAAGAAAACTCCTTTCTCCTCCACTATAAAACCCCCTTCACTCCCTCTTCTCTTTGCTGCTCTCAAGCCTTGTGAATTGATAATATTCTGCCCATATCCCTCCCCAAGATCCTCCCCCATGTACAAAAGCTCTTAGCCTCATCAAAATACCAAAACCTCTCCCCTTAAGAGGTTCTCAAAGGAGGAAGTCTCAAGAGGTAAATTCCACATTCCAATTCCTTCAATTCTTTTAAGTTCTTTTCTTTTTGTTTCTTTTATGAACATAATAGTATGATAAATCTCGTAACATACATGTACTGTAATGTTTTCATGCCAATGGTATATTTCATTACTTGCTCTCCTTTCCCCACCATTTATTTTAAAGAAATGAAAGCACTGTTTGAGATGTGCTAATTTAGCACATTCAAGGACAACAATTTATCAATTTCTATTTTAATCTTTAAATCTGGTCATGAAACCATTTGTGTTTTGGTTGAACCATATTATTATATATTTAATATATCCTATTTTTAGTTCTGTAATCCTTTTGTAGAAATGGTATTAAGTTATAAAGCAAAACATGTTCATTGTAATCAAAACCACCATTTAGCCAAAACAGTTAATATATATAATAATTCGAATTCACTCTATGTAACCAAACTAAATTTAAAACCATGTAATCTTATGTATGTTCAATAATAGAATATAAATTCATTTCTGGACAACCACATCCATCTTATATATTTATCCTAACTTGAATATAAGTGAACCGATCATTTAAAACCAAGTAAACAAACGAGCCCGAACAATGAAATTGAACCTTATAACTAATCAAAAAGGTCTTGAATGAACTGAAAAGGGTTATAATAAATCATTTACATATATAATAGGTTATGTAATTATGAATTAATACATCTAATTGTTTATTCAGGTCTTAAATAACAAGTCAAGAACACCTTCAAGCATAAGGTAAGGGATCCTCTCTCTCACTTTTGTTCAAGAATCTCCCCTATGTTGTGCCCTTTTAATTTTAATTCCTAATGATGGGGTATGTTTTCACACATCCCCAATACTTCTCTTGTGAAATATAAATAATTTAATACCCCTTTACCTCTCATTAATCCCTCTCAATAACACTCGTTACCATGCCGAAATGTTTGTAAGGTGTTTCTCATCTGACATTCATTTCTATGATATTTTCATTGTTCGCCACTTATTTCTTATATGTGGTATATGTGTACTGAAATTTGATATATAATAACATTATTCTATTTATATTCATGTTATTCAATGATTCATTTGAGTTTTATTAAGTTCTGGTCATATGATTCGACTGATTACAGTGTGGTAAGAGTCTTTGTCTCAACTACTATTTTGTTGTGACTAACTTTGTATTGTGCACCTAATAATCCTTATGTGGTGTAACTACTGCCCATTTCAGATCTCCTTTCATTTTAAAATTATATTTATATTAAATATCCATAATCTCATATCATGGATATTATTTTTTTCTAAACCGTATACCATTTTTACATATGATTTTTATTTGGAAAGTTATTTTAATATTGATGAATCCATATACTCTACTCTATACGGATTTTGAAAAGGCATATTGCTATTATATTGAACCAATGTATAAAGAATGATTTGTACATGTAGAGGTGGTTGGGTCCCACTAAAGCCCCTCGATGCATTGGTAGGTCTCATGAGACAAATTAGTTTGGCGATAAACCCTTCGAGTTTTTTCCAAAAATCAGACGGATTTCTACCCATAGAACTAAACCATTTTTACGGTATTATGGTTTAATGTGACAGATACATGAAATCTAATTAATAAGCATTCTCTTTATTCATTATCAGTTATTATTATTATCCATGAGGTTTTCACTAAGTCAAAATCTATGGATGCATTTTCATTCTCAGTTTATTAATGGCATTAGTTTTTCATTTATTCACTACGCCATATTGATTATGTCAGATTGATCGTGATTCAATTATTATGGTACTCATGCTTCCACTATTTGTAACCCCTACTGAGCATTTGAGCTCACCCCTTTCATTTTTTACCTTCAATAGGTGATGAAGATAAGGTCATTAATTGAGTTCATGTGGTTGCAACTTTTAGTTTTATTATGTATTGTATTTTGTAAACTTTTTCAATGTAATTTGTGTTACATCTATGTATCTAGTTTCTTCAAGACTACTAAACTGATCATTCCTTCAGGATTTTTATTTCTTCTAACCATTCCAATATTACAAGTATTGTACTATCTCTATCCTTGATGGGTTGGGGTGTTACAGTTGGTATCATAAGAAGTTTAGTATGAACCTTGAAAAATAGATTTAGAAAATGTAGATTAGGGAAGAATCCCTTAGATAAGCCAGTGAGGATAAACATACAAGAACGTCGTGGTATTTTGGTAAGGGATAGATTATGTGGATCTTTCAAGCAATGAATCCCTATCTGGATATGAGCAGGTAGAGGCGGCTCTGGAACAGATGTATCTAGGGGTAAAACCCAAAAACACCGTTTTGAGCTAGACTCGAATAGGAACCGGTGCACGAAAATGGGCCTTGATGAACTCTTGGTTACGACACTCCTGGGGGATATGCTTAGGATAATTCACATTTTATTTACAAGCCATTATGAAGGAGTTTAATGTAGTTTTTTCCTCAGAGAAATCATGTTTATAAGATTATCTATACATATAATTTCAATCTATGTTGAGTGCTTTTCTATTTGAGATTAATAAACTAATCTAGTGTATCCCATTATTTAGAAATGGAATTTAACAGAATAAAGGGGATCAATACTCACGGGATAGGTAGGGATATCCCTACCGAGCAAGTCAACATAGTAAATGTTGGAGCATATCAGATCATGACCATATTGGGAAAACTTACTCAGGTTGTAACGAATAACCCTTCCACACCTGTGTTGGATCGTTTCATGCGGCAGAAGCCCCCATATTTTAGCGGGACTACTAACCCAGTGGTTTTTGAGAAATTTATCAAGTCCCTTGAAAAGATACTCATGGAATTAAGATGTAATAAAAATGAAAAGGTATTATTAGAATTATATTGTCTCAAGGGATATGCTGATCAATGGTGGTCCTTGATTCAGAATACCATGGAGGAATAAGAAATAGAAGATATGGAATGGATGAATTTTAAGGAAATATTCTTAGAAAAATATTTCCCTCGTGAGGAATGAACTAAAATGAAGATGAAATTACTTAGCTTAAAACAAAGGGAAGAAGACAATGTTGAAGAGTATGAGGCTACTTTCACAAGGCTGGCCAAGTATGCCATAGATTATGTATGTGACTCGGCAGACAAGATTGATCATTTCTTTGAAAGTCTTAAGCAATTTCTTCTAAGGGAACTGGCTTCTAAATCATTTTTCATCATATGATGAAATTGTATCAAGTGGCATCAAAACAGAGAGGTAATTTGCTAGATCAAATATTTTCAAATGAAACCAATATAAGAAGTGGTAGTCTGATAACAAAGGAAAAGGAGAAGCACCAAAGAAGAGCAAGGGACAAAGATACTCCCATTATGTGAGAACTGTAGAAAGAATAATCTTGGGAAATGCTTGAAAGGCATGGGAGTTTTCTATAACTGTGGAGAAAAGGGTCATCGATATGATGAATGCAAGGGGAAGAAAAAATTCAATGATATTAAATGCTACAATTGCAGAGAGATGGGACACTATGCAAATAAGAATCCTAAGTGCCAAGGAAATATGCCTCAGAAAAATCCAAGAGAACAAAGGAGAGCCTATGCGATTAAAACCGTGGAGGTTGAAGTTCCTAATGATGTGGTGGCAGGTACTTTAATTATTTCCTCAAACTTTTCCAACACTTTATTTGATTCTGGATCATCGCATTCATTTATATCTTCCCAGTTTTCTAAGAAAATTAGATATGTCCAATTTTATTTAATAAAGGAGTTGTCAGTCAAAACTCCCAGGGGATGTATCATTAAAACAAAGGCATGTCGATTAGTCCCCCTCTAGACACCAAAATGTGCCTTATTTTCTAACCTTATCATCATACCAATGGCAGAAATTGATATAATTATCGGTATGGATTGGCTGTCAAATTATGATGCGAAGATTTATTGTAAGAAGGAGGAAGTTAGAATTTTTGAAAATGGTGTATAATCCCTTTTCTTTAGGGTAGAAGCTTGACCACATGATTCTTATCTAGAACCACCCCTAGTAGCACTAATGAATGTAATATTTAGAGAGGAAGATAAACCAATATCTCTGGGTGAGGAAATAAATCTTCAAATTGAAGATGTGCACATAGTGCATGAGTACACTGATGTATTTTCAGATGATTTACCTGGACATCCTCTAGAGCAGGAAGTTGATTTCTCTATTGATTTAATCCCTGGTGCAAGAACTATATCAAAGAATCCCTATAGAATGACCACTATGGAATTAGTAGAGCTAAAGAAACAACTAGAGGATTTGAGTGAAAAAGGATTTATTCGACCTAGTGTTTCTCCATGGGGATCCGTTGTCCTCTTTGTCAAGAAGAAAGATGGATCCATGAGGATTTGCATTGATTACAGGGAAATCAATGCTATTACAATAAATAATAAGTATCCTCTGCCCCAAATTGATGATTTATTTGATCAAATTCATGAAGATCAATACTTTTTGAAGATTGACCTTCGATCTAGATATTATCAGTTGCATGTGAGGAAGGAAGATATTCCTAAGATAACATTTCGGACTAGGTATGGTCATTACAAGTTTACAGTGATGCCTTTTGGACTGGAAAATGCACCCTCTGTTTTCATGGATTTAATGAATAGAGTTTTCAAGGAATATCTTGATAACTTTGTTGTGGTATTCATCGATGATATCCTCGTATACTCAAAAATATATGAAGACCATGTGAATCACTTGTGGGTTATTCTGAGAACTCTTAGAAGAAATAAATTATATGGGAAGTTTAGCAAGTGAGAATTTTGGCTTCAATCAATTTCTTTTCTAGGCCATATTGTCTCTAATGATGGAATCCTAGTAGATCTTGTGAATACAAAGGCAATCCAATATTGGCCCACACCAACAAACATAACTGAGGTACACAGTTTTATTGGCTTAGCAGGTTACCATCGGCGTTTCGTTCAGAATTTTTCCCGACTGGCTAACCCGCTAACCAAGATCACAAGTAAAGGAGTCATGTTTTGTTGAAAAAAGAATGTATATAATTTTTTGAATAATTGAAAAGAAGATTGGTCAATGCTCCAATTTTTACTCTTCCATCAGGAAGTGATGGATTTTTAATATACAACGATGCATCAAAGAATGGATTGGGTTTCATCCTTATGCAAAATGATAAAGTTATTGCTTATGCATCAATACAGTTGAAGACTCATGAGACAAATTACCCAACTCATGATCCTGAGTTAGCAGCCGTAATCCTTTCTTTGAAAATATGGAGGCATTATCTCTATGGAGATAGATGTGATATTTATACACACCACAAGAGTTTGAAATAAATTTTCACACAAAAATAACTCAACATGAGGTAGAGGAGATGGATTGAGCTACTCAATGATTACGATTTTTCAATACACTACCACTTGGGAAAGGCGAATAAGGCAGTAGATACATTAAGCAGGAAAGATCATGGACTTCTGACTCAAATGAGGATTGAGATAGATCCTATATTTTTGGATCTACTAAAGATGGATATGGGAATTGTTAAGGAAAGGGAAACATATTTCCTCTTTCAAATGATTTCTAAACCATCTTTATTAGAGAAGATAAAAATCTCTCAATCTGATGATGAGAACCTGCATAAGAAAATTAATGCTATCAAGGATGGGAGACTGGCTGACTTCATGTATGAAGAAGGAGTTCTAAAATTTAGGAAGAGGTTAAGTGTTCCATCAATACCTGAGCTAAAAAGGGAACTATTAGACGATGCTTATAGCTCAAATTTCTCTATACACCCAAGTAGCACCAATATGTATAGAGATCTGAAGGAATATTTCAGGTGGGATAATATGAAGTGGGAAATTGCTAACTATGTGTTAAGATGTCTAGTTTGTCAACAAGTGAATGTAGAGAGATAACATCCCAAAGGAGTGGTGAAAAATTTACCTATTCCTATGTGGAAGTTGGATAACATTACGATGGATTTTGTCATAGGACTACCAAGGACACCTAGTAGGAATGAAGCAATATTGGTAATTGTTGATCAACTTACAAAATCAGCACATTTTCTTCCTATAAGAGAGGATTTTCCACTTGAGATCTTGGCAAGACTTTATATTAATGAAGTTGTAAGAATTAATGGTGAACCTCTATCTATTGTTTCTAATCATGATCCTAGGTTTACATAAAAATTATGGAAATTCCCCAGAAGGCTTTGAATACTGAGATTCATATGAGTATTGCTTATCACCCACAAATTGACGGACTGTCTGAAAGGACCATTCAAACTCTATAAGATATGTTGAGGTCATTCTCTCTTCAATTCCATGTTATGTGGGATCAATACTTTCCTTTGGTGTAATTTTCCTACAACAATAATTTCCATTCTAGTATTCAAATGGCTCCATATGAAGCATTATATGGAAAGATATGTCAAACTCCAACTTGTTGGGACGAAGTTGGTGAGAGGGAACTAATAGGCCCAGAACTTATTGAAGAGACCATAATAAAGGTGAAGAAGATACAAGACCATATTAAAGAATCCCAAAGTAGGAAGAAGAGTTATGTTGAAAACCGGATGATGGACTTGGAATTCGAAGTGGGAGATCATGTATTTCTGAAAGTATCTCCATGGAAGGGTGTCTTAAGGTCTGGTAAGAAGGGGAAACTGAGCCCCAGGTATATCGGACCATTTGAAATTTTGGAAAGAATTGGAGCTATAGCTTACCATTTAGCGATGCCTCCAAATATATCCAGAGTTCATGATGTGTTCCATGTGTCATTATTAAAGAAATACATGCCAGACCCAATGCATGTACTCACATATGAAGAAATTGAACTGGAACCTGATTTTTCATACTACAAAAAGCCTATCGGGATTCTTGACACAAGGGAGTTGGTATTGAGAAATCTGATAACTCATCTAGTAAAGGTTCTTTGGAGAAACCATAATATAGAGGAAGCAACATGGGAACCTGAGGATGTTATGAAGAAGAATCACCCACATCTTTTTGGTGAGTTTCATACATAAAATTTTGAGGAAACAATTTCTGAAGGAGGGAATAATGTAGCACCCCAAACACTTCATGGTATATTTCTCTTAAATACATTCTAGTAATAGCCTATATTTCATGAATCAATGAGCCTTTAAGGAACAAAACATGGTTAATTAAAGGAGATATCCATAACCTAGTGAAGTAAACCTAATTTTGTCACTTTTATGATGTGAATTTCAAAAATCTGACATACATGGTTGCGATCAGTAAGTTATTTGGAGTCCGATAAAGAAAAATCAATTTTCAGTGAATAGTAACCTACCCTTATGAATAGTAACCTACCTTATGAATAGTAACTTACCCTTATGAATAGTAATATGACTCTTATGAAAGTTATCCATACCATTGTGTGTATAAATGAATTTAGGCACCTTAAAATTGAAGATGCAAAATTTAGGTGTTAATATTTTTCGATTAAATAATGACTTTAATTAAATATTTAATTAATCATATTTAGAAAATTATTTCTTAAAAAATGGACTTCATTTTTGGGTTTTACATGTTGAAAAATGGTTAGGGAGAATTTTTGGGATTTTTCTAAAATACTTAAATTTTTGATGAATAGTAAAATCCGATAATTCACAATAAATGCTAAATAATGGATTAATTGAGTCATCGATGATGATCTGCTAATGTAAGACCAATTGATTCGGATTCACGTGCATATATTACTATTATTAGTTATAGAATACTCACTATTGGTTGTCTTGAGAGGAAATAATAAATTAATTATTATAATATTAAGAAAACTCCTCTCTCCTCCACTATTAAAACCCCCCTTGACTCCCTCTTCTCTTCACTCCTACCAATCCTTGTGCCTTGCCAATTTTCTGGCCAAATATCTCCCCAAGATCCTCCCCCACGTCCAAAAGCTCATAGCCTCATCAAAATACCAAAACCTCTCCCCTAAGAGGTTCTCAAAGGAGGAAGTCTCAATTGGTAAATTCCCCTTTCTAATTCCTTCAATTCTTTTAAGTTCTTTTCTTTTTGTTTCTTTCCTCACCATAATAATATGATAAATAAAGTAACATACATGTACTATAATGTTTTCATGATAATGGTATATTTCATTACCTTCTCTCCTTTTCCCACCATTTATTTGAATGAAATGAAAGCACCGTTTGAGATGTGCTAATTTAGAACATTCAAGGACAACCGTTTACCAATTTCTATTATAATATTTAATTATGGTTATGAAACCATTTGTGTTATGGTTGTAAGATATTATTATATATGTAATATATCCTATTTTTAGTTCTGTAATCCTTTTTTAGAAATGGTATTAAGTTATAAAGAAAAACATGTTCATTGTAATCAAACCCACAGTTTAGCCAAAACGGTTGTCACTAAGGTTATATATATAATAATTCAACTTCAATCTAAGTAACCAAATTTAATTTAAAACCATGTAATCTTCTGGATGTTCAATAATAGAATATAACTTCATTTCTGGACAACCACATCCATCTTATATATTTATCTGAAGTTGAATATATGTGAACCGATCATTTAAAACCAAATAAACAAATGAGCCCGAACAATGAAATTGAACCTTATAACTAATAAAAAAGTCCTTGAATGAACTAAAAAGGGTTATAATAAATAATTTAAATATAGAATATGTTTTTTAATTATGAATTAATAAGCCTAATTTTTTTATTCAAGTCTTAAATAACAAGTCAATAACACCTTCAAGAATAAGGTAAGGGATCCTCTCTCTCACTTTTGTTCAAAAATCTCCCCTATGTTGTGCCCTTTTATTTATAGTTCCTAATGATGGGGTATGTTTTTGAACCTCCCCATACTGAACTTGTGACATATAAATATGTAATACTCCTTTACCTCTCATTAATCCATCCTAATAACACTTTTTACCATGACAAAATGTTTGTAAGGGGTTTCTCATCTCACTTTCATTTCTGTGAGATTTTCATTATTCGCCACTTATTTCTTGTATGTGGTATATTTGTACTGACATTTGATATATAATAACATTATTCCCTTTATATTCATGTTATTCAATGATTCATTTTAGTTTTATTAAGTTATGGTCATATGATTCGACCGATTACATTGTGGTAAGAGTCTTTCTCTCAACTACTATTTTGTTGTGACTAACATTGTATTGTACACCTAATAATCCTTATGTGGTGTACCTAATGGACATTTGAGATCACCTTTAATTTGAAAATTATATTTATATTAAATATCCATAATCTCATATCATGGATATGTTTTTTTTCTAAACCGTATACCATTTTTACATATGATGTTTATCTGGAAAGTTATTTTAATATTGATGAATCCGTATAATCTACTCAATACGGATATTGAAAAGGCATATTGATATTGTATTGAATCAATGTATAAAGAATTATTTGGACAAGAAGAGGTGGGTGGGGCCTGATACAGCCCCTCAATGCATCGGTAGATATCATGAGACAAATCAGTTTGGCGACAAACCCTTCGAGTTTGTTTCAAAAAATCAGATGGGTTTCTACCCATAGAACTAAACCGTTTTTATGATATTATGGTTTCATGTTCTAGATACATGACGTCCAATTAATAAGAATTATATTTATTCATTATTAGTTTTTATTATTATCCATGAGTTTTTCACCATGACAAAATATATGGATGCAGTTTCATTCTCAGTTTATTAATGGCATTAGTTTTTCATTTATTCACTATGCCATATTGATTATGTTAGATTGATTGTGATTCACTTATTATTGTTCTCATGCTTCCACTATTCGTAACCCTTACTGAGAATTTGATATCACCCATTTCATTGTTTACCTTCAACAGGTGATAAAGAGAAGTTCATTTATTGAGTTCATGTGGTTACAACTTTTAGTTTTATTATGTATTGTATTTTGTAAACTTTTTCAATGTAATTTGTGTTTCATCTATGTATCTAGTTTTTCAAGACTACTAAATTGATCATTACTTCAGGTTTTTTTATTCCTTATAACCATGAAAATATCACAATTAATGCACCGGCTCTATCCTAGAGGGATCAGGGTGTTACAATATACCCACACTACAAGTAACCTTTATCATATTAGGAGACATTCCTGAGCTACAGTGGATCTACCTCTAGTTCATGCACCACCCAGTGGTCGCAGACCAGGGTAGGGGATGCCACATTATGGTCGAGGATAGATCATTGAAAAGATATTATATGTTGGGGAGGTTATAATTGAATAGGAAACCAGTTAAGGTAATTTGATTATATATTCTCCTTGATCATGTGTAGCTGGGTGTGTTTGGGATATTGAAGGTGTTTAAGGAGGCTAGGAGTCGGTGTTTTTGGTTTTGGTTTTTTTTTAGTTTGAAATTTTTATAAAAGTGATGGGGTACACCACAACCCATGTATTACACCATGATTATCACAACTCGATGATGAAATATTAATTATTTTAATTATTGAATTATTTGTATCCTCTATTTTGAGTTTCAAGCTATTTTGTGTATAGAATTTTAAAAATTATGAGCTTTTAGGAAGGGAACACGGTAAGTAGAAACCATGAACAACCCGTGCGAGGCATCTACAGTTTTGTTTGTCAAAGTCAAATCATAAAAACAATTCAAGGTTGGGAAATCTATGTGGATACCCATGAAAGGTGTCCAAAACCTCTAATAGAGGCACACAATTGGCATATGGTTTACCAAACCTTGCGTTCAAAATGTTCATGTTATCCAGAAAAAGAAAATAAAAAGAAAAATTAAAAAAATTAAAAAAAAATAAACCTAAATAAATAATAGATTTTTTAATAATAATAATAATTATTATCATATTATTATTATTACTGTTATGAAACCCTCAAAGGGGGTTCTCCCTTACCCTTTGCATGACCAAGCCCCATCCCCCTCTCCCTTTCACTCGATGCCCATATGACCTATCCAACCATGCGTGTGCATCCTACCCTATCCCTTTAATCGCTGATTTTCCTTCAGATTCTGTGTGTGATCTTCACTGATTAGGGTTCCTCCTCCTCATCTTCATTCTTCTTCTACTTTTATTGCTCATTTTCTCCTCTCCCTTTTGGGACATGTGACCCATACAAACTCTAATCCATTTTGTGTATTTCTCTTGTCAGTTCTTGTTGTTGAGGGAACTTGGGTCCCGTTGAAGCCGGTTCTAGCTACTGCCACTAAAGTCAGTTATTTTCATATGGTTTAGGGCAGGTTTTATTCTTTTTTAATTCATTTTCCCAATTTTAATTAGGGATTTTATGTTGTTTAGCTGTCTTTTATTATTTAGGGAAACTTGAGGCTCACTGAAGGTTCCTTGCTTGTATATACATAGGTCGGAACATATATATCTATATTCTCATTGTACATATTCCCTCATGGTGAGGGGAATATGTATATTTAGTCAAGGGATACACACACACACACACACAGATATATATATATATTTGAAGGTGTATATGTTCATAAGTGTGAAGTGGTTTCGAGTTGTCTTCATAAAATGTAGCATGTTTTGTGGTAGGTTCCATATGACCAGACCATTAATTTGAATTTCATGTTTTCTTTATTATTTCAAAAATGTGTTTTTATCATTATATGAAATTTATAATCAATTAAATGTTTTATGGATTGTTTTAAAAATGTATTTTTATCATTATATGAAATTTCTTTGCTATGAAAAGTTCATTTTATTTCTCAGAATTACATTTTAACTCACTACCCATGTTTTTCTTAATCATATAATAGATGTTAAATTTGTTTAATCATATTACAAGCCTATTTCTAAATATGTAGTGCCTTAATTGTTCAATTGGTCTTATCAATGGTTTTGTAACTCAAAATCATTGGTCGGTGGTGCTTTCAAAAGTGAAAGTATTCCTTTTAAAATGATTAGGCCTGATTGGCACCATAAAAATATTTTGAGGAAGTGGAAAACCACTCTTGAGGCATTCCCCTTGATTTATAAATATGATGTATGTGTGAAATGTGTGATTTGTGATATGTTCGAAATGTTGAGGCTTGTTTGTTTTTGTGTGATGTGGAAAAATGGGGATACACTTAATGAGAGAGATTAGTGGAGAGAATTTTTTTGGGGTTTGGGTAAAGAATATGATATGTATATCTGTGATAGTTTGATTAAACTCCCCACTATTTGGAATATAGAACATGGGAAGTCAGGTACCTAGGGGGTAGACTAGGTCTAGTACGCTAGGTGGATCAGAATGTCCAAGGAAAAGTTCCCCTAGAAGGATTGACATTAAAACACTAACTAAAAAAATTATGATGATAATTGGAGTTCTCTATACCTTGGGATGTGAATCCCCTCTAATGGCTCATGCATGATGATGCTTGTGGGTTTTTAGTGTATTGATCACCGAGAGTATGAGAATATTAGGACCACACTAACCCTATCCACTTAGGGATTTCCCATGGTTCTTGCTATCATTTACCCCTATTTTTCTATGGTATTATTTTAGAATCTCATTTCTTAGTTTCCTTTACATGTTTGAAATAATAACAGACACATTTCCTTTCCTCTATTTTGTTGCACTTGAGGATTTTATTTTCTTACTGCGACTATTATTTTATTATATTTCTCCCTCTTGTAAATGATTTATTGGAAACATATCATGTTTTGAAAGATATTTTGGAAATGTAATGGAAAGTGTTTTTTCCTAAAAATGGAATCCTGTTACTTGTTTATGAAAATAATGGAAAACCTAATTTTTATATGTCTTATTTTTAAACTGGAATGAATTAGTTTTATTTTTAAGTTTATATAATATAGAATAGTTTATTTGAGCATGACTACTAAGTTTTAATACTCACACTTATTACTTTATATTTTTTTAATCTTTTGGTACTGATTCCATCTCAGAATCGATTGCTGGGGAGCGATGTTGGTTCTTCAGTTAATGGTGACATATGGGGTTACATAGTGGTATGTCCAGTTTTATTTATTTTCCTATACTAGTTTAGTTTTACTTGTACTATTTTTATTTATTTATTTATCAGTTGTTCATGGGATAAGTAATTCCCAACTAAGTATTCTAGATTCCGTACACTAGTTTCCAGCCTCGGAGGATCGATAATACATCTCGAGCCATGTCGCAGGCCGACTCGGGTGAACAGTTTAGGGTTGACCTGGGTTAGTTCATGAAAAAATGGTATCATATCAGGTTATCCATTTTTATTTAGATATTTCCATAGTTTGGAGATAATATTTCTATAATTCAAGTGGTATATCACCGGTAGGTTCTTGATCACCATATATTCAGAAGGATGCTTGAATTTCTAGGGTGGCCTAAGATGGTCGTGCCTCAAAATGCAAGCTTGGTTCTCAATTTGTTTTTTAATTTTTTGGTCTTTGTTTGAGAGTTTATGATTGAATTAGATATTTGGTGAGTTTTTTTTGAAACTACAGAGGTTTTAGTGGATCTTTTGAGGGAATAAAAGGATACATGGTTGTTGTGCATGGTCAATAAAACATTACGCATCCTATATAGCCTCCTTTGTTAACCTCCAGTTTTCTCACCTGGTTGGTGCATGGCCTACCCAACCATGAGACCAAGCCATGTGTAGTGGTTGTTCTTATGATTTTTTTGGGATTTTGATCACTGGGTGTTGAGTTACTTCCAATTAATATTGTTTTTAGTATGAGTTAGTTTTGGGATGTTTATCTTGGATTTTTAAATGATGTTTAGTTTACCAAAGTTGATGTTCAAAATAAAAACCTTGGGTTGGTTGGAAAATGGTTTGGTGGGTTTTGGAAAGTTTTGTGAAATGTAAAAATGATATTTCTTGAAAATTGGTAATTTAAGAAATGATTTTTTTTTGGGAATGGAAATTTCTTGTATTGACATTTGGTATTATTATGAACACTCACTTATATGGATGTGTGTGTGGAAGTGAATGGTTGGTGGATTGTTTTTATTGGTACCTGAGTTGGCATGGGAATTTATATGTGTGAGGATTCTTGGAATACCATTGGTAAGTTCCTATATTATCAATATTTTTTTTCTTTCTAAATGTGTTTTCAAATAGGAAATTTAATTTTTTTGATAAGTGGGTGTTGTGTGATGATTTATATTGTGATTTGTGGATTTTTTTGGGAATTATTGGTTTTTGGTATATTGGAAATTTTTTAAGTGGTTTTTTGATGTTGTGTTATTGGTTTGTGATTGAGATATGGAATTTTTTTATGATGTGTTTTTATTTAGTTTAGTACATCCTATTTACAGATTATGCACCATTGAGTTCTAAGGGATTTTAAAAAGCATATGTGGGTGGTTATACCATCACATTTATTTTAGTTGATCAAGTATTACTTTATAAATTTGGATTATCCATTCTAGACATGGATCGTAGTGGTCCTCCATATCAGGAGTTCATCTAGAGGTTTTTGAGAGTCAAACCCCCCCTAATTTCATTGGGTAGCTGGAACCAGGGAAAGCTGAGGAATGATTACAAAATATTGAGGAGATTTTTTTTTCAAATTGAGTCTCTTGAACCTCTCAAGATTGATATTTACACCTTAATATTATAAGGACAAATCCGAGAATGGTGGAAATACATTATTTAGGCCCAAACACAAAATCATTACTCATTTGAATGCTTTAAAGCCTTGTTCATCCAGAAATAATTCCCCGATGAGGTGAGAATACCAATGGGTTCAAAACTATACTATCTCAAGAAGGGTGATTAAATAGTGTTAGAGCATGCTAAGATCTTCAATGAACTGGTTCCATATCTTCCAAACCTCACTGGGGATGAATTTTTTGATGCTTGATTCCTTGAAATGGGTCTCAGATTAGAATTTCTTCAAGAAGTTCCTTCATTCCCTAATGATTATAAATAAGTAGTGAGGTTATATTTTTAGGTCAAATCTAGTTTAGATAAATTTGGAAAATTTAAAAGAGGTAAAAAATGTTGTTGTATTCCATCTCATTGGATTCATATGAGAGTAAGCTCTGGATGTATTTTCAGTGTGGGAAGCCTGGGTATAGAAAGTTGTCATGCCGCAAAAAACCAAAGTTCTGTCATACCTATGGTAGTTTTGGACATTTGATAAGGTTCTTCCATGGTGGTTTCAGAAAGTGACCTTGATCCAGATCCACTCCCCTGGACAACCTTCTAGCACGGTTGGATGTACGTAATTCTAGAACAAGCTCATTCAGAACTTCTCTTGTTGAAAATGCATTTTTTTAATAATGTATTCTATGGTGTTGCCTCCTTTTGGGAATTTGAAATGATGTTGTAGGTATTTTGGTAACTTTCTTTAATCGGTATATATATTTAAACTTCCAAATATTTTTGTTGTACAATGGTAATATTTTTTGTCCCTTTCTTTGTTTCTTTGGGGTTTTGGGTTTTGTTATGAATTTATGAGTTTGTTATAGTTTGAAAAAACAGTGTATAGTTTTGGTTCTAAAATGGTGGGGAGACCACCCTCAATGATCTCATGTTGAGCATAGTTCTATATTTTTTTTCTTTTCTTATTAGTAATTTTGAATATTTTCATCTGTGGTATTCTTTGATTCAGCCCCAACCGAACCTGATCATAGTGTTTGCTGGATGACCTGGGTAATGGTTCATGTGACAAATGCTCATAGAGATCCTGAACAGACCATGATGAGTTTATTTGGTGACTTCATAGTTAGGGGTTGGGGTTTTCCATGTTTTTTGAGTGTGAATTGAGTTGTAACTCCCTTGATCCTTATTCTTTAATTTTATGTTTTGGGTTTTATAGTCTTGTCGGTTGTTTCTTTGGATGTCGGGATAGTTCCTTGAGGAAATTTCTATTAGCTTATTTGGATCCAAGAATTCTGTGTTTTTGATGGAAATTGGGTTATTATTTCCCATTCATATGGTGGTTGAGGTTTCATTTTTGGTATTGGCTTGTTTGTGTCTTGGCTATTCAAGTCTTTTGGGACTTTCTGAGGGTAGAAATTGTCTTGTTGGGGAGGATTATCACACACCAACCCTGAGATATTAATTATTTTATTTATTTGATTTTTTATAATTTATTTTGAGTTTTAGGTCATTCTAAGTTTAAAATTTTATGTTTTTTGGTTTTTATCCTGGGTGCACGATTGGTGCACAGTTAGTAGAAACCATGAACAACTCGTGTGAGTTGTCTGCAATTTTTTTTGAAGCTAAATCACATGGCTAGTGCATTGTTTGGAAAACATGTTACTACCTATGTTTAGTGTTGAAAACATCTAACAGAGGCACACAATTGGTATATTATTTTCCAAACAGTGCATCCAAACCATGTGTGGTGTCAATAAAAATAAGAAAATAAAAATAAAAGTAAAAAAATAAATAAATGAAAAAAAGTTTTAATAATAATAATAATAATGATAATAATAATAATAATAATAATATTATTATTATTATTATTATTATGGCACCATCAAAAGTGGGTTATACCTTACACCTCACATGACAAGGCCCCCTTCCCATCTCCCTTTTGCTCGATGCCTATAAGGCTTCTCTATTCATGTGCACAACACCTCTTGTCTCCCTCTAGTCATAGATTTTCCTTCTGATTCTAGGTGAAATATTATCTAGTAAGGGATCCTCCTCCATCACTTTTTTATTCATCCATTTTATTTCATATTTTCTCCTCCACTGCATGGAGCATGTGACCCATCAGAATTCTAACATGTTTTTGGGTGTTTCTCTTGTTTATTCTTATTGTTTAGGGCTCTTAGGTGTCGTTGAGGCCATTTCTAGAGACTACTATAAAAGGTAGTTTATTTTCATATGATTTTAGGTAGGGTTTATTCTATTTTAATTCTTTAGCGCATTTATAATTAGGTATTTTTTGATTTTTAGCTATATTTTTATTATTTAGGGTAACTTACGAATCTTTTGAGGTTCCTTGCATGTATATAAATAGGTAATAATATATATCTATATCTATATCATCCTTATAAATATTACCTCATGATGAGGGGAATATGAATATTGGGTCAAGGGATATATATATATACATCTGAAGGTCTTTATTCATGTAAGCGAGAAGTGGTTTTAGGTTTTCTTCATTAAAGGAAACATGTTTTAAGGTAGGTTACCTATACCTATACCATTAATTTAAATTCCCTATTTTATTTATTTCTTTAAAAATGTGTTTTTATCATTATATGAAATTTATAAGATATGAAAATTATATTTTAATTATCATAAATGAATTTTCACTCACTATATATGTTTTTTGTATGTTTCTGATAGATGTTCCCTTTGTTTAAGCATGATTCCAAGACTATTTCTAAATGTGCAGTCCCTTAATTGTTTAACAAGTCTTCTAAATGGTTTTGGAAATCAAAATATTTGGGCAATAATGTTTTATTAAGTGAAATAATTCATTATAAAATTTCAAGGCTCTATTTTCTCCTTCAAAATGTTTTGAGGAAGTGGAAAACCCATATTGAGGTGTGCCCATTTATTTAAAAATATGATGTATGTGTTAAATATGTGATTTGTTATATGTTACTAGTGTTGAGGCTTGTGAATTTTTGTGTGACATGAAAAAAAGGGAAGTATTTAAGGAGGGATATCAGTGGTGAGAAGTTGGTTGTGGTTTGGTTAAACAATATAATATGTATATCTATGATAGCTAGATAAAAACTCACCTCCATTTGGAATAGAGCATATAGGAACCCAAGTATCTAGGGAGGGTAGACTAGGTATAATATGATAAGTGGATATGTCAGGATGAGGCCTGGTTCCTCTAGAAGGACTGACATTACAATATTAACTAATCAAATTATGATGATGGTCAGAGACCTCTAGACCTTGGGACGTGAATCCCCTCTAGTGGATCATGCATTATGACACTTATGGGTTTTGTGTTTATTGATCACTGAGAGTACGAGGATCCTAGGACCCCAATAACCCTGGCTACTTAAGGATTTACCATGGTGTTTGCAATAGTTTACCACTATTTTTTCTATGGTATTGTTTTGGAATATCATTTCTTATTTTCCTTTACATGTTTGAAATAATAAAGAGTGTTTCTTTTCCTCTGTTTTATGGCACCTGATGATTTTGTTTTCTTACTGAAAATATTATTTTATTAGCTTTCTCCCTCTTGTAAATGATTTATTTGAAATATATCATGCTTTGGAAACTATTTTTGAAATGTAATAGAAAGTGGCTTGTCTTAAAAATGGAATCATGTTACTTGTTTCTAAAAAGAATGGATAAAACCAATTTTTATGTGTCTTTTTCTCTAACTATCATGTCTTGGTTTTATTTTTTAATTATAAGGAATAGGGAATAGTTTATTCAAGAATTTCTACTGAGTTTTAATACTCATGCCTATAAATTTATCTTTGTTTGTAGCTTATGCAACTACTTTTAGCTTGGACTCATTGACCTACATGGCCACATAGAGGTATTCTCAGTTTTATTACTTTTCCACTACAAGTTCACTTTTTCTTGACCTATTTTTAGTTATTTATTTTTCTATTTCTCATGGGATAAATCTTTACCAACTGATAATTCTTAATGTCTGACACTAGTTTCCAGCCCGTGAGGATCAGGAACGGCTCTCAAGCCTTACCGCAGGCAAACTAGGGTGAATATTTTGGGGTTGAACCAGGTTTGTTCATGATAATGATGAGTAGAAGAGATATAATGTCATGCTATAATGAGTGTAATTTATAGTGAAAATACCTAACTATTTGGGGAATTACACCATGATGGTGGTGGTCATGATGCAAAGTGACCCAGGGCTTAGTTGGTTGGGTTTCTTATTTTTGTCTAGGGAGAGGTTTTATGAAATGATCCAAATATCTACACCTAAATGTGTCCCTAGGTTAGGGCACTGTGATTGGACCAAAAAATCCCTACCATAATGGGATTTTTGTTCTATTTTTTTTAATTAATTGGTTTAATTTTTGATAAAGGAGGGGTCAAACTCATTTTACTCTTAGGAAGGGTATATTTACTATATCCATCTCTTATATTCCCCTCTCTTCCCAAGTGGAAATATCACCTATTTGTGTCATGTTCTATGAGATTTTTATCACAAGGAGTCACTAAGGATAAGGTATTTCATAGTCAATCATCCATTTTTGGCTTTTTTACATTGTGATAGTTTTTAAATAATTTTTTAGAGATTTTTATCAAGATACTTGATTTCTCAATCCTTTGGTTAAATCAATCTATGGAATTTAAAGTGTTGGAGGTACTTATACAAGGTTAACGGTTCCTAGATATTTTCACTATTTATATGATTTTATGTATCGTGTGATATGAATATGTGGGTAGGGTCATGTGTGTGACTAAGAATGGAACCACTTGTGGTATCCATGGTTAGAGGTGGATAATAAGATAAAATTTCATGTAGTAAATGACTCAGGCTAGGCCATATATGAGTTATTCTTAGTTGTTAGATTTATATTTTGTTTAGAAAGGTTTTATGTGTTGATGTATAATTGTTCTTGGATGTATTTCTTGATAGGGTTACATGGGAACATGATCGGTGTGACTTGTGTTTTTATGGGGTATAATGGTTTTCTAACTTCATGTGAGGTGGTTTGGATAATTTTTGGGGGTGGTGATTGAGGTTTACCAAGTAAGCATGACCATTAGATGTTGGAGATCCTATTCACTATTACAAATAAGTTCCTTAGAGCTGTGTGCACATAGAGGGACTCAAAGGGTGGTGTTTACTACTTTATGGATGGTATAATAATTTATATATGAGAGGTTTAGCATGATGGTGTAATCATATAATGGAAAGAGGGATATTCTATAGGTGTACATGGGGTTGAAGAGTGATTGAGATCATCAGTTTGAGTGAGATACTCATGATATGTGTGATTTCCATCAGTGATGATGATCTAGACATGGTATAGGGTGTTTGGTATCTTTATTTTAAACATAAGAATTATAGATATTTTTTTATGGGTGGGATTGATTGAACATAATTATTTTGATAATCTTGAGTAACTTTCAATGTGTTCAGTTTGAAGGTTCATCGTCCCACTAAAGGACTAGACGAAGTATGAAGAGTGCTCACCTGTGACTTGAGAATCATAGATTGGATTCATACATGTTTCTTATATTGGTTTATATAAATTTCACTTCTCATACTTCTATATACATGTGGATATTATCGAGGTACACAATTGGCAGTAGCTTACTGAGTTTATAGTCACACACTACATTAGCTCTTCAGGATGCATACATAATTTATGTCACATTACATTGTCAATGGAAAGGTACCTATGATCATAGAGAATCTTGATTACAATATAGTGGATTTATGAATAGGATGTTGATGGATTTTTTATAGGATTGGATGGATCCTCAGTGCCATGTTCTATGTATATTTTCTATATATTGGAAATTTATGCTTGTGATTAGTCTAAGGGAGGTCAAGGTAATATGTTGTGGCTTGTGTGATGTAGTAGATATATAATTTTTATATCCATCCATATGTTATTAGTTATATTCATGTAGTTTCTTTATAAGGATGGTATATTTCAATGCTCTCATTGTTGTTTTAGTAATTTATTCAATGGGTATTGCCTACCAAATATCACCTCTTAGACCATTGCTATTAGTTTTCATTCTTGGACATATGGGGAGGCACTCTTGTAGTCTCTGAAACTCTAAGTTGGGAACTATTCAGGTGATTTGGGTTGAGTATGATACAACTCCTATGCTATTAATTGAATAAAATTCCATCTTTAGTATAATATGGAATATATCTCACTCTATTTAGCATTAACTCCATGTGTCTCATAACCTAGACTTAAAAAATTATTCTATCACCATGTGAATAATTTCCATAGAGTATCCAACCCTTGGACTAATTTATCACAACCTATAATAAAATTCATAAAATGGTACTTTAATGCCTCACATAGAAAATTTACAGTCTTCTAATACTCTATTATCAATGTTACCACCAAAACATAATACAATATTTAATTATCAATCACATTCACATTTCATTTCCAAATTCATCATAACATATATATCAACGTAATTACTATCTATATTTTTAAAATTTAATATCATAATTTGAGATTCCTTTAATAATCCAACATATTTTAATAATAAATCAATTTATATATTCATAAAATATTTTACATCAACTCTCATAATCCTTTTCCACCATTTAAAATTTCAACCCCTAATCAACCACACCATAATTTATAATAATTTCAAATATTCACATCAAATATTTATTTTACATCACATCTTATTATCTGTTTATAATTATAATATTTTATAACTATAAAATTCACCTACGACTATGGTTTAGAAATGTATCCATATGCCAAAAAACAATTGTAATATCCTATTGCTATATTTTCCTAAAAAATAGATATTAGAGCCGTTGTAGAAGGCCTTTTCATGATAAGTGGTTTAAACTATAGTAGTAGGTCATGTGTAGTCATGGTTTAAAATATGGAAATAGTTAGCTATATCCATGGTTTAACCATGGAAATTGGATCCTAAGACCATAGTTAAAACCATTGAAATTACTTTCTATAACCACGGTTTAAATTTTCATAATAGCTAGCTACAATCACAGTTTAACCATGAAAATTGGATCCTAATACAACGTTTAAAACCCTAGAAAATTTCATCTACAACCACATTTTAAACCATTATATTGATAATCACATGCATCTTAAAAAATGCACCACCTACATTATCCCATTTGAACCACCTGCAATATCCCATTCACACCCCCTGCATTGTACCATATGCACCACCTGCAACATATCAAATGAATCAAAATTCAAACACAAATACCAAAAAATAATACAACTAATATAAAATTAAAATTTTATAAACAATAAAAAATAGACATGTGAATAAATAAACTATCAATAATTTCTCTCAATAATGTCATCCTAATCCTCATCATCATTAGAATTAATATCAATAATTTCAACATGTGTTCCCCCAACAACACATTCATCAAAATTAGCATCATCTTCATCACCACCCGAATCCTCTCTATCTTTATTAGTTTATCCACTAGTATCATCAGAAATAGCATCACAATCATCACCATCCCCAAAAACTGAATGCAAAATCAATAAACATCTATACATTGTAACTTTATCCTCTATAGGAAGTGAATATCATATAGCTTATATTAATTTGAAAAATTGGGCAATTTTCTATTTTTTCTTATGTTGAGACACTTGTTGAACTTGTTGATTTACTGTCTCTATGGTTACATTTAAATAATCTTGGGCAACCATTCCTGCATTATTTCAGGAAGATTTAATACTTTAAGAACAATATTTAGATGAAAAAAATTTTATTTCTAGGTTTACAGTGAACACCACCACTATGCTCTTCACCCAGGATCTATTGTAAATGATCATTTGGTATAAATGTGTCGGGTTTATTATCCATTATATCTATTTGTACATTTAATAAAAAGGTACTTCCACTTTATTGGATAATAAAAAAAATATATAAAACATGAACGTAACTTATAAAATATAAACAAACTAAAAATTTAATTGAGTGTATCCAATTCTATTAGGAAATACACACCAAGATAAAGTTCAACAATATTTAAGGGGTTTCAAAATCATTTCACAGACCAAAAAATATATAATTCAAAATATATTACCTTACATGGAATTTAAATACAAAATTAATTAATTTTTTATTTTATAGAATATAACCAAAAAAATCATCTTTTTAGACCATAATTGAAAATTTAAATGCATGACCTTACACAATATAATATGAATAAAATCAAATCAATAAAATCTTAAAATAGTATATGACACTATGTATAATTAATTACTAGTATAATTAATCCATTTCAACCTCCCAAATGAGTATACACTAAAAATTGAAACAAAAATTATAAGTACCTGGCCTTGAAACATTACATAATATTGAATTAAGTTAATAATTCACATTGAGAATCTTTTTAGATTTAGAGCTTTAGAGAATTACATCATAACATAATCATAATAACTTGAATATTACATATAGACCCTTCTACTCGGTATCCATTTTTTTCATAAAATAAAAACTCTTTAAAAAAGAGAGTCATGTATATTTCCATGTTTTAGATAGCATGACTTTTCCTTAATCTCATACTTGACCCTATTCCACTTTATCTATTGTGAAAAACATTTCAAAAACATGGGACAAGCATAAAAAACTCAGTAAGGGATACAGAAAGAAGGAAAACTATTATTTTTTCAAAACAACAAGAAAACCATGAATACTTTATCATAAGTAATACTTTTCACCTTTATGAAGTAGTAAATACTCTTCACTGAAAAAAAGATCATTTCTTTCCCATTTGTAACCAAAATATTACCATAACACCCATATAAAGCACACATAACATATAAAGGTAACTTGGGGCAAAAAAATACTTATATAGAATAATCATATGGTCGACTTCCACACATATTAGTAAATGGAATAGTCATTCGACCAACTTCCATACCCAATGCATTGGAGGTTATAACGTAACCACCCGTCCTAGTTTATCATGGTACCTCCCATCATTTGTCCATGTACCATTATAAAATCATAAAATATTTCAAATATAAACATTTCATTTTCAATCACAAGAAATCATTTCAAGATATTGAAATAATCAATCCATTTCAAAAACCATTAAAAACATTTAATAAAGAGATTTTTGAATCAATTTGTCCCATAACACTTTGAAGATTTTAAAGGAATTAACATTTTAAAACATTAATTTCCATATAAATAAATCCTTAAAAACATTTTGAAAACAAATTAATTAATGAGAAATATTTAGAAGAATAAATATTTATAACATTTAAAACAATGTTTTAGTTAAAGATTCCCCTACCACTCGAGAAAATGATTGAATAAAAATAATTAAAGAATAACACTGAACAATGATTATAATATCATGAGAATAAGGAGATTTATGATATTACATGTCAAAGAGAATTATATATACCATATAAAAGTGAATTGGTGTATAACAACAAATAAGTCTCAATATAATGTAAATTGAGACAAAGTCCCTTACAAAGATCATACCCTTAGATTAAGGATAAATCAATGACATAATTATGTGTAAAAAATAATAATACACCCAATATAATTGAATATTAAGTGTAAAAAAATCAGAGGCCATTTACACATATTCATAGCACAATATAACCAAGAAGTAAATGTTTAACCCAATGAATTGAAATTGGGTTAAAAAGTTAACTTACAAAAATTTGACAGCCTAATGGATTCACTTAAAATTTCAGAAAAAGAGTTGATGAGAGAGAAAAGGATATCTCATCACTTGTACATAACATTTACAGAAATAATGATATATAAGAACATATCCCAACATAATAAGATGTAAATTAAAATACTTAACAAAAATAAGTCTTTTAAAAAGAGGAGGGTGAAAGGTTCCATTGCTGATTTGGTCACATACGAAAGATACCCCAAATGAAATAAGGATCATGCAATTAAGATTTAAATAACCATAAATTATATTATATTACATAAAGAATACAATCATGGGTAGTACATACACCACACAAAAGGAAATAGTGGAAAATATGGCATGAATCTCACGGGAATAAAAAGTTAGATGAAAACCCCTTACCACATTGTAATCAATCGATTTGTATGAACACAAGTCTATAAACACCAAAATAATAAATGAATACCATGAATATAAAGATAATAATGATAATATATATCAAATTTCAGTACAAAATACACTACATTCAATAAATAAGTGGTGAACAATGGAAATCTCACAGAATTAAAAGTAAGATAAGAAACCCCTTACCTCAAGTCTGACTTGTCTTGTATGTTCCTTGTTCTTCCTAAATAATAAACTTAAGTTAATTTATAATTTATTAAGAAATTTTTTAAAATTAATTACTCCTTTTATATCACTTATTACCTTGCTATAATAATTAGTTAATTATTTGAGTTTATATCGGACATTTTGTCGATGTTCGGAACTTGAATAAAACAATGAACTTGTTATAATTACAAATTATCCATGTGGTCAAAAGTCTATTATCCCCAAAATCATATTCATGATTTAAATATCATATATATCCAATATATATATATTTATAATATTAAATTACATTTGGATATAATAAATGAAATGCACCGTTCATGGAGACGGTAAGTCCTACGTACGCATGAACGCTACTTTCATTTCTATTTCAAATTTAATGAAATGAAAACAGAATGATACATAGGTATATTATAATTACATTATAATATCATATGATATATATGATACATAATTTCATAATTCCATACTTTATACGTTCCATGTATGTCATGAATGAATCACATCACCTTGAGGGGGTGGTAGTCCGCACTTCCTCAAATGAAATTATCGTGTTTACACATATTGGAAAGCATAAAGGTTTGTTTTTAAATAAAAATCACATAAGAATAGAGAAAAAATAAAAATAATATATACAATATATAAATATAGTTCCATCATAATATCCACCATGATAGGTAGTAGGAGAAGATTGAATAATCATCGTTTCGTGAGGCAGTAGTTCACCATCCACAGAAGCAGTATGTTCTTTACCCATTAGATGGAGGTGTGTGTAAGTTTAGTTTGAATCCTTCTCATAAAAATAACCTAGTATATTGATAATACTGGTGTTGTTATAAAATAAAGGAATAAAAAGAGTTTATGGGGTTTGAGAAATAAAATAAAACAAAAGAACTTAAGAGAAGACATTACCTTTAAATTGGGAAACTCTCTTTGGTTTGAACCAAAAGGATTTATTGAAGTGCCTTATGCATAAGGTAAGGATACTAGGAGTAATAGAGGGATATTGAGAGATTATTTGGGTAGATTTTGGATTATAAAAAGGGCTTGAGATGTGTGAGTACTGGGTTAGAGGTGAGGGATTTTTATTAGGGGGAGAAGGGGCTCTTTCAGAACGTTTGAAAATATTATTTTATTATATAATGATTTTAGATTTATAAAGGTCCAAAACTAATTAAATTAAAAGATAATATGACTAATTTTAAAAATAAAATCATCCAATAAGAATTTGATAGGTTTTTGATATTTTTTTAATTTTTATAATCTTATTTATTAAATCATTCATTAATGAGGTAAACACTACATCATTATTGTGCCATAAATAATATTATTTATTTCATGTCTAAAAATTAAAAACAAATATCTTGATGTAGGAAATATTTTTATCTTTCAAATGAATATTTATAGTCTAAGAGATAACTTATATAAATTAATGTAAATTTTTTTTACTAAAAGATATATGTTTAAGTCATTTTTGTCTTTACTTTAAATTAATTAAAATAATGTGTCATTATCACTCTTAAGTGGCTCCATGGGGTCACAAAATCGACCCAAGGATTCCCATGGTCGGACATGTATCACCAAATAGTATTAGGACACATTTTAGGGTAAATATAATATTATTATAATATTATTTTTTACCCTTATTTACCTGATTTACCCTTTAACTATGGAAAATAAAATATTTATTAAAGTAAATATTCAGAACGTATAAAAATAAAAGTAAACTTTTTACACAATTTGGACCTCATGATTACAAATATGGAATCCATTTTCTAAATTCAAAACACAGAAGTGGAAGAAATTAATTTAAAATTAATTCCTATTGTCAAAACAAAAAGCGTGTTTTTAAGAAATAATAACTATCAAAAGATTGACACTTGTTAATGTCCAATTTCAAAGTGAAATTACTTCCAATGACCAAAATTAGATTAAATGGTAAAAATATAATCTAATTACACTTTAAAACCAATTAAAAAGATAATATAACCACATAAACAAATTAGATTAAAAGGCAGTTTTGAATTAAAATACAGTATTTTTCAGTATTCATTAAAAAATGACCATTATCAGAAAATACCAAAATTTCATCCAAAGTAAATTTTGATGTCCTGATTATAAATAATAATATTATTTTTTAAAATAGAACATATAAAAGTGAAAAAAAACTTGATTTAGAAAGGATTCTCCATCAAAAGGTGGTAAAAAGAACTTCTAAAGAAAATTAGAGTGTTTCGTGCTTAATATTGGATTCATTCTCATTTTAAGAATCTAAAATTTAATGGGTAAAAGTAAAAACATTTAAGGAACATATTTAATCATAATATAGTTAGTTATAATCATTTCTGCTAATACAACAACTATGCGTTAACTACCATTTAAAATAATAATATTATATTAATATATTTCAGTATAACTCAACGTTTGTATGCAACATATGTTTTTAAAGAAACCCGTTGTTGCATATCAGGTACGCCATTGAAAATATAATCCCCTTTAAAGTAAAAGTAATATTTAACTCACAGATTTTAAAAAATATGAAAAATGTCATATTCTTTATTTACCTGGGATGTTACAAAAATAGTTCATCGAAAAATAAATTTAAAACCACAAATATAACATAGTATTTTATATCTTAGTGGATCTCAAATTCAAAAAAAATTATCTTAAAGAAAATGCTTATCGAGTTTATGTTTTATCACTACAATTTTATTGAAAATTTTTTTAACCATTCCATTTCAATGGATAAATTTATAATTTTTCATAAAACACCCAGATTAGATTCAAATTTCAATGATTTAAATATTTCATTATAGAATGGGATATTAAAAAATAAATAAAATGGGGTTTAGTAATGACATGGTATGAAATTATTTATTGATAATATAAATATACAATATGTATGAATGTAACTATATAAAAATATAAGATACCATAAAAATAGTGAAGGGACTGTAAAAAAACATAGAGGCTAGATACTATATGAAAAAATCTAAAACATTGAAATTAAATAAAAGAAAATATTGTTATGGAATTTTTTTATTAAAATGAAACTAACTAAGTGTAATATGTTATATGTAAATTTAATAAAAAAGAATTCATGATAACTATTATAGGATGAGGTAATAAATTTAAAATTATACTATAATCAAAGGGAAACTATACAAACATTACTTTCTTATTATAGAACCATGTGAAGATATTGTAAAAATTAAAAATGGTATATGTAATAATAATTATGAAAATTTGAAACATATTTAAGGAATATAATTAGGTAAAGGATGTTTCAACATTAACTAGGATTTCTACCAGTACAAATAATAGAGGAAATATTCAAATACTTTTGTTATATGCTTCTCATATATAATTAAATTTTTTTAGTAGATGTAAAGAGTTGTTTTTTATAATAGTTATATAATGGAGATTTTTTTAAAATTTACTTGTTTTGAACATGAAATAAATCTATGAAATGCAACCTAATCATTATATGGAAATTATGAAATATAAATAAACTTAAAATTTAAAAAACAGTCTTATAATTATTTCCTATGTTTCTTGATTAAAGAAACCTCCATCATTATTTTTTTGTACCGATTCTAAACAGTGATAATCGAGGAACATGTACATCAATATTCAGTTCCCACTTCTACATGAAAATTCGATATAAATTAATTAAAAAATAAATATATGTTCCATGTTAAATAATATATTACATATTATAGCTCACGATTTTGTATTTAAGTGCACCCAAAAGTTTGGATATATTTCATGTCACTCTTATTTATTGTGTTCCTTTTAGATGATTCCTACTAGTTAAAAAAATATACATGTATTTTACCAAGTCACAAGGGATAAAACATCACCATTTCAACTTTATAACTCAATGATTTTGGGACATAACTCAAATAACTAGGTTTTTCAAATATCATAAAACCAAAAACTCATAAGAAAAAAATTTAAATTCAATTAGAATACAAAATAATTAATTATAATATACTATTAAATTAACCTCAAGATTCCAATGAATCAAAAAATTCAGCACCAACCAAAGAAAAAAAAGAATACTCAATTTTTTATGAAATTATTAAAAATTAATTTAACAGATACAAGATATTTATTTTAAAAATAAAAGAGAATAAGTGAACTATATCTAGGTATATTTAAGACATTTAAATTAAGTTCAATATATTTCTATTTTTTTGGTTTTGTTCATTACCTATTCTATATGAGTATGTAGTTTATATTTTCATGCAACATAAGCATGTCTTATTTATTGTTTTAATTTGTTAAAGCATGCTATGCAGAATCTGTTGTATATTTTTAATTATGTGTAGTAATTTGTGTAGTGATGTTTAATGAAGTTTACATGACTTATTTAGAACATGTTTTTTTTGAAATATGTTTTCTCAAATAAAGGGAAACATTCATTTTTTTAAATATTATGTAGATTTTAAAATAACTAGGTAGACTTAGAAATAGTTTGATGTGTAGTTTAAAGTATTTTTTTGGTAATTCATATCAATGAAAGATTTTAAATACTTTCATTAGATTTTGAAAAATGGAGTCTTTTGATGAGAAACTTGTGGTTGATTTTAAAAATTTTAACCATCTTATTTTTAAGGAAAAATTTTCATGAGTTTAACTAATGTTTTGTTTTATAGTCCTTTTGAGCCTTATTACAGTGATTAAAATAGTATAAGGTGATTTTTTTCATTGAATGGTGTAGTTGAAGTCTTTTCATTGATTAGGATTATTTGGATTCTTTATTGTAGATATGATTAGTATGGAGAGGTAGGGTTGATTGATTGATTTATTCTATATAAGAGTGATAGGTAGTGTATTTTTGGTGTAAGGAAGGATATAGGTTGGGTATACTGGTGGAATTATTTCATTTAGGATGAATTGATTCATCTTTCATTGTTATTTTTTGTGGAGCATCTATAGCCTAAGGATAATTATAGGTTGAGCACATCAATGGGATATATCATATTTCTTCACATGTTTTTTTAGACATTAATAGATAGTCATTTTATATATGAGGGGGATATATTTGATCATATGTTGCCTACCATGTGAAAAATAGATGTGTTATTGTTCATGTTTTTACACTAAATGATTAAACTATTTTTCCTAATTGTAATTTATGAGAGGGTGAGGGTGGTGTATTGAGAGTGGAATCCCAAAAACAAAACTAAATAATGGTAACTACATCACAAGTAATGATAATATAAGGGATTAAGTGGAAACATAATATAATAAAATATATACAACCACTACTTATAAGTGACAAGAGAAACCTCATGGGGATTGTTGACTTCATGATAAAGTCATTCGCAATGGTGATAGTGGATTTTAGGGGATTGTTTATGATTCTAATGTTTTTTTTGGAAATTCATTTGTCATGCATCACAAGGATGATCACAAAACTAATTCCCACACTAAAAATTCATTTAATCCAAATATAATTTTTATTGTCGATAATTTCCTATTCCATTTCATTATACAGTAATACTTTAAATTTAAAAATACAAAAAATGCTTAAAATTCATGTCATGAACACAAAAAAACCCCTTGTGAGTTATTATCATTTCTAGTATATTCCTTTATCCACTTGAATGATTGAACTATTTTCTTATGAATAAGATTTACTTACTAATGCTAAAGTATTCTTCAAATTATGTAGATTCTTTTATCCACTTCCATGATTGAACTATTTTCTTATGATTAAGTAAGAACCTATTTTGAAAAGATGAATGTGTCGAACGCGCCGCTGCCTTTCCCCCATTTTTCATCACTTGTTCCCCCCTCCGCCTAGACTTCTCCACCCCCTTGGGTTCATTCGACCTTCGATCCTGGCTCCTCCTCCTCCCTCTGGCTGCCAGATCCCTCTTCCTCTGTTCTAGGGCCTTTGGAATGCTCTATAGTGCCCTCTGCTCCCGCGTCGGACCCTGCTGCCTTGGACACCCCCGTTCTTCACCTTCCCTACATTCTTCTCCTTGTTATTCTACCCCCTATGGATTTCTATCCCTATCCATTAAAGATGCTCTCTATGGTGCGTGCTCCTCCCCCTTGCATCCTATTTTCCTGGAGGTCTCCCTTGAGGTGCCGCAAGCTTCGTGCAAAGGCTCTCGAATCTATTTGGATGTCCCAGGATTGGCTTTTGAGGTGGCTTTGGCATGTATAAAATGGATGTTGGTATCCCAATTTGAGGTTTCTAAGCCATCCCTTTTGGTATTCCAGTGCTTTTTTGGATCTTGGGGTCTCAACCTTCCTGTTCAGATCTCCTCGATCTATAGTGCCTATTTCTGCCTTATCTTGGGGTCGAGGGAGGATTTCATCTAGGTGTGGTGCTTTTCCCCCGTTCTGTGGGCTGTTGGAGCTTTAGTTTGTCAAGGTGGTCCCGGGATGTTCATAAAGGTAAGGAGATACCAACTACAGTGGTATGGATCAAACTTCCCGGTCTTCCGATGCCCATCCAGAATGAAGGTTTCCTCAAAGTGATAGGGTATTCTCTTGGTGGATTTATTTACTCAGACGTCAGGACCAAGAGCTATGTAGATTTATATATGGCTCAAATCTGTGTAGAATTGGATCTCTCTCGTGCAGTTCCATCCAACCTAGCTCTCCAGGTGAAGGAATACTTTTGCTGGAACCAAAAAATCTCTTACCTGGTTTTTCTGGTTTTCTACTCGCATTGTCTTATTCAGGGCCATTCCTTTCAGGTCTTCTGGCATCATAGACAGTGTGGGCGTCACCCTCTTTCCCAACCCTGAGGGGTCAGAGGCTCGTGTTTGGCTGTTTTTATGGAGGACCCGTAGGGAGGGGGTACGATTTTGGATCAGGTTATGGGAGAGATTCCTCTAGCCCCTCCCCCTCCTCTTACGATTGTTAATCCTCAGAGTCCGGTGTTGGAAGGAATTTATGAGGCAGTTTGGTCCATAGTACCCTATGTTTTGAGGATGTTGCCCTTAGGCCTTGTTGGTGAGGACTTTTCAGCTACCCCTGTCTTTTTGTTTCCAAATGGGAGTCTTAATCTAGCTTCTCTCTGCGAGCTTCTTCCCCGACCCTATGTCTTGATGTTTCCTCCTTGGGATTTAATCCTGTATTGATGTGCTTCTAATGGGGAAGAGAACACTCTTAAGGTGACTCCTATGTCCATGGTTGACCCTTTGGATGGATCCCCCTCTCCCCCCCTCTAATTCCATCATGGAGTTAGCAGTGGATTACTCTTCCAGGGGGTCATAAGGAGAAAGGATGGGTTCTATGTCCTCCCCGGCTATGCGGAGAAGCCTAGAAAACCTTAACCAGGACAAGGCCTCATCCTCTTCCAAACCCAGACCCAAGATGATTGGTGTCTCCACAAGATCACAAACCAGAAAGTTAAAGGCGAGGAAGTCCTCCCACTATGAAAAGGATACAAGTTCTGAAGCCAGTCATAGAATGCTATTTTCCCAATGATTCCAATCCTCATATGGAATGCCAGTGACATTGGATCCTAGATTAAGGTGGAATTCTTGGCCTCAGTAGTTAACAACTATAAGGTTTATATGGTGGCTATTCTTAAACACAAGCATCACCCAGCCAAAATTTGTGATTTCTCCCAGACTCTCAAAATGCATGGCTTCATGCATGCTGAACCTTCCAACCGACATATTTGGATCTTCTAGCGTAGGAGTGTTATGGATGATCAGGTAGATTCAAGGGACCAACTCATCATAGTTAAGTTGAATCTTGGTAATCATACATTTTTTGTCTCTTTTATTTATGGAAGTTGTGACCCTCAACAGTGCGTGAGCCTGTGGAATGACCTCAATGGCTTTGATCCTGGAAATATTCCATGGATAGTGGGGGGAGATTTCAATGTGGTTACTGACCCTGATGAGCCGAAGGGGAGAGGCCCCTTCACCCGGAGAGCCTGCCCTAACTTCTCCCAATTTATGGATGGCAAAGGTCTTTTGGATCTTGGATACTCTGGAGACAGATTCACATGGTGCAACAATCAAAGGGGTAACCGCGGATCGGGGAGTCGCTTGGACACGTGTTTGGATAATATGCAAGCCATCTCCATATACAACAACACGCGGGTTTTTCACCTGATGTTTCGAGTATCAGACCACTCCCTAATCCGGCTCACCTTGTCTTCTAAACAAGATCACCAGAGTCGTTTTCAGTATTATCGGCACTAGGAGGACCTTCCAGAATTCCTTTATCTAGTTAGAGATGCTTGGAATGCTCCCCCCAGGGTCACCCGTGGAGGGAATTTCATAATAAATTGAAGAGGCTCAAGGTTCGCCTTCATATGTGGTCTAAAGGCCTTCCCCTACTAGATAGAGATTTAGAGGCCACCTCCAAAGATTTTGATCAACTTGGAAGGAGTCTTGAGGATGCTTGGGATGAGCAGGTGTTTGAGACCCTGGCTAATAATGAGTAGCTTGTGAACATGATTATGAAATAGGAGCGCTTGTCCTAGGAGAAGGCAAGGATTAAATGGATGAAAGAGGGAGACAAGAACACTGCATATTTTTATGCTTGCATTAAGGAGATGAGAAGGCTTGTTAAACCGATCATATTGTTGGAAGATGGTACCTTAACTGATGACCAAGATGTTGTGGGTGGTCTAGAAAAATCCCATTTCAGAGAAATTATTGCCGGTCCTAATACACAACTGCCTAATGGTTACCCAGAGGAAAATATGGATCACTTTGATGTGATTCTGTGGTGCCTCTCAGTCTGGAACAATGAGGGTCTAGGGGATACTCCCTAAGAGAGAGAGATTTGTGCTGCCATGATAAATCTGAACCCGGATAGCGCATCGAGGTCAGATGGCTTTCCTATCTCCATTTATAGATCTTCATGGGAGGTTGTGAAGGATGAATTAATTGTGGCTATTCAAGACTTCTTTTGGGGTGTCCACTTACCTCAGGTTGCATGCGCCACTTCTGTTGTGTTGATTCCAAAAATAAAGAACCCCACTTCAATCCTTCATTTCCATCCTGTGAGTAAGTGAAATTTCCCATACAAAATACTAGTTAGCATCATCAATTCTCATCTGTCTCTCCACCTCCCCCAATGGATATCCTTGGAGCAGCACGACTTTGTCAAGGGGAGGTCTATTCAGGGGGTGATTGCATTGTCCCAGGAAATGATAAGGGATATCAACTACAAAACCCATGGCTCGAATTCAGTATTCAAAATTGATATGAACAAGGCTTAAAACCGTGTTGAATGGAGTTTCATCAACAAAGTGTTGGAAGGTATGAGTTTTTATCCTTGGAATATTGACATTATTTTTTGCTACTTTAGTTCATCGTGGTTGCCGATAACTTTCATGGGTAAGACTTATCGTTTCTTTAAGGCTACCTATTGTTTAAGGCAAGGGGACCTGATCTCCCCGAGTATCTTTATCATTTCCTAGGAAGTTCTCAGTCACCTCATTAATAGAGGCCTCACTAATGGAGATATCCTTCCATACCGCTGGAGGATGAGAGCCTCTTCAGTGTCCCACCTCATGTTCGCGGATGATACCATTATCTTCAGGAATGCTGTTACTTGATTGTTAAGGGGATTAAATAGGATTTTTGAAGAGTATGGTCACTGGATTGGTCAAAATATTAATAAGAACAAGAGCACTTTTTACATCTCTAGCTCCTGCCCCTCTAATAGGGTCTCCTCCATGAGGCACATCTTGAATATGTAGAGAGTGGAGTTTCCCATGGATTATCTGGTGGATCCTCTTTCCTCATGAAGACTTCACATTTGCGACTTTGACCCCCTCATCAGCAGGATCATGGACCAGGTTCTTAACTGAAAAAACAAGTTCTTATCCTTTGGAGGTAGGATAACACTAGTTAATAGCATGTTTCTTGCCACCCTCGTTCGTGCCCTCTCGGCCATCAAAGCCCCAATAGGTGTGATTCATAATGTTGATAGAGTCCTAGATAACTTCATTTGGGATCCTTTATTGGAGGGTAAAAAGAACTGGGTTTCTTGGACCAGGATGGCTCGTCCAGTTATTGAGGGTGGGATTAGTGTTCGTAGCCTGGAGAACACCATTCACTTCTTGCATTAAAAATTGGCATGGGAGGTTTTGGAGCACCGTACACTATGGGGGATCATTATGCACGAAAATTCTGTGGGGGATCAAGTGGTTTTGGATGGTCATGGATCTCCCCTATAGTAGGAGATTGGTCCTATGGTGAACTCCATTAATCCTCACGCCCGTTGGATTGTTGGGAGAGGATACATTTTGTTCTGGCGCCATAACTGGAGTGGATCGATTATTGGTTACCCGGGATGTCCAGCCACTAGAACTACCTACAGAGAGGCCAATCATCATCTGGAATTCATCAAAGTGGTGCTCAATAGTGACCAGCAGGTTCAGTTTGACCTCATCGAGCTGAATTCAGTTCCGGACCGGTGTGTGTTCAGTCCATCCTCTTCCGGTTCTTTCACGTCAAAGGACTACCGCATGACTCTTATCACACAAGAACCAGTAGATGCATGGGATGAGGCTCTTTGGATCTAGAATATTCCTACTAAATTCAACTTCCTCACCTGGAGAATTAGGAATAAGGCTGTCCCCACTGATGATAATATCAAGCGGTGTAGTGTTGCCATTACCTCCCGATGTGTTTGCTACAGGATTCACAAGGAGGAAAGATTGAAGCACCTTTTATTTGAAATTGAGTGGGCTCGTGAGGTATGTAATTTCATCAGGGGTTTTACCACTCTCTCTTATTCAACTATTTCTAACCAGACTTTTCTGGCTTGATGGTTTTATGGTTTGGGAGAGGAGGGTCTGGAGAGAATGACTCGAACTGTTATTCTACAAGCAGGCTTATGGTGTTTGTGGAAGGCAAGGAATAGGCGCATTCATGAGGGGGTGGTGTCTTTGGACCACTCTATTATTATTAGAACTAATTATTTAATTTGGGATATGGTATAGCTGCTGCCTAACTGGAGGGATGCCTCATCCTTGCAGAGGATCGGTGCAGGTTTCAGCAGTCATCAGGGAGGCGGATGATCCTCAGGCTAGTGGATTTGCCGGACGCCTCCAGCTAGGGGGTTGAAGGTTAGCTCTAATGGCTCCTGTATCTCCGGTTTTCTGCGAGGTGGGGTAGTGGTGTGTGATAGCACATGATCAGTTTTACATGCTTTCATGGATCGTTTAGGATAGGGAACATCACTTGAAGTGGAGGCATTGGCCTTGCTGTCGGGACTTCGTGTGTGCAGACAACGCCATATGGATATATCAGAAGCTGAAACTGATTTGCTGATTTGACATAATGTTTTGCAGGGTCTTGGTATGATCCCCTGGTTGATTTATTAAATCATCAACAAATGACGTGCCATCATGGGTGATTATATTAAAGTAACCCATACCTGGCAGGAGGGAAACAAAGTAGCAGACTATCTGGATATTTCGGGCCCGGAGAAATTAGTTTTTCATAATCTGAAAATCCTGCAGCCGGTGGGGATGAACATCATTAGAGGGTTTGCCCTCGTCCTCCATTATTTTAGACCCCCCTTAGGTTTTTGTTTTTGGAATTTAATAATGAGCCTTCTTGTACTTCTCTTTTCCATGAATAAAAATTTACATGATGATGATGATGATAATAACTGTTAAGAGACATAAGTTGTTGATAAATAATTCCAGGTAAATTATGATAAATTCTTATGTTGTATTCAATTTGTGAAATTAGTGGATAAATTGCACCTCAAATTTCACCGAACACAATAAGAACATGGTTAACCACCTTAGGGGTGATACTTGAATTTGTTTTTACTCTAGGTTCTTTTCTAATATTTGTATATGGTTAATGAAAAGATAAATGACTGAGAGGGTTATAACTATAATTTTTCATAGTGGTTAACTTTAAGAGGGATTGAAAAACTGGGGAACACTTATTCAACCCTTCCCTTCTAAGTGTTACTATCACTCCTGGGTTACCTCAATAATCTTTGACAATACTCACTTGATCTTTATAAGATTTAAAATCCCCCAATGGCATTCCCTTTCCTCTTTATCGTGTTATTATTTTGGTTGAGCACTCAAATAATATGTTTCCACATGCATTTCTCAGCATACAAGTCTCTTTATTTCAAAATTTGAAAACTCTTCAAGGGATGTAATTTATTACTCAATTGAGAAAGTAGTAACAATATCTCTATCACCTAAAATAATAATGGTTCTTATATTTGGTTATTATGATAAAATATGTCCAAATCCTTGAAATTTAAAACATTTAATTTAATGATATTTAGATGTAAAATTACAATTATTTCTGCATTTCTATTTGAAAATATTTATGCACCTCATTTGATTCCAATATATTTTTCATTCCATGATCTTGTGGATTATAATCATTAAAAATAAAAGATAGTTTAGACTTCTTACTATAAGACATGTAGTCCCATCCTTATCTTTATAAGTTTTAAGAATATAAGACTTCATGAGATAATGATTGGAGGAAGTTAATGAGATTTTAAAAAAGGAATTGAGAAGGTTGGTTAAGTCTAGATGTATAGGCTAGTATTGTATGATACTATACACAAACAGATATTTCAATACAGGAAACTTTAAGGAGAAGACCAAAAAATTGACCACATATTATTCCGGAACTACCCAAGCCACCTGAAATCAAAGATAGTTGGATGAGATTAAAATAAGGTCAGTGAAGAATGATTTGGAGAGGAGGAGAGAGCCTATATAGGTTGAAATAGATGAGGAGAGCAGAAATATGTGGTGTGGTATAGAATACTTTCTTGGTGGGGTGACCCTTAAGGGTTTTTAGGGTGTTATGGAGAATTATTTTTAATATAGAGGTTCCCATCTGATTTTAGATTCGATATAAGATCATCGAGTAGAAACTAGTGTTCATTTACCAGTAAAACTTCAATATGTGTTCTTTTTGTTGTTGTTACAACATGTAAATCTAATCATGAATATACTGGTTTTGAATGAAAACCACAATTGACAAATTTATAAGAATGGAGACTTGACTCATATCAAAACAGATCATTATATAAATTAAAATTTCAAGTTGTTTCTTGATAATAATATCCTTAAAAAGATATTCAAGGAAATAGGCTAGGTATCGCTCTTTAATTCCAAACTTGAATTGTTTTTTGGTATGTTAAATTGTTAATTAATCCTAATAAAAAAATTAAATGCACAATTCAGTAAATTAACTTGAAAGTAGAACTACTTATGTATAAAATTAGGTCTTTTTATTATGAAAGTGGGCATTATTTGAATATTGGTATATTTTCAAGATTAGTACATATTATACTTTTCTATTTGAAATAAAATCCATGCTTGTAGGCCTTCCATATCTCACCCAGTTCTATAACCCTAGCTACATTTACTCCATATCTCACCCAGTTCTATAACCCTAGCTACATTTACTTTCAATCCATTCAGGAAGTTAAATCAGATATGAATATTAAAAAAAACTAAATATTTTTTTATTAATAAATTTAAAATTAATTTTAAAAAATATATTACCCAAATTTTAGATTGAGACTTTCCCTTAATTTAATATTTAACTTTTCTCCACTAGATTTATTGAACTAGAACAATATCACTATGTTTTCTGAGTGTACCAATGAAACTCCTCAATTATTTACCATTTTTCCTATTAGTTATATGTTCTCATTATACTGAACCATGATTTTTTTTGTCTATTTCACTCTGCATGCATCTTTATACGGACACATATTTTACTATAAGATGACACTGGAGAAATAAACAATTATTTCATACACATAAATAAATGAAAATTTATAAAAAAATATTTATTTTATTACTTTTTAAAAATTTACAAAAAACACTTCTTATTGCTGTAGGATCTTGTACACTCTGTTGGGGGGCCAAAACAGGAGGAGTGTCTTTTGTAGTGGACTATGTATGTTGAAGTTGTGAAGGAGGGTATGTGCATACACGGGTATAAAAAATGGAGTTGTACCCTTTATAGATAAAATTATAAAATGGAAAAAGGTTGGGGGATAGAAGGAGAGGGGCTACCCTATATGGTAGTAAAAGTAAATGGATAAAAATAATTGGTAATAATGTATAGTTAATTCTAATAAAGACGATTCATGATGAGAGGAAAGTGTCCTGATGACTACAGATCCATGGGTTTTGAGGCACTGCATATATGGGGACTGCATATAGGGGTGATCTTACTTTTTGGACTGCCTGACCTATCCTCAATGAATGTAAGATGGACCCTTGACAATTCCTATTAATATTAAATATTGTTTTTATAAATTTTATACATAGTAAATAAATAAATAAGGCACTCACTGGAATAATCATATTTTTTAGTCTAGATTTTCTAAAATGGTGATAATTTTCTTCCATTTATTTTCCAAGTACCTCCTCATAAGATATAATAACCTAAAAATGAAATAAGTGGTGTTTTTTTAAAAAATATAACAAACCATTAAATAAAAATAAATATTCCAAGAAAATTCATATTATTTTTCAGAACATTAGATCCTCCATTAATTTTATTTTTATCAATTTGTTTACTCACAAAACTAAAACATTACACAATAATAGAAGCTGGTACTTTTAATTCCAAACTGATCTAAAAAGTTATTTTTAGTTGTCTTTAGGGCGTCTATTCTAAGTTAACCATAAAACTTGATATTATATTTCCATTTATTACCTTAAATTTCATATCTAGTACAAATTTTCAAGATATAATAGTCATGTGATAATACAAAACAATTCATTTTTTTTTCTTATATTGATTAAGATATTTTCATCTTTATTTGAGTTAATTTTTATTATCAATTATTACATTAATTTCAAAAATATTAACTATATTAAAGTATAAATTAAAAAATAATTTGAACTTTCTAGAATACATTTTTGGAATGTGAAATTATATGAAATATATCCTGATAAATAGTTTGTTAATTAAAATATTTTGTAACCATGTATAAAACATACAAACAATATGAAACTAGATAACTAGTATAATATACTTATCAAAATTAATTATATTACATTTTTAAACATTAAAAAAAACACATAACATGTTAGAATAATAAAAACAAAATACTTCAAAACATGCCAGCACTACACATTCTCTATTACAATTTCTAGATCATAATCCATTATAAAAACTGAATCATCTATGTCATTAAATGATACATTTGAGTGAGTACCAACCAGTTTATCCAAAACATCACTATCATCAATTCCTTCATAAAAAATATGTATTGGAATAACATAAAAAATAATACTAAATTGTGGTTTTAAAGTGTCATTTATATAAAATACTTATCTAGATTATTATGCAAGAATGTAAGGCTCCTCTATTCAAAGATGACAGTTCATATAAATCACTCTAAATCCATAACTATCTATATAAAGCCTTATCGAGTCATTGAATCAAACCGATTTAATTTCATCATAGAGGTATGAAAACGTACATAGTAATCTAATAAATATATTCTATCAACAACCCCATAATATGATATATTTTTTGTTTGAGGTTATCTACCTGATGCACTAGTATAACAATTTTTTGTACCACTTATCATGACACCGTCATGCTATGATACCATGTTTTTTTCACAACTATTTATAATGAATTTAAATACATTGATAACCATTTATATACAATCATAGGAAACATTTTTCAATCCAAATGAAAATTCGCTTATTTAATCATTCACACTATCCATTAGTAAATTTTGGACCTATTAAATGTCAACATAAAATATTAAATAAGTACCAATAATTTGGCCATGTAAAAAAAAGGAATATGTTACCTTTGAATTCAACCAAGTAGGAAATTATTTACTGTGTATGTTCTCCCTTCTTTTAATAGATAAATAATGATATGTTCTTTTTATAATTTCACTATGTTCTATTAAAATATGACAATTCAATGATATTAGATACTATGAAAAAGTAAATCATAAAAATGAATATATTTATAATTTCACTTTATGAAATCTTCATACACACTATATTTGATTGATACATTCTAATGACCTATTTCCCACTCATACCTATTCAAATTTCACAGCCTATATGATCAATAAATCCCCCCCCATATAGGGAACTCATGGAAATTCTAGCTCAATACAATCATTCTAATTATCCTCAGTTCTCATTGGATGATAAGATCTCATGGTGACATTAGAAAAGTATATTGAATAAAAATCCTTACATTCCTGTGCTAATTTATTTTTACAATAGATCGTTCAAGATGATTCTTACTTCTTACATAAGATTTCAATGTAAACATCATTATTTCTATTAGATACATCCAACAACTATAAACAAGACCACCTAAAAGAACTTCTGTTTGAAGATTCATGGTCAGATGTAACATACATGTGAAAAATGATGCATGAGATATTTTCTCAAAGTCCTAATGAATGATCAGTCCATATTTATACATTTTTTCAACACTTTTTTTTCTATATTTTAGCACAAAGGTCTTTATAAAAGTGACATAATCTAGTCCGAGTGACCCTATTATTATATCCCTGTAAATGTAAAATAGAAATATGAATAAATTCATGAAACATTACATGGAAGTATTGGGTTTTAAGGTATTTTAGTTTCAAATATATTGTATTCACCCATTTCAAAATGTTTCTTAAATAACAACATGGAACGTTAAAAATTTCCAAGACTTCAGGAAATTGTTTTTTCTCTACATTCATCATCAAAAAAAAATAAAAAGGGATTTTCACTAATTTAGACTAATTAAATTAGGATGGTGTCTTGGATTTTTTGAGTCAATAAGGTTATCTTATGACTTCTCCATTCCTTATGGTTTTATGTTTTGAAAATCACACACTTTTTCTTAAGTTCTGAATTTTTTCTTAAGTTCAGAATTTTCCATTCTGTTTTACTTAGAGAATTCTCACTCTGTTATACTTACAGAATTCTCATTCCATTATACTTACAGAATTATCATTCAGTTATACTTATAAAATTCTCATTCCGTTATACTTACAAAATTATCATTCCGTTATACTTATAGAATTTTCATTCAGTTATACTTATAGATTTATCATTCTGTTATACTTACAAATGCCATCCTGTTTTATGATCCCGAATCCGGTACAAGAGTCTTTCTCTTTTATGATTCCAAGTCTGGTACAAAATTCATTCTATTTTATGATTCTGAATCTGATACAAATGGCATTTCGTTTTATGATTCCGAATCTAGTACAAATGTCATTCCGTTTTATGATTCCAAATTTGGTACAAATGTCATTTTGTTTTATGATTCCAAATCTGGTACAAATTTCATTTCATTTTATGATTCTGAATTCGGTACAAATTTCATTCCATTTTATGATTCCTAATTGGGTACAAATTTCATTCCCTTTCATGATACCGATTCCAGTACAAATGTGATGCTGTTTTTATGATACCAGTACCCTAAGATAGTGATACCATTTTTTCACAATCCGATTTACTTTTTCTTATGAATACATTTTCTTGATAATGTTAGAGTTTCTTAATGTATCATTCCAATATTATTAGATTCTAAGTTTTCTAATACATAACATTTATCTTAAACATAACATTGTTTCTTATACATGAAATGATGTTGTACAATCTGTTACAAAATAACCGTTGTTTGTTTGAAATGTATCCAGGTCCCTCTGAAATTTAAGGAAAATATGACCATTGGAGTGAAGCCTACCGTTGGGAAGTTTTTTCCTATAAATGCAAGTTCATTAGAATTAGAAAAATAAAATGAACTGAGTAAACTTCGATGATGAACAATTAATTGAAAAGTGACCAAAGTTTGTGAAGTGATTTCTAGAGAGTGAGGCTCTTATAACTCTTAGTGTTTCATGCGGATGTCGTGAACAACTTGTTCAGGTGTGAACAACTTGTTCAGACTCTCTTTGTGCAGACTCCGATCATACTGATCGTGGGCTTCCGGGTTTAGAAGATAGTGGTTCCGATTTCCTTCAAAATCAAGGGCTTGTAGGGATAACAAGACAAATACCAATCTTCAGATTGAGGGCTTACCTGAGTTTGGGTTAGACAGACTTTCTTAAAATTATAAATCAAGGAGCGTTTATCCAAGTTTGTTGGATACCCTTCTCTTTGGGATAAAAGAATCTTATTGTTACTTGTTTTCTATTTCAAGTTGTTTTAACTCCACTGTAATCTTAACTTTGTTAATGTTAGAAAGCATAACTTTCTTATACTTTCTAATTCCATTACTCTGATTATATTACATATTCTATACGGTTTAAGGTAGAATCTTTCTTTAAGAAAATATTTCTTAAGTTTTTATCTTAAGATTGTAATGTTTAAGAAAAGGTTTCTTTAAGAGGTATTGTGGATGTTTGTTTAACTTTGTTAAACTAAGTTTCCTTAGCTAACCTTAAGAAATAGATTTCCTTAAGGTTAAGAAACTTTCTTTAAAAAAGTTTTCTATTAACTTTAAAGGTTCCAAAGGAATTTTTAAAGGATAAAATTCACACCCTCTTGTATATTGAGCATGTACATCATTATTTCGATGCTAAAATTGGCATCAGAGGAGGTCTCTGAAATACATATATTCACATATAAGTCTTCCCTGCTCAAGTTTTTCATTGTTCTATTTTTCTTTGCTTAGGAATCATTATTTTGTTTAAAAAATTTATTCTATTAACAAATTTTCTGTGGAAGGAAACATTATTTAAGAATGATAGGAATGAATGTTGTTACGATAGACAATCGTAATCCTACCAGACCACCTATATTTTATGGGAATGATTATGAATACTGGAGAGATCTTATGAAGACCTTTGTTATTGATGCTAGAGTAGAAATTTTTTTCATGCTTACTGGAGGATATAAAATTCCTAACAAGGAAGTTAGTACTTTCACCAACCAAGAGAAGCATGAATATCAGCTGAATTATAAGGTGCATAATACTTTGCTTTGTTCCATGACTAGAAATATATATAGCCAAATTTCATCTTGGGAATCTGCTAATAGTATTTGGAAGAAGCTTGAAGTAACTTACTTTGGAACTTCTAAAGTCATAGAAACTAGAAGAGCTATGCTCATAACTGAGTATCATGGTTTCTGCTTTCCGCATGGAGAACCCATATGTATGGTACTATAAAGATTCATGACTATTGTCAACATCTTATAATATATGGGTGAGAAAGTTTTAGATGATGAGATTCTTGTAGACAAGATTATAGAAATTATGCTAAACGAATGGGAATCCAAGAGGACAACTATAGATGAAAAAAGAAAAGTTACTCATATTTCTCTTGATGAATTGTTTAGAACACTTCTTCAACATGAAACCAGAATGAAGAGAGATGCTGAGAATATTACGAAGAAGAATGAAAATGGATGTGTTGCTTTTTCAACTACTTCAAATCATATGAAATCCAAGACTCCTAAGAGAGTTACACGTTCTAAATCTAATAAGGTTGTTATTCAATTTGAATCTAGTGAAAGTGAAGCTTCAGAAAATGAGATAGAAAATCTTGCTTGGAGGATGAACAAGATTGTTGGGTAGAAAAACATTCATTATAGATACAAGAATAAAGATGGAAAAGAAAATAAAGATGGACAAGTGACATGATATGAATGTAGAAGAACTAGTCATATCAGACCTGATTGTCCCTTACTTAAGAGAAGACTCAAGAAGGACATGAATTATGAGAGAAACAAGAAGAAGTTCAATAGATCATAACATAAGAAAGTATTAAAATCCAACGACACTTGGAGTGCCAGTGGTGGAGATTCTTCAGATGATTATTCAAAATATGAATCTTTTGAGAAAAAGAATATTGGTTTAGTAGCCCGAGATCCTTTTCAAAATAATTGTCTTATGGCTAAGGTACGAACTACTGAATCCTTAACCAATATGTATTTGAGTGAAAATTTTCCTGATAAATATTTTTATTTAGATGAAGAATCTAATTCATCATATAGAAATAATGATTTACCTTCCTATGAAGAAGTTTCTAGATTTGATAAGTTTCTAGAGATAAGAAATTGTAATGTTTCTAGGAAACTTGAAAAAGAAAATTCTAGAGAATTTATTTTAACAAAAGAATTTTCAGATCTTACCAAAGATCCTGATAAGAAAAATGATGTTTTAGAAAATCATTCTAAGAAACTTGAGGAATATAATTCTGATAATGATAAGCTTTCTAAAGATCTTAAAAATCTGTTTTTAGAAAAAATGTTTTATAGGATAAACTTAACTCGAATTCTATTATTCAAGAGGATAAAAATTTAGTCTTGAGACTAAAGTCTGAAATTTTTTCTTTAAAGAAACTTATTACAAACTTTAGTTCTAGTAAATAAAATTTTAAAACTATGTACTCTCAAATCTGACCTCATGGTAAAAATCAAGGATTAGGTTATTCTCATGAAAAACCAATTTTTAGAAATAATTATTTTGTTCCTCCAAGTGCTCCTATTTGAACTAATTGTCAAAGTGGTGGGCATTGGAAGAAGAACTGTTCTTTAAATAATGTTCAATCCATTGGGTTTCATAAAGCTTACTTTTCTAAACAAATGTGAATACCAAAAAATTTATTATCTAAAAATTCTGTATCTAAACAAGTTTGGATTCAAAAAACCTAACTTTTCCTTTTTAGCTTAATGAAGGAAGTACCAACAACATATGGTACATGGATAGTGGATGTTCCTGACACATGACTAGTAAAAAAGACTATTTAAAAAATATTTTAAAGACTAAATGTGGAAAAGTAACCTTTGGAGATAACTCTCAAGGAGAAATTGTCGGTATAGGTAACATTATTCTTCTTGGTAAAGTTATTATTTCAAATGTTTTTTTATAAAAGGCCTAAAGGACTACTCTTTATTTCAAGGGGAGTATATATGCTTGTTTGTTTTTCCTTATTATTATTTCCTTAAGAAAATGTTTCTTTCTTAACATTTTTATCTTTCCATAAGAAATTTTTTCTTTATTAAAAAATTTATCTTTCCTTAAGAAAATTTTTTCTTTCTTAAAATTTTATCTTTCCTTAATAATTTTTTTTTCTTAAAATTTTTATCTTTCCTTAAGAAAATATTTCTTTCTTAAAAATTTTATCTTTCCTTAAGAAAATATTTCTTTCTTAAAAATTTTATATTTCCTTAATAAAATTTTTCTTTATTAAAAATTTTATCTTTCCTTAAGAAAATATTTCTTTCCAAAAAATTTTATCTTTCGTTAAGAAAATTTTTCTTTCTTAAAAATTTTATTCTTTCCTTATATTTTTTTTCTTTCTTAAAAATTTTATCTTTCCTTAAGAAAATTTTCTTTCTTAAAAATTTTATCTTTCCTTAAGAAAAATTTTCTTTCTTAAAAATTTATATTTCCTTAAGAAAATTTTATCTTTCTTTTCAGAACTAAAATTATCAGAATTGAAAATCTTCCAAGAGAATTCTTATAATACCGATAAATTCTTCAGATTATTCCAAAAGGTACATTTTCTTAATCTTTATTTTCTTATTTTAAGTTTCAATTATTGGTATTTCTAAATTTTCAATTCTGGTTTACCTTACTTTAGAAGATCAGAATTCAAATTTCCTATAATTATTCTCAACCGTTAGATCAGATTAGGTTATTTTCAACCATTTTATTATCTTATGGGAGTTGAAAGGTTATAAGCTATGTCTATATAAGGGGTGCATCATTTATGAGTCCCACACCATCTTCCCTGATCTCTGTGCCAAAGTTCTGTTTCCATCAAAGTCTAAATTCCGATTCCTTTGTTTCTTGTACTCCGAATATCTCCTGAATTTTCAGAAGAACAGATGCTGATTGGAAAGGAAATAATGTATTTTTCAATCTTTAGGGAAAGACTAGTATGACCTAACTTCTTTTCCAAATTACAACTTGCTAATTTCTAAGGTCATAAGATCTAACAGATGGGAAAGTGTTTGTGTGGCTAAGGAGAAAAGTCCGGACCCGGTTTACCCTGACCTGGTTATTCAATTATATGAATATGTTATTTTCTTTCAAAAGGATGGAAAGGACATGTTCAAGTTCAAATGTTATGACAAGGTTTATACAATTCCTTATAATAAGGTGGAAAATGTTCTCCATATATCGTATGAAGGATAAGCTATTCTATGATCTCAATGACTTCCCTCAAAAGAAGGTTCTTTTAAAAAACACAAGGCTATAGACTACCTTGGTCTTAAGTATGTCAAGAATTTGAAGATTACAAATCTTACAACAAATCACAATCTGGAAGCCCTTTGAATGCATGGATTTCTTATTCCTAGGAAAGGGGATAAGGACTCTTTAAAGATATGTGATATCTTTCTTTTAGAATTTCTTGTCAATGTTAGGAAGATCAACTTGGTTAAGTTCATCTTTCTCAACCTCCATATAGTAAAAGGCGGAACCATCAGATCTCAAATACTTATGTATCCGAAAATAATATCTATAATAATTGTTATGTGCCTTCAAGAGATGAATGTCCCCTATCGATCAGTCTCTAAACTGTTTAAGATTTTTTTGCTTAGCGATGAAACTCTAAGGAGGATGAAGGTAGAGTTTATATCGGAATCCAAAAGTTTTGAAGAAATGGTTGTCCATAACAAGGGTGATGTTCCAGAATCTTCTAAATCGGTACCTAAGAAAAGGAAACCTATAAAAAAAGCTTTCCAGTACCGGTTTCTGATGTCCCAGTTTTAGCACCTCCTCCTACAAAGAATCTAAACTCCTATTCCGATGCAACAACTACAAATTTGAGAGAGATGGCAGCTACCAAAAAGGAAGGTGATACTTCCTTTGGATTAAACCATGTAGAGGCTAAGGCCTTAAAAATCAAGCAAGATGAAAATTTTGAGAAAGAAAAGAAGGAGAAGAAGTTAAAGAAGAAATCCTTGGAAGATCAAGTATGTCAGTATTTACCGAAAGATGTAGAGAAGAAGTATCAACAAGTAGAGGAACCTCAAGTTGTTTATAAGAAACCGGTTGCCACTCCGAAAACCCAGAATGCTAAGAAAGTTCTATATTTATCAGAACCTGTTCAATAAATAGAAGCTCAAATCTTTCAAGAAGACAATGATGATGTCTTAAGGGAAGTAGAAGACTACATTGGAAGTCCTCCAAGTTCAACTTCTAAATCCATTTCTGAAGAACTTGTTTAAGTTGAAGTTGAAGAAGAAGTTGAAGAAGAAGTTTAAGATGAAGATGAAGAACAATTTGATGTTGAAGTGGAAGGAGAAGAGAAATAATAGGTTGATCAGCAAAGTTGTGAAGGAGAAGAAATTCAGGAAGAATAAAGACAAGAAGGATCTAAATATCAAGAGTTTTTAAGGGAAGTAAATGAACAAGAAGATCTTAATGTTATCCAAGTATCTGATGAACAATCCCCAGTTCAAAATCCTGTTAAAGGAAAGAGTGTTTTGGTTGTCTCATTTGATAAGGAAACTCCACAGAAGTCTTCTAAGAGAAAAGATAAACCAGATTACTTAACTCCAAGAGGAGTTGAGAAAGGAAAATATATTTCAGGTTCCAAATCCTCATCATCTGTTGAACATGATTTTGTTAATATTTCTTTAAGAAAGTTGGTCAACACCATTATGGTTCTTGTAAATATATATTCCCAAAGTCAAATGTTGCAAGAGACCCTGAATCAAAAGGCGGAATCTACTAATACTCTTATGGACATGGTGGTTAAGAAATAAGTGGACTTCAGTAATCTTTTAAAAGATTATAAAGCTCAGAAGGTAACTTGTAAGAAAGTCTTTAACCACACTAAAACCATCAATGAAGAGCTAAGACAGTTCAGTGACTTCATGGATTCAAGAAACGAGGCTTTCAATACTTTTGAATCTGAGTTCAACAAAGTCAAAGCATCCATTTCTGAGAAAGTTATCCAACTCAATTCTGTTCCCCGATCTGTAAGCAGTGAAAAGGAAGTCAGGGCCGTATTAGAGAAAAAGGTGGCTTCTCAAGAAGAAAGGATCTTGTCATTAGAAAAGAAGAATTTGGAACAGAATTTCTTATTGAAGAGCCTTCAAGAAGATTATAAGGAAGTAAAGAAACTCAAATATTTGATAAAGAAATTGATGTTGGAGCAAAAGAGGGATGGATGATTTTTTTTTCATTCTGAGGTTTTGTGGTAATCTAAACTTTATTTCCAAAATTTCCTTAAGAAGTTTCTTACATATATCTCTTTTGTTTTTTAAGGTATATTATCTTAACCTTACAGGTACATCTTACACTTCTCCATTCCTTTTTGAAAATCACAAAGAGGGAGAATTTATTAGAGGGAAGAATTTAATGAAGACACCAAAGAGGGAGAATCTATTAAGGGGGATCTTCCTTAAGAAGAAATGTTTATCTAAGGGGGATATATTTCCTTAAGAAAGAAAACTAGATGCTAAAGATTTAGAATATGATCCTTGGGAAACATAACTTAATGGGAAGTTAGTCGTATTCATCCTAAATCTCATTCAAAGGGGGAGATAAGTTTATTCGTATTCTTTATCAAAGTCAATATATTATTCCTTAGCAAAGTGATTGTTCTTTCCAAGAAGGCGGAGATTTTTGAGTCAATAAGGATATCTTATGACTTCTCCATTCCTTATGGTTTTATGTTTTGAAAATCACAAACACTTTTTCTTAAGTTCTGAATTTTTTCTTAATTTCTGATTTTTTCATTCTGTTTTACTTATAGAATTTTCATTCCATTATACTTATAGAATTCTCATTCCGTTATACTTATAGAATTATAATTCCATTATACTTATAGAATTTTCATTCTGTTATAATTACATAATTTTCATTCTATTATACTTACAGATTTCACATTCTGCTATACTTACAAATGTCATTCCGTTTTATGATTCTGAATCTGGTACAGAATTCATTCTGTTTTATGATTCCAAATCTGGTACAAAAGTCATTCTGTTTTATGATTCCGAATCTGGTACAAATGTCATTCCATTTTATGATTAGGAATCTGGTACAAATTTCATTCTGTTTTATGATTCCGAATCCAGTACAAATTTCATTCCATTTTATTATTCTGAATCCGGTAAAAATGTCATTCCGTTTTATGATTTTGAATATGGTAAAAATGTCATTTCATTTTATGATTCCAAATCCAATACAAATTTCATTATGTTTCATGATACCGATTCTAGTATAAATGTGATGTTGTTTTTATGATACCAGTACCCTAAGATAGTGATACCATATTTTCACAATCCTATTTACTTTTTATTAAGAATCTGTTTTCTTGATAATGTTAGAGTTGTTTAATGTATCATTCCAATATTATCAAATTCTAAGTTTTCTTGTACTTAACATTTATATTAAACTTCACATTATTTCTTATACATGAAACGATGTCATATAATCTGTTACAAACTAACTATTGTTTGTTTGACACATGTCCAAGTTTCTCTAAAATTTAAGGAAAATATGACTATCGGAGTGGAGCTGACCATTGGGAAGTTTTTTCCTATACATACAAGTTCATTTGAATAAGAAAAATACAACGAATTGAGAAAACTTCGATGATGAAAATGAATTAAAAAGTGACCAAAGTTTGTGGAGTGATTTCTAGAGAGATTGAGGCTCTTACAACTTTCAGTGCTTCATGTGGATGTCATGAAAAACTTGTTCTGGTGTGAATAAATTGTTTAGACTTTCTTTGTACAGAATGCAATCATGCTGATCATGGACTTCTGGGTTTGGAAGACAGAGGTTCCGATTTCCTTATAAATTGAGGGCTTGTAGGGATAGGAAGACAGATACCAATTTTTGGATTGAGGGCTTACCTGGGATTGGGTAAGACATAATTTCTTGAATGTATAAATCAAGGAACCTTAATCCAATGTTATTGGATAACCTTATCTTTAGGATAATAGAATCTTATTGTTACTTGTTTTCTATTTCAAGTTGTTTTAATTACACTATAATATTAACTTTGTTAATGTTAAAAAGTATAACTTTCTTATACTTTATAATTTCGTTACTCTCATTATATTATAGATTCTATATGATTTAAGGTAGAATATTTCCTTTAAGAAAAAATTTCTTAAGTTTTTATCTTAAGATTGTAAAGTTTAAGAAAAGGTTTCTTTAAGAGGTTTTCTGAATGTTTGTTTAACTTTGTTAAACTATGTTTCTTTAGCTAACCTTAATAAACATATTTACTTAAGGTTAAGAAACATTCTTTAAGAAACTTTTCTATTTACTTTAAAGGTTCCAAAGGAATTTTTAAAGTATAAAATTCACCCCTCTTGTATATTGAGCATCTATATCATTATTTCGATCCTACAGGTTTTATACCCCAATCCATAAAATCATAATACGAGTAAAAATCATCTTTGTTTTTTCCATTTTAAATTTAAAATAATTTGATGTAAAATTTCACACACATTTTTTCCAATATGAATTGCATCTAAGCACTAACAATAGTTGATCATCTTACTTATTTAGCTACCTAAGTCTCCAATGTAACTTGTTTATCCAACATTTCTCTCTTTAAGCTCGAGGGGGTGAATTTGATTAGAGGGGACACACTTGGTATCCATTACTTTAGGCCCCCCTATCCTGTTTTCCCTACTGTCTTTGTACTTTTTGTTTTCCCCTTGAATAAAAATGATAATATTGATGATGATATATAGGCCCTTTCCATGAACAAAATTCAAACATTTGATTTCTTTAATGATATCACTCCATAACATTCATTATGGTACTTCATTTGTATCTGTGGAATTATCAAACTATATGTTATTTTTCCTATATGAATGATCCATTTATAGAAATTTATAATTCCCTATGAAACTAAAAATCCACCGAGACATTAATATCCTAGAAAATGAAAATAGGTTAGGTTATACTCCCCTTTTTACTCTAACCAGACATCATTCCATAAGAAGAGAAATAATTTATTGTCCATAATAATACTACAAGATACATAATCCTTTCTAAATGTATCATATGTCTGCACCCCAATGGTCCAAAGATCCTATAACTCATCTATTAATGGTTTCAAGTATATTTCAATATCATTTCTGAGATCATTAGGTCTAAAAATCAATATACTCATGAAATTATTTGGCTTTTATAATTTTCATCCATAATGAAAAATTATAAATATGAATGGAAATAGGTCAAGTACTATGTAAAGTATTCATCTAGTGAAATTGGTTGAAACCATCACCTGAAAATCCCAATATAATTTTCCCTGGGTTTACTAGAAAATCAGGATATAAACTCTCAAATTTATACCATGTTGACCCATTTGTAGGATGAACTATATCATCATTATCTTTATTTCCTTCATATTTATGCCATCTCATATTATTTTCCATTTATTCTGACATAAAAAGTTTATGAATTCGAGGAAGCAACTAAAAGTACCACATCACTTTCAATGATACATGACATTGAGTACCATCTTTATTATTCTTCCATCTCAATGTACCACAATGTTTTCACTCATTTAACTCAGTATTTACCTTCCAGAATAGACAATAATATTTAGGTAAAACATAAAATTTAGTTCTTATACATCCAAATTTTAAAACAAACTTTAATTACATATAATCATTTTCAATAATACATGCATCAAGTAGTAAGTACTTAAAAAAGGTTAGGAGATAGTCAATCGTAGTATTTCCAAATACATACATTATTTTCCCATGATACAATCACATTAAAAAAATCAAGTTTGGACATTTTTCCATATGATTGGTATAATTGGGTATTTACATCTTCAATCAAAATTTTAACACATTCAACTTTGTTGTTCTGATCGTTAGATGAAAAATATTTTCCTATATTCATTTCCACTTCCACTGGTTTACATGAAGGGATGTCTTGAGAAACAAATGGAAACTGATCAAAAATCCAATTTTCCACTCTAATCCTTTCAAAAAAATCATTATCAATATCCACTTGAATTTTTTTTACATTGTGATATCAAATATGATATTTTTTGAAAAACTTTTTTATTGATATGGTAACTCACTTAGTCAGGAGTTAATCATGGTCTTCCAATGAAATCAAAACATGGGAATCAAATTAGTCATTTATCTAAACTATTGTTGAATGAAAAATAAATAATATATTCCAACTCCTTTTGAAACACATTAGCGATCCAATCAATATTTCACATCCAAATTCTATCCATTATAATATGAATAAAAAATTAATATTAGAATATTTTATTATCAATAACAATAATTGGAACTCAATATTGCATAAGTCAAGTATTATAGAGACTCAATAATTTATTGTCCAAATTATTTATGGATTCATAAGTATTAAACATTTATTATATAATATTTAAAGGTATTTTCATTTCTTACTGTTGCAATTTAAAAGAATTTTAATTCATTAAAATATGAGAATAAAACTTATAACAACCTAAATATGTTCAATGAGTTTCATGAAATAACTATACTCTTTTTCTCTAATAATCCTTTTAAATCATCTTATATAAATGGCATTATTCTCATAGGTTTTACTAATACTATCTTTATTATCTTTTCATTTATAAAATTATCATCATTAAAAATGAAATGTTAAATTACCCTATTGAAATGAATTCACTTATCCCAAACAAGTAACAAAATAAATTCAAACTATACACACTTATAGATCTCTTTTTAAAATAATTATAGAAATAAAATGTTTAAAAAATATATTTTCAAAGTAAAGTTTTAAAACATACAAAAAAATACCTATAATGTGGATTATAAATGATCAAATAGATAAATGGGGGTTAATAAATAATAAATAAATCTAGTGGTATTCCATATCTTGAAATGGTTATTGAGTAGATAACAATACCTAGTTCACTAATATCTAGGCAAAAAACTCTCTAAAAATAGCATGGATAATAACTATTGTTCACTAATGAAATATAGATAAAGAATACATATGGTATTGTCCATACCCAATTAATACTTATCATTACGAAAATATAGACTAATATGTGGCACCCAGATAGATTAAAACACAAATTCAAAAAATTATTCTTATTTATAAATAAGTTTCTCATATTTAAAATGTCATTTATGGAAGATATAAATTTAAAAAAAACTATTGATTGTTATGGATCTTTTTTCATTGTACTAATCCAGAATATAAGATGAATTATAATTGGTTTACATTGAAATAAATAAATTTATTAAACATAGTAAATTATGGAAGTATTCCATAGAATAGAGTCAATTCTATCAAACATACTATACAATATTGGAAAAGATGTACTTAGGTGTGTACCATGGTAAGAGGCCCTATGAGGAACACATGGAGTTCCTCTCCATTAGAAAGGAAAAGAAACCATTCTATGGTATGCTAATGGCTGCACCTTGAATCACATCCCTAGGTGGTCTTTACACCTTATTGTGTTCTACCCATTTGAAAACTATGATTCTATATATACCACCTCCATTTCTAAATTTTTAAATAACTAAGAATAATATTGAAAGCAACATACAATCAAAATATATAAAAAAGGAAAAACAAAAAATATTCAAATAATAATAATTATTGAATAAAATATGACAACTAGGATTTTATATCCAACGCAACAATGATTTATAAAATAAATTTATTAGGGATAGCGCAGTTTGAATAAAATATTTCAAAAAAATAATTATCATTACCGGTAGGGTAAAGGTGAATAAGTAACTTTATTTAAATTGTGAAGATCCACTATTGATAAAATGGGGTGTTGTTTTCGACGCTTTCACCGGGGCGTGTGCATCAATCCTGTTAGAGGACGGTGACACTATTTGTTGCCCCACATTCCTTCTTTCCAAAGGCGGGCGACATCCGTCTCTTGTTTAGGGACGTTTTCTCCTTGATTGAAACGAGATGATGGGATGTCAGTTCTTCCTTCTGTGGATTCCTCCTCAGAACTCATCACCTAGTCCGAGTTTCCCATATAGATTTAAGACGTTGTTCGTGAAACTCTTCCTAGTTCCATATCTTTATGGACACCAGTAAATTACACTGCTTCTGTTGGGACATTCCAAAGGTTTCGGTCAGAGTAGCAACCTTCGGTCAGGGGAGTAGTCATGTTGGACATCACTAGCATGTCTGGACATTGGGACACTGGTGTGTCTGTCTTTGGTCCCTTATCCTAGGGATTCTCGAGGGCACAGAAGCCGGAGGCATCCTGCATCAAACACGGGGAATTTTATGCCATGGGCATGTATCTGAGGTTTTCCTCAGCTTCCCACATTTACACAGGGTATGTTGTGAGTTTAACGCCTAGTAGAGATAGATCAGACTAATCAGAACATAGAGTAGAGTGGATCAGATGGGTGCAACCTCTGGAGGGAACACTGATGTTGGGGCAGACATGTAGTTAGCTACCCGATTTTTGTTAAGGGGAATGGGGAATAAGGTGGCATGATCCCACCGGGATGTGGCAGCCTGGGTAAAAATCAGGATGGATGATGGGAGGTTCAATGAAGTGGATGGAGAATGAGATGGAGTCGTCTTGGGGAAGACTGTGATGTTGGGCTTGAATCTCAAAGAGGCTTCCTACATGTCCCTGTGGTAGGGAATAAAAGTCCTCATAGTTCATCTGACAATGGCTTACCACCGATTGGGGGTTTCAACGACTTACTAGTGAATGGAGGCACAACGGATTACCGCTGTTTGGGATCACAATAGATCACCGTAGGATGGGATCACAACAACTTACCACTGGATGGGGTCACATCGGCTTACCGATTGATGGGATTGAACCTCATAGAGGCTTCCTACGTACCCTGTCTCGGAGACAAGGATCAAATCCCATGTAGTTAAAGATGGGTTGGGAACCAATGTGAATATGGTTGGGACCAATGGATGATGGGCTTGAACCTCAGGGAGGCTTTCTACGTACCTTTCCTTGGGAAGGATCAAAGACCTCATAGTTCAGGAGGGTGCAACAACTTACCGCTGACTGGGGAAATAATGGCTTACCACTAGTTGAGGTCCAAAGTTTAACGTCATACATGATGGGGGTGAACCTACATGAAGGGGGTCTGAGTGACCAGGTGTTGGGCTTGAACCTCATGGAGGCTTCCTACGTACCTTTCCTTGGCAAGGATCAAAGTCCATGTAGTTGAGGTTGGTGTGTTTGGTGATCTGATGTGAAGATGGTCAGAACCAATGGATGATGCTCTTGAACCTTAGGGAGGCTTCTTATATACCTTGCCTTGGTAAGGATCAAAGACCTCGTAGTTTAGATGGTGCGTGTGGGACTTACACTCTAGGCTGCCCAGAGAGGATGTCATGGTCGATGCTTTCTCTAATCCCACATGAGTCATGCTCGGTGTGAGAAACAAGAGACAATAAAGACCTGATGATCATGTCGTAGAAGGTGCGTCTGTGGGAAGTGTAATAGGGGATTACACGCAGTTAGAATCCCAAAGAGGAAACGGGGGATTACACCTAGTTAGCAGCCTGAGGTGATGGAGATTGGGACTTACTCTAGGATGGAGGCCCGAATGGTGACAAAGCCTAGTGGGAGAGGGACTTGTCACCCAAGAAGAGAGGAGGAGCATAGGTGCTACCTCCTGCAAGAAAATCTAGGGGCTTACACCAGGGTGGTTTCCCTTTCCCAGTAGACAGATGCCACTCCAATAAAGAGGATCTCATTCCATGTGAGGAATTATTTCACTCCCATGGAGACCAGTGGGCATAAATAATGTCTGAGATGGGGCACCCTATGTGCAAGGCACAGGGCGATGTCGCAGTTTAACATCATGTGCTAAGGACGATGGCACTTGGAAATTTAACTTCCAACATCTTGGATGAGGTGGGTTCACTCCTCACCCCTAGGACTTACTTAACAGGCACCCTCTACACCTTGGTTAAGATAAGGGACAGGAAACGCCATGGCTAGGGGGTGTCGAGAGGTGATCTCATTGGGGGTCCACGTTAGCGTGGCTATGTAAATAAGCAATAGTTGTTAGCTTGCCTATGAAAATAAGTATTAGGTGAATCAACACAATATGAAACACCACCCAAGGGACTTTGAAGTTACTTCTTATGAGCCTAGAGGGTTGTACGAGAAAAGGGTGTATGGGGAAGATGTTTTGGGTGTGGGAGGTGCCCGAAAATGGTGTTTGGAAGAGAGACATAGAACACATGTGCACAAGGAGGTAGGTTTGCATGGAAAAGGAACAATTGCATGGAAAAAACTGGGTCGACGTGCAATTGAGGTACTTGCGTGGAAAACGACCGAGTCGGCGTGCAATTGAGCTGCTTGCACGAAAATGGCCAGTTCGACGTGCAATTGGAGAGGTCGGGCATGTAAAGGGGAGCCGAGGTTTTGCACGCAAATAGATTAGATTGCATGTAAGGGACATGATTCGAAGGGATTTGGAAGAGGGTTAAGCCTGAGTGGTCTTGTGCGAAGGCAGACCCCTGGGCGACCTATCGTGAAAAATCCCACACCTGAAATCCATCTTTTGCGTGCAGGAGAGGTGGATTTTTCATAGAGGTGATGGTTTGGATTCTTCAGCTACCGGAAGTTGAAGGGGCATCCTACTATTTATAGGTGCTCACAGTTTCCTGATCCGTGCGGAAACAGGTCCACGTGAAAGTTTGCGCACCGGTGTTGCCAGCATGAAAGATCTTCCGCGTGGGGCGGCGTGTGGAAAATTCGGTGCCCTCGATCAGCGGCGCAGAAGTCTCCTCGCTGGGTGGAAGTTTCCATGTAGGGGTGAAAGTTCCCGCGCGATGTGGGAGTTTTCACGTAGGCGTGGAAAACGGCCTCAGATCTCACAGTTTTCCATGTGGGAGATATTTTTTTTACGCCAACCTGTGATTTTTTCATGCGGCCCTTCCGGGCCCCCCGGAATAGATCACCGGGTCAAAATATGTCTTCGTTTTGTCATTCCAAAACCTCTTACAGCCCTTGAGCGTTTTTTGGCATCTACAAATTCCCCCCCTCAGAATCGGATTGGCGAGGGGCTGCAAAGGTCGGATTCTGAGGGAAACGCCAAAATGCATAACTGTCTAGAGTCCGCGCGTGAAAAACCCGTAGGTGCATAGAAAACCGGGAAGTCGCACGTAAATCACTTTCCGTGCGTGTGTAAAATCCCTACTCTGTGCCTATAAAAACCCTCATGGGTCCCTAAGTCCGTATGGATTTTTCTCGCGTGATAAGTCCTGGGCTCCCACGCGTGAAAAACTTTCCCTTTTTTGTGTGAAAAACCACTTCAGTTGCGTGGAATTCCTGGAGTTCATCCATCGTTTTACACACATACCCGACGATTTTCGCACCACGCCATCTGTTTTCACATCAACTACTAATTTTTTGCACAGACTCTTGATTTTTCACGCCGCCTCCCAGTTTTTAATGCCAACTCCTCATTTTTTGCACTGACTCCTTGAGACCTCACTGGAAGAAGATGGTTGCCAATCGGGCTGACACTGAGAGAGAAGCTATGTTCATTGCTCGAAGGGCTGAGATGGTTTCCAACCCTGAGGTTTATGGTGCCTGAAAGACCATATCCAGAAACCGTACTCTCTTCAACCTATTGACCCCAGCCCAGAAGGAGTATGCACTATCCGACAATTTTCCGATATGAGACTTCAGTATTTTGGAGGAGGTACCCCTACCACGATTTGAAGTCGACACACTGCGGTCATGGGTGACCCATGAGGATGACCTAACTCGATATAATACCACCAACAATGTCCATCCCCAACCCATTACACAAGTACTTTAGGACATAGTGTCACTAACAAAACTAATGGTTGGCTACAGGATTGGGATCTGTGGTCTGGGGGAAATTTCACCAGTGAATGGGCCTGAGCATATCTGGTACGCCAGACGTGTGACCAGTTTGGGGCTGAACTACGGCACATCAGGTTGTTCGAGGCGGTGTGGACGTCGAAGTTTCATTTCTACCATCAACATGAACTTGGGCCTGAGCTGTTTACCCAATGGTCCCCCGATACCAATACCTTCCATCTTCAATATGGGGAAGTTGGTATCAGCCTTTGGGACATTCATTGCATTGGGGGTATCCCTTTAGACGAGAACCAATATGATGAGTTCGTCCTGACGAAGAACATCTGGGGAGACAGATCACAAACTCCTATCCTAACATGGAATCTGTTGGAGCTTGCTAAGGAGAGGCTGGGGGTCAAGGACTTTTTGAAGGAAATTTCATACAAAAAATGGTTTAGATTTTTTTTGAAAAAGGATCCAGAAGTCAAGATGTCGGGGTGAGGAAGGTGGTGTTTGACCATGGCACAAAGGATTAAAATCGGATCGTATTGGAGGATCCTGGAGGCGGGGGAATATCAATCATGGGGCTTTAGTATAAATGAGATTCAGGACCCAAAAATCCAGTACACCATATTTATGGAAACCTTATGGAGTGGGTGGATCCTACCAGTGAGGGACTCAAGGATGGGTGTTAGTCCAGTGACATTGGTGATGGATGGTATCATGGCCACAAAACAGAGGTTCAATATGGGAGTCCCCGTGTTAGCCCGTTTGTACGCCATCCTGGGGTGTATCTCGAGAGCGGGCTCCCCAAGGAGGTTATGTGGTCCCCTCCAGATCCTCCATGGCCAAATCACGACTCATTGTGGCAGATATACATTTCCAAACACCATTCATCCTCCTGGTAACGGCCTGTGACCTTCCTTGCTAAACATTGCAGGGGTCATGCCATTGAGGCTCAATGATGAGGGGGTAAGGATCAGAATCAGAAATCATGTCAAATTCACTTTCAGCCCATTCCCCACTCCGAATGGCCAAATGATAGACAACGGGCGGGGTTCACTAGAGCAAAGAGAATACTTTTAGAGCATTAGAGGTGGGGAGCTTGTCGCCTGGGTTTGTGGGAAGATTTTTTGTGAGCCCTACGCGCCGTCAAGATTCTCCAGGCAGTTTGGAAGCCTCCAGTGGATGCCGAAGAAGGTGTATACATATGTCCAGGAGGAGAGGCATCCATGCGTTCTTCTCCAAATTTGGCTGATGTTCACAACCCATGGCTCTGGAGACGTCATTACCTTTATCCCCACTAAAGTTGATGCTAGCCTCTCAATAGAATATGCCAAACATTGGGCCATATAATACCCTGAGGGACTTTTGCGTAAGAGAGTTAAAAAGATCAAGGAAACCAGTGTAGAACCTAGGCGGCGAGAGAGCAGATAGGGCGCTGCTGGGGAGGAAAGTTCGGAAACAAATCGGCTAACTAGGCCCACACAGACTGGGACCATAGTAGCGGGAACGTCACATGACATGGCCACGCCTTCGTCACCCAGGGGGAGAGGGGCTCACGAAGCGGTCATGGAACTTCCTAGGAAACAAATAAGATATCTGCTTCAACCTTTCGATGATGCAATCTTCTCGGCACTATGGTCGGCTTGGTTGACCATATGGCAGTCAATGGACATCGAATCCCTCTGTAAAAAAATAATATGAGACGAAATCCAGCTGCCAGAGGTCGGACTCATCCAGGTTGATGACAGGGTAAACTTCCATCATCGACACACATACCTAATGAACATGGATGCATATGCACGCCAGCGAGGTCGGTGTGAGGAACCACCCCTCCCGGTGAAAGTAATGCTCGACCAGGATCATGATCCAGACAAGATGTTGCCTAAGGATGATGACAGTGATGAGGAGTCGGAGAGCAGTGAGACGAAAGAGGAGGAGGCGGAAGGAGAATGTGAAGGAGGGTGTCAAGTATAAGAGGAGCTCGAAGGTGAAGGGTATTAGGGGACGTCCCACCAAGGGAGTCTTCAGGAGAGTGGTGAGATCATTGGATTTGATTTAGACATAATCGAGTTACTTGAGGTATATCTCAACCCTTATCTATCCTCTCCCCCTTTGTTTTTTCTTGTAACCCTTAATTAGATCCCCTTATTCTGCTCAGGTGCATATTGGCGCTGACCAAGAGGCTCCATCCGAAGTGGGGGAGGAGGAACCAATAGAACAAGGTGGGGAGTTGAAGCCCATTATTGAGCTAACAACTGCTGAGGGATCCCCCACCATGACAGCTCTTGTGGTGACGAGAACTCTAGAGGCTGATGCACTGTGTTCTTGTACGTTTTTTTCACTTATCCACTTGTATCAGATATTAGAGAACTCAGCTGATCTGGGTGTTCATTGTTTGTGTAGTAATCATAGCCTTGGAGGCTTGTTGGGTTGTCGAATCTAGGCCATTCACGAGTGATTCAATGGAAAATGTGTCGGCCCATTCAGGAAACATTTCTCAAACCGAGCTAGCTTGGGCACATGGTGAAAAACTAGCTGTGGATATCAGTGGTATTAACCCCAGGGCAGGGCCTGAAGTCAGCGAAGGAGATGTTGTGACTGAGTCAAGAGAGGAAGGTGACCCAGATGTTGAAGATACCAACCCCTCGGGAGGAGTACCTGAAAAAGAACCTGTCACTGATCTCTTGGATGATTTCCACAACTATTGGCCTGCAGATCCTAAGGAGATAGATGATTCTGATTTGGAGGTGGCCGATGAGAGCCTTATGATGTAGAGAAAGGGGTGGAAATATATGAAGTGCTTTCTTGGTCAGCCTCATACAGAATGGCTAAAACGGATGGTATCACTCCACACCTGGCTACACGTTCTCTATGCTGAAGGGTGGATGCTCACCATCTTCATTCGATAGTCCGCGACTACATGGCCGAGAAGTTGTGCAAGAGCAGCCAATGCTCCGAGATTTCCCGATGCCAGCAAGAGTCGGGGAGTACCCAAGCATTCCTAAAGGCAGAACAAGAGGTCCAATGCCTTGAAGAACAGATGAAAGAAAAGTAGGTATTTATTTCCAACTGTTCTGAGATTGTGGAGCAATTGAGGGCCCAGCTGGCGGACACCCAAGAGCAGCTAGTGGAAGCGGGTCACCAGATAACTGAACTTCAAATTGAATAGGTTCAAGTAGAGGCTAGGGCAAGTGAACTATTCTCTATGGATGCTAATTAAGAGAGGTGTCTCAGGGGGAGAGAAGCAATCCTAGAGGCCACAATCCAAAAGGTAGCAGCACTGGAATGATATATCGAAGATGCTGATCCTTAAGGGCCCTATTTTGGTCAAACTCATAAACTCATTTCTCCTTAATACCTCTTGTTCTAAATTTCATGTATAGATAGATGTATGGATAGATTTATTTAGTTGTTATTTTGGTTTAATGCATTAAACCACAATCCTGAAATAAATAGAAATCCATTCTTAAGCTCACGCGGGTCGTACCCAGTATGAGAAACAAGGGATTCTCAAACTATAACTTCATTTGAATGTAGTAGTGCCAACTAGGCTTTGGGAACCTAAGGGTTAAACAACCAATCCAGATTCCTGGGAAGAGAAGGGAGCGACCTGACAGGAGAATAAAGCTCTCAAAACAGTCGAATTACCATTTTCCCAGTGTGCTCTTGTGCACGAATGGGGTAACGCCAGGGGCGCTGGAATAAATCCGAATAGGGGGGGGGGGATGGAAGGTGTGAATCAAAATACCCAAGATTTTGAACACTCTAGTGATTGTATGAAAATTAAGAATGAATTTTTTCCGTGTTCGAAACACAGTATCCTTATTGTGTTAGCCTGAAATGGGGATAATAAATGAGGGACGACTGCCGACCATGTTCGAAACATAGGGACTGACATGAAATGTCATCCATTAGTCTTCCGAAATGTTAGCCCAGGATAGTAGGTGAGTCATAGGCCATGCATCCATACTATTAGTGGGTTACTCTAGACGTGAAAGAGGGAGATGATCTGAATAAAGTGCATGCAAAGCATGGAGAGTGGAGTGATGGGTTTGTTCGACTGGAGTCCAACACTATTGAAATTACGCCACCGTGGTGGAAACACATTAGGTGGGAACATCAGTCTGATCAGGGATAAAAAATACTTCCAAATAGGACCTCTCTGATGAGGAAACTGTCGCCTCCTAACATTATCGTGGGGCATCCCGAACATGTTCAGGGTAAATCTGAAATTTTGTGGTTTCCCAAAAGAGCTCAGGTCAAGGGACTGAAAAAAGAGAGGGGGGGCATGAATTATGATTCATGGGGCTGGACCTAGAAATAGGATGTATGGGGGTTCCTATGTATCCCATGAAAATGGGAATCAAGCCAAACATAGTTCTTGGGGCACGATGTGGTCAGAGACCAACACTGGTAGGGATAATCCTCTCTGGAGGGAAAACTGACGCATCCCATGATTAACGTAGGGCATCCAGAACTTTTTTAGGGTAGAACTACAGTTTAGTGTCATCTGTTGAGGACATATGGACTCGTGCAGTTTAAAGTCATACGATAGGATGTGGAGTGAATGGGAAGATCCCAGAAATGAATTATGTGGTGCGGTAGCTATAAACTCGACATAAATGAGGAATTAAGAGGTACTCTCCACACCACATGTTAAAAAATGAGTTCAGGCCAAGGGTCCGTAAAAAAGTGACAGGATTTGTAGAAGCCTAGGGCTAGGCTCAGAGCCAAAAATGCCTGGGTGTTCCTACATATCCCATGAGGATGGGAATCCAGCCATACGTAGTTCTAGAAGATGGCGTGCAGTTTAACGTCATGCATCAAGGACGTGGAGTGGTATTAGTTTATGGTCATAGAGCTTGGACCTTTTCTGGTAGGAAATGAGATACACACAAAGATGTAATTACAAGACTCAACGTTAATGAGGACCTGGTCCAGATCACCGTGCGCTTCTTGGGGGAGGTTTCAGGTCAAGGGAATGAAAAAAAAAGTTAGGCTAAGTCCGAGACAAGTTTCACGGAAGTTCATATATACCCCATGAGGATGGGGATCAAGCCACACATAGTTATAAGGATGGAATGATAGGATACCGATTCTAGGGATAATAAGGTTGTGCGGGTCTGGACCCTGCACCAAAAGAAGCGATATTTGATATATCTTGTTTGTCAAATAAGATGAATGTTTTTTTTTTGTGAAGCAATAAACCTAAGATAGAAATTCCAGGCATTGACACAAGAATCAAGCTGTATACAGGCATTGAAAAATCGTATGGGGTGTAACTGATACCAAACATGATGTCCCCTCGGGTGAGGACATCACAATGCAGTGCGTTTTTTTTCGTACAACCAGGATGATAATGTCACAGTTTAGGGTCATGTGATGGGACAAACCATGCATTTTTAACATCGTGTAGGATAGATGCAACAGTTTGAAGTCATGTGGGATTAAGCATCATAGTTTAAAGTCATATAGATCAGACGTATATAGGAGAGATGAGGTTCCATATGGGATGCACACGACGTGATAAAGCATACCCGACATGAATGAGGACAAGGTCCACATCATATCATGCACAATTTTAAGGAAACCTTGGGCCGAGGGGCCAGGAAATATTAGAGGAAATGGTGTAGGAGAAACTAGTTCCAAATTGAGCTGGACCCGAAGACGAGATGTCTGAGTGTTCCTACCTATCCCATGGGAATGGGAATCAAGCTGTACGTAGTTCTAAAATTGGGTAATGTTCAATTTACCATCATACAGTGAAGACCCAAATGAGTAATATACCCCACACAAAGGGGGTGTACGGTACATCTAGTAATACTACATGAATGAGGACATAATCCCATACCACACCATACAATCCTGAGTGAAGACTTGGACCGGGGCCCGAGATTGGGACACATATAAGATGTTGTGGCCAGATTGCAGTTTAACGTCTTACAATGAGGATGAGGTTAGGGGAAAGGTATCTCAACAAGGGATGTGTACAACACGACGAGTAACCTGACATGAATGAGGACATAATCCCGCACCACACTGTACCATCCTAAGTGAGACCATGGGCCAAGGGCCTGAAAAGGCCGAGGGGCCTGAGGCTGGGCCATGGACAGAGTATCATTTCCAGCATACAGTTTAACGTCTTGTAGTTAAGACATAAATGATCTTAGTTTAGGTTCATAGAACTCAGACTGTATATTCCTATTTTAATGTCATAGGCATGGGGTAGAAAGTGAAAATCATCATGTTTATGGAAGACCACAAAGCAATAGTGATGATTGAGGACAACTGTTTACTAGGTTCACAACACAGTATCCACTCTTGTGTGACCAAAATTCAGGGTAAACAATTGAGCGTCTACCACTTACCATATTCATAACATGAGACTTGTATCAACTTGTTGGTCTCAATCCTCGAGGGTGTCAGCTCGTAAGGGTAAGAGAGCCCTTTTCCAAGCATCCATGCCATTCAGGGGCCCTTCTGGATATAGAGGGTGACGAAAACCCAAATGATGGGTTGTGCCGAGCATGGAAGGGCCTGTGCTTGTGGAAAAAATGATAAATGAAGGTAGGGATATCTCAAGGGGATATGTGTGGCATAGAGAAATAGCTCAATGTGAATGAGGACATGAGTCTGCACTGCACCAAACAATCCTAAATGAGAACTTGGGCGATAGTCCCAAAGGGGTCGAAGGACCCGAGGCTGGGCGTCCTGTCCAACTGTAGCCATATGACCTCTCGTGCGGTTACTGCCTCATCACAGCTCTTAAGACCATGTGAGTAGTGCTCAGTGTGGGAAATAAGCATCTGAATTTGGCTTTCACTACCATATAAGGGTCTGATAGCTGGCATCGCCCGAAGGGAGTCGCAACTCGAAGATATAGCGGGCATGATGAACCACCACACTCAATGTTTGGGATCTACGGGGGTGGTGAAAACGACAAAGGATTTCCAATGACCATGTTCGAAACACAACGTCCTTATAGTGTGACCTGAAATAGGAACACCAAATGAGCATCGATCGCTGACCATATCCGCAATGCAGGACTTGTATCAATTTTTTGCTCAATATCCTCGAGGGCGTTGAACCAAAGTGGTAGGAGAGCCCTTAGGCTGAGCCTCCATGCTATTCGGGGGTCCTTTTGGATGTGAAAGATGATGGAGTCCTAATAAAAGTAGTGGGTGAAGCATAGTTGTGCCCATGCATTTTAACATCAAACAGGGCAATGAAAGTGATGGACATATCTGGGGAGTAGGACATATGGATGGATTGAGATGAGCTCGATGTGAATTGGGGAAAAATACTGCACCATACCATGTGTCCTGACCCGAGGGGGAATTATGACATTTGGGTTGGGCCAACAGACGAAATGTTTGGGCGTTTCTACGTTTCCCATGAGGATGGGAATAAAACTGTACATAGTTCCTAAAGGCCATTCAGTTTAACGTTGTGCGATAAGGATGTGGGATACTAGAAGAATGAGGATGGATCATAGAGTGTGATCATCATAATCCTGACACGAGTGAGGGCCAAAGAAGCCTTCACTACACCATTTAAGGATCCCACAAGAGGTATACCCCCAGGGGGAGGAATAGTCAAAGAAGAGAGTTTGGGGGATGGGCTCAAAATGAAATGTTTGAGCATTCCTATGTATCCCATGCACATGGTAATCAAGCCACACGTAGTTCTAAGGGTGAATTTTAACGTCTTTCAAGATGACATATAGTTTAACATCATGCGGGATGTTTTATAGTTTATAGTTATGAAGGAACGAGTAGTTTAGGGTCATGATGGACCCAACAGTTTAGGGTCATGCAAGACCAGATAGTTTAGGGTCATGAAGGACCATACAGTTTTAGGGGCATGCCAGACTCAACAGTTTTAGGGTCATGTCGGACCTAAAAGTTTAGGGTTATGCAGGACCAGTTAGCTCAGGAAAATTATTTCTTGAGAAACTTGGCATTGGTGGAAGGAGTTATACGATCACCATCCATGGTCACCAGTGAGTATGCACCATTGGGGTAAACCTTGTGAACAACAAAAGGTCCTTCCCATTTGGGATCCAACTTGGGTGGTTTGCTTCTAGGTATCATTGGTGTCCTGAGGACCAAAACCAAATCACATTGCAAGAAAGAGAGGAGGTGAACCTATTTGTTGAAGGCTCTAGCTATATTATTATGATGCCTTTCTAGATTGTGCAGGGCACGAAGCCTATTCTCGTCAATTTCTTCCAATTAATCTAGAAGAATTTTAGCTACCTTATCTGGTGCCTGCTGGTCATAGATCACTGTGCGTAATGAAGGAAATTGAATCTCGATTGGTAGGAAAAACTCAGTTCCATACACCAGGGAATATGGGGTCACCTTGGTGGAATTACGAGTCGTCGTCTGATAAGCCCAGAGGGCGTTGGGGATCTTTTCTAGCCAACTCTTCTTATTCTAACCAACCATTTTCTGAAAAATGTTAGAGAGGGTTTTGTTGAATGCCTCGATTTGTCCATTTTCTTGTGCATGATAGAGGGAGGTATGGTTAGAGCAGATGTTATACTTAGCGTACAATTTCTTCAGCTCAGCCGCTCAAAAGTTTGTGCCGTTATCGGCGAGGACGACGTGAGGGACTCCAAACTGGTATATTATATTGGAGCTCATGAAGTCAACGATAGAACATCCCTTGACCTACTTGATCAGAACTGCCTCCACCCACTTGGAAAATAAATCCATAGCGGTCAAGATGAACCGACATTGGCAAGCTGTCACTGGCGGATATGGTCCCACGACATCCAGTCCCCAGATTGTGAAGGGCCAAGAGTACTTGGTAGTGTGGATAGGCTATGGTGGACAATTCATAAAGTTAGCATTAATTTGACATGTGTGGAATCTTTTGGAAAACTCTATGTAGTCATGGCTCATGGAGGGCCAAAATTACCTCAGTCTTCAGATATGATGGGACAGCTTTGGCCCAGTCTGGTGGGCACCGCAGAAACCAACATGAACCTCCTACATGACATGATAAATCTCGACTCCTTGGATGCAATGGAGGAGAACACCATTGAACTTGCGCTTTTAGAGGATCTTCTCAAGACTGGGACCACTCTGGAGGGTAAAATATAACACATGATGTCAGATTTGCTCACGCTCGACCCGATTAGCCCTGAGGTAACCGTGTTGGAGGTATTCAACCAAAGGTATCCTCCAATTGAGAGATACTTCAATCACCACATCTGCGGGACCTGGGGGACCTGACGTGGAGGCTCCGGTGGTAAGATGGCTTACCTGTAGGCCGTCGTCGTCACCTGGGAAGACAAGAGAAATGAATCCCCGATGCGACACATGGATAATCAGGTCATACTGATCGGGCTCTGCAAGTGATGTAGCCTGGCCAACCAGGGTGTCATCTCGACCATTCTGAGATCGAGGGACATGAGTAACTTTCGGCAGGGATGGGAACTGGGACATTAGATGGAGAGTGCGCTCCAACATTGGTATGAGCTCTGGATTTCTGATGAAATAGTCATCGTTGATATGCTTGATGACTAGTTAGGAATCTCATTTCACATGAAAATGGGGCACATCAATCTCGAGGGCCAGCTCAAGGCTAGTGATAAGAGTCTGATACTCTTCTTCATTGTTGGTGCAGCCTTCTGACAACATGAATGAGTATGGAACAATGAATTGTGATGGAGTAATAAAGACAATACCCAAGATTACCCTATTGAGCTTGGGATCATTGAGCCTCCTGCCGGTGGGGATTTGGGAATCACCATCGAAGTGCATCTGCCTGCACGGTATGGCTTGGTCTACCGAGAGGATTGCCTCATCAGGGAAATCAAGATCCAAGGACCGGTTAGCAGGAGCTGGATGGGAAAAAAGGAAGTCTGCCAATGCTTTCCCCTTAATATCTTTATGAGGGAAAAACCTGACATCGAACTACTAGAGAATCACTGCCCACCGAGCGAGACAGCCTGTCAACATGGGGCAATTCAAAATGTACTTTAGTGGGTCTACCCGAGACACTAGATGTACCTCATGGTGCTACACGTAATGTCACAATTTCTGTACTGAAAATTCCAGTGCGAGACAACTCTTCTCGATAGGGGAGTATCTGGTCTACTTATCGAGGAGCATACGACTGAGGTATTAGAGGCTGTTCTCCGTCCCCTCATTATTCTTCTGGGTGAGAATGGAACCAAGAGATTGTTCCAGGGAGGTCACGTAAAAGATCAGTGGTTTTCTAGAGACGGGTGGCATAAAGACCAGATGCTGGAGTAGATACTGCTAGATTTCCTCGAACGCGGTCTGGCACTCTTCGTCCCATTCATAATTGGTGCCTTTATTCATGAGTTGGGAAAAGGGATTACACTTTACGGCCAGATTTTCAATGAATCAGGATATATAGACTAAGTGTCCTTGAAAACCTCAAAGCTCCTGAATGTTTCTCGGTGGAGGCATCTGGATGATGGCCTTGATCTTCTCTGGGTCTATCTCGATACCCAGATACCTGACAACAAAGCCGAGGGACTTCCTAGATGTGACCCCGAAGGCATATTTCAATGGGTTCATCTTCAGGTGGAGAGAATAGAGGAAGCTGAACACTTTCTAATGGTCCTTGAGATGGTCCTCGCGCTAGTGATATTTGACCACCAGATCACACACATATCATTTCACAAATGTCCCGAGGTTTGGCTTGAATATGTGGCGCTTGGACCACTGATTGGTGAAACCTGAATTCTTTAAGCCGAAGGGCATGGCCTGGTAATAGAAAGTACCTTGTGGCACCCTAAAATATGTGGACTCCTCGTACTCAGGGGACATTCAGATCTGGTGGTATCTGGAGTAACCATCCATGAAGGAGAGGGCTTGGAACCCATCCATAACATCGATCAACAATTCCATCACAGGAAGGGGAAAATCATCCTTTAGACAGTGATGGTTGAGATCCCGAAAGTCGATGCAGACTCTGATCTGTCTGTTCTTATTCCTTACTGGAACAATGTTGGCTAGCCATTTGGGGTACTATACCTCCTTGATGAAATTGGCTCTGATGAGCTTACCAACTTCTGCCTCTACAATGGAACTGTGAGAAGGGTGCATCTTCCTGGGAGGCTATTTGAACCCGTGATGATTTATCGGGAGACCGAGGCGGTGTACGACTACCTGAGGATCTAGTCCTCACATCTCATCGTAGCTCCATGCGAATACATCACGAAGTTGTTTTAGGAAGTCTATGTACCGCTGCTGCTCCTCGAGGGACTTGGAGACACTAATCAATGTGGGTCTCAGGTCTGCCTCGCTACCGAGGTTCACCTGTACCAGTTCATAGACTGTGGCAGAGAAACCCTCTTCAAAGGCGGGGGGGGGGGGGGGGCATCCTCCAAATCCTCTTCTTTACTTTCGGAGGAGGGATCCCCAGTTAGAGGAGCTTCCTATGGGTCAGCAGATTCTGACGGGAGGCTGGTAACATCTTGAACAGTAGTGGTCATTGCATCTGGAGATTCCAGTGTTGCCAAAACCATATCAATGAAGGATGTTGACCCAATCCCATATGGTCTTCGGCCTAAGGGTCCACACTTGAGGATATCAAAGCAATAGTAGCACATCAGCTTGATCCAGTTAATTCCAGCCCAGTGAAACAAGCACGTATGATGTATTTCCATTTCCATGGGGTGGACATCCTGACACCTTATGAGGGTAGGAGGCTCCTGGATCACCTTAGCCTGATTTGTATAGAAGTACGGGGTGATTTTATGCCGTCTCTTAGACTTGGGAATATTATTCCCCCTTGTACCAGAGACAACAAAACATAGCCCCATATTGGGGGTCCTAGCCTCCAATCGATGGATCGAGAAAACGTAGGCATCATCCAGACCTGTCTAGGGGTCAGTTGCAACCGTGACATGATCGACCTCGTTGGTCTGAATCTAATTTTCCTTGCTCTTGTAATAGTCTACATCTAGGTAGTGGGCTTCCCAAGAGGAAAAAGGAGATGCGTCACCTTGGAGCACGCCCACTCAACTATTGAGGGATTACTTGAGGCACTAGTGATATGACAATGGAACCACCAAATGCAGGTTGAGCCACGGTTTTCCCATCAATGCATTGCACGCGGTGTCTTGTGAGACAACCATAAACTCGGTGCTAGAAACTAGGCCCCCGAACTGGCTCTTCAAACGGATCTTGCTGACCGAGGTCTGTTCTGTCCTGTTGTATTCCTGGATTTTTAGGTAGGAGGGAGTCAAGTCATCTTCAGACAACCCCAGCTTCCGTAGTGTTTGTGTCGGGATAATGTTATTCCCGGAACCAGTGTCAACAAGACAACGACGAACCTCCACGCCATTAAATTGGCCAATGTTGTACAGTGGGAGAATGTGCCCCTATATGGGAGAGCCTTCATATTCTCCAGAGAATTAAATGATGGACTGACATTCAGCGTTCTTGACCGCTTCATCATGAAAGGCTTCTGTAGCTGCTGCCTCCATCTCAAACTAGAGGGGGCTTCTTAAAGCCTCAACGAGGGCCTCACGCATATCTGACGAGAGGAGAAGGGCCTAGAGGATGGAAAGACTTGTTGGGATGCTGGAAAGGTGCTTAAGAACATTGTACTTCCATGCCATGCATGAACTTATTCTTGTAGGAGGTTGCTCTGTGATAGGAGGCATGGAGGGTCCTGCTGGCTATACCAACGACTGACTGGTGCTGGGCATATCCTACTGCTTACTAGTCAATGCCTGCAGAGTGGCTACCAGATGAGGGTCGGATGACTGAGACCAGCATGTATTAGTTTGAGGCTGGTCACAACATGGTTGAGGTGGCTTTTCCTGATCCAGTAGCACAAACGATGGTGGAGGCGGGCCCGATGACACCAGATGAGGAGGTTGTGCGTGCTGAGCTCTATGCTGGGCCTGATGTCTTGTTTCAGTGGAATGCACAACCTGACTATAAGTTCTAAATGTTGTGCCTCGATGACCCATATGGTCGCGGCTCCGCTGAGTTTGGCGTCGGCTGGGGACGTTGGGGAGATCCGCTTGGCTCTCCCCATTGTCGGGAGTCATGTAGGGGTTTAATAACTCTACGGTGTTAACCAAAGCGTACCCTAGAATATCACTCGAAGAGTCATACACTACTAGGAAGATCCTAGGAGGAATCCCCATCTTTGGGGGAAGAAATTCGCTGATAGTATGGGACAACGATGGCATTGGAAGGGTGAGTTTCTTTCCCTTGCGCTGCCGGTGTTTTCTCTTCTGGGAAGAGGCCGACTGAGATGACGATGCAGAAGTGGTGGTCGCAGCTTCTAAAGGATTTGGATGATTCAGGTGTGCATGAATGATACCATGGGCATAGGTGACTGTTTTGCGATCCATCCAGTCATCATATTTCCAGGACCCATGGTTAGAAACCTGCTGCCACTCGCCCTCAATGTCGCTGCTACTGTCTAGACTTATGACGACGCATGCTACCTGTGCTGGAGCTAGGACTAACCTGACTATGTTTTTATAAAACTGGTCTTAAAGCTAGTCTTTGAGAACATAGAACTACTTGAGGGTGTGCAAAAAGATCCGGTGATAGAGTTGGGGTGATCAGTGAGGTTTGCCTCTTCTAGCCTTCTACACTCAGGAAAACGCACAATCCCCTATTCCAAGGCACTTCACAAATAGATGGGAACCTGAATCTCATTGAATGAGTAAGTCCAGTTTCTTTTGTCCGGAAAGGGGGACCTTGGAGCCTGGCCCTGACGAAGAGCTGGAGGAGCCTGTCGAGGAGGTGGGGCCTGATTATCCCACCTAGGTGGTGGTGGCGTGTTACGTGGGGGCACCTACCGATTTTGAGGCGGACTTAGCTGGGCTAGAGGCTGTGCCTGTGGTGGAGGGCCTCTTCGAGGTTACAGATGAGACTCCAATGGTAATAATTCCAATTGTCTGGGGGCCTCTATTTGGGCCACCGCGGCGGGCTCAGCTCTGGAATCCCTCCTTGTGGGAATTACAGGAGGTAACAGACGTGCCTGGATGGCCTGTTGCAGGGATTATTCCAGGTGCTGGGACTTATCAGAGAAGTCTCAGAATCCTACAGGGTAGTTCTGGGTGATTAGAGAGGGAAACCATTCAACTTTAACATTCCCTACACACATCATCAGTAATTTCTCCTAAGTTAGTGGTAGGTCAAGAGAGTATGTAAGCCCTTTCCATCGGGCAATAAAGTCCGCGACACGCTCATCAGGCCTCTGTTTTCACTTGAAGAGGTCTCCGATGCTTGTTTTCCATGTGGTGGAGCTAAACTGGTAGAGGAATTACCTGAAGAGGTCCTCCAATCTGGTTACTGATCTAATGGGGAGTTATCTGTACCCGAAAAAATCAAGACCCTTCAATTTCTATACAAAAAATCAGAGCTTGGCGGCCTCCTGCTGCGCTGGAGTCCCTAACATGGGACCACACCTTGTGGTGAAGTGGGCCAGATGATGTGGCGGGTACCCTGTCCCATTGAAGGGGGAAAAGGTGGGATTCCTGAAACTCGGATGTGGCGACATATCATCCACCCATGCTGGATAAGGCTTTCCATCAGGTGGGATTTCCACTTGTCACGTTTCCAACGCCTCAAGGTTGGCAATGAATGACGCCATTGGATCATCTGGGAGAGGGTCCCTATGTTGATGGGGATCCCTAACCACGAGTTCATTGGTGGGCTCTTCAACATGGTAAGGTGGCTCAGTATCTCGTGGCACAGCTGGTGGAGTGACTTGCGGGGAAACAGGAGGAACCCGAGCTGGGTTCCTTGGATTACCATGCTATTCCGGAGGGTTTGGCGAGACATACCACACCCTATTTCCATAAGTTCCGGCCTCAACCCTGTCTGCGAGGGCAGGATGGTCAGGGTTATCTGCAGGCAGCTCACCGAGGGGAATTTGTTCCTGCCCCTACTGCCCTGGCCGAGGATCATCGTAGTCTGGTCGTCACTCTGCAGTGCGTTCAATGAGGAGGTCATCGAACAACATCTTCTATTCGACAAGTTTCTGACGTAATGCGGCCTCCTGAGGGTCTTCCTCCATCTTCTGTACTGAGGTGGATGGGTTGGAGTGTTCGGTATCCCTGATATTCTCTTTACCCTTATCGAGATTCCGACTGAGAATCAATACCTCGGTGGGCACAGGGAGCCCCAATAGATTCTTCTACTAACGAGTAACTCTTATAGATGGATCTAGTAATGGTGGCACACCCTCAGAGGGTAAGTACCCATCGAGAATCTCCAACTCATTCTCCCTGTCCAATATGTTGGCCATGTTGACCATGACCCTTCCTGGGGGCATGTACTCAATATCGCCTAGTGAGTCAGGATGCCGCTGGATAGGACTAAAGAAGAGGGAAACATACTGCCCCCAGCCACAGATTTTTATGTGGGGAAAAGCCTCCCTGATAATCTTGCAGAGTAACTTGAAACTCTGAACGCATTGCTGTTAGAGGGCCCTATGAAGGCCTGGTGATTATGGGCGCTGGGCCATAGGGAGTGTGACCAAATCAACTAAATAGCATTGATCACCAATTTTTTCTAAATGCACTTGGATCCTGGGATAAATCACTCACTAATAAAGAAGGAAAAAGTGTGTCTCCTAGAGGGTTTGACAGAAACACTCAACTTCCTCTGGGGTGAGGTATTCCGTTGCACTGAAATTCGGTTCTACAACCGGTTAGAACATATCAGGGAAGTGGTTGGCTGCGAGGATACTCCATAAGCTTATTGGATCGGATTCAGGGTCTGGCCCTTAATTACCCCACTTTTCAACCAAAGGTGGCTGAGGGACCGATAGTAGTACCAAAACAGACTGATGGGATGGTAGGATGGCTGGCGGAGAGTATGGCCAGCGAGCTGACAAACCGCTACATCTTGGGCTGTCCTCCGAAGAGTGTAGTGACCTGGCCGCCACATCGTAGTAGGATGGGCTGATGGCCGCAGTTCCTGGCATAGGGGCTAGGGCTACTGGCGATAGGCTGCACTGCTTCTTGCCCGCCACTGATCCCCAGAATAGCTCTCCACGATCTCTAGTCGAGGCAGAGAGTGATTTTGGTGATGATGGTGGTGATTGCATGACTGTAACCTATGGGGTTGACAAATTTTCATCCTCCGGGATATACCTGTGAAGGGGGGCTAGAATCTGATGGACCTTGCATTCTGAGAGTACTAGGATGATGTGCCTCATCCCTGCCCCAGCCCTTGACTCAGAGGGGTGAGTGGAGGGTTTCTGCGCTGAGTCATACTCTGCTTTGGAATCTGAGAAGTGGGCTGGTTTGATCTCTGTCCGGACCTTCCCCAAGTTCTTCTTATGGCAGTGATGACCTGCATTCCTACCCCTGGATGGATCCTCGGGATAGGGTAGATTTCTGAGATAAGGAGGTCCTTCGGCTGCACTGGTGCTGGGGCGGAGAGGGTTTACACCTGAGTAAGTTGGGGTGAGAGAAGCACTGAGATAGATATCAAAGGGGACATGGGGAGGACCTCCGTGGGCAGTGCTGGAGTGGGTAAGACCTCTGCTAGAATTTCTAGGAGCATGGCGGGGGGAACCTCCATGCTTGTTTCCCCTGGTGACATCAGTATGAGGAGGGTCCTTGTACTGGTCTAGCTAAACACGGGTAGGACCCTCGTGCTGGGTGATGGTGAGGTGAGGCTGTCCTTCACCCCTAGTTCCTGAGGCAAGGAGGACCTTCACCAATTTCTACGAGGACACTGGTAGGGTACCTATGTTGATGAGTGACCAGATGTGCAATAATCCCATACCAACAGTCTATGGTGAGAGGAATGACTCCATATCTGGTGTAGTGGGAAAAAGAGAGACTTCTGTGCTGAGCGTCACTACCACGGGGAGGATCCTCATTTGGATTGAAGGTGGCATGGGATGGACCTCCATGTCGAGGCTAGAAGTAGGGAAGGCCTATGTTCTCCATGGTAGAAGTTTGGGGAGGACCTCTGTACTGAGTGGAATCGCTACAGGTTAGTCCGTGGTAGCCACTGCCTGTGCCGGAGACCGAGAGAGTCAACCCAGCCTGCCCATGGGGTGGTTGGGGCCTCGATCCAAGTCATGTGTATGAATGTCCCTGTTCAACATACATAGGGAGTTGGTGATATGCGTCAGCAGTGGCTCGGGCCATAGTAGCCACTGACATTGATGCCCCTTGACAGACTTCCTCTTTGTCTTGCACCCGACGCTAGCATCAGGTTAGACGGAATGGAGCCGGTGGTATAGGTACATTTCTTACCTGCTCTTTGGCCAGTAATACCGGGTGGCGGCGCTGATGCGGCCTAGTGGGAGCCCTTGCTGGGAGACCCTAGAATGAGACTCTAACTGGGCTGACCCAGATATCCCCTACCTCGTTAGCGAGGGAAGGGAGTCATTGAGGTGTTCCGGGGAGAGGCTCCCGAAATGGTTATATGTTGTCTTGGGGAGCAGTGGCTTCCTGCGCAGCCCTCTGGGGAAGCATTGGAAACTGGGCGAAAATGCCTCTAAATCCAAGCAGGCCATATTCCGAATCGGGATAATACCCTCCTCCTCATACCGGTGTACAAGGTCGTTGATCACCCTCCATTGGATTAACTCTACGAGAGATATGGGGCATAGGTTCCCGTCAGTCGTGGCGGTTGAGAACATTGCAGGAGAGGCAGAACTACGTGGGATTACTGGGCTAGTACTACCCCTGCCCTTGCGTTAGTGGGTAGGTGGTGATCGAGTTCCGGGTGCAGCAGATTGGTTTCTGAAAGCTTGGAGATTAACTCATCAGTGCATAAAGAAAAAAGGAAATCGATGACCAGTGACCCAAATCCATTCCATCTTCCATGATTGGTAAGAGGGATCCATGCTGACAACGTCGCAGACTGGGATTCCCAACATTCTACTGCCCCAACTTCTGGTGAGTTTCACACCAGGCCTACTATCTACTTGGCGGGACCCGACACTAGATATCTGGATCTGGTGACACGCTAATCGACTTATGCATTGAATGATTATAATCTCCATATTGAGGAGAATATATTCACATCAGGTTCATCATTTCTGTTTCTGATGCTTTCGTTGGGGTGTGCCCGTCCGTCCTGTTCGAGGACGACAACACTGTTTGTTTCCCCGCATTCCCACTTTCCAAAGGCGGGAGGCATCCATCGCTTGTTTTGGGATGTTTTCTCCTTGATAGAAATAGGATGATGAGATGTTGGTTCTTCCTTCCGTGGGTTCCTCCTCAGAACTCATCACCTAGTCTGAGTTTCCAGTATAGATTTAAGACGTTGTTCATGAAAATCTTCCTAGTTCCATATCTTCCTAGACACCAGTTAGTTACACTGCTTATGTTAGGACATTCCAAAGGGTCCGGTCAGGGCAACAACCTTCGATCAGATGTTGGACATCACTGGTGTGTCTGGACGCTGGGACACTGATGCGTATGTCTTTTGTCCCTTATCAAAGGTCTTCTCTAGGGCACAGAATCTTGAGGCATCTCACGTTGAACACAGGGAATTTTATGCCATGGGCATGTATCTAAGGTTTTCCTCAGCTTCCTATGTTTACACAAGGTATGTTGCGAGTTTAACATATAGCGGAGACAGATTGAACTGATCAGAACACTGATTAGATTGGATCAGATGGGTGCAACCTCTAGAGGTAACACTGATGTTGGGACCGACGTGTGGTTAGCTTCCCGATTATTATTAAGGGGAATGGGGAATGAGGTGGCATGATCCCATTGGGATGTGGTAGCCCGGGTAAAAATCAAGATAGATGATGGAAGGTTCAATGAAGTATATGGAGAATGAGTTGGAGTCGTCTCGAGGATGACGATGATGTCGGGCTTGAATCTCAAAGAGGCTTACTATGTGTCCATGTGGTAGGGAATCAAAGTCCCAATAGTTTATTTGATGACGACTTACCACCGATTGGGGGTTTCATCGACTTACCACGGAATAGAGGCACAACATCTTACCATTGGATGGGATCACAACGGCTTACCACTAGATGGGATCACAACGGCTTACCGCCGGATGGGGTCACAATGGCTTACCGCTAGATGGGATTGAACCTCATAGAGGCTTACTACGTACCCTGTCTAGGAGACAAGGATCAAAGCCCACATATTTCAGGATGGGGTGGGAACCAGCCTGAAGATGGTTGGGACCAATGGATGATGGGCTTGAACCTCAGGGAGGCTTCCTATGTACCTTTCCTTGGCAAGGATCAAATATCTCATAGTTCATGTAGAGACCCAAATCTTGGCGTACATGTAAATTACATTACTTTTGCGGAATAATTAATACATAAAAACACAAACACACAAGGACCGTAATTGTTTAGTGTCTTTAGAAACTCGGAAAAATAATCTTCCAATCACGGTGAAAGATCTTAAACATCTCCCACAAAGATCTTCCCCTTTTGTTTTCTTACCTAAAACATTTCTTTATATCCTGGGGAAAAGAAAACATAAAAAGGGTGAGCTCAAATGCTCAGTAAGGGTAAACATAGAGAACGTAAAACAATCCATAAAAATTTGAATGCAAAAACATGAACATAAAATCTAAACATAAAAATCTTGAGAAAATACATAAATCTTGGAAGTACACAAGGCATATATCATAAAGGAACATCAATCATGATAAAATAACATGGGAATAAAACATGTAATTGTGGAAAACCATTAAGCACATGATATGATTTCCATAGTAGCCAAGACATTTCTGCCAAGACCATCTTAGTGGACAAAGTCCCTTTCTGAATCGAGTTTACTCCTCGTTTCAGTCCTGTAACACTGAACCAGATTAACTTACAGTTCCAGCCATGTCTATCTCATGAGATATAAATCTTTACCCAATGCATTGGAGGGAGATATAGGTCCCAACCATCTCATAATGAAATCATTCTTACTTGTGCCACAACATGAACATTAATCATTCATCATTACCCAAATTATAAATTGGGTTTCATAAACATCATCCCGTCATAACATAATCCATACAAAAAAATGGATATCATTTAATCATAAGAAAAGTGAAACCATGTAAATCATAGATAAATTATACTTGAAACATACACATATGAAATAATTCCATCTTATATGGAAAATGGTTTTGATAAAATACTTGAAATGAATTCTTGAGGAAAATAACCCTTCTTCTTCGAAATCATTTTCTTTTCACAAAATGCCATGAAATTTTAAAAGAAAAGGATTTTATTGAAAATAGTCATTGAATCTTGTAGAGTAAGCTTCATGAAAACGAGGTGTTATGAAACCATAAAAATATGTTCATGCCGTATAAGTTAAAAAAACATTATTCTCGTACTTTTTCCGGAAAAGTCAAAAAAGTACCTCGTATGGTAAACAAAATAAAGATTCCTTCCATACGATGTGGTAAAAGTAAAAAGGGTAAAAATGACTTGAATAATAAATTTAAGAAAATTAAACATTTTATGAAAACATTTTGAGAACATATGGACATGTATAATAAACATAACCCCAGTAAATACTTATGAATAAACAATATCGGATAAGAATGAGATTGGAATAATTATCCCTTACCTTAGGTTCGATATGCTTCGTACGTATCTGAACCTCCTGTATAATGATTTAAATAATGTCATTGACTTATTAAAGAATCATATTCATTGTTATGATATCATATATGGTTCACTTATGACTTTATATTACCCATTCTTTTGTAAATTCCATGTTAAAGTGACGTTTTGGGTAAAATTGTTTTATTTATCGTACGTGTTTGGACTTGTTGTTCATGATATTATTATTACTTATATAATGATTTAATTACTTCAAGAATGTAAATAATAATTTATATATCATATATATTCAGTATATATATAGATATAATAGATAGATAAATGAAATTAAATACACCATTCATGGAGACGGTAGGCCGTACGTACGCATGAACGCTGTTTTCTTTTCCTTATTGACTTGAATGGAAGTATGTAGATGACACACATATATATATATATACATAAATACATTAGATTTATCATGTCATATATTTCATTATTATTCATTATATATACTTTATAATCATTCTTGAGTGGTTAACATGGAGAATAAATCTCATCGCATCGTGGAGACGGTAATCCGTACGTATGCACGAGCGATGATATCATTCCCATAATTACTTAATTGAATTGGAGTGGATGATATAATATCTCAGAATCAGTATGATGTTATAATAATCATATATAGTTATTATTTACACCATTATACCCATCCAAGTAAGGTGGTGGTGGAAAAACAGATTACACCACGGCGTGGAGACGGTATTCCGTACGTACGCACGCGCAGTGATTTCATTTTCCGTTGGATGGATAGAAGGTGAAATGGGGTTGTTTCATATTTATAATAACATATAAGTATATTAGTGATACTGATGTTATTAATTTATAATGAAACAACTAAAGAAGAAGAAGTTGAAGAAGAAAGAAAACTTTGAAAGAATCGGTAGAAGAGATTACCTCTTCCTCGACGCACCTCCTTTAAACATCTTCTTAGGGAACTAGAGTTGGTCTTTTGAGAAGACCAGAACCTATATGATATAACTATATAGGTTGATAAGATGAATTGGTAGGGTTTGGCCAAGCTTCAAGGCTCAAAAGGGTGTAAAGAGAAGAGGAAAGGGGTTCCATTTTTATAAGGGAGGAGAGGGGCACCTTAGGAAAACTTAAAATATTATTTTATAATAAAGTCATATTTAGTTTTTAATAGCTACAAATTGATTTATTTCGAAGCTAAGGTGGTGATGTGTCAAAATCCTCTCAACCAATAGGTTTGAGACAAGTTTAGGTTACTATTTTATCCTTATCATTTAGATTTAACTCTAAGATAAATCATCTAACTTTTACCGTGTCTTTTTGTTTTCTTACACTATATGGTTAATAAAATTACTATAACAGGCCAAACAAACCCCAAATGGTACATTATTAATATATATAACCATATCTAAGTCATTTGGAAGAACCTTATATTTTTAGGAATAAAATAACAATTAATAATATAATATTTGTTTTAAAAACTATTTTATGTCAATTTTGACAATATTTGGTACTTGATTTTTTTTGTAAATTATAACAGAATTATTAGTTCGAAAAAGTTAATTAAATCAATAATAACATGTCATATTAACCTATAAAATTAGTGGAATTCATAAAAAGTCTAAAATTACATTTATTTGGGTATTTATAACATCAATTATGTTAATATTTCATTAATAATGTAATTACTGCATCATCATTGTGTCATAAATAAATTAAATTATATAATGTATAAAAATTATAAATAAAATACAATTATGTAGGAAATATTTTTATCTTTCTAATGAATATTTATAGTCTAATTTATCTTATGTATAACCCTATATTAAAAATGTTTTAGTTATTAAACTTTGATTTTAACTATTTTAATTCTTCTTTAAATAAAATAATAATAAATGTCCTAATCTAATCCAAGTGGACCTAAAGGGTAATATTTTATTACTAAGGTTGTTTTTGGTCGAATTAAACTTATCCAATAGAATTAGGACATGTGTTAGGGTAATAATAATATCATTTTTACCCTTAATTACCCTATTTACATTTAACCGTGGTAAATAAAAGTAAAAAGTTACTATTCACCAAAAATTATTTTTATCTTATTGAACCACATTTTACTCCTTGATATTAACCATGTCTCTCGGATTTTCTAAATTCCACTCACATAAGTGGTAAAATTAAGTTTTATGTAAATTTTCAAACTCTCATAGGAGGTGGGTAAAAGACGGTGAAAAGTTCAATAAAATTTTTATATGTCTAAAATTATTATAAAACAACTCCAATGAATTACATTGAACTTATATTGGTATTATGTATCAATTTTTACCTAAAATAAATTTAAATAAAAATAAATAATTATTTATATAAAAATTCGGTTTTTAAATAGTAACCTAGTGTTTTCACTATTCATCAAAAATTGAAAGTTTTCAGAAAAATACCAAAAATTCACCATAGGCTAATTTCGATATTCTGAATCCAAAAATGAATTCCATTTTGAAAAATAAAATTTATAAAATTTCAAAAAGTGGGTATTACTATTCATAACAGCTAGTTCATAATAATATTATAATAATATATCGTTTAGTGAAACTCGGTATTGCGTACTACATACGCTATCGAGGAAGGTCTTGATTGCGTGTAATGTAAGCCAAGTCAGAGATGCGTGTAGTGAAAGCTCCCTTTGGTGTTGCGTATAACATAATCAAAACTTATTTCATTTATACAATAAACAAAATCTATACTTAATGTTGCGTAAAATAATTTCCACAAAACGAACTTGAAATTTTGTGTAACACGAGGCAAGAATAGTGTTGCGTATACTGCAAGCTAATACAGTGTTTCGTATAGTGCAAACTAATTTTGGTATAGCGTATAACACCAGACATCAATGAAATTAACAAGAATAATTCTCATTAAATCTCAGGTTGTTACAGTTCAGGTGGGTGCAACGGCTTACCGCCGACTGGGGAAACAACAACTTACTGCTGGTTGAGGTCCACAGTTTAACATCATACAGGACATGGGTGAACTGACATGAAGGGGGTCAGAGTGACCAGGTGTTGGGCTTTAACCTCAGGGAGGCTTCCTACATACCTTGCCTTGGAAAGGATCAAAGTCCACTTAGTTCAGGTTGGTGAGTTTGGTGAACCGACGTGAAGATGGTCAAAACCAACAAATGATGGGATTGAACCTCAGGGAGGCTTCCTACATACCTTTCCTTGGCTAGGATCAAAGATCTCGTAGTTCAGGTGGCGCGTGTGGGACTTACACTCTAGGATGCCCAGAGAGGATGTCATGGTCGATGCTTTCTCTAATCCCACGTGAGTTATGCTCAGTGTGAGAAACAAGAGACATCAAAAACCTGACGATCACGTCGTAGAAGGTGCATCTGTGGGAAGTGGAATAGGCGATTACGCGTAGTTAGAAGACCAAAGAGGAAATAAAGGCTTACACATGGTTAGTGTCCCTAGGTGATAGAGATTGAGACTTATTCCAGGATGGAGGCCTGGATGGTGACAAAGCCCAGCGGGAGAGGGACTTGGAACCCAGGAAGAGAGGAGTAGGGGTGCTACCTCCTATAAGAAAAGCTAGGGGCTTAACCAAGGGTGGTTTCCCTTTCCCCACAGACAGATGCTGCTCCGATAAAGAGGATATCATTCCATGTGAGGAATTATTTCACTCCCATGGAGACCGGTGGACGTAAATAATTTATGAGATGAGGCACCCCATGTGCAAGGCACGGGGAGAGGTCACAGTTTAATGTCATGTGCTGAGGACGATGGTGCTTGGAACTTTAACGTCATGTAGCTTGGACGAGGTGGGTTCACTTCTCACCCCTAGGATTTACATAATCGGTACCCTCTATACCTTGGTGAAGAGAAGGGACAGGCAATGCCATGGCTAGGGGTGTTGAGAGGTGATCCCATTAGGGGTCCACGTTAGCATGGCTATGAGAAGAAGCAATATACATTAGCGTGCCTATGCGAAGAAGAATTAGGTGAAACAATACAATATGAAACAATGCCCAAGGGACTTTGAAGTTACTTCGTACGAGCCTAGAGGGTTCTATGAGAAAAGGGTTTCTGAAGAAGATGTTTTGGGCGTAGGAGGTGCCCGAAAATGGTGTCTGGAAGAGCGACATCAAACACATGCGCACAAGGAGGGAGGCTTGTGCGCAAAAGGAATAGTTGTGCGGAAAATGCTGGGTCAACGTGCAATTGAGGTACTTGTGCGGAAAAAGACCGGATCAGCATGCAATTTATCCGCTTGCGTGACAAAGACCGGGTCGGCGTGCAATTGGAGAGGTCGGACGCGTAAAGGGGAGTTGAAGTTTTGAGAACAAATAGAGGAGACTGCGCACTGGGGATGGGACTCGAAGGTATTTGGACGAGGGTTAAGACCGAGTGACCCCGCGTGAAGGCGAACCCCTGGGAAACCTGCCACGAATAATCCCATACCTAAAATCCATATTTTTCACGCTAAAGAGGTGGATTTCTCATAGAGGAGATAGTTCAGATTCTTCAGCCTCCAGAAGTTGAAGGGGTGCCCTTCTATTTATAGGCCCTTGGGGTCACCCGATCCGTGCAGAAAGAGGACCGTGCAAAATTTGGTGTGCCAATGTCGGCAGCGTGAAAGATCTTCCGCGTGGGGTGGCGTGTGCAAAATTCTGCACTGGGGCATAAGTTTCCACGCGGTGCTGGAGTTTCCATGCAGGCGTAGAAAACAGCCTCAGATCCCACAGTTTTCCATGCAGGAGAGATTGTTTTCGCGCCAACCTAAGATTTTTTTCTCGGCCCTTCCAGCCCCCCCCCGGAATGGATCACCGGGTCAAAATATGTATTTGCTTTGTCACGCCAAAACCTCCGTCAGCCCTTGAGCATTTTTTGGCATCTACAGTTGTCATGAGGGAAGATTTATGATTCCCTAAGAAAGTTTATTTTCATAGACACTAATCACACATAGAGAGGAAGGGACAAGTAAATATAAATGTGGGAGAAAATGGGTTGGTTGACCATGATTGGAATAATGGTACAATAACTCATTTAGAACCACTGAGTTGATAAATTACATGAATAGGGGAAGAATTAGGGAAGCGATGGAAGGGATCAAACCTACAGAGGATGGGGAGATCAATCATTAATTGGGAAATAAAAATCCAAGAGAATATTTTCAAAGGTGGTGGTGGTTGGGGGGGGGGGGGGGTTGATCAAAAACACTTACCAGGATAGATCTACATAGGATGGGGGGATTTATTGTGATTGTTGGATATGAGTGATTTGTAGAGGACATGGAGCTCGATCAAAAACATTTTCCCGGAGAGATATGTGGATGATCAGAGGTGGGGGGGGGGTCTCAATCTCAAAAGGGGAAGGTAGTTACTAATCCTGAAAGGGGAAGGGAAAGGGGGGTTCTTGATCAAAAAAAGAAAGGTGGAGGGGGTGATCGATCATGGAAGGGAAGGGGAAGGGGATTGAAGGAGGAAAGGGGGTATTTCTACTATTTTAATTAACCATGGCATTAGAAAACCTATTACCATGGTTTTAATAAACTTTGGAAATAATAGTATGGAAATAGGGTTATTTTAAATTCATTTTTATCTTGTATTATAATGAATTAACCATCACCATAGAATAATGAAATAATTATAAATTAACATAGAATAACAATAGATTTTAATCTTTTGTATTACCTCAATTTATAAATCAATAATTAATTCTCAATCATCATTACTCATATTTCTATTCTCATTATTCATATACCATCCTTTGACTTTCCATGACACATGGAATCTAATAAGTTCTTTTGAGGAGAAACCAAAAATATTTAAATTTCTAAAGTGTATTAGAAGAACCAAAATAATAGGGTTAAATTCCACCACATAAAAAATTATAATAAATGTATCTATTAATCCATTATTACATTCCAATTCAAAACCCCACATTAAATCACTAACTATATCCTTAGTAATGTCATTAACTAATGAAATTTCTTTCCACCTCTCACCTCTAATAATCCCATGTCAATCATCTAGTATAAAATATCTCACATAATTTATTTATAAAAAAAATAAATGAATTACTTAAAATATATAAATAAATAAATAATTTAGTAAATAGATTCCATTAAAATATAGAATTATCCAAAAAATACCATTACACCCTGAATCTAAAAAAACACTCAAAATTTTATTTTGATAATAGTAAATTTTATAATTTATAATTAAAAAATCTATAATAACCTCAAGAGTTTCACAAAATCCCAAACACAAAATTTATGAATCTCTACATCACTACCCCATTTAAAAAAAATTCATCCACAAAAAAGATGAAATATAATTGTAAAGTGTCAATAATCTCATTGTGATGCCCCATCCCAGAACCCTCATAATCTGAAGAGTTCCATATGGCCTCAAGTGCACTCCTTGTTTACTAGAGGTTACTGATTAATGGACAGGGAAAAATATATACTATGGTTAGACTATTCCATTGAATTAGAGTCATAAAATAATAGAAATAATCAAACCAAGTCCACATCATATCAGAGTATAGAAAATAAATAAATAAATAAATAACATACATGATGCTGTCATGCAAAAAATCCTTACACCGATCACCCATTGGTTTTATCCAAAATACAAAGTAAAACAATATACAACACACATCCCATATCCATACTAAAATCATATATCCTCACACACATTTTATCCAAAAACTATCGAGCTTACCCATCCCTATCCAATACACATCCCATGCTCTGACATGAAAAGTAGAATTGAGGTCTACATGCACACTAAAAAACCCATGCAGGGTGTGGATATAAAACTCAACAAGGTTTCACCAAGCAACCCTAATATAGTATATCAAATGTATATTTATGCATGAGGAAATTATATATAGAAATAGAAATTACCTTCAAGTCATCATTTTCAAACTAGACTACCCCGAAATGCAATGAGTACAAACACCCATCAGGCCACCGCGTTCTAACCAACACACCACGACACCTGGTGTTATCTTATTTGAAACCATGATATAATCCACCTATCACCTCATGCAATAATATTGATACCCATCCCATACCTAATTATCATGGTAGGGAGAGGTCAAAAACCTCGACCTGATACCCACAGACAAAGGAAAAAATCTTACTTCCAAAATCTTTAACGCATCCATTACCACTCAAGGGTGGTCCATCAGTCTCATGTCATACCACAACCCAGCCCCCAGGGCGGTCTTGAACCCAAGAATACTCAATTAAGGTCCTGATAATGCACACTGACCCTATTTATGTCTAATAAGGTCCTCAACTCAATACCTGAGCATCAAGGAACAAACATACACTAACCTAAGCCACACATAGTATGGTCCTCGAACCAATACTTGAAGGAACGTGGCATTGTCATCCACTGATCCAATCCTCTAATTAAAGGTCACCAAGAACAAAAATATATCCTCATAGATAATGGGGATGTCTATCACCACCTTGAACCTTCCTCATATACTATAGGAAGGTTATCTAAAGAATACCAACCTTAGACTCTTCAAGGAATGGTTCCTCAAGAACATATACACATGACTACATTACATTGCTCAAATAACCACCTAATCCTAAGGAGACATTTGATCAAGACCTAGACAATAATTATAACACATCTCAACCCTCATGATAGGGTGTCCACTTGGTACTCTAGAGAAACTATAGTTTTTTTTTCTCATCGATACTAGTTCAATCCCATCACCCTCAGGTGACATTGCTGACCGAGGTCTCACCCTGAACAAGACCTCAAGGTCCGGTCCAACCTCATTGAAGCCCCTCAGAACTCAACGTCCCACTACCCAAAGACTATCCTAATACATCATTTCTTACATGTCATTGGACTCATAGGTGGGGTCCACAAACCAATCAATCCCCCCTTGGAAAGTCGATGCCAATTCCCAAAGAAATCTTAAGACCATGAAATGGGTCTCATATCACATCTCCAAAGGGAGATCCTTTAACCCACCACTGAAGGGAAACTTTATCCATCATTATATTCCAAGCCATTAATGACTTATCCTAGTCACTTAATACAACAAGACACACCTCTGAACTCAAGAGGTAGTTCCCATCATCCTTGAGTCATACGACGATCTCACCCATTATTTTCTAGTCTCAATCCCTCATGCCTACCCAATTGCTCTAGGTAAATCAACCTGGGTTATCCAAATACCAATATACACCATGATACATTCACAATGTCTCACATAAACTCAAAGGATACACTCACCCATTGGTGAATAAGTCACTAGGAAATCCCAAAACACCCAAGTGCTTTAGAGCACTTATTCTAAGCATAGGAGGCCTAAGACCATCCCAATTCATCTACTTAGGGTACCACTAGTACCTAAACTACATCCTCAAACACCATGTAGTATACAATTATGAAAACAAATTCACAAAAAATATATTCAATTTTATCTAAGTGTCAAAATACCACAACCATGACATTCCCCCTAAAAATACATTGTGGAGCCCCATCAAATATCTCCCCATCATCATCCCAACCCATCCATACTCTTGGGAACCTATCTCATTCTAGGAGACAAAAATAGTTAATTATAAAAAATTATAATCAATTAATTTATTTAATAAAATTATTAATATTTTTTTAAATACCCATCAAGAACCTCTATCATACCTATACCATGACCAATCGCCTGTAGATGGTGCATCATAGCTCCCCAACAATATTTCGAGAAATAGAACTCTCACCTGAAACTGATTCCATCATCAATTTATTTAAATTTAATTTAAATTATCAATTAAATTAATTGATCAAAACACATTAACTAAAACCACCTCCAATGATGTGAAAACAATGTCCCAGAGCATTCTCTTTAGAATCATTGTGAAATCCCCATCACCCATAGATGATTCCATTGTGTTTTGGTGGAATCAATATCCAAAACATATACCAAACTAGTGAAATCAAAAGAAGTGGAAAGAGGGGACCAAAAACAATGAATAGAGAATGAACATACCTCAAATAACCACTTGAACACTCCCAGATCCACCCTCATCATGGGAGATAAAGGTAGAATAAGGTAGTTTATCCCCTACTCATGCACACAACCAAAGAGGATAATAGGGGATTTCCACTTTAAAATCTCAATGGAAAAAATTTGTAATTTTACACTTAAAAATCCCCACTATTAGGATGGTGGGTTTTTATACCTTTGGATGAAACAACCACCTCAGCCTCTCCTGAGGCATCTCCAAGCCTCCATGAAACCACCCATGCCTCATTCAATATCTAAAAATATTTATTTGATATGTTCAAGTTCATGAAAATCAATTCTGAATTCTATTTCTCAAAATAAATCATCCACAAAATAAAAATTCAAACCCATATTCAAAAATAACAACATAAAAATACATTGGGAATTACAAACCCCCCACAAGAACACTTCTCATCCTCTTGAAGCTATGGTAACAATCAAACCACACCCCTTGACCTATTTTGATAATCAATTAACTGAAAAATCATTATGTTCTAGATATGAATTCCTAATGTGATTATGTTATAAAACTCCAAAAAAATGCTTAGATAAAATAGATTCCCACCAAAAATATATAGTCAAATCCATATATCACACATGTTATATCTGATAAAACATTCTTGAATCAGTTCTAAAATCACCATGTCTAGTTCCACATAAAATATCTAATCATGATTCCAACTGATGTTTCCTTGAACACTCGACTATATCCACTAATGTACCACCTAGATTCCTAATAAGAATCCCTCAACACTTGGAGGTATCATAAAATTTTCCATGCACCGAAACCAAAGTCAAAACTAAACTCTTGGTGTAATTCAATGATTGGATCACTAGCCACCGACCCACCCTTCATATTCTCACCCTTAAAACCAATGTACCTTAGACCCAACTTAGCCTCAGATCATGAAAAAACCACATCAATCCCGATTCCAATGAAACGAATTATATAGATAATGAATCTAAATTCCAAATAATGTACTTTCTAAGGAACTATAATATATTTGATCTTCCCATGCACTGGTGACCTGGAACCAACTCAACCATCAACTAATTAGTCTCTTCTCCAAGACCCTTCCGACATGAGTTTTATTCACCCACAATCGGTTTTATTTTCCCCACTATAAGAGTGTAGTTATCATCACCTAACAAACCAACTACCCTAACTCCATGTCCCATGATTCATCCAAAACCAAACACTATGAATGTATGCGGCCATCCTACTCATACATGAGCACCAATTCCAAAAGAAAACCACCATCATCTAGTACCGATTCTCCCGGAATGAAATTCTACAATAACCAAGGGTGTGATCACCACTATTTTTATTTCCTTACACCTCTCCACTAGTACTGACCTCAAAAGGTCCCGACACTAAAAGTGTTTCAATCCTCCCAATCCATGCTTATGAATCCATGAAAACAATCCTATCAGGGTTCAACCTGGATAAACCATGCCACCACACAAAATCCATTTCTAAAATCAACCCCTCATACAAAGGGATCTATCCAACCATACCAATCAATAGGACTCCATTCCCAAGAATGTGTCACTAAATGCATCAATCACATCATCCTAGGAGCGACTCTAAACTAATATCACCACCATGCTACCAACTTATCTCCACATTGGTTTATCCAAAAAATAAACCATCTTGAATGGACCAACACACAACAAATTTTACCTTTCTATAACCCAAGTGGGAACTCTATGAACCAATCACACACTATCCCTAACATACAAAGGATTATCTAAGAACTCTCACAATCACTCATATTCCACTTCATGAGATTTAATTATCCACCGAGAACCCTCTCATAGGTTATCTACTAATATCTAATCAAGTCTCAACTAAAACTAGTGGTTGCATGCTTCCACATATCATAATTTCACAACCATACTAACACTCACATGAATCCCATCCCATCTATCCTAGGATCACATGAAAAACCCACTGACCACACCCCGAACACATGTTGAACTCAACCAATATCCCAAGGCATCACTTATTCCCAGGATAACCACATGACCACCCACCACACAAACATCATCTCAAGAACCATGAGCATCCACCCATGATCCCATCACATTAGCATAATGTGTATCCAAAACCACCAAGTGAGTCACTCCAACTTATCATTCCTACAAAACCACCCCTGATACGACGAGCATCCACACACTCTACTACACAAGCCCTAAGCATATCATTCATGCGATGTTGCATAATATTCTATGGTTCTACTCTCACAGGGTAACCTGTGACCATACTTAGATACCTTATTAGGCATCCTTGCCCTCATCAAGTAATTATAAGGGTATCAAACACCTAAACCAACACACAAAGGGTCTCTACACATCCCTCATTGAAGGGACTATATTTCCACCACTAGGACACCTCCCCCATAAGATCCACATAACCTACCATCGAAATAAAATAAATTAATCTTAACTGAGTATAATTCCACCAATAATTTATATGGGAAAAAATCATATAAGTTATTTTTGAAAATTTAAACAGTGGACCTCTCATCAAAAAACAATAACAAGTAGGAACATGTATTTCATTTTAATCCTACGTTACCACTACGATTCATGTACACAACCTCTTTCTAATGGGACATGATCATAACACAATACTCATACCAATGGTAAGAGGGCCAAACTATATAAATTATAAACCAAAAAATTCATGTGCATCACCCAAGATGAAATCATATAACTATAATATTGAAAACTAAGAAAAACAATCCCATTACCCTTGTAACATGAACATCCAACTAGAATATGTGTTCTTAATGCACTAGTTAAGTTTCTATCATATGATCTGACACATCCCTAGACCACCTCTCTACCATCTCCCCAAATCATAAGACAATACAAAGCTCTAATACCATTTTGTAATACACCAAACCAGAACCCATCTGATCCGAAGAGCACCACATGGCCTCAAGTGCGCCTCCCTATATACCAGAGGCCACAGACTAGATATACTAGTCTAATATATATAATAGGGATACTATACACTCAAATTAGGTTTATATTAAAATAAAAATAAACAAACAACATCCACATCATATCAGAGTGCATAATATAAATAAACATAAGAAATAACAAACATGTTTTGGTCATAAAAAACTTCCATACATTGACAACCCACATGGAAATTCTTAAATACAATGTAAAAAAATATAACACATGAACACTAACATTACTACCCTCCCCAGACCTCACACACCCTATCTTCAAAACTTTTCAAGCTACCCCAACCCAATCCACTTCACATCCCCTACTCTGACATGAAATGTAGATATAAGGTCTACACATGAACCAAGATTCCCATATAGTTCTTTAGAATAGAAGAAAATAGGTTCTAACCAAGAACCCCTAATATACATCATCATATTCATGTGTTTGTAATAGGAAACAAAATACAAAAATAAACATTCCCACAAAGTCATTGTACACTAACCAGGCCACTATGAAACCTGATATGTAAGAACAACCATCAGACCATCGTGTGTTAAATAGACCACCACTATGCCCGACCATACCTACATTGATTTAATTATATAATACACCCATTACCTCATTCCATCATACCAATTCCCAACCCTTTCTCGAATACTCATGGTAAAGCGGTGCCCAAAACCCTGACCAAATCCCTAAAGACACTAGGTACAATCATACGTCCAAAATCCCTAACCCATACCTTATCAAGAAAGGGTGGTCCATTGGTCACACATCATACCATGAACCATCCCTTTGGGAAGTACTCAACCCATTCCTACTAAGTCAAGTTCCTAATTATGCTCATTGACCCAAGCCATGTCTGTAAAGTTAGTTAACTTGACATCCATGCATTAGGGAATGATCATCCACTGACCCAATCCATGAATGGAATGATCCTCGACCCAATACCCAAAGAAATATAGAAACTTTATCCACTAACTGAAGACTATAAGGAAATGTCACCAAGAACCCCAAACCACCCCCACATACACAAGGGTGGTTGATCAGTACACCAAACCATACCCACTGTCACTAGGGAGGTTACCCCAACAATCCTATCCTAAGAGTCCATAAGGGAAGGTCCCTTAAGAATAAAGAAATAGGCCCACAAAATGTTAATCAAATATCTAGTTAATCCTAGGGTTTTAGTCACTTGATTCCTTTCCCCTTATTGGGACATATCTCAAATCACCCAATTTGGAATCCACTTATACCTCAGAACCCACCAGAGTATCTTCTAATTTATATAACCTCAATCTTTTCACTCAATGGTAACATATCTACCTAAAGGATCAACCTGACCTAGACCTCAAGGTCTGGTCCAACCACATCAAAGTCCCAAAGTACTCTTAGTCCCACTATGTAGGGACTATGCCAAGCCATAACATCCCACCCAACCTTGGCCTCAGAGGTAGGATACAAAACCCAAGCACTCTCCCCTTAGAAATATGATGATAAGTCCAGAAAAACTCATGATACCCTAAATGAGGTCTCATATCAAATCTCCTTAAGGAGATACTTCAACTCGCCACCCAGTGGAACACCACTATGTCATCCCATTCTAGGCCTTTAAGGACTTATCCCCACCACATCATACACTAAGACTCACATTTGACCTTAGGAGGGACTTCCCATCACCCATGAGATGTTTGATTATCTTTCCCATCGTCATCCAGACCTAAGCCACAATTCCCACCCACTATATCTTGTTAACTCAACCTAGGATATTAACAGCTAAACATGCACATTGATACCTTTCCAATGATTGAATCTTATCAAATGTTACACTCACCCCTTAGAGACCAAGTTTTCAGGAGATCCCAATACACCCAAGTGCTCAAGATCACTTATTCCAAGAATAAGAGGCCTAATGCTATCCTACTATATCTACCCAGGGAACCACTGGTCCTTAAAACCTATGCCTGAACCCAATAAAGTGTATAGAAATTGATATTTCCCATACCGAGTGAGACTATATCAGGTACCCCAAGTCAGTTCACAACATGACCTCAAGCATTCCTCCATATATTCTAGAGGCTACCTAATAGAAGCAAGGGTCTAATAAACATGTAGGGAGACTATGAACTATTTACCAAGGTAAGCCACACTAGATAAGAAAATAATTAATGGAAAAAATACAATCAATAATCAAGTATCAAAATCAATTCCCCAAAATGAGGTACACGATCACAACCAAATAGTATATATGAAATGTTATGTCATACAGTGCCAAATGCAAAGGAAAAACCAAAATAAAGACACATGGAAGAATCCCCAAGACTGGTCCCGACTCCAAGTCTAGTTCCCTCATCCATTCACATGCCTATGCCCCATATCAACCATATATAAAAGTTCCCTTGTCCTTTTCCTATCATGAAAACATAAAGTGTTCTCGGGTACCCAATGGTTGTCCAGAGAAGGGTTTGAGTACAACTCACTACACCATAACCAATAGTGTCTACAAAATATGCAGTCTAAATATTTTATTTAGAAGTATGGTTATAAATAAAGTAAATTTTAGATAAAGTAAGTCCCATTGTTTAACAATATTTGAATTAACCACTTAGACTCTTAGTTCCCTTTGTTACCAATATTCATCAAACCCACATCGGTTTAGGCCTGTCATCTAAACTATGAATAAGTGGAGATAAGTTCATTACATAATAGGGACATTCATTTCACAAAATAATATATCAACTTACCTCAGATCCTCAATCCATGAAATCATATCGTTACTATACATTAGGAGCATAGAGCCTAATTCTGACATCTTAAACCTTACAATACATCATTGGGGCCAAGATAATCAGCCTAGCCTGACCCATGGGAGTAGAGTCTGAATCCAATACCCCACTCATAACATTTAACCACTTGGACATGATTCTTTAACCAATTATCTCATTTTCCCAATCCATTCCAAAAATCATTTAACTCTTTAAAATTAGTCTTAACACTCCCTTATGCCATATTAATATTCTAAACAAAATTATCAATGGTTTTATCTTATAAACTATTAAATTAAATATTTAAAAACTCAATTACTTGTTCATTGAAGTGGAACACTCCATAGGGGGACCATTAGGTCCATTCTAATCATCATAAGAAAATATTATGAGGATTATGAGGGGTTTAACACACCATTACACATCAATTTCTATCATTTATTACCATGGGCTCAAATATACAACACAAAAACACATGTTCCCAACCAAATACAAATAAATTAATCATTATGACTATGGGATATAACTTTTAGACCACCAAACTCAAGTTTTTAGATAAGTGATTACTTTACTGTATCCTTTGATCTAAAATTAGGCAACCTTTAAATACCCAACTTTGAAACTGATGGAAAAGGAGGGTTTAGAGATTTAGTAAGAGATAAAAAATCCATCCATGAATCTTCAAGAAAATTGAGGAAATAAGAGTTTTAGTCTCACCCAGATCTTCTATTGTCACCCAACAACACGTCAAATGACTCAAAATCAAAGAGGATTTGTCCTGAGAGGTATTTGGAGGAATATGTTCATCACCTAGAATTATGTAGTGATAATGGTGAATAAAATTTGATTTAAACCCTTAAATCATAAGAGGAAAAGAAATGGAAAATTTACCTCTTTTAAAAGGTGTACAGTTGAAAAAATCATGCACAAACCATGCAGCTCCCTCTGTCTAAGAGGGGGCTAGGTCACATGGTATGGCTAAGAAACCCACACATTTTGACAAATCCTATGGATTCCATGTGCTTTCCTCTATCAGAGGAGAGTTTGGAAGAACAATTTCTTGGACCAGGGCACACAATTTCATATAACCATGCGCCAACTGTGTACTGTGCACTGGATGTCCTCTTTTCTCCCTTCTTCGTGTCTTGAACCCTTGGGACACCCCCCAAGTCCCCTAGTATTCTTGGGAATCATTTTTAATCATTTTAAATGGTGTTAAACCAAAATTTTAAACAACAATTTACATCCTTTAAAAGTTGGGATTATACAATCTCCCAAACTTATAACATCTCATCCTCAAACTGTACTCTCAAGAATCAATAAGCTTCCAAGGTAAAAAGGTCAGGCCACCGGGCCCACATATTTTACTCCCAATCCAAAATTTCCTACTAAAAAATACCATAATACCATAAAACTCATACTAATGGCACAATCTTACCTCATAATACTTTCTCACTATGATCAAAAATAAAACAAGAATGATCCTCAAAAAACGCATCAACTTCAAGTTCAACATCATCAACATTAATCAAATGAGAAGGGTTAGGGTGATATTGATGAAGCTATGACAAATGGAAAACATAATTCGTGCCACTATACCATTATGGAAGATCAAATTGATATGCCATCAGTCTTATCCTTTCCACAATCTCAAATGACCCCACATACCTGGGCTCCAACTTTCCCTATTTCTGAATCAGGTGGAGAACCAACTTTGGAGGCACTCAAAAGAACACAGAATCACTCTCTATACACTTAATGGGTTGATGAATTAAATAAAAATATGGATTCTTCCTACTATGAGCCAAAACCATATAATTCTAAATTAACTAAATCTTCCCTAATGTCTCTTATATGAGACACAACCCCAACAACTCTGATTTCTTAACATCCATCCTGTATAATAGAGATCTAAATGGCCTACCATTGAGAATCACATATGGAGAGATATTAATAGTTTCATGATAACTATTTTTATAGATGAACTCAATGAGTGTATAGTGTTTTTTAAAAGATCCATAAAATTGTAGGATGTATTCCCATATCATGTCCTCCAATACATGAATAGAACATTTTGATTGTCTATACATCTATCAGTTAAAAGATGTATATAGAAATACCTTGGTACCAAGATCATTCTGTAACCCTTTATAGAAGCATAAAGTAAAATTTGGATCATGATCTAAAACTATAAATCTTTACACCCCATGAAACTACTGTTTCTATGGAATATATATGTTTCCCAACTAGTCAATGGTGAAAGTCTCTCAAATTATCAAAAAATGTGATACCATGAAAAAACTATCCACAATCACCCATATCAATTCATTATTTTGAGGCATCATTAAGAGACCTAACAAAAAATACATTGTGACAACATCCCACTTCCATTATGAAATGGGAAACTATTGTAGAAAAATACTTTATCGATGATACCCAGCCTTCACCTACTGATAGGTGTAGCATCTTGTCATGAAACTTTAAACCTGTTTTTTCTCCCCTAGAAAACAATAATATCTAAAAATATCATGATACATTTTGGTAAAACTAGGATGTACTAACCACTTTGAGGCATGGAACACACAAATCAGATCCTACTACATACTACTAGGCACAACTACATAACCACATACATTAATGATTTCATCATTATCGATAGTTCTATTTGAAGGAGACTCCCCATCTTCGAGGCTATTTCTAAAGGAAAAACACTCCAAAACCTCATATTTTGTTTCCTTGATTCAGATTATATGTTTGGACTCAATTGATAAGGATAAGAGCGTCATATGTCCCTAGACCTCCTAAGACTCTATACACATCTCAAAAAAAGAATCCATCATCTTCCAATCATAACTAGACTCTGGAATATCATGAGTTTTCATATTTAAAATCAAATCATCTATACCACTATTTCCCTTTTGAGTGTATATGATAACTCAATATCAAACGATTTCATATAATCAACCCATCTCTGTTGTTGGAGATTCATATCTCACTAAGAAAAAATGTACTTTGGAATTTTATAGTCAGTATGAGTGATAAAACTTTCACCTAATAGATAATCCCACCAACACTTTAAAGATTAAAATACCACAACCAACTCAAGATCATGAATAGGGTAATTTTGATCATGAGGTCTCAACAATAATAACCCATATGAAATGAATTGATCTCCTTACCTCATCATTTCTCCATATCTGATGTCATAAACAATGAAAATCAAGTTATAATCCTCATATAGTTTGGGTTTGATCAAGATCGGTGTAGTGGTAAAACATTTATTCATATCCTGAAAAGCATTCTCAAATGATTTAGACCACTCAAGATTCATACCCTTAATGGTGATGTCATAAAGTGGTGCTTCCAAATGAGAAAAGTATTTGATGAACCATTGAAAATAACTCGCTAAACCTTGAAAACATTGGATATTAATATCCTTCATGTTCTGATCCCAAAATACAACTACTTGAACCTTTTCTGGAACCACCGATACACCTTCCTCCATGATGATGTGACCCAAGAATTGTACCTTGTTGTTTCAAAAATGACACTTAGATAGATTAGTGTATAGCCTATTCTCTCTCAGTGTACTGAGAATGATATCAAGATGTTTTTCATGATCGTCATGAGTTTAAGAGTAAATAAAAATTTCATCAAAAAAAAAATAAAAATTATCTTAGTATGGATGGAAGATTTATTTCATCAAGAACATAAACATAGAAGTCTCTTTCATCATTATGAAAGGCATTATGATGAACTCATACAAATTATTCTTGCTCCAAAAAGCAGTTTGAAGTATATCTGAAGGTATCAACCTTAGCGGATGATATATTCTCCTCAAATAAATTTTGGAGAACATAGAAACACTTTTGAACTGGTCAACAAGATCATTAATACATAGAAGAGAATATCATTTATTACCTTTCTTCTAATTAATCTTTCCATAATCCACACAAAACTGAAATGTTTCGTTATCTTTCTTGGAAAACAAGACTGGAGATCTCTAAGGTTAGGTATTTTGATAGATAAACCCCTTAACCCTCAAACACATCTAACTGATTTTGGAAATATTTAAGCAATACTATTGCCATCTTATATAGAGGTATGGAAAGTATATCCAATACAGTAATTAACTCAATCAAGAACACAAAATATCACTCAGGCGGTGGCCCTGAGAATTCTTCAAGAAACACATCCTAAAATTGATCCACCATTGGAGGGAAAAAATCCTGCTCTAATACCCCATCATCAATAACAAGACATGCTACTTGGGACGTGATCTCACCTAACTGTTGAAGAACTATACCTACATAGCCTTCCAGGATATCCCATTACCTAGAGTGAACATAAGTGTCTCCCTAAAGAGGCTTGAATGTTACCCTTTTTCAGTAAAAATAAATACAAGATTAATAAAAGTCCAACAAATGCATCCCCAATATCAAATCAAAACCTAAAACCTCGAGCACAAATAAGTTTCAAATGAAGCGGTATCCACCAACCTCGAGGGAACACTTCTTACATTTCCAGATACTTTAAACTTTACTCTTAATGGTGTGTCAATCGACATAACCCCAAAAATATATTATATTACTAGACCCAATGCATTCACAAATTGAGAAGATACAAAAATAACATGATGACCCCATATCAAATAAAGAACTATCAAGAATTTAAGCTACAAGAATTATACCTTGAACAGTTAATGGTCTAGCCTCGCCACTGCTATGTGAAGGATGAACTGTATGAAGCTGACCTGCCCCTCTACCTTGGGATTTTGTCTAATTTCCTAGTGCCACACTGCCTTGCTGATATGGATGTTCTTGTCCTAGAGTATCACGTCTACCACTCTAATAGGCATGGATAATATAACTCCAACTAGTTTCCTAGTATGGGGTAGTAGACCCCCTTCTTACACTTTTCATTAGTCATAACCCTCCACCATTTCTCACTTGTCAAGGGTTACTATAGAACCTTTGTACATGTCCTATCATTATACAAAATCAGAACTAGATTGGTGGATAGGGACACAAAACAATCATGTGTCTCAGTCTTCCACACTGGTAGAAAAACAACTGATCACTACCATGTGAGGCCAATCACCTTCCCTGGATACTTTTTCTACCACTACCCTGGTGAAAAATCTAAAAACGACATTTCCAAATATCAAAATCTATACCACTAGACTGCCCAAATGAAACCATGTATCCATCAATATAAGAATCATTTAGGTTACCTTATAAAATTAGAGCATGATCCACCACCTCAATAAACATATTTAAATGGAAGATAGTTACCTGGTACTTGATCTAATATATAAGAACATATTGAAAAAATCTTGTTGTTTCTATCTCATCCCCTACTAATGCTAGAATAAAGCATTTCAACTCAGTGAAGTGGCCAAAATAATCCATTATATACATAGTCCCCTGAGTCAACCTCAGGAGTTCCACATCTCTCTCTTGTCTTAGAGTCTCCAGATATAAATTTTTCCCTAAATTTTCTTTTAAACCCTTCCACAACTAACCATCTTCCTACTCAGTCTGAACCAGGATATCCCACTAGCACTTATCTAGTCCTTGAAAAATGTAAGTAGCCAAATTTATTCTATTATAAATAAAATTTTCTAAGTGATCTAAAATAATCTAGATAGAATCTATCCAAAACCTAGCCTCCACAGGTATACCCTCTCTACAAAAAATCAGATGGTGTTGTGGCAGAAACTACCCAGTCAGATCAAACATACTCGGCCCAACCCACCTCAGGTCTTATTCCATTATCTCTATAAAATGAGAAAAGTTATCATAGAACCACTCTTACCCTATTTTACATGGAACCAATAAGGGGTTTTGTCCCACTACTATATGATCATTCTCGGTGATGTCCTCATGTCTCTCAATCGATAAGTGTCATCATGGTGGAATCTCTCTACAATTCCAAACCCAAATCTCAAAACACATAACATAATATTCCCACAAATAAAAAAAATAAGGGATCACATGTAATAAAAAAATACCCCATCTACACTATCCAAATAGTTATGGTATCATCTCTAACACTACACTGAACCATATCTATTATGGGTCAAGGATAATATTGGGAAACCGAATTTTAAAATTTCAACTTTACATTAACACCTTAATAACCCTTTCATTTAAAATCATTTTATTATTTAAAATTTTACAACATTCTCATTAGGCACTATTTCTTATCCATTAAATTCAATTCTTCCCATTTAACTGATTGTGTCATCTTTATTAGGGACCATTTATTTAAAATTTCAAGGAAAATGAAAATAATTTTATCCTTCACATCCCACATGATTTTACATATGTCTTCTTATCATGATGCTTGTAAAATGAATATTTAAGAACTGATAATGATCCACTTATAAAAATCCTTATGCCATTCCAAACCATAAGAAAAATCTTATAAATATTAACATCAAACATAAAGTGAATCAGCCAAGGTGAAATAACATTAAAATGTAACAATGAACATTAAGAATAACAATACCCATAGGTACTCTGGTTTTCCCCATAAATCGGTTAGATACTCCCATGAATGAGCTCATTTCCAATTATAGAAGAATCATAATCTCATATCTACCACAACTAAATTATAAAAAAACAAAAAATATAACTCCTCTGATTTGTGATGACCTATCCCGGGTGCCACTATATTTGGTGCCCTAATCCGGTTTTCCACATGGCCTTAGGTGCACCTCCCTGCATTCCAGAGGCTAATGACTAGTAGTGAGGGTCTAATGAAACACAAGGTGAGTTTATTTCATCTTTACTAGAGTAAGCCACATTAGATAAGATAAGAAGTCATGGAAGTAATACAAGAAATAATTATGCATCAAAATCAATTCCCCAAAGCAAGGTACATGCCCTCAACCAAATAGTAAAAATGCCATGTCTTTTCATAAAGAGCCAAATGTAAATGAAAAACCAAAATAAAGACAAAATAAAGATTACAAAAGATGATTAATTACTTCATGTTCTATTTCCTCATCCATGAACATCCCTAAGCCCCATATCAAACCTCTAACATAGGTCCATTTCCCTTGTCCTGTCTTGCAAACATAAAGTCCTCTCTGGTACCCAATAACGGCTTGATTTGGGTGTGAATACAACTCAATAGGCTACCACCAATAGTGGCTACAAAATATCCATTATAAACAGTGTATCTAGAAGTATGGTAAGAAATAAAGTTAATATTAGATAAATAAAGACCCATTTTTACCAATATTTGAATTATCTAGTTTGACTATTAGTTCCCCATGTTACCCATATTAATCAAACAAACATTGGTCTTATCCGGTAATCTAAACTATACATAAGGGGAGTCAAGTTCTCCATAAACAATATATCAAATTACCTCAGAGAATCAGTCCAGGTAATCATATCATGTCCATATGTTAGGAGCATAGATCCTCAGTCAGACATCCTAACCCTTATAATACATTGGTGGAGACTAGAGCATATGTCTAGACTGGCCCTTAGGAGTATATCTTTAGTCCAATACCCCACTCCTAACATTTAACCATACAGACATGATTCTTTAACCAATTATCACATTTTCCCATTCTGTTTCATAACTAATTTAACTATTTCATATTTAGATGAACACTCACTTTTTCCATATTGACATGATAAACTAAAATATCATTGTTTTTATTTCATAAACCCTTAAATTCAACATTTATTATCTTGATTACATGTTCAAGGTAGTGGAACACTCCATGGGTGTCCCTTTAGGCTCAGTTTAATCATCCTCAAAAGATCCCATGGGGATCATGAGGGGATTAACACACCATTACACATCCATTTGTATCATTTCTTACTAGGTGTTAAAATATGCATCACAACAACACAAGTGAATAACCACATACACATAAATTAATCATCAAGACTATGAGATATAAATTGTAAAACACCTACCTCAAGTTCATAGAAAAGAGATCACTTAACCTTGGTATTTGATCCGAACTCAAACAACCTTCGAAGAACCAACATATCATATATTGGAACAAGATGGGTTTAAAACTTTATAATGAGATAAAACATACAAACATGCAACTTCTAGAAAATAGGGGAATGTGGAGGGTTATAATCACCATATTCTTCAATTATCACCCTAAAAAATCCAAATGACTCAAAATCGATGGATATTCATCCTTAGAGAGATTGTGAGGAATATTTTGGTTTCCTAGGATGTTGTTGGGTGAAAGGGAAGGAAAAAAATTTAGAACCCTTAATGACTGAGAGGAAAAATAAGAAGTTTACCTCTTTTAAAAGGGAACACGATTTGGGCGCACGGTTGGCCATATTAAGTGCCAACTATGTGGCTACCTCTCTTAAAGATAGGGCCAGGACACATGGTCTAGATGGGAAACCTACACGGTTTGACATACCATGTGGAGACTATGCACATTCCTCTATCTTAGGGGAGTTTTTCCACACTATTTCCTAGTCTAGGGCTCATGGTTTCATATAAAAATGTGGAAAACCTACAATGTTCATTGGATAAACTCTTTTCTCCCTCATTTGCATCCAAAACCCTGAGGACACCCCTAAGGCCCCTTGTATTCTTAGGAATCATTTTTTAACCATTTTCATGGCAGTTAAACAAAAATTTTAAACAAGAATATACCTACTAAAAAATTCATGATCTTATAGAAAATAACACACATTCATGAATAAACATATGAAATTTTATCATAGGGGAAACCTATATAAACCTTGACATCCACCCCTCAACATGATCCTTTGAGCCTCCTCCAAGCTCCACACATCATTGGACTAGTCTGTCTATGCTCATAGGAACCCATATCATTTAATGAGACATATATATATTTAAAATTATAAAAAATTATAATCAATTATTTAATTAAATTAAATAAGGAATAATTTCTTAAATACTCACTGAGAACCAATGTTACACCTAAACTACATCCAACCACCTGCTGATGGTCTATCACGCCTCCCTGATACCATTTTGAGTGAAAGGACAATCACCCAACACCAAATCCAATATCAATTTAATTTATTTAAATTTAAATTCTCAATTAAATTTCTAAATCAACATATCTTAACAAAAACCACCTTTGATGGTGTGCATAAATTGTCCCAGGTCATCCACTTCACAACCAGGGTAAAATCCCCATCACCCTTGGTTGATTCCACCATGCTTCGATGGAATCAACACCCAAAAACATTCCTAAATATATCCAAATAAGAAACTGATAAAAGATAGGGGAAAATGAGTAAAGGATGATGAACATACATTAAATTTCCACTTGAACACTCCTGGATCCATTCCCTCACTATGGGGGATTAAGGGAAAAGAATGGGGTTTGACCACCTGCTCTTGTGCACAACTAAGGAGGAGAATAGTGGATGTGCCTCTAAAATCATGGGGGGGGATAGTTATAAATTCCCCCACTAAATCCCCACTAATTGGATGGTGGATACTGGTAGTATCACCCACTAAAATTAGTCACCACCAGTAGTTCGATAGTTTACTACATCTTTGGATGCACTAGCTACCTCGACCTCTCTCAGGGATCTTATAATCCCCTTGGACACATCCTGGGTTCCATTCCTCATCCAAAAATATTCATTTTAGATTTTCAAGATTTTATAACTTAGTTCTAGATCCTTTTTCACTAAATGACCCAAACACTAATTCAAAAGTGAAATTCCCCCTCAAAACACAATAGCCCAAGAATCCATGGGGCGTTACATTCATAATCATTCTCATTACCTCAACATTTATGTTTTCAAATTTTTTTTGCATCAATTGTATAAAAAAAAGAAATTTAGGATATTACACCTTTTTTTGATATTCCTTTTCCTAAGTGTTTTCCTTTAATCCCTTATATTTCCAAAGAACTCACACAAAGGGAATAACTCATATGTGAAATAATTTCTCATTGTGATCCTAAATATCTATATAACACACAATAAATGTTATTTCTTTATCAATATCAATATCACCTAAATAAATCATATGTGATGGATAATCATAGTAGTTATAAATATGGGATGTATAAAATGATCCATTAATCGTTTACAACCTTTTAGGTAACACTAAATGATAACCTACCACTCCAACTCTCCCCAACACCTTAAAAAGACCAATAAATCTCAGTGAAATTATACTTATCCAACTTTTTTTGTCCATGATGAGGAGAATAACATAAAAAAACAATATCCAAGAGAAAAATCCAATGGTCTCAACCTCTAGTCTATATAAGAAATATGTTTACTCTAAGTAGTTCTCATGGGATCCTAAATAATCTACACATATTTTATCTCATCCTACACCATTTGTGTCTCAATTATATCCACCTCACCATTGTGAACTCAACATAAGAAGGAAAGTTAAACACTTTCCCATACAAATCTTCATAAGGTTTCATAGAATTATAATAATGATAACTATTATTATATATAAACACAACCAATGTAAAATTATACACCCATAATATAAAAAATATAGAATTAACTCTCTAAATATATCAACAAATGTTTGAATAATATAATCAGTTTTTCATTAGTTTGTGGATGGAATGTGGTTCTAAGGAATCACTGGGTACCAAAAGCATGCTATAATTCATTCCATGTATATGATTTAAACATATGATCATTTCCCGAAATGATCATATTTTAGAATCCATGAAGCTTAAATACCTCCATAATATAAATATTTTTCAAACTATCCACTAATCTTGATTCCTTAATCAATAAGAAATGAACTGAATTCATTAATCTATCCAAAATAACTAAGATAATGATTAATCCTTTAATAGTGTGAGATAATACCATAAAAAAATACATAGAAAATTATTCTCATTAACTTTTATGAATATAAAAATGTTGTAATAAACCCTATTAAACCTGATGTTTGACTTTAACCTACTAATATATAAGATATTTAGATGCAAAATCTTCCATTGATGTCTTCATCTTAGCATATCAAATCTACTTCTTTTAAATATGATACATATTCACAATGCCTAGTTATACTACCAAATTTAAACTACAAAACTAAAACCAAAACTACCTCATATATACGTTGAGGAACATATAAATTCCTATATAAGATCACCCAATTTTATTTATCCTCTGACCAACCATTAAAAGCATTATTATGAACTATCCTATCTCTGTACACCTTCCATTTAGGGTCTCTTAGTTGATACTTCTCCACCTGTAAAAAACACAAAATTTTTATATTAAAATAAAAATATTCTTGATAGATTTATTAAAATTCAACATTTAGTTTTAAGATAACTATGATATTTTATAAAAATATTATTATTTAAATATGACAATTATAACCTTGAAATTAAATTAGTGGTATGAATAAGAATAACCACATTATAAAAAATATATAACATTTCCCTTAAATTTGTGGTATGATTATGAATATACAAATTATGAAAAATATATATAAATTATTTATATATGTATTTATTAATTCATAATAAATATATACTTAATTTTCAATAAACTCATTTTATGCTTCAAAAATGTTTTTTTTCATTTTGTGCTTGGAAATTATTCTTAATTTCTATAATTTTTAGAAATTTTATTTTAAGTAATGAATATAATTTTTAAAATTATAATTTTAATATTACCTTAGGATTTATTTTTCAGATATTTTCTAAAAATATTATTTTTTCAGTGAATAGTGAAAGATACCGATTTTTATAAAACTGTCATTTCTTTTATTTAAATAAAGTAATTTCCAAGTACCAGTATGTTTTGTATTTGGTTATAAATTAACATAAGATCCATTTTATTAAAAAATATTAATAATTCCATATGAATCAATATTATATTTGATTTTGGTGTACGTTTATTTTAATGATTAAAAATGAAATTTTTTAATAACTATTTTTGTTGCATTTTTGCATTTATATTAAATTTGTTTACTTAAAATTATAGAAATTAATTATTAAAAATGGATTACATATTTTTAAATAGTATTTTTAAATTTTTTAAATTTAAATTTTTTTATTTTTGGTCAGTATGAATAGTAACCATGATAATGATTTGTCCCCACAGTATGGTTTAAATGAGTAAATCAGGGTTAAAACTATGGGATAAGGTCTTAAAATAAACAAAAAAGTTTATATTATTTAATATTATTAGATTAATTCGTCCATACCAATCATAACCTCTAATATATGGAATTTTGGTGTTATTTGATTTCGATAATGACATTTATAGTGCTTTAAGTAAAGAATAAATACAAAATGTCACTCCCATGATTTTAATTAATCTCATATGTTTTGATATTGTTAAAATTATGTTATTAATAAATATAATATATTATTTTGAACATAAATTAATTAATTTTATTGTGGTAATTTATTTATAAATTTTGGTGATTATATAATTATCTTAAATGCTTAGGCAATGTCGACTCAATGCTTGTGTAGACAGTAAGAAAAATCTAGTAAATGATTTTAAAAACATTAAAAGAAATATATTTGGGATTAATTGAGGTTTTAAAATAATTTTATTGTTAATAATATTTTATGATTTATAGTTAAATAGTTTATATTTTAAATATATTGTAATCTGTATATCTTAAGACCAAATTAAATTTATAGTCTAAACAACAATGTTAATGATATTTTATATCAAACAGAATTTTATTAAATGATTTAAAAATAAAAAAAAATTATGATAGGTTAGGGGGAATTAGAAATGGTAAAACAAATTTATATATTTACCATTTTTTTATCCACTTTCCACCTTATAAGTAAATTTATAAACCTTAAAGTCTAAAAAATGTGCTACGATGGTTAAAGTTAAAAAGGTATCAATGAAGGGGTTAAACCATAAGATAAGGTTTAAAATGACACAAAAACATGTCTAATTTTCTGGATGATGATCTTTCTACCTTATCTTATTTTTATTCAAATCCATGCCCATTTGGTAATATTTTACTTTATAGTGACATTGATTATATTTCAATATTTTATGTAATTTCAAGTGCATCATTTCATCACTTATAAAAGGTAACCTAATCTCCTATCTTCCTCACACCATGTTGAGAAAAATATTTGGAAATTAAATATAAAAAACCACATATAAACTATCTTCCAAAAGACCTATAGGCTCTGGTCTCATCAAAATACGAAGCTGGAAGGCTTAATGTGTAAGCCAAAGGTGGGTTTCTGAAGAAAATGTATAACTATTAACTGAAAATTTTCATTTTATTTATTCTTCTAACTCCTTAAAATATTTTTAAAACATGATTATATAATAAAAAAATTATCTAAAATATACTTAAATTCTATTTTTACTTTTTTAAAACAATTTTTATCTCATTTTACATCATGTGGAACAAAAACATCATTCGTGCGTACTTGTGAACTACCACCTCCATAAAGCGATGTCTTTAATTTTTCATCACCACCTACAAAGGATGGTTATTATATTTTATTTAACGAATATATATTATATTCATTACAAAATAATGTTTTTTAAAGATAATATATTACTTCAATTCTTACCCTTACTCCCATTAAAAATGATAATGTCACTCATGCGTACGTGTGGACTACCACCTCCTGGAAGCGATGTGATTTGTTTTTCATATACTGCTTTCATGGATGATTATAAAATTGTATTTAATATATAAAAATGATATTTATTTCATAGTTAATATTATATAGATGATGGAACCATTCCCCCTTTGACTATAGTCATCGTACCAAAGTTGTTCTGTGATTATGAACCAAACATCCTCAAAACATCTGATATTAACTCAACTGATTTAATAAATTTATAAGGCATGATAATAAATGAAATAAAATTTATAATAATAATTTAATAAACTTGAAAAAGGTTCTTAACCAAGTATATGATTAATATAAGTTTATTATATAGGATATAAAGTAAGTATTTGGAGATTCATAATCGAGGTAAGGGGTTTCATAACTCAATTTACTTTCAATGGGTTATATTACTTATTTATTGTATATATTATAACAAGATTATGTGTTTAATGAAATATTATTGTTTTATGTTTTATTTACAATTGTTTTATATTTATTTAAAATTGTTACATGTAATCACTTTATTGATTAATTCTCACTTCAATGTTATGATATTTGTAAGGGTTTCTCACCTCAATTTTGTTTCTACGAGACATATGCAATATTAACAACTTATTACCTTCATGTAGTGTATAAAATCCCCCTTTGATATATTATATCAAAAATATATTTATATTAACGGTATTAAAATTTTCATTTTATGTTATTCCTTTAATATAGGTTATTATTCAAAATTTACCAAAGTGGTAAGGGTTTATTCTACATTCTTATTTTTATTCGGGATTCTTTATGTTAAAATTTACATTGAAGGATATTATATGATCATTATCTTTTAAAATTAATATATGTTCTTCATCTCTATTTATCTATAGATTTTACATGTTTTCCTTTCATTTTTTTTCTCTTTATTACTTAATATGATCGAGATTTTTTTTTAACAAAATATGACCTTATTTCCTCTTTGGTTGATGAACATTTCCTTTCATGTCCATGTTTTCTAAATTTTTTCCATGTCCATTTTTTTTAAAAATGTTTCAAGATGTTCTTAGTTACATCTAAATGATTTATTAAATTCATTTTTAACTATCTTTTACTTTATTTACAAAGGTTTAAAAAAATAATCATTTTAAGATTGTCCATATGGAACTTTTTTACTTTATTTGAAAAGTGAAAAAATATTTTTTAACATATACATCTTGACTACCTATTTCTACCATCATGAGTATTATTTAATTTAAAACTTTCTTTACATAATCATCATAAATAATTTATTTTAATAAATATATGGAAGTAGCCCATAATTCACAATACAAGAACAGAGGGTAAGGAAATAAGGATATAAAGAAATGAATATCGAGAGAATATCCCATGACTAAGGAAACACCTTATAGGGGAAGAAAGACCAAGCTAGATAAATAGTTAATCAACTGACCTAGACTGACCATGCTGAAAAAAAAATCCGCTACTTTTTTGCACTCATGCCAAGTGTGAAATATATCCATTGTTGATGAGAATTTTACACTTACAGATAGGATATGAGACATTCTAGGGGGTGTTGCAAAGACCAAGCTGGGAATTATATATTATTTTGGAGTCTATTTCCACAACCTATAGGATAATTTAATGATGGACACAATGATGAAACCCCGTGAGAAGCACCATAGATTTTCCTTAAATGGAGTCTCCTACAAAAAAGAATGCGTTAAAATCAAGGACAACGTTACCCTTGGAATCTCAAAAAATTCATCCACTGCGCATCATTCCTAAACTACAAGAACAATTCGTATAGAGTTTTGGTCCACTCATGTGTGGGTTCCAATAAACCCAATACCCGTAGAGACTTGTATGGGAGTGGAAGCCCAAGGTATTATCTTCCAAGAGATATTTTAGGGATGGGGCATCCATCCATTTTTGGAAATCCAAGATAAGTAGATCAGAAAAATCTTGATCCTAACTTCAAGAGATAGCCTTGAACATGGGAGACCCTCAAATATGGACTTGTTCCAACCCTTCCACAAGCACAATCATCCAAAAAAATATATAACTACTCTCACCGTAATCTCTATACTGCTATTCTCTGCACATTGGAACCAATGATAAAATAATGAAGCATCTAATACAGGCTGGGTCAAAAAACCAGAGAACTCATCATACTTGATCCAAAAATCACACACCCTATTTCTCATGGAAAAAAGTGGACCATAGACTCTTCTTGAGGGATTTCACAGTAAGGGAACCTTGATACCATATTAATACAATCCTATTAAATGTGTTAATCCATGGATAGTGTATTATTCTCGATGTTTAAAACTAGAAAATTGAGTTTGAGTAGGATTTATTTGCACCAAAGGACAACACCTTATCTGTCCCACACCTAGGAAGAAATGACCAGCTGATGATATTCCTTACCCAAGAAGATACCTATAGATAATTCAGTGAAAAAACATTCATCTGGTTCATATGATAACTCGATGATATCGAATGGATTATGCATATCTTTGTATAATAATGCATGAGTGAAACCATGGAAGTCCTTCACATGATAGAAAAGAATGTTTGGAACTGGGAAATCTTATAATCCTAGAAAAGACCCATCCATGTTTTGATATGATAAATTTATCTTACCCACTTCGACGATCCATCGAGAATGAGATGGAAGATACTGGATATGTAGGTGAACTTCATACTAAAGTGGGGAGGAGTTCCTATGTAGGTGTTACATAATATCCTTGTATTTTAGTTCCATGATCTTTCTCAGAGCATTTGACCACCAATATCCTCCCATGACAGTTTTTCTAGAGAATCCTGCATCTTGCTCAAAATTCTCCTTATGTTGACGTGTCCCTCCTACACCATGTTCTCCATTCTCGACCATAATGCCTAGTGATGCTTACTGTCCACATGTGAATCCCAAATAAAAGCTGATAGAACACTTTTAGTCCTACTAAACACATCCTTGGGTACTTTGATAATATATAATATATATGCATAGGAATAGTAGTGAGAACAATGTTCACCATTTTTATAAATCCAAAAAAATATAAGAACTTGTTTTTTTATTTGAAAATGTGCCATGTTATCTTATCGACCAAATTCTTAAAGGGATGAATTCAGAGCCTTCTTGGGGATATAGGTGCACCAAAGTGATCCATAGGGAAGTTCCTCCTACCAATTCTCAGATGATTTTTAATGGATATGGAACTCCTTTATAAGCCAAAATATGAAAGAAAAACACCACAATTCTCATGATTTATCATTTGGACACTCCAAAGAAAATAATACTTAATCATAGAGTTCAATTCAGGTATAAATCTTCTTCTTCCATTGAGAAAAATATCTATGTCATCGGCATAAATGAGGTGAGACACCCCTAAGAAATTATGGGTGCACCTAAATGGGAGGATACCATTAGCTTGAAGGTTTCTATTAATAAGATGACTCAAGGAGTCTTTCAAAATAACGATTAAACTAGGAGATAAAGGATCTCCTTACCAAATCCCCTAAATTGATTTAAATAAATCACAGTTCTTACTCATGAAAGAAGTATAAATCCTAATGGAACTAAAGAAACTATACAACAAGTTAGAGGACCTAGTGGAGAATCCCTTACATGAAAATACCTTTAATATATAGTTTAATTAAATTAAATCATAGGAATTATCCTTTTCCATATTTAGAACCATATTTGGGCATAATGAATATTTGTTAATATCACGAATAATTTCCTATTCAAAACTAATTTTTCCTTGAATGGATATGCTCTTAATGAAACGGTGTTGTTCCTCCAAGACCGGGCTGTGAAGAATCCTTGAGATTCATCTATATAGAGAATTATCCAGGATCTTGTAACAGAAGTTTAACATTATTATTAGATGGTATTAGTGAATCTATGATAGATCCTTAATCTTAGGAATTAAAAAAGGGTGGTAGAACATGGCACACATAGAAGATAGAATCCTTTAAAAAAGTATTTCACATAATCAACAACCTTTTCCCTAACTAGATCCCATGAAGACATGTAGAATATACCTTGTAATCCATATATCCTAGTAGAGCTATCCGGGTTCAAGCTGAAAATCACCGCAAAGATCTTCTATTTTTAGGCATATACTTGAAGCATGTGTTATCGATAGCATAAACCTTGCCTGGAATGACATTAAAGATGTATGAATTTCCCCTTGGATAAACTCTTGACATGAGAATGTTTGGACCATCAGTAATGAATGAAAATGATGATTTTCTATAGCTCCCACAACATCACCCTCATACGTATAGGAGCCTTCACCCTTTTCGATGTTAGGCCTAGAAATCTTATTCCTCTCTTTAACATAAGCATGAAAAAATGCAGTGTTCCTAAATCCCTCCTGCAACCACTTTATCCTAGATTGATCATATGTAATTATCTTCTATTCCATTATGAGTTTTTATAATTAGTTTTCTTGCACAATAGATCTGTGAAAATACCATTATTCCATTCAGTCTCCATTAGTAGTTCCAATTTCTCAATATCAGATTTGATATATTCCAAGTTTTGGAACTGTGGGGGCATTTTGGCATCCCAAGAGAGGAGGTCCCCCTTATGGCACTAAATATTTTTATAAATACATGTACACTTATAACCCTGCACATGTTTTTTCCATTACAATCACACCACCTAGTGTTATGTTTTATTGGAGATCCAAAGGTGAGAGATGGAGAAGAGACCTCTATTATTCTCTCTTGTATATAGGTCCATTATATTTGGAAAATGATATGAGAGACCTATAATAAGTTAAGAGATCTTATTTCCTAAAAATTATGAGATAACATTTAAAATTTCCAAAAAATCATCTAGGGAACACCATGTGTGGTTATTACCTTTTGAATATTTCACCAACCAAAGAAGTATACAAAATACCCAAGGTTTGAGAGACCATTGCAAGACATGAATGAAAAAAATCTAGACTCACCTTATGGGAGAATGAACCATGACCCTTCTTCTACAAGCTATCCAAGATAACATTAAAGTCTGCCCCCCACCCACAAACCAGGGGTGAGATTTTGGACTGAAAAAACCCAGTTCCTTCAAAAAATCATATCTCTTTTGAGCTTAAATTTTGGTGTAAATGAAAGTTACGTACATGAAATGAAATCTCATACTTATTATTTGTGATGTATTGATCTGAAGATTTATTTAAGCTAACAGAGATTCCAGGTTTCTATAATTACCATATATGGTGGTTTATAGGTCATGAATGAATGAAATCATGAACACCTATTCTTTAGGAGAAGAGTTCAATCTTGGATTTCTATTTCTTTGGTTTAAAAATAGCTTCAATAAAATAATGTGAGTTAAAACATTCATTGGAAACACAATCTATTTTTTACCATGCACCAAGGCCATGGAAATTCCATAATAGGAGGGAGAACATTAAAAATGGATTTTGTTTTGGATTTGGAATCTACCATCAAGGTAGAGGCTTGGATTAGGGATGAAGATCCTTGAGATCCATTTTTTTGTCATTGTGTTTGAAAAACACTAATAGGAGAAGTATCTTTAGGTTTGAAATATTTCTAGTGGCTTGACTCCATGTTTCTAACAGAAGGGTTCTCAAGATCAGAGAAACCATTCAAAAGGGGAATAGAGGGATCTCCAGAGGCCCCAAAACCAATCTATAAGGAGAAAAAAGATGAGGAAGAATATCCAGAACGAGGTAACAAGGTAGGCGAGGAGGGGAAGTTTCTCCTAGAAGGGATAGGCGGGTGGTAGATCACCATTATACGAATCAGTGGGGGGACTAAGATTGGGGGTCAGAGGATTGGTGATTTGGGGATAAGACACTCAAAAGAGTATGAGAGGTAATAAGTGGGGGGATAGGAGGTCCTTATCCTCAGGGTTAGAGATAGTGGATGGGGGAGTTGAGGCAAAAAGGGGAGGAGGAGGAGGATGGATAACTATACTGGACAGAAAGGAGGGTCTGGGATTTGGAGAGGAAAAATTGGTAGAGGATTGGGAAACTATCCTAGACTTTATACAAGTTGCATATGAGTAAACTTGGAGCTATAAGATGAAGAAAAAGAGAGTTGGGTAGGAGAGGAACATATTATGTTATTATGATAAATTTCATTCCTTGATGAGAATGCTTTTGGGGAGTGGAGTAGAAAGAATGATTTCAACATAGATGTGAGCTTGAGAGGAATCTGATAGTTGATAAGAGTGATCATCTACACACAAGAAATATACCACCACATTCATGATAGAACGACAAAATGAAATGTTGTGAAAAGGGAGTGAAAACCCTTTAAGATTCAGCCACACTACAAATTATGGAGGGTTGCGGCCAAAATATGTTTCTAGGGACCAATTAAAGATATTGAACTGCCATTTTCCATGGGATATGGAGATTTGTGACCAGGACATGAAAAAAATCATATCAGGATGACAAAATGATGGATAATAGTAAGTCATTACACACAGACACCTGTGTCGGGAGAGAAAGGCCCTGGGAAGACAACATCTTCTAAAAGCATGGGAGTGAGGGAAAATCCCAGCCAAAATGAGCAACTAAATTCCACTAAATAAGGTATGACCCCACCGAGATAGTTTATACTAGAATAAATAGCTCTGGGAATACCTCTACTAATCCTGGTGAGATTCAGGGAAGTAGAATCTCAACCATGGGAGAAAATGAGGCAGGCAAAGGCATGGATAGACGAAGTAACACCTCCTTAAGAGATGGACTATCAAGATTTATGCACCCTTACTGAGAGGAAGATGAGAAGGGTAACCAAGGAGTAACAAACAATCTAGAGAGGAAGGATAATGGGATTTTAATCTCAAAGAGGGAGCCTCTTCCATGACAGGTTTGGGTGGAATATCAATAACAGACTATAAATTTTGAAATTAAAGAGGCACGTGTGGTGTATTCTCTAGGATTTTAAGAGGCATTTTTTCCTTTCTTAAAGAAAAATATAGGTGAAAGATTACTTTACATGTTTTCAATGTTATTTTAAAAGAATTTTATTCTTAATATTCTGGAAATTTTTATATTTTAAAAAAGTGATTTCAAAATGAAAATGGTATTTTTCTCAAGAAATGTTCGAGTGATATTTTAAAATTATTTTCATCTATGTCATCATACTTTGATGAATATCATTGTTTATTGAAGATATACTCTACTAATACAATACACCTAATTTCTATGAATAGAATATGATCATTTTGTTATATTTATTGATTTGGGAATGTATATATTTTTTTGTGCTAGTTCTTCCAATACATATAATTATTAATTATTAAGGCATGTTGATTAAGCTATATTTTTTTATTCATATAAAAAATTAATTAGACTTATTAAGTGATGTTTGGGGATAGAAAATACATATCCTCTAAATGCACCGGTAGGTATTATGGGACTAACTAGAATAGGTATTTGGTGTATTCCCACCCAATTAGTTATGATTCCTTGGCATGAGGCCTTGACGATATATTTATGATGACTTGGAATAAGGCCTTAACGATATGATTATTATGTATAATAATATATATTCCATCATTATGAGACCAATTACTTTTATCCATGTGATTATTTATGTTCCTATGTTTTCCATGGATATATACACATATTATAATGTTAGTTATATATCTTATTTGATTATTTTTTATCTCTACCATATTATTCAATCTCTATATATTCAATAATATATTCCGTTGTATGCTTTCCCTTACTAAGCATCTAAGATCACCCTTTATTTTGTTTTATTTTCTCTAAGACACCAAGAAGGGATCAATGAATGATTCTGAGGATATACTAGAATAAATAATAATGTTCTCATTATAATTTTAATGTTTTCAAATGTAATGTGAGATTCATGTATGTATCTAGTCTCCCAAGATTGCTAAACAATCCAATCCTCTAGGATACGATCTCTTTTATCTTGTGATAATATAGAAAGATAAACACCTAATATGGGATAATAGAGTTAGGGTGGTATAGTTGGTATCAAATGGAGGTTTAGTAGGACCATTGAGAACTATATTTATAAAAACTTAGATTAGAGAACAAATCCATATGATAAATCCCAGGGATAATTCTAAGTATACAAAAATATCATAAAGCTTTATTAATGTGGAGATTGTGAGGTTTTATTATAACACCTCATTTTTTTAAATAATAACATTTTCTTCGATAACTTGTGTCACATTAAGAAAAACTAATTATATATTTTATTACATTCAATAATGACTTTATTCGATGGATTTCATTACACGTAAGACTGAGTTTTATAGAATACTATAAATATTATTATCTCATATCTATTAAATTGGATGGTATGAATATGATTAATGAACATATGAAAACAATTTTTTAATTAATTATTTATCAATTAATTATACATTAATATAAAAAACAATTCAATATAAAAGAAACATTTTTATAAAAAAAATTATGTGCTGAAGGCATTCTATGACAATAAATTTAATTAATTACTATTAGTGGATGGTATCAATTAAATTTATATATTATATATTCAATAATATTTTTTTACATTCATCCAATATATTTGATAGGCATAAGATAAAAAACAAATCAAATTTTACATATAAAAATCTATATTTTTCTAAAGGTAGTTTTGCTACCTTGTAATGGTTTACATGTTTTAAAACAAAATTTTGACACTTTGATAAATTTTATTTGAAAAACTAAAATTCATTTTTTAAAATGATAGAAATCCTAATGTCAAACCTATATTATAGACAATTTTTGTAATTTTTCTGAAAAGATTCACTTTTTGATGAATAGTGAACAATATTCAATTTTAATTGAAAACCGACTTTTAATTTAAATAATTTATAATGTTAAATTATATTTTGTTTTTTTGATAAAGTAAAAAATAATTCAATTTTAAATATATTAATACAATTTAGTTAATTTGAATCATTATAATATTTAATTTTTTATAAAAACATTATAAACATTTGTGCATTTTAACTTGAAAAACCCACTTTCTCATCACATATGCATGATTAATTTTTAAATTAAATTCTACCAATTCTGTGAGTTGAATTTAAAATAATGAATTCCATATTTTGAATAATACTAATTTATATTGTCTAATTTTATTATATTAATTTTTTAACAAAATTATTAGTGAAAACATTTAAAATCAATCACGGTGATTAAGAGAAAAACCAATTTACCAAGGGACTAAACTTTAAACTTAAGTGAAAAAATGACCTATAAACTTGTATAACAACCATTTTATGGAAATATTTAGAAGCATATTATCTTAGTATCAATTTTTATGAGTTAGTGGGATATTATTTCTTGAATGTGCCCCATAAAATAAGTTGTCTAAATAAAAAATAAAAAATATTCTCTACTTTCTTTTAATTTCTATAAAGCTTTGGGATTGGGGAAAATATAACATATTTTTGGCTATGTATATCATTTTTAAATTTAAATATTTTATTTATATAATTATATTTATTTTAATATTTTTAGATTAAATAATCACACAAAATTATCTATAAATGTCAATGTAGTAATTATTTACTTAATAATAAAATAAAATAAAAGAAACTAAAAATATTAAAAGTGAATTAAACTGAATGAATTATTATGTTAAAATATTTTTTAAGATTTATATATCATTTTAAAAATATTAAAACTTAATAAATTTTAATTTCATTATTTTATTGATATTTTCAAATTCAAATTAAATTAATAATGTCAAAATTGACATTAATGTTATATTATAATATATGGTATTTTATTAATTGATAGAAATTTATAAAAATACCATATGCTATAAAATGATTTTCAAAAATTAATTAATATAAACTAAGGTCCACTCATGGACCAATTATTCTATTATAATGACTATATTGGCTATTAAATATTAAAAACCCCCATTCGCACAGTTATGGTTTAAACAATGTTTTTTCACATTACTTGTACTTATGTTAAAATTAATTTCCACCACACATTTTATTTTAATTTTATAAATTTGATATAGTACATAAATTAATTTTCTCCAAATTCTATATCAAGGATTATTTTATTATACTCTTAATGAATAAAATACTTAGGTTACAAAACTAGTTACCATAATGAAAAACCAAAATTATAAAATAAGGAAACTTAAAAGATAAGTAACAAAATGATTAAAATGTGTTTATTTTTGTGTTGTGTAGGTGTTAATAGACCATAATTACCTTAAAATAATTTTTGTTTTATTTTTGAGACACATGAGGTAAGTGAGACCTCCAAATAATGAATATTTTTGATTAATTATAAGAATACCCCTCCACCTCAACTATAAAAAGGCACTCAATCCCCCCAATTATTCACACATCTCAAGATATTTTGATCAATAAAGTTATATTAAAATAACTCCCCAACATCTCTACCCTAATCCTAGATGAATTATTTTGGTCATACAGAAAACCTTTAAATTTTTTAGTACAAACCTAAGGAGGAACCCTGTATAATAGGTAATGTTCTTCTAAAATAATTTTTATTTTATTTACTTCTCCATATAGTTTAATTATTTTTATATCATGATTATATAATAAAATTAGTATATTACATATACTGAGTTGTTTTTATGTTAAGGGTTGAACTAAAACTTCTCACACTTCTATCAAATGGGTTACACGATCATCATTCGTGTGTATGGCGGACTACAACCTCACGAACTGATGTCATTTATTCTTCCATTACCACCTTTCAAGGCCGAGAATAATAATGGAATTATATTTTATATATGATATATATAATATATATGTTTTCTTTATGCTTCTAGATTTATTATATAACACATACCTTTATGCATTCCATTTTGTGGGAATATGATAACTTCATTTGTGTGTACAGCGGACTACCGCCTCGTGAAACGATGTGATTTGTTCACGATTTACATAAAATGTATTAAGGATGAGTTTAACAAAAATATTTGATATATATGAAATAAAAATGATACTGAAATTAATATATATATATATATTATTTAATTTAATTTATTGCAATACGACAATAAAAGGTGAACATCGCTCATGCATATATACGACCAACCATTTCCATGAACATTGTATTTCATCTCTTATCACCAAATTTTATGGATTAATATAAATAAATATATAATTAATATATAAGATACTTACATCATGGTTTAGATTCTGGATATGATTAAATCATGATTAGCATAATTGGAAGAAAAAAATCACTAGTCAAAACACACTCGAAGAATAAGGCAATTAACACCCGAAATAATGAAAATAATCAAATATTATTAACAAACCAGTGGTAAATTGTTATAAAAGGATCATATATGATATTATAAATATGATTATGGTTCTGGTATAATTTAATAACATGATTAAGGCTACTATTCAGAAGTTCAAATAACGTTCAACCAAAAGGAAGTGTAAGGTAAGCGATTTCATCTCAACTAACATTCTATTGAGACTTAATTGTTACTATACACAAATTAACTTTTATTTGGTCAATATAATGAAATTTTGAAATATAATATCATGAATAATTCATAATTCATGGTATTTTAAGTTTCAATTTGAATTATCACATCAAAATAGATTTTTTTTTCAAAATCACTAAGTGATAATTTTTTTTATAAAATCTCACTTTCTTTTGTGATTATTAACTTTATCTTGAAAAATAAATTTATTATAGTAAATTTTCATCAAAAATTAAATTTATGTTAAATATTCATATTATTGTGTGATTTATAAGATTGTTTACTAACCTGTATATCATTTTTTCCAATGGTGCTTACTTTGAATATTATTTAATTAATTGGGAAAAAATTGATAAAATTGTTTCATTTACTAAATAAAAATATTTTATGTTAAGGAATATTGATTTAATTAAATCATTAATTGGGTATATGATGAATTATTTTTACCAAAATTGATGTGTGGGTCTAGGTATAATTAGCCTCTTGATGCATCAATTGGTTTCATGAGACAAATAATGTTGTCCAAAATAGAGTGGTTTCTTTCTATAGTATTTTAAACTATCTAGTGAAAGGACTCGATAGTAGAGGTTCCATGATTCCTAAGATCATGGAATCTAATAATTATGCATTTCCTATGTTTAGAATTATTTTTTTATCTATGATATTTTCACTATGAAAAAATATATAGATGCATTTAATTCTTATATTATGGATTAAATGGCATGTGTTTTCAGTTTTTTAACTTCCCATATTGATTATGACTAGGATACTTATTTAAAGGTAATGTTTATTCAGTTATTTACCTTACCATATATATTATTACTTACCTAGTTATATAAATGTAATGTGTGTTCTATTATTTACATTTGCATATTGATTATTCCTTATTTGATTATTTAAATGGAATGTGTGTTTAGTTATTTACATTTCCATATTTATTATTCATTATTGATTAATGATAGATTCTACTATACATAACCATTATTGAGCATCAAATATCACCCTTATTTTTTTATTTCACTATATTATGAAGAAGAGATATTTAAATGTGCTTTCAGGGATGCAGTTTATTATCTTTTTTTATATATTATGTTTCATTTTCTATTCCTAATGTAAAATGGGTATCATACATGTATATGGTTCTCAAAAACTAAAAAATTGATAGGAAATTCAAGATTTTCTTCCTTGTAATCATGAAAATGTAATGAATTAAGGCACTATCTCCATGTTTTGTGGTTCGAGGTCATTACAGTTGGTATCAAAGGAAGTTTACTATCGACCTTGGGAACTAGATTTAAGAAAACATAGATTAGGGAACATAACCCAATGATAAAAATTGAGGATAAGTATATAAGAAAATACTATTTTCTTGGGATTATACCTTATTTTTCATAATGATATGATCTAATCTAGTGTATTTCCTTGTTAAGAAATGGAGACTAGAAAAATGAATGAGAACCACGTCAATGTACGTAATCCAAAGGGTAAGAATGGTCGTTTATTTTATGGTTTTAATCCAATATTTCATAGTAAACTAGTCTGAAAAACATTATCATCATATGAAGACATAATATAATTTTATAAAAAGATAATAAAATAATTATCCAAGTCTTATGGCTTCAAAGAGAAGCAATAGAAGAAATGTATGATAAAGAAAAATATGGATACAGGAAAGAAGGGAAAGAATGATTTTCTTATATGTGATAATTATAGAAGAAAACACCATGGTATATTATTAATATTAAATGGAGTTTGTTTCCAAGTGTAGAGAAAAAGGAAACCATGATCATGATTTCAAGGGAAATAAATAATTTTCCAATGTTTAATTCTTAAAATGTAAGGATATGGGGCACTAAAAAAATTAATTCCCCATGCGTCAAAGGAATATACCACGAATGAAGCTAATAGATCGTAGTAAATATTATAATATTACCAAAAAATAAGAGTAATAATTAATGTGATTGTGTTTGGATTCAAGAATTTTGTCGTTTGAGTATTTTATCAATGATATTCTAGTTATAAGAATTATTAAATATATAAGGATTATACTATAACACTATTTCTCTGAAGATTTTATAAGCATATATTGAATGGTACCAAGAAAATAAATTCAGTAGAAAGTTTATACTCTTGAAAAAACACATGATTGAGTGAAAGATAAGACTTAATATGTTCATAATGTTGAGATAATGATGTTTTTATAAAGATATGATTGATATAGATAAATTATATTGGATACTAATAAATACCTTGGAACTAATTCTAAGGTTTTGGTTATAATATTTTGGAAGGGTAATAATGTTAACCATTTTTGAAATGGTTTATTTTAAAATTTGGTTGAGGTTTTAGTAATTAATTTATTACTTCACCATATGAAGAAACATGTGCAAAGAGATGAAGTATAAATAGTTCAAGGCACAACCAAAGGATAAGATTGTGTTTATAAAATCGAAATATATCACGTAAGTATATTTACTTATATTATTATGGAGTGAAATAATTCCTAAAATCTTGGAAAAAGGGCCCTAAAAGAATATTTTCCTATTATCATCATTTTTAAAGATGTCAATGACCTTTTTCACATCTCTGATTTATTGATTTGTGGTAGTTATCTTTCTCCTAAACATGTTCTCTATCAACCTCCCTCAATATTTGAGTGTTAGTTTTCTCTTCTATGTCCATGTTTTCATTTACCAAATATGTTATAATTTATCAAAACGTAGTTATATGATTATTATAGATGACTTTCATACTTAATTTTTTCTTTTATTGATAGGGTATTTTATTAACTCTTTTACGACGTAGGTTTTTCAACAGTGGTATTTCCTAATGTCGAACCCAAGAATAGTGATATCAAGTTTAAATTATGAGGATGAAATTTATTTAATGTGGGTAGAATGTCACACCCCAAATATTTTATAAGAATAATTTTTTTATCTGACAGTATGTGTTTAATGAAATATAGAGTTAGCTTTAATTACCCACAATGCTAAGTTTAGCTTGCATTACATGCAATAATGACTTTCTTCGGTGGCTTGTGTAACAGACAAGACTGAGTTTTACTAAATAATATTAATATTATCATCTAATAGCTTTCAAATTGGATGTTATGAGTATAATTAATGAACTAATGAAAATATATTTTTTGATTCATTTGTTACCAAGTAATTATAAAAAAAATATAAAAACCAATTGCATATAAATGAAATGTTTTCATAAAAAATATATTTTAATGTGCTGAAGTTATTTTATATTAATAAATTAAATTAAATAATGTTAGAATATGGTCTTAATGAAATTTATATACTATATATTCAATATTTTTTTTACATTTATCAAATATATTTGATATACATAATATGAGAAGAAATATAATTTTATGCCTAAAAAGATGTATTTTTCTAAAAGTAGTTTTTCCACATTTTAATGATGCAATTGTTTTAAAACTAAAATTCAACACTTTTATACATATTATTTGAATAAATGAACTTAAATTCTTGAAATATTAACTTCAAAATTTTATTAGGGTGATTTTTTTGATATTTTTATGAGATGTTTCATTTTTTGATGAATAATGAACAATACTAAATTTCAATTGAAAAATAACTTTTTATCTAAATAATTTATATTCATAAATTATAGTTTAAAATGTTTATAAAGTAACAATACTTAAATTATACATCTATTAATCCAATTTAGATCATTTGAATCATTTTAGTTTGTAATTTCAATATAAAAATAGTTTAAATGTTTCATATTTTCACTTAGAAAACCGGTTTTCTCCTCACATCAATGGGATTACTTTTTATATTAAATTCTGCCACTTATATGAGTTGAATTAGGAAAAATAGATTCTATATTTTGAGTTATAATAATTTATATTGAATAATGATGCCATATTTATTTTTTACAAAATTATTAGTGACAATAATTAAAATTAACCATGATGATCTTGAGAAAAACAAGTTTACCAAGGGACTAAAATTTAAACTTAATTGAAAAAATGACCTAAAAACCTGTAAAACACCCATTATATGGCCCTTTATACACCCATATCACCTTAGGATATTTTTTTTAATTTATTGGGATATTATTTAATGAATGTGATCAATAAACTAAGTTAAGTAAAGAAAAAGTCAAAAAAGACTTTGTTCTTAATTTTAATTTCTGTAAAGCTTTGAAATAGGGGAGAATATAACATATGATTGGTTATGTACATCATTTTTAAAGATATTTTTTTTCTATCATGATAATTTATTTAATTTATATTATATTAAATAATTACCTAAACTGCTTAATAAATTCCAACACAATAATTATTTAGTTAATATTAAAACAAAATAAATGATAATAAAAATATTAAAAGTGACGTAAATTGAATTAATTATTGTATTACATTTTTTAGATTAATATATCATGTTAAATATATGTGAACATAATAAATTTAAATTCCATAATTTTCTAGATATTTTAAATTAAAATTAATTTAATAATGTCGAAATTGATAGCAATGATATTTTATAATAAATGATATTTTATTAATCAATTTAAAATTACAAAAAAACATATCTTTTGTAAAGTGATTTTTAATTTTAATTAATATAAAATATAGTCCACTCATTGACCAATTTTTCATATTATAATGACTATATTGACTATTAAATTGTAAAAAACTATGTCCGCATGGTTACAGTGTAAGCGGTGATTTTGCATGTTTGTTGCTCTTATTTTACAATTAATTTTCAACACACATAGGATTTTTATTTATATAAATTAGATATAATATTTAAAATAATTGGGTCCAAATTATATAGTAATTATCATTTCATTTTATCCTTAATGGAGTAAATACTTAGGTTAGAAAACTAGTTACCATAATGAATAATCAAAATGATAAAATAAGGAAACATAGAATTTAAAATTTTTTTTTATAAAAATGTGTTTATTTTTGTGTGTTGGAGGTGTTTATCTACCATTATTCCCATAAAATACAAAAATTTTCAAATTTTTAGGAACATGAGGAAATGGGGACCTCCCAATACTAAATACTTTTGAGTATTTACAAGAATACCCATCCTCCTCAACTATAAAAAGGAACTCACTCCCCCCCACTTATTCACACCTCTCAAGCCTTTTGTCTCAACTAATATCTACCAAAATAACTCCCCAAAATCCCTAAACACATCCAATAAGCATTATTTTTGGAATAAAAATAACCTTTTAAGGTTTTATCTCAAACATAAGGAGAAAAACCAATAAAGAGGTAATATTCTTCAAAAATCATTTTTATTTTGTTTCCTAATCCACCTCCTTAAATTATTTTTATATCATAATTATATAATAAAATAACTATATTAAATTTACATAGATGTTGTTATTATTATGTTAAAAACTCAAAATTCACACACTTCCATCAAATGGGTTACCCAATCATCGTTCGTGTGTACGACATACTACTGCCTCATGAACCGATGTCTTTCGTTCTTCCATTACCACCTTTTAAGGTTGGTAATAATGATGGATTTATAGTTTATATATGATATATATGATATTTATGATGTATTTATGCTTTTATAATTATTATATAACACATAACACCTTGATTTCCATTTTTAGGAAATACGATAACTTCGTTCGTGTGTACGACGAACTACCGCCTCACGAAGTGATACAATTCATTCACACTTTAGATGGATTATATTAAGGATGAATTTAATAAAAAAATGTGTTATATATGAGAAAAAAATTATAATTAATTGATTATATATTTTTTAATAATTTACATTAATTTCTCTCAATACAACATGAAAATGGGAACAATGTTATTGCGTACGTACGTCATACCATCTCCATGAATATTGCATTTCATTTCATATCACCAAATTTTATGGATTACTATAAATATGTATATAATAAATATATAATATACTTAAATCATTATTTAAATTCTGGTTAAGATTAAATCAAGATTGGCATTATAAGAATAAAAAAATAACTAGTCAAAACATATTTGAAAAACAAGGCAATTAACACCCAAAATAATAAAAATTATTAAATTTTTTAACAAAAAAGTGGTAAAATTTCATAATAGGATTATATATTATATTATAAATATTATTATGGTTATAGTATAAGTTAATAACATAATTAAAATCATTATACAGGAGGTTAAAGAGCATTCAACCAAAAGGAAGTTTTAGGTAAGAGATTTCATCACAATTTACATTTCATTAAGACTTATTTATTATCATTTACAAATTCTGTTTTATGTAGTGTATATACTGAATTTTTGGCATATAATATCTTTAATACTTCAAAATTCATGGTATTTTAATTTTAAAATTGTATTATATAATACAAGTATATTTTACATCAAAATTACCAAGTGATAAAAGTTCTTGTAATATCTCACTTTCATTTGTGATTGTTAACTTTCTATTGGAAAAATCAGTTTATTATAAATAAAATTCATTTGAAATCACACTTATATTAAATATACATATTATTTTTTTAAAGATATGATTATTTCCTAAACAATATAAAATTTATAAATATAGTGTTTACGTTTAATATTGTCTAATTAACTGGGTAAATAATGATAAATATGTATCATTTACTCAATAGAGATATTTTATGAGAAGGAATATTGATTTAATTAAATAGTTTATTTGATATATGAGGAATTATTTGGACATTAAGTGATGTGTAGGGACCAATATAATGTATCACCTTAATGTATTTATTGGTATTCTAAGTCAAATTAAGTTGGCCAAATTAAACTAGTTTCTACCTATAGTATTTTAAACTGTCTTGTGAAAGGTCTTGATAGTAGAGGTAAAATGATTTATGAGATTACTAAGTCCAATAATTAATAATTGAATGAATTAATAATTTAGTTTCTATTATCCATGATGTTTTCACTATGAAAAAAATATGTGGATGCATTTCATTCTTAGAATACAGATTAAATGACATGTGTTTTCTGTTATTTAACATTCCATATTATATTTTCCATATCCTTTTATTTAAATAGAATGTTTTTTATTGAGTTAACTTGATATATTTATTATTCCTTATTAAGTTATTTAAATTTAATGTGTTTTTAGTTATTTACCATTCCATATTGATTATGCCTTATCTAGTTATTTTAATGGCATGCATGTTCAATTATTTACCTTGCCACATTGATTATTAAATATTGATTAATGTTATATTACACTATAATTTATTCATAATGATAAATTGAGCTAAGAATAATTTTTTTTCTTTCAGAAAGTTATAAAAAAATATATTTGAATGATTTTTCAAAGATGCAATTTATTAAATTTTGTTATGTGTTATTCATTATTTTCTATTCCCAATATAAAATGGGTATCATGTATATATATGATTCTCCAAAACTACTAAATTGATCAGTCATTTGGGATTTGATTCATTTTAATCAGGTTAATTTAATTATTTAAGGAAATATCTACAGATTCATGGGTTAGATTTTGTTAAAGTTGGTATTAAAGGAAGTTTAGTTGTAACATTGGGATATAGAATTAGGAAAACATAGATTAGGGAACATAACCCTATGATAGAAATTGAGGATAAGTATTGAAGATAAAATTAATGTTTTAGTATTATACATTATATTTCATAATGATATGATATAATCTTGTGTATTCTCTTATTTAGAAATGGCACCTAGTATAAAGAATGAGAACTGCATCAATGAACATAATCCAAAGGGTAAAAATGGTCGTTTATTTGATGGTTTTGAGCCAATATTTCAAATAAAATTGGTATATTAAACATTTTAAACATATGAGGACATAATATAATGTTATAATATGATAGAGAAATAATTTTTCAAGTCTAATGTCTTCAAAGGGGAGCAATATAAGAAGAGAATGATAGGGAAAAGATGGATAAATGTACTAATGGAAAGATGGATTTTATCACATGTGATAATTGTGAAAGGAAACACCTTGGTATAAAAATAATAGGAAAATGAGTTTGTTTTAATTGTGAAGACAAATTACACCATGTTCATGATTTGAAGGTCAACAAATAAATTTTCAATGCTAAATGTTTGAACTATAAGTATATGGGACACTATGAAAATAAAATACCCAAGCATAAAAGCAACATACCTCAAAAGAAGCTAATGGATCATGGTAAAGATTTTTATATTGCCACATATAAAGAGGAATAATTAATGTTCTTGTGTTTTGATTCCTAAATTAGGTCATTTGAGTATTTTATCAATGATATTATAGTTATAAGAATTATGAAATTTATAAGGATTATACTGTAGTACTGTTTCTATGAGGATCTGTAAAGGTATATTGAATGATACCAAGAAAATCGATTTATTATAATGTCTAAATTCTGTAGAAAACAAATTAATGAGTGGAGGATAAGTCTTAAGATATTCTAGATGTTTATATAATGATATTTGGATAAAGTGATGATTAATAACGATAAAGTAAATTGGATACTAATAACTACCTTAGAACTGGTTTGATGGTTTTGGATCATAATAATTGGTAAGGGTAATAAGGTTAACCATTTATGAAATGTTTTATGTTGAAATTTGTATGATGTTTTAGAGATTAATGTTTTACTTCACCATATGATGCAAACTGCTCTAAGAGATGAAGTAGAAATAGTTTAAGGAAAAACCAGATGATAAAATTGTGTTTATGAAATAGAAACCGATCAAGTAAGTAGATTTTATTATATTATTAAAGATTGAAATAATTACTAAAATCTAGGAAAAATGTTCTTGAAAACAAAATTTTGTCCTAATGTCATCATTTTTTATGATATTAATGACTTTTTTCAGACTTATTATTTGTGTATTTTTGATCGTTAACTTTATCCTTATCATGTTCTCTACCTCTCTCCCTTTGTATTTAAGAATTAGTTTTCCATGTACATGTTTTCATTTGAATCATATGTTCTCATTTATGGAAACCTAGTTATGTGATTATTCTAGCTAACTTTAATACTTCCTTTTCTATCATATTAAGAGGATATTTTATTAACTATTTTACGATATGATTTTTTCAACAGTGGTATTTCGAAATATCAAATGCTGTAATAGTGGGATCAAATTTAAATTGAAAGTACCCAATTTATTTTAGGTGGGGAGAATATAGAAAACCAATAATTTTAATAGAATATTATTTTATTTGATAGATTTTGTTACAAACAATAGCAAGTTATCTTTCATCACACACAAGATTGAGTTTAGCTTTCATTAACACAACAATGACTTTCTTCGATGTCTTGCATTACACGTAAGACTATGTTTTTAAAAATACTATTAATATTATTATCACCTAGCCATTAAATTGTCTATTATGAATAGTATTAATGAACATATGATTTTTTTTGAATTCATTAGTTACCAATTTATTATAAATTAATATGAAAAAAAATTAACAAAAAGGAAATGTTTTCATAAAAACTATTTTTATTCGCCAAAGGTGTTTTATCATAAAAATTAAATTTATTACTATTAGTGGATGGTATTATTGAAATTTATATATTGTATATAGTTTTTTTAAATTCAAGCAATATATTCAATAGATATTAGATAATAAAAATACCAATTTTATGTAAAAAAGTTGTATTTTTCTAAAAACACATTTGAAAACTTTTTTAGCGTACTTGTTTTAAAACTAAATTTTGAAACATTTATAAATTTCAGTTGAAAAAATAAACTTCAATTTTTAAATCTTAATTTCAAAATAAACTTTGGGTGGGTTTTTTGATATTTTTATGAGAATTTTCATTTTTTGATGAATAGTGAAAAATACTGAATTTTAATTTAAAACCCACTTTTCATATAAATAATTTAAAATGTTAAATTTTATTTTGAATTAGATATAAAGTTATAAATAATTCAATTATGTATCTATTAATCTAATTGTGGTCATTGGAATCATTTTAATATCTAATTTTGATATATGAACATTGCAAAAATTTTCACATATTCACTTTAGAAACCCGCATTCTCATCACGCTAGTAGGATACATTTTTAAATTAAAAATTTTCACTTATGTTAGTGTAATTATAAAAAATGGATTAAATATTTGGAATCTAAATAATTTATAATTTTTAATTAGTACATCTTAATTTTTACCAAAATTATTCAGGAAAACAATTAAAAGTAATCACGATGAATAAGAGAAAAATGAGTTCACTAAGGGACTGAAATTTAAACTTAAGGGAAAAATGACCTAGACACTTTACAACTCACATTGGATAGCCATATTTAGACCAATATCACTTAGGATTTATTTTTATGAGATATTGGGATATTATTCCTTGAAAGAGACCCATATAATAAGTTATTTAAAGAAAAAGACCAAAAATATTTCTTCTTACTTTTAATTTCAAAAAATATTTAGAATAAGTGAAAATATAACATATGTTCGGTTATATATATCATTTTAAAATATAAATTTGTTTTTTATATAATAATAATTTATTTTATTTTATTTTGAGATTAAATAATTAATAAAAATGCTTAATGAATTCGAACATAATAATTATTAGTTATTAATAAAATAAAATTAATGATACTACAAATATTTAAAGTGAAGTAAATTGAAAGAATTATCACATTAAATTATTTTTTATATAAATATATTTTGTTAAAAATCTTTACATTTAATAAATTTTAATTCCATCTTTGTCTTGATATTTTAAAAATCAAATTAAATTAATAATGTGAAAATTTACATTAATACTATTTTATAATAAATGATGTTTTATTAATTGATTTAAAATTACTAGAAATACTGCATTATATCATGTAATTTTTAAATGTTAATTAATATCAAATATGGTCCACTCATGGACCATTTTTTCTATTATAATTACTATATTGATAGCGAAATAGTAAAAAACTCTATTAGTGCGGTTACGGTTTAAGCAGTGTTTATAACGTTACTTTCGATTATTTTAAAATTAATTTCAAACACACACAATATTTTTATTTTATAAATTAGATATCAAATTTAAAATCATTAGGTATGAATTATATATAAAGGGTCGTTTTATTATTATTTTAATGGATAAAATATTTAGGTTAGAAAACTAGTTACCATAATAGAAAACCAAAATGTTAAAATAAAGAAACTTAGAAGATAAGGAGAAAAATGATAAAAATGGGTTTATTTTAATGTGTTGGAGGTTTTTATTGACTTTAATTTCCCTAAAATCCATTATATTGTAGTTTGGGAGTCACATGAGGTAAGAAAGACCTCCCAATAGTGAATAATTTTGAGTATTTATAAGAACCCCCTCCTTCTAAACTATAAAAAGGCCATCACTCCACCACTTATTCACACATGTAAATAAATTTGGATCGACCAATATCTTCCCAAATAACTCCAAAAAATACACACCCTCATACTATATGAATTATATTTTTCATAAAAAAACCATTTAATGTTTTAGTACTAACCTAAGGAGAAAACTCAAAGAAGATATAATGTTTTTTTGTAAAGGTTATGACCTATAACTTCAGACACTTCCATTAAATGGGTTACACAATCATCATTCATGGGTATGGCGGATTGTCACCTCGTGAACCGATGGCGTTTGTTCTTATATTATCATAGTTGAAGGTTTGCAATAAAGATGGATTTATAGTTTATAAATTATATATATAATATTTATGTTGTATTTTTGATTTTGGAATTAGTAAATAACACATACCTTTATGCTTTCCATTTTGTGGGAATACGATAACTTCGTTCGTGTGTATGACAGAATACCTCCTCACGAAGCGATGTGATTCATTCACGCTTTACATGGAATTTATTAAGAATGAGTTAAATAAAAATATGTGATATATATGAAATTAAAATTATTGTTAAATGATAATATATATGTATATATCATTTACTTTATTATCTTTCAATACAGTTAGAAATTGGGAACATTCTTGATGCGTACCTACGACCTACCGTCACCATGAATGTTGTATTTCATTTCCTATAACCACATTTTATGGATTACTATAAATACATAAATAGTTAATATATAAAATATTTAAATTCTAGTTTAAATTATGTATATTATTAAATCATAATCAACATAATTGAAAAAAACTACAAGTCAAAACTTACTGGAAAAACAAGGTAATTAACACCTAAAATAATGAAAAAAATGAAATATTATTAAGAAAAAAGTGAAAAAATGTTATAAGGGGATAATATATGATAATATAAATATTATTATGGTTATTTTATCTATTAATAAAATTATTAAAACCAATATATAGGAGGTTAAATAGTGTTTAACAGAAAATAAGTGTAAGGTAAAGGATTTTGTCTTAATTTACATTCCATTGAGACTTATTTGTTATTATGTACCAATTAAATTTTATGTGGTGTATATACTAAACTTTTTAAATATAATATAATTAATAATTTATCCTAAATATTATCTTATGTTTTAATTTTAACTATCTTATACAAATAAATTTGAATTCAAAATTACCAAGTGTTAAAAGTTATTGCAAAATATCACTTTATTTTGTGAGTGTTAACTTTATCTTGAAAAAAACCCTTTAATGTAATAATTTTTCATTATACATTACATTAAAATTAAATATCCATCTTATTTTGTGATGGATATAAATATTTCTTAAATAGTATACCATTTTTATATACGATGATCACTTTGAATTTTATTTGATTAATTAGGGATATATTGTTAAATTCATATCCTTTACTCAATATAGATATTTGATGATAATAAATATTGATTTAATTAAATTATTTATTCTATTTATGAGGAATTAGTTGGACCTAAAGTGGTGGGTGAGATTGATATAATATATCCCCTCAGTGAATGAGTATGTCTCATGAGACAAATTAAGTTGTCCAAATTAAATTGAGTTATACATGTAGTATTTTAAACTATATTGTGAAGGGTCTTGACAGTAGAGGTACCATGATGCTTGATATCATAGAATCTAATAATTAAGAATTATTTTCATTAAAAATTCAATATTTATTATGCATGATATTTTCCCTATGAAAAAATATATGTATGCATTTCATTAATATCTTGTATATTAAATGTCATGTGTTTTCACTTATTTAACTTTACATATTGTTAATGTTAGGTCAGAATATACAAAGTAACACAAGAGGGGGGGGGGGTGAATTGTGTTTTTTCAAAATTATTCCACAATTTTTGCTTTTGACACCCTCTATGACTTACACAGATAAACAATGCTTTCTTCTATATGAAAGTGAGTAGCGGAAAAAATATAAATAAATAACACAAATTTTTATAGTGGATTGGGGAATAAAGATCCCCTAATCCACTCTACCAATCACATTCTCTACGATCTTGTTGAATTTCACTAGAATGGTACTCTTATCACAATAACATAAATCTACTACTGAGTGTATAAATTTGACACCTTTAAAACAAGACTAATAAAAAAGAGTTCTAGTTTTTCAATAGAGAACTGGTTATACACTACTTAGATTGAGATCCTAATACTCCACTACAACTGAGTATGAGAAGTTGAAACTCCAATAAATCAAAAGAGATTTATTTGAAAGGTTCAGGTTGATCTTCATAGTTTCCGCAGCAAACAAATGAAAAGTGATGGATCTTCTTCTTAAGAAAATAATATCTTCAAGAAAGAAATATTCTGAAGAGATCCTTATTGAAAAATAATCTTTAATAAGATAAAAACTAAAAAAAAGTAGTAACTCGAGGTTTAAATATGTAGGACTTTCAAAGCATATACCATTTTTCAAATAACAGATATTTGATTATTTTTTGTAATAACATTGTAAAAGATAATCTCAATAAAGAATTCACATATATGAATTTATTGTCACACACATATTTTTGAATAGATAATCTGATGAAATATATAGAATTGATAGCTTGATTCGGTATTCTAGATCTAAAAGAATAACTTGATTGCTTGTATAAATTCAAATTCCAATTGACCAGGGGAGTCATAAATTCCATTAATAACTTGAGAGATTTTCTCCGATGAATATGGTTCACTAAAGAAATCAGAACGATCTGCGAATAATTATTAAATTATGAATCTATTTTTACAGTAATCTAATATTGAAAATAAAGCTTAAAAAACATCACCATTAATAACCCAACATAAGGTTGCTGATCCATACACTTGTAATCCTCCGAACGTCAGGATGTCGATCCAAAAAAATAAACAGTTTATCATAATGTAGGGTTGATACTATACACAAGTGTTTCACTTTTTAGCATAATGTAGGGATGATGAACCATATATTTATTTACCAAATGTAGGGTTTGAAACAGTTTTCCCAGATTAATTCCTATAATGTTAAATTTCTTTAACCCATATCTACATTCCAGAAAACTCACTCAATCAAACTTCATTAGAAAAAAATAAGGGTATTTGTGAGCATCAAAATAATCATAAATTATAGACTATTTTTGAGACAGTACAGGCCCAAAAATCTCCCCCTTTTTGATTATCACAAATCCCATAACATAATCCATAAAAATATTTAAATAAAATATAGGATTTGTAAAAATAAAAAAATAGATATAGAAAATATTTCGATTCCAAAATATGATTTCGATAAATGAAAATAGATACTTATAAACTAAATATTTTCTATAATGAAATGCTGTGATTTGGAAATATTCTCCCCATGATATTCTCCATAGACATTCTCCCCTATCTTACAGATTTTCTTCCCATTTTTGTGATATAAAAAAATAGTTTGAAAGAATAAATTATTTAAACCACAGTTAATATAGAACTAAAATTTAAATTAATAGTTTATAAAAAATGATAAGAGAAATAAATTTAGGATTAACCGTTAAGTATTGAACTTAAATAAAATAAAATAAACCAAAATAATAATAAAATAAATTTAATATAAAATGAATTCAAATGTCTTGGAAATAGATTACAAACCATATCAAATAAAGGGTCTTCAAAATAAAGGGTTGGGTTCATAATCAGTAGGGGAAGAGGGTGTATCAGGATGAGGAATGGATTGGAAAACACCATTAATATCAATGAGCTCTAGTATTAAGCTTTGAAAATGGTAGTTGAATAATTTTGACTACTATTGAGGAACCTTATTCAAATCATGACCAATATTCACATTCTCAACCAAATTAATCTTCATAAACTCATTCGTAGCTTACTCTGAATAAATGAATGAATTCAACTTATCCTTAACTTCATTAATCACCAATCCCAACTAGGATTCATTTGACGTTAGTTGACTGACCAGATGCCTTTTATTTTCTAACAGAAAACTTAAAAGAGTAATTTCACACTAAAGAGTGTGAAACCTATCATTGAAATAATTTGGCACTGAAGTAATTGATTTGAACCTTCTAATCAGATCACGACGTGTCTGTTGAGTGGAGGTTGATGCTTGATTTCTTCCCTGATAGATTAAAATTATCTCCCTATCATCATCTCTAACTCACCAAAATACGACTTCTTAATAGATTAAACTTTCAAAAAACTTATATCTCTGAACATTTTTCTGATAAAATCTTAAAGGTATCCAATAAAAATAAACTTTTCTTTGAATTGTCTTAGATGGAGATTTTGTGCCTCAAAATATGATCTCGGCACTAAATAACTTTTTAACTCTTCAATATTATTTATCATAACTTCCAATTTTTTCCTAAGAAACAAGTTTTGAGCCTCAAATAGATTTAACTTTATAACTAAGGCTTCAATATAAAAATCATAAGATTTAGGAGATTGAGTGCCAAGTTCTGGGATATATTCCTTATTATGAAGTTCTACCAAGGAAAAAATTGGATATTCATTAACAACTTATCTATCCCTTAAGGAAGATCCTATATTAGCTTCAGAATCAGGAACAATAAGAGATTGAGTTGCAAGATCCGAGACATCTTCACTTTAATGTTCTTGATTATGAGCCTCTTTCTCAACATGCTGAACCACTTGACATTATTGCTCCACTCCAACAATAACTTCATCCACAGTCTCTGGAATGTTAACTGAGATTCTTATTCTCTGAATACGAGTTTCTTATAGCCTGAATTCAACTTCTTCCTCAGGCTTCTATCTAATAGAGACAACCAAAGGAATCATCCTCTGCTCCCCTCGAGCAGCTGTCAACAACCACTATTCTTTTTTCTCACCAAAAAGAATAATAAAATTGAAATAATTTCTCCAAAAAATCCTAACTTCTTAACAATCAAAACATTTAAAACTTTACTATGATTACATTTTTTTCCAAAAAACATATTGAATTTTTTCCAAAAAACATATTGAATTTTTTCCTTTTCTTTGTAGTAAAAAGGGAATAATCCTTCAACAGGGATAATATCATATATTAAAATCCTTGTTGTAGAAATTTTTTAGATACCTTATCCTAAACTGAGATAAATTTTACTTGATGTGATTCAAAAAAAACATGAAATACATGTTAGGATATAGGACTTTATCTAGCTCATAAATCCTTAGAAAAATCCCAGATTGAATGAATTTCATCATTAATAAGTGGTCAGAAGTAATCTATTTCATCATAAATTTTTTGATAGTTCTCGTTAAAAAAACTGAAAACATAATTTATACTGACAATTTTTTTTTATTACCTATATTTCATAAATTAAATTGAAACTCCCCCTCATGGGGAGAACATAAAAACTTATCCATTTCCACATAAGAAAAAAATATTAGTATCTTCAATCTTAGAGAAAATATTATTTTCATCGAATTTGAGATTGAATGAAGTATTTATACAAAAATTCATTTACTTTAATGTCATATACTACATGCATGTTTTCTTCTTCAAAAGAATAATCTAGATCTTGAATTATTTTTTCTTCCTTGAGAAAAGGATTTGAAGAATCTAAATAATCAAAATCAATTACCTTTCCTTAGAGCACATTGTGAGCTTTCCCTGATGCATAAACTTAGGTTTCCAACTCAACATCTTCAGATCTTTAAGAGGTTTCCATCTCTTATGGTTTTGAGATTGAAGGGATTGAAAGTTTAGGGTTTCAGAAAATAAGAATCAAAAGAAGAACAATAAACCATAAATACATGTAGGAGAGGAGAAAGAGAGCGAGATAAGGAAAATGGTTTTCTCATACAGATTGAGAATTTGCTCATTACTTTTTAATTTTTAGAATACAAATAAAAATAAATCAAAATGAAATTCTTTTCAAAACAAATTAAAATGAAATTGAATAAAAATAATAAAAATAATTTAAAAATATTAAATAATGCATACTAAAATAAAAACAGAGAGACTGGAAGAAATTAATAAAAATTTAAATAAATTTAAATATTCCTAACTCCTACTTAATAAAATTAAAACTTGAATTGGGAAGTGGTTTAGTTAAAATAAAAGCTAATTGATATTTGGTATTAAAAAAATTCAATTGATATATCTTTTTTAAGGTCATGATCTCTATGAAAATGATTCCTTATATCAATGTTATTAGTCCTATAATGAATTATAGGATTTTTTGAAATATTTATAGCATTAGTATTGTCAGATAAAATAGGTATACTATTAAAATTTATTCTAAATTTCAATAGGGTACTTTTCACCCCCAAAACATGTGAACAAAAACCAACAACATACGCATATTATGCATTATCATTTGATAGGGAAACTAAGTGTTGTTTCTTAGAAGACCATGATACTAAATTTTTTCCTAAAAATTGATAGTTTCCTAAGGTAATTTTTTTATCTAATCAACGAGCTCCAATATCCGAATTGGTTTATGAAATTAAATCAAAATCCTAAGTTTTGTGGTAAAGAAGAGATTAAAAAAAATTCCTTTTAAATATCTAAATTTTTTTTAACAACTGTAATATGAGATTATTTTGGATTTTGTTGAAATCTAAGACATAAAAATATAGAAACATAATGTATGGTTTGATAGTAGTAAGATATAACAAACTACCAATCATACATCTATATAACTTATTGTCTACTAGTTTTCCATCTTCATCCAAATCAAACATTATATTGGTACACATGGGAGGTGTATATGTCATACTATTTTCAAGTAAAAACTTATTCAGTGAATCAATAATATATTTACTTGTATTTAAATCATTTCCATAATTTTTGATAAACCTAAAATATTAAAAAAAATTCAGTTCTCCCATCATACTCATTTCAAATTATTTTTTCATTAATTTTGAAAAATCATTACAAAGATTTTATTAGTTGAACCAAAAATAAAAACATCAACATAAAATTTTAACAATAAAATATTAAAAAAAAATTTCTTAAAAATTTATGGATCTACCAATCCAATAGTAAATCCATTTTTCAGAAAAAAGATCTTAATCTTTCATACCAAGGTCTAAGTGCTTATTTAAGGCCATAGAGAGATTTTGTATGTTTAAAAATAGAGTTTAGTTTTTGAGGATTTTCAAAACTAATATGTTATTCAACATAGACTTCCTCTATTAAATTACTATTTATAAAGGTAGATTTAACATCCATATGATATAATTTAAAATCCATAAGGGATACATAATCTAAAAGGATTAAAATGTCTTCTAATCTAGCTTCAAGGGAAAAGGTCTCATCATAATCTATAACTACTTCATGATTGTATACATTAGATACTAATCTAGATTTATTTTTGGTTATGATCCCTTGATCATCCTATTTATTTCTAAAGACACACTTAGTTCCTATAACTGGATAATTGGTTGGTCTTTCTACTAGTTCCCAAAAATTATTCCTTTTAAATTGTTTTAGCTATTCCTACATTTCTCGCATCCAAATATCCTATTCCAAGGCTTCTTGAATAGTTTTTTACTCTAATTAAGATGAAAAGGACGAAAATTCTACTATGTTTCCTATATTTCTTTGAGTTATAATTCCCATGTCTAGGTCTCCTATAATAGTTTCCAGAGGATGGTTATTTAATGTTCTAGACCATCTAAGAAAGACCCTTTTAGGATCTTTAGAATCAAATTGTTCTAAAATGGAATTAATTTTATTAATATTATTTTTCAAAATCAGTTCTATGGGTTTTAAGTCTAATGTTGTCAAAAGAGTTAGTAACTTCACCAGTTTGATCTTTCAATTTAATAAAAGGGTCATTTTTATCAAAATTTACATGAACTGATTCTTCAACTTTCCATGACTTTTTATTAAACATTATATAAGCTTTAGAGTAAGAAAAATATCGAAGAAATATTCCTTTATCAGCTTTTGGATCGAACTTACCAAGGTTTTCCTTAGTATTCAAGATATAAATCTTTCATTCAAAAACATTAAAGTAATTTATTTTGGGTTTTTTGTTATTCCAAAATTCATAGGATATATTTTTGAAAATAGGCCTTATTAAAACTCTATTCATGATATAGAAAGTTGTGCTTACATCTTCAACCCAATGATAGGTAGGAATACAGTATTCATTCATCCTAGTCTTTACTATTTCTATAATATTTCTATTTATACTTTCAACAATTCCATTTTGATAAGGTGTTCTTAGTATAGAGAAGGTTTGTTTAATACCCAGATTTGAGAAAAAATAAATGAATTATTGATTCTATAATTCCCCACCATGATCACTTCTCAATGAAATTATTTTAAAACCATTTTCATTTTGAAAAATTTTACAAAAACATTAAAAAACAATGAATATTTCACATTTGTGTTTTAGAAAATAAACCCAAGTAAACATAATATAATAATCTACTAAAATATAAAAATATAATTTACCAACCAAAATTTCTACTCTGTATGGTCCAAACAAATCCGTATGGTTAAGTTCTAAAGGTTTAGATGTAGAAATTTTGTTAATATATTTGAAAGAAGATTTATACTGCTTTCTAGTTTGACATGCATCACAGAATCTATTATTGTCAAACTTAAGATGAGGAAAATCAAAAACTAACTATTTCTTAGATAATTTATGTAAAGTATATATATTATAGTGTCCAAGTCTTCTATTATAAATCCATGATTCATTTTCCTTTTCCGTTAAAAAATTCACTTTTTATTCACACATTGAATTTCAATCCAATGTATAAACATTATCAGTTATAGGTGATCTAAATTTAAGAAAATTATCTTTAAACAAAGATCATGAATTGTTAAAAAATTCAACACAAAATCCATCATCACAGAGTTGAGAGATACTTATCATATTGTGGATTAACTCTTTCACATAAAGTATTTTATTGATTGAGATAGTATTTGGATCTACTATAGTTCCAAATCCAACTATTTTTTCTTTCACATTGTCCCCAAAAGTTACTAGTCCTCCATCCATTTGAGTGAGTGTATGAAAGTTTTTTGAGTTTCCACTCATATTCCTAGAACAACCAATGTCCATATATCATATGAATTTTAATTTTATGTGACATGTTTTATACAAAAATAGATAAATACATGTTTGTTTTGGTACACATATCTTCTTGCATCCTCCATTGTTAGCGAGCATTGATTTGGGAACCCATATTGAATTTATTTTTCCATAACTCAAAACAATTTCTTCAAAAAAACTTTTGGAAATAAAATCCCTATTTATACCACTAATTTTAGAATTTTTCTAATAGAAATTATTAGTGACATGTCCTTTTTTCCCAATGATAACAGGTAGCATTTTTAGAATTGGGAACACAATAATTTTATACAATTTTGATTTCTCTCCCTTAATTAATATTCCATATATTTCCCTTTTAATGAGATTATTTCTAAGATTCTCATTTAAGATATTTTCTCCTTTAGTAAAAACAAGAGCATCACTCTTATAGGATTCCACTTCATCCTATAATTCCTTGATTTTCTTTTCATGGTTGATTCTTTTTGATGTAGAGGAACTGAAATTTTCATGTAACTCTTGATGTTGTTTTAGCATGGTTTCTCTTTCACCTAAAACCGCATCATGAATTTTTTTCAATGACTTATTATTCTTTTTCAAAGAATCATATTTATCTTCTAACATTGAGAAATATACAGATAATTATTTATTTTAGTAACTACTAAAATTAGAATCAGAAGAGTAATAAGTTTGTACTTTTTCCTCTTTTTCATAAAGAACATGTTAGATTTTAGTTTTGTATTATCTTTTTATGAATCATATTTTGAAGAGAATATGGAGTCTTTATATACACTCCATGTAACAGTCATTTATATTTTTTCCCTTTAGGTTCAAAATAAACATTCTTTTTATATCTATTTTTTGGCCATTTTTTTTCATCATTCAGTTGAGGATAATCATGTTGATATGACCCAATTTATTTAATTTATATCATTGAAATTATGTTGGTCCTTTGTCATCCTTCCTAAATGATTTTCAGAAGACTTTTTTTATCTTCTAAAATTTACTAAACTTTCTAGATAGTTGAGCCAATTCCATTTCAGAATCCAAGTAATTTGAATTCTTCTCTAATTTATCATATTTTTTTATTCTTCTGCTATGTTTTTGAGATGTCACATTCAAAGAATTATTTTCCTTCTTCACTATAATCTTATGATCTTCATCTTCATCCTAAATTTCTATATCATACATCATAATAATCCCAATTAGTTCTTTCATTTTCATATTTTTGACAGGTGATGATTATAGAATATTAGCAGATATGTCATTCCATTTTGAAGGTAATACTTTGAGTACTTTCAAATATTGATCAGATTGTTTGATGGGTTCACCTAAGGCTATAATATTGATGAAAATTTATATAATCCTTCCATTAATATGTGTGAGGATTTTACTATCAAACATTATAAACATGTATAAATTTATCTTAGCAGTAGCATATCTCATCTGTCTAACATTTTATGTTCCTTCATAAGCAACTGAAATAGTTTACCACATCTCATAGGTAGTTGGAAATTGTGATATGTGATTAAACTCATCTGGTCCAAACCATAGATAACATGATTCATTGCTTTAGAATTGATATCATAATAGTGTTTTATTGCTACATCCCATGTTTTTGTTTTCTTAATATTTTTCATATGGAGTTATGATCTTTGAATTGACTCTAAATCCACGATTCATCATAAAACTAATCATTCATGATTTTCAGCATCCATAATTTTCATCATTAAAGTTTGAAGCATGTACTGTTGAAATTTCTTCTCTGGGATCAGCCATTTCCATCTTTGTATATAACTTATACTTTTCATCTTTCTATAGGTTTATCTAAAATATACCATATGATACTAATTTTTAGGTCGGAATATACAATGTAGTACAATAGGGGGGGGGGGGGGAATTGTGTCTTTCAAAAATAATTCAAATTATGGATTTTGACACCCGCTATGAGTTATGCAGAGAAGAATTGATTTCTTCTTTATGAAAATGAGTAGCGGATAAAACCAAAATAAAGAAATTTTTTTTTTATAGTGGTTCGGGGCACAAATATCCCCCAGTCCACTCAACCATTCACTCTCTCTACAATCTTGGTGAATTTCACTAGAATAGTCCTCTTATCACAATACCATAAATATATAACCGAGTGAAGAAAGTTGAAACCATTATCACAAGAATAATGTCAAATCCTTATGGTTATTTAACAGAGATCCGATTATCCATATATTAGATCAAGAAGCTGATACTCCACCACAACAGAGTATGAGAAGATGGAGATCCAAAAAATAAAAAAACATTTATTTGAAATGTTCGGGTTGATCTTTACAGTTAAAACAACAAGAAACTGAAAAATGATGGATCTTCTTTTTCTATATAAAATAAAATAATAAAGAGTGAAAGATTCTGAAGCGATCCTGGTTGAAAAATGATCTTTAATAAGATAGAAACTAAATAACAATAGTAAATAAAAGTTTAAATATATATAAATTTCAAAGCATAACCTATTTTTAAATCAAAATAGATTGAATCATTATTTATTGTAGCACTATAAAATATAATCTCAATAAAGCAGTCTCATATGTGAATCACTTATCACATATATATTCTTAAAGAGGAAATATGATGAAATATATAGAATAGATAGCTTGATATGGTATTCCAGATCCAAAAGAATAGCCAGATTGATCAAAAAAATTCAAATTCAAATTCAAATTGACTATGGGATTTATAACTTCTCTTAAAAGATATATATATTTTCTCCAATGAATACAATTATTTAAAAAAATAATAACTATCCTAGAATAGGTCTTCAATTTTAACTCGATTATTGCAGCAATCTCGGATTGAGAATACGACTTAAAAAAATTCAATGTTGATAACACAACAAAGGGTAGAACTATATAGCATAGGATTCCTCCATGAAGCATAGTTTTCCTACCAATATATGGTTCCTTAATCATAATTTCATCTTCACATAACATAGGGAACAAATGTAGCACAAGGATGATAATCCTTACATTAACCTTTTTAGAATAATATATTGAACGTAGAATTGATTAAGCATATATTAAAATTCCCAAACATAGGGTTGATGAATAATAATACTAACATCCAACATAGGGTTACTGATCCAAATGATTTTAAATCCTCAGAACATAAGGATTTCAATCTAAATGAAAACTATTTAGAATAATTTCGGGTTGATACTATATGGAAGCAATTCACTTTTCTGCATAACGCAGGGATAATGAACTAAACATTAATTTACCTATTGTAGGGTTTGAAATAGTGTTTCTAGAGTAATTACCATAACATTAAATTCCTTTAACTTAGGTCTAAATTCCTAAAAACTTTTTCCATAAAAATTCATTAGAAAATAAACAATGATATTTTTGAGCATAAAAATAATCATAAATTATAGATTATTGTTGGGAAAATATATTCCCAACAGATTATGTCTTTTCCTGTTATTTAAAGGGAATGTGTGTTCATTTATTTACCTTTACATATTGATTATTCCTTATCTAGTTATTTAAATGACAAGTGTGTTCAGTTATTTAACTTTACATATTAATTATGACTTATCGAATTATTTAAATGGAATGTGTGTTCATTTATTTACCTTTACATATTGATTATTCAATATTGATTAATGATAGATTACTCTATAGTTAACCCTTATCAGAAAATTGAGAGAACCCTTATTTATTTTTTTCCCCAGGTTATAAGGAAGATAAATTTGAATGAGTTTTCAAGGATGCCATTTATTAGATTTTGTTATGTATTATGTTTTATTTTATATTCCCAATTTAAATTATGTATCATGTATGCATTTATTTCACCAAAACTACTAAACTAATCCGTTCTTCAGGATTTTATTCATTTTTATCATGATAATGTAATGAATTAAGGAACTTACTATAGGTTTTTGGGGTCGGGGACATTACAATTGGTATCAAAGAAAGTTTAGAAGCAACCTTGAGAATTGGATTTAGGAAAACATTGATTAGGGAACATAACACTACCATAGATATTAAGGATAAGTTTAGAAGAAAATTATAATTTATTTTGGGATTATACACTATGTTTTACAATGGTATTATGTAATATATTTGATGCCCTTATTTGGAAATGGAACATAGAAGGAGTGAAAACCACATCAATGTACAAAATCTCAAGAGTAAGAATGATCGTTTATTTAATGTTTTTAATGCCATATTTCAAAGGGAAGTTATCTCCAAAAAATTATTATCATATGAGGATATAGTATCATTTTATAACAAGGTATAGAAATAATTATCCACGTCTAATGGATTCAATGGGAAGAACAAGAGGAAGAGTTTGATAAAGAAAAATATGGATGAAGGGAATAAGGGAAAGAAGGATTTTACCATATGTTGTAATTATGGAAGGAAACACCGTGGAATATGTCTAAGAGGAAAATTATTTGTTTCAAATATGGAGAAAAATACCACTGTTCTCATGATTTAAATGGTAAGAAATAATTTTAAAATTTTCAATGCATCAACTATAAAGAAATGAGGAACTACATAAATTATTATCCTAAGAATCAAGGGAATATACCTCAAAACAAGCTAATGGATCATGGTCAAGATTATACTATTACCACAGAATAATATGAATAATTAATGTGATTATTTTTGGATTTATGAATTATGTAATCTGAGTATTTTATCAATGATATACTGGTTATAAAAGTTATGAAATTTATAAGTATTATACTATAGTACTATTTAACTTGGTATTTGTAAGCATATCCTGAATGGTACCATGAAAAGTGATTCAGTTGAAAGTTGAATTTGTTGAAAAAACAAATTATTGATGAAATAAAAGCCTTAATATATTCTAGATGTTGGTACAATGATGGTTGGATCTATAGATGATTGATATAGATAAATTGAAGGTTCCGAGCGTAGCCGAAGTGCATGGGTGTATGTTCCCACTTGGCTTTTTTTCATTAACAATGATCAATCCAGGATCAATACGACAATAAATGCCAGTCTCTACAGATCGAATCACAGAAATGGACTATAAAAAGGAAAGTCCCAGAACCAGAAAGTAGGATCGTTACAGGTTGATTATAATTAATTTAATAAATTGAAAAGAAGTACCTTTTGAGTGTTCTTTCTTCGTTGATGTTCTTGATCATGTTCTGATGTGATTCGTCATTGCGTCGTAGAAACCAAGTATAGACTTCCTCTAGCGGTGATCCACACGTGCACCTCATATCTCTGGACGTCGCCATATGAGTCTCCCGGTGCAAGCATGGAGAAACCTTTTCTTGTGTTGTCCGCCTTAGATCATATTGATCTGATGGAAGAGGATCTCTCTTGGTCTTGAGAGTTTTCTTGGAAGAAGTGGTTCTTTCAGCCTTGAAATAATTATCCAAAATTGTTGTGGTATATGAAAAGATTTGGGGTTGTGAGGATATTTATAATCAGGTTTGAGGTTGTAGAGTTATGACAATAAATAAATGCGTTATGCATTTTATTTATTTCATTGACTCTTATTTGAAAACCCCATGTCGAGTGATTAATTCCTTGACATGTGACCACACTGATTATAATAAGTATCATTTAATAAAACGATATTTCCTCTAAATCCCGACTGAAAAAACTACATGGTGTGTATTAATAAATACACAACGTGTACTTGTTTTTCATTGAAAACTACACGGCGTGTACATTCACTGTACATGACATGTATATCTTGTTTTCATTTATTCATTTCCTTTCCAAAATGAAAACTACACGGCGTGTACATTTAATAATACACGACATGTACATTTAATAATACACAGCGTGTACTTGTTTTCAAAATAAAACTACAAGACATGTAATCATTGATACATGGTGTGTACTTGTTTTATTTTATTATTCATCCAACATTAAAAATGATTTAGGGTTCCATGAATAATTATTAAACCATGTACGAGAATAATTTTTATTCTACTTGAGATACTTGGATATACTTAGTGTGTGACCCTCAGGGCTCTTTCTCATTGGCATTAGGCGGGCTTGCCTAAAGTTCAGTATTACTGTCTAGAAATGGGTCAAGGAACCCAAGAGAATGAAGTTGACGTCGCATTGACGTGTCACCTTATACGAACGCTTACTGTGTAATTTAATCCCTTTGTCTCAATATCTCATCAAGAAGGTTTCATGGCAGTGTCATAAACCTATATGCTTGATCTGTCATTTTTTGACTTCCAGAAATAAACTCGTCATTACACCATGGCCATGGAATTTTTTCGAGAGTTCTATTTCAATCAAAGGGACCGAGATATCTACTTCTGTAAATATGGAAGGGACAAATCCTTCCTTGACTTATCCATTAACAACATTGTTGAGTCAATAAGGTTTTCCTTATGACTTTTCCATTCCTTCTTATTTTGAAAATCAAAAACACCCTATACTTAAGAAAATCTACATTTTACTTATATAAGGAAAATTTAATTCTCAAAGTAATTTACCCCTACCATATTTTTATTGTTCATATAAATATTTTCCTTAAACATAAAAATCGGTTTCATAAAAAAAATCTCGGAATCATATAATACTTAGATATGAAGCATTCTGTTTTAGGATCCGAATTATGGATATGAATTGTAATAAAGTTCCACTCCAAATTCTGGATATGAACTGTAATAATGTTCCACTCTGAATTCCAGATATGAACTGTAATGAAGTCCCATACCGAATTTTGGATAAGAACTCTCATATAGTTCCATTCAGAATTCTGGATACGAACTCTCATATAGTTCCATTCCGAATTCTGGATACGAACACTCATATATTTCCATTCCGAATTCTAGATATGAACTCTCATATAGTTCCACTCCGAATTCTGGACTCCAAAATTTTACTAGTTTGACTCCGAACTTCTATGAGTTCGACTCCAAACTTTTACTAGTTCGACTCAAAAATTCTATGAGTTCGACTCTGAACTTTTACTAGTTTGACTCCGAACTTCTATGAGTTCGACTATGAACTTTTACTAGTCCGACTCTGAACTTCTATGAGTTCGACTCCGAACTTTTACTAGTTTGACTCCGAAAATATATGAGTTCGACTCCGAACTTCTATGAGTTCGACTCCGAAATTTTACTAGTTCGACTCCGAACTTTTACTAGTTCGACTCCGAACTTCTATCAGTTCGACTCTGAACTTTGTAAGTTCAGATTATGAATTATAGTGAAACCAGACTCCAAATTTCCTTAGAAATTCAGACTCCAGATTTCTACAGAATTCAGGTTCTGAATTCCTATAAAGCCGAATCCGAATATCTCTTTATTATAGACTCCAAATTCCATTTTGGTTAGACTCCTATCTTTTATTTTCTTACATTCCGAACTACAGTTTTTCTTATGCTTACACTCATTTCATTATAAAACTATGTCATGCTTTCAGTTACACATGTTTTGTTATAAAACGATGCCATCCATTCTGTTTCTAACTAACAGTTGGTTTAGTGACACGTGTACAGGTCCCTCTGAAATTTAAGGAAAATATGACTGTTGGAGGAGAGAGCTGACCATTCCAACCAAGCCTATAAATAAGAGCTCATTTGAAAGAGCTCACAACAATTGACACTAAAGTTGATCACTCTAGAAACCACATGCTATTAAGGTGATTTCTAGAGAGAGAAGATTTTCATGCCTTGTGCGTACTGAACTGCTTGTTCAGATTGCTTCGTGCGACTTTGAATGTTGGTGATTACATTCGAGGGATTCCGGGGATAGTAAGACAGAGGTTCCGACTACCTTGAAGTTCATGGGCTTCCTTGCTGAGGAAGACAGAGGTTCCAACTACATTGAAGTTGAGGGCTTGTGGGGATATCAAGACAGAGACTCCGATCTTCGTATCGAGGGCTTACCCTGGTGTGGGTAAGACAAACTTTCTTGAAAGTATATATCAAGGGATCTTTATCTAAGGTTGTTGGATACCCTTATCTTTGGGTTAAAATATTTATATCTTGTTACTTTTAGTTTTACTACTAGTTTTTCCGCTATTTTTCTTATTGTAATGAAAGTATAATATTATTATATTTCCTTAAACTTGTACTCTGATTCATTTAGATTCTTTATGCTTTAAGGTAGATTCTCATATTGAAAACTTTGGTTAAGTTTAAATTTCTGGATCCATATTTCTGGAACCTGTTTTCGGAATCACTTTCCACATTTAAGCAAGTGCATAGAACTAGAAGTTTGTAACTTCATACTTTGTCCCAATCTTTCATTAGTGTCAGAGGTGTTGTGAATTTACTTAGTTTAGCTTTGTTAAACATAAATATTTCCTTGTTTAAGGAAATTTTTAAATTGTACAATTCACCCCCTCTTGTATATTGAGCATCTACATCATTATTTCGATCCTAAAATTGGTATCAGAGGTTGGAAACCACATACTCTATACCAATCCTATAATTGGTATCAGAGGAGGTATCTGGAATACTTATACTCACATATATGTTTTTCTTGCTCAGTTTTTCATTGTTCTATATTTTCCTTGCTTAGGAATATTTTCCTTGAATATGAACTTTTGTTGTTAACAAGTTTTTGTGTAGAAATATTTTTAAGATGGTAGGTTTAAATGTTGGTTCCATCGACAACCTAAATCCTACAAGACCACCAATTTTTTATGGAAATGATTATGAGTATTGGAGAGATCGAATGAAGACTTTCGTTATCAATACTGGGGTAGATAACTTTGTTATGCTTACTGGAGGTTATCAAATTCCTGATAAGGAAGTTAGTGCTTTCACAAACCAAAAGAAGCATGATTATCAATTAAACTATAAGGTACGCAATACTCTACTATGTTCAATGACTAGGAACATATATAGCCAAATTTCTTCTTGTGAAATAGCTAACTGTATATGGAAGAAACTTGAAGTTACTCATTTTGGTACATCCAAAGTGATTGAGACAAGAAGAGCTATGTTGATAGCTGAGTATCATGGTTTTAACTTTCCTTATGGAGAACTTATTTGCAAAGTAAAGCAAAGATTTATGACTATCGTGAATAGCTTACAATCTACGGGAGATAAAGGTTTAGATGATGAAGCTCTCGTGGATAAGATTGTTGATATTATTCCCAACGAGTGGGAATCAAAGAGGACAACTATTGATGAGAACAGGAAGGTTACTCAAATTTCCTTAGACAAATTATTTGGAACTCTTCTTCAACATGAAACAAGGATGAAGAGAGATGATGATAACATCAAAAAGAAGAATGGGAATGGTTCTATTGCTTTTACTACAACATCAAATCAAATTAAATCTAAGACTCTTGAGAGAGTAATTAGATCCAAGTCTAAGAAGGTTATTATCCAATCCAAATATAGTGAGAGTGAAGTCTCAGAGAATGAGTTAGCTAATCTTGATCGAAGGATGAACAAGATAGCTGGACAGAGAAATTTCTAATTCAAGTATAAGAAGAAGGATATGAAAGATAAGAAATATTTAGAGGTCACATGCTATGAATGAAAGATAAGTTGACACATTAGACCTGATTTCCCTATGCTTAAAAAGAAAGAAAGAAAAGAGAGGAATTCTAAAAGGAAAATGAAGAAGTTTTACAAAGATAAAGCTAAGAAAAGTCTGAAAGCTAATACTACTTGGAGTGCTAGCTGTGGAGACTCTTCAGAGAGTGAATCTTCAGAATATGATTCATCAGCTCAGAAGAATATGGGATTCATTGCTAATACTTCTTTTCCACATACATGTCTTATGGAAAAGGTACGCTCTGCCGTGGCTTTAACAAATGTATCTCTTGATAAGAATTACTATTCCAAAAATAGTACTTCTAATGAAGATACTTCATCCTCAGAAAATGAAGAACCATCATATGAAGAAGTATCTAGATTTACCAAGTTGCTTGAAGCAAAAAATTGTAAAATATCTAAGAAATTAGACAAGGAAAATACTAGGGAAGAAGTTCTTACAAAAGAGATTTCAGATATTTCTTTAGATCTTAAAGATAAAAAAGAGTTTTTTAGAAAAACTTTCTAAAGACCTTGAGAAAATAGCTGCTGAAGAAGTAGAAGAAGAAGTAGTAGAGAAAGAAGAAGAAGAAGAAGGAATTGATGATATTGATGACCTAATCAAACAAGTAGAATATTATCAAGAAAAGGCTGAATCTGCAAAATTAGTCACTCCAGGGAAGGGGGTTGAGAAAGAAAGTTGGAAGGATGATGATAAGTAAGAGGAAGAGAAAAAAAATGTTTTGTCTGATGAGGAAGAGACCTATGAGAAGAATTTTCTTGAGGAAGGAGCAGAAAAGGAGAAAATTGATGAAGACCAGATTTTTCAACTATCAGAGAGTTAGGAAGAATCTATAGATGATCAATCCATTCCGAAAACTGATAAAGGAAATCAAGTGATCATGGATACACCAACAAAAGACATCATCAGGAAGAAAGAAGTTAGTGGTTCTTCTAAAAGGAAGTTGGTGCAAATTTAAGAAGAATAATCCCCATGCTAGTTATCAGATTCAGATTCATCAGCACACGACCATGACTTTGTTGTTGAATCTTTGAAAAAGTTGGTGGACACCATTCTGATTTTCTCCACTATTGACTACAGATTCCAGATGCTGCAACATAGCTTGAATTAGAAATCAGAATCCTTATCCATAGTGATGGATAAATGTGTGAAAATTGAAGCTGACCATAGAAATTTACTTATCAACTATGATGTATATCGAAAATCATGCAGTAAAATCACTTTGTGGTCTATGAAAGTTGAAAAAGACATGGCTGAGTTTGATCATTTCCAGAATGATGTTAAAGATGCCTTTGACACCAAGGATGAAAAGATTAATAATCTTCAGGATGAGTTGATTATTGAGGAAAGTTCTCGGAGTCAACAAGTGAAGGACTTGAATGATAAGGTTAACTCTCTTGCTCAAAATTTTAAAAGGGATAGAGATCTCCGGATTGAGCTCCAAGAAAAACATGTTAAGCAATATGATTTAGTGAAGATGCCGGAAGAGGCCATTAAGGCTTAGGTAGAGGTGTTGAAAGCTCAACAAGAAAGGATCACAGCTTTGAAGAAGCAAGCTGAGGAGGATCAAAAAGACTTGAAGAAGCTGAAAATCTTGTTGAAGAAACTAATCCCGAAGGAAAAGGAGGAAAAAAAAGACTCAATCCGATCTTTTGTTGAATTTTTATTTCCTTGTAAAATTTTTTCAACTCTAATGAAATTTTTGGTTGGTTGTATCCTGTGTTGTTATATGCTAATTTTTCAGGTACCTTATTTCTTTTCCATTCCCTTAAATTCTTTTTGAAAATCACAAAGGGGGAGAAGGAAAAAGAACTACTTAAAAGGGGAGAACTAAAATTTAAAATGGAGAAGGAAAAATTTCTAAGTGTAGATATCCTTAAAGTAAGGGGGAGTTTCTCATTATGATGTTTTTCATTCCCACAACAATGAAAACTCCATTCCGGAAATTCAGAATACAATCCTTAGAGTTTCAATGCCTAAGGGGGAGTTAGTTGTATTCATCATCTTTCATGAACAAAGGGAGATAAGTTTTAATTTCAAAGTCTAATGAAAATTTTCAAAATCCTTATATTATTTTTCGTAAGGTTGTTTGTGCTTTACAAAAAGGGGGAGATTGTTGAGTCAATAAGGTTTTCCTTATGACTTTTCCATTCCTTCTTGTTTTGAAAATCACAAACACCCTATACTTAAGCAAATCTACATTTTACTTATATAAGGAAAATTTCCTTCTCAAAGGAATTTACCCCTACCATATTTTTATTGTTCATATCAATATTTTCCTTAAACATAAAAATCAGATTCATAACAAAAACCTCGGAATCATATAATACTTAGAAATGAAGCATTCTGTTTTAGGATCCGAATTCTGGATATGAACTGTAATAAAGTTCCACTCCGAATTCTGGATATGAACTGTAATAAAGTTCCACTCCGAATTCCATATATGAACTTTAAAGAAGTTCCATTCTGAATTCTGGATACGAACTCTCATATAGTTCCATTCTGAATTCTGGATACAAACTCTTATATAGTTCCATTCCGAATTCTAGATACGAACTCTCATATAGTTCCATTCCGAATTCTGGATATGAACTCTCATATAGTTCCACTCCGAATTCTGGACTTCGAAATTTTACTAGTTTGACTCCAAACTTCTATGAGTTCGACTCCGAACTTTTACTAGTTCGACTCTGAACTTTTATGAGTTCGACTCTGAACTTTTACTAGTTAGACTCCAAACTTCTATGAGTTCGACTCCGAACTTTTACTTGTTCGACTCCGAACTTCTATGAGTTCGACTCTTAACTTCTATGAGTTCGACTCCGAACTTTTACTAGTTTGACTCTGAACTTTTACTAGTTCGACTCCGAACTTCTATGAGTTCAACTCTGAACTTTTACTAGTTAGACTCCAAACTTTTACTAGTTTGACTCCGAACATCTATCAGTTTGACTCCGAACTTTGTAAGTTTAGATTCTGAATTCTAGTGAAACCAGACTCCGAATTTCCTTAGAAATTCATACTCTGGATTTCTATAGAATTCAGGTTCCGAATTCCTATAAAACAGAATCCGAATATCTCTTTATTATAGACTCCGAATTCCATTTTGGTTAGACTCCAAAATTTTATTTGCTTACATTCCGAACTATAGTTTTTCTTATGCTTACACTCAGTTCATTATAAAATGATGTCATGCTTTCAGTTACACATGTTTTGTTATAAAACGATGTCATCCATTCTGTTTCTAACTAACCGTTGGTTTAGTGACACGTGTACAGGTCCGTCCAAAATTTAAGGAAAATATGACCATTGGAGGAGGGAGACGACCGTTCCAACCGAGCCTATAAATAGGAGCTCATTTGAAAGATCTCACAATAATTGACACTGAAGTTGATCACTCTAGAAACCACACACTGTTAAGGCGATTTCTAGAGAGATAATATTTTCATGCCTTGTGCGTACTGAACTTCTCGTTCAGATAGCTTCGTGCGACTCCGAATGTTGGTGATTAAATTTGAGGGCTTCCGGGGATAGGAAGACAGAGGTGCCAACTACCTTGAAGTTCGTGGGCTTCCTTGCTGAGGAAGACAGAGGTTACAACTACCTTGAAGTTGAGGGATTGCGGGGATAGCAAGACAGAGACTCCGATCTTCATATCGAGGGCTTACCCTGGTGTGGGTAAGATAGACTTGCTTGAATGTATAAATCAAGGGACCTTTATCCAAGGTTGTTGGATACCCTTCTCTTTGGGTTAAAAGATTTATATCTTGTTACTTGTAGTTTTACTACTAGTTTTTCCGCTGTTTTTCTTATTGTAAGGAAAGTATAATCTTCTTATATTTCCTTACACTTGTACTCTAATTCATTTAGATTCTTTACGCTTTAAGGTAGAATATCATATTGAAAACATTGGTTAAGTTTAAATTTCCGGATCCATATTTCTGGAACCTATTTTCAGAATCACATTCCAGATTTAAGCAAGTGCATAGAACTAGAAGTTTGTAACTTCATACTTTGTCCCAATATTTCATTGGTATTAGAGGTGTTGTGAATTTACATAGTTTAACTTTGTTAAAATTAGATCTTTCCTTGTTTAATGAAAATTTTAAAGTGTACAATTCACCCCCTCTTGTATATTGAGCATCTACATTTTTATTTTGATCCTACAAACATGTCATTCGTGATGCACCCAACATACCCTACTTCCCACCAACTGTCTACATGACGTTTTTCATCAGCAAATCTAAGTGCGCGAGTCATGACATGAGTTAATGATAATATTCCAGTATAAGGACCATTACACATGCTCGGAGATAGCAATATCCGATGACACCAAAACATGCAGAATTCCTACTGGCGGGTTTGTTCTCATAATCTCTTATCTTGGAGATTACCAAGTGAAAACTCCATGATAGAGAGTCTCATCTTCTTACGAGTACTCGTACATGACAGTCTGTATACTACATGTCCTATCATAGTATGCCATCCAATCTTAGAACTTTATTTAAGAATATTGTTATAGAATTTCAAGGTTCTCATCATAGCGGGGATCTTCCATGACCTTATCAATGCAACAAATATTCCAAGACATTATTATATTACAGTCATGAAAAACAATGAAAAATATATAATAAGTCAACATTCATGTAATCAAAGTACAAAATAGTTGGTTCTCAGGACACCAACCCTTAAAAACTCCCATTTGGAATAGAGCCAACTCCCTACGACTTTTAGTCCACTAGACCTCACATGATGATCATGTTTCTTCTAAGTCAAGGCATTAGTCAAGGGGTCTTCCATGTTATCTTCCATGGAAATACTGCTCACTGCAACTTCACCTCTCTGAGAAAAATCCCTCAAGAGATGATACTTCTGAAGTATATGCTTTGTCCGCTGATGTGACCTTGGCTCTTTTGCATGTTCCACCACTGCAATATTATCAAAATAGAGTTTGATAGGATCTTTACTGCTAGGTAATACATCCAGATCTTGGAAAATGCTTCGTATCCATACTACTTCTTTAGCTGCCTCAGAAGTTGCGATATACTCGGACTCCGCTGTAGAATCTGCCACCATACTTTGCTTTGAGCTCTTCCAGCTCACTGCACCTCCATTCAAACTGAAGATGTACCCAGTCTGTGACTTCATGTCATATTGATATGTCTGGAAAATAGCATCTACATGTCCTCTGATGACTAGTTCCCCATATCCTCCGTAAACCAAGAACATTTCCTTAGTACGCCTCAGATACTTAAGGATAGTCTTGACTGCCATCCAATGGCGGTCTCCTGAACCAGCTTGATATATGCCTACCGCACTTAATGCGTAAGAAAAATCTAGACTTGTACATAGCATAACATACACGACTGACCCAATCGCAGATGCATAAGGGATCCTTGCCATTTTCTTTCTTTCCTCATGTGTCTGAGGACACATATTCTTGGAAAGATGAATGCCATGTGACACTGGAAACAATCCCCTCTTGGATTGTTCCATACTAAATCTCTTCAGTATCATGTCAATGAATGTACTTTGACTCAGACCCAACATTTTCTTGGATCTATCACGATGGATCTTGATCCCAAGAATATATGCTGCCTCTCCCAAGTCTTTGATGGAGAAGAATTTATCTAACCATTCCTTAACTGACTGTAAGACCGGTACTTCATTTCCAATTAGTAATATGTCATCAATATATACTATTAGGAAAATGACTTCACTTCCACTAAACCTCTGGTAGATACAAGTATCACATTCATTCTTAACAAAGCCAAATTTCGTTATGGATTTATAAAAACGATTGTTCCATGAACTTGATGCTTGCTTTAATCCAAAAATGGTTTTCTACAACTTTCATACCTTGTTGGCATCCTTTGGAGTCACAAACCCTTCAGGTTGTGTCATGTAGACATCTTCCTGGAGGTTCCTGTTAAGGAATTATATTTTGAAATCAATTTTCCAAATTTCTTAGTCATGGTAAGCGGCAATGGCCAATAGGATCCTGATGGATTTCAACATCGCAATAGGTGAAAAGGTTTTATTATAGTCAATTCCATGACGCTGTCTAAAACCTTTGGCATCCAGTCGTTCTTTATAGGTGCTGACTTGACCCTTCATGTCCAGTTTCTTCTTGAATACCCATTTATTAGTAATAGGATTTACATAAACTGGAAGATCTACCAAAATCCAGACTTGGTTTTGGTACATGGAATCCATTTTAGAATTCATGGCTTCTTGCCACTTGGCAGCATCTGTTCCTTCAACTAATTCCTTTTAGGTAAGAGGATCATCATTGTCAACCAATAATGAGTCACCATCCTCGGTGACAAGAAAACCATATCATTCTGGTTCTCCCACCTCTCTCATGCTCCTACGCAGTTCTTGTGTCTCTGGAACAGATTGTTCTTCCATAGGGCTTTGTATAATCTGTTCCTGTACCAACTCATGTGTATCTTGAGCCTCGACTTCATTGAAGTCTATCTTGCTCCCACTATCTCTTTTGGAGATGTGCTCCCTCTCAATGAATATGGCGTGTCTTGCCACTATAACATTTTTGTCTGAGGGGTTGTATAGGTATTATCCCCTTGTTTCCTTGGTACATCCTATAAGGATACACTTTGTGCCTTAGGGTGAAAGTTTGTTACCTGAAGAGGCCTTAAAAAATTCTTCGCTACCCGACACATGTAAATATGATAACATGGCTTTGCGTCCACTCCATAACTCATATGGAATACCATTTATCGATTTAGTTGGTACATGGTTTAGTAAGTGTGCTGTTGTTTGTAATGCATATCCCCAAAAGGATAATGGAAGATTCACATGACTCATCATTGATCTCACCATGTCCAACAGGGTGCAATTCCTCCTTTAACTTACACCATTCCACTGAGGTGTGTAAGGAGGAGTGAGTTGAGATAGAATCCCAAATTCCCATAAGAAATCAATGAAGTCCTGATTAAGATATTCTCCTCCTCTATCTGAGCGGAGTTTCTTAATATTCTTACCAATCTGGTTCTCAACTTCATTCTTGTATTCTTTGAACCGATCAAAAGAATCTGACTTATACCTCATTAAGTAAATATATTCATATCTACTAAAATCATCAGTAAAAGTTATGAAGTATGAGAACCCACCCCTTGATTCAACTGGAAATGGTTCACACACATCTGTGTGAACTTATTCTAGAATATCTCCAGACCTTTCACCTTTCCCACCAAATGGGGATTTGTTCATTTTTCCTTGTAGACACGCATGACATACACCAAGTGGTTTTAGTTCGAAAGAATCTAAATATCCATCTTGATGTAATTTTGTCAAATGTTTCTCATTGACATGAACTATCTGGTGATGCGAAAGTTGGGTGTGGTATGAGTCATGTGAATTAACTTTGTCATCGATTTCCATTACTTGTTTTGTTTAGTCTAACACATTAAGGCCATTATATAAATGTTCCCTACCAAAAAAATGATATCTTTATAAAATTAGCAACATCGACTTCCAAAATTGAAGATGAATCCATTAGTATCTAATCCGGATACTGAAATAATGTTTTTGGTTACAAAGGGTACATAATAACATCCTTTCAAAACCAAGACCATCCTAATAGGCAATGTGAGGTCATAGTCTCCGATAGCTACAGTAGCGAGTCTGGCTCCATTGGCTGCTCGTAGATCCACCTCACCTCAATCAATCTTTCTAAATCTACTTGGTTCCTATATTTGGATACAGATGTGAGAACCACAAGAATTATCTAATAATCAATTGGTAGAAACAGATAGATTTCATTCGATAACAAACGCACCTGAAGCTTCCCCTTACTTCCTTGGCTGGGTGCAGTTTTTCTTCCAGTGGCCCTTCTTGCCACATGTGAAACAAACAATCTCCTGTTCTCCTGCCTCCCCTTTGATCTTCCTTTTCTTGGAAGGCCTTGAAGAAGCTTTGGTCTTAAAGCTCTTCACCTTCTCTTTCCTTTTATTCACCATGAGGATAGAAGGCTTTTCATGCTTCATGTCATTGTCCACTTGGTGAATGTGGATAAGAAGATCAGATAGAGACTTCTCAATGTTGTTCATGTTGAAGTTCACAACAAAGTTAGAGAATCTCTGGGGGAGTGATGCAAGAATGATATCGATACCCAGTTCTTCGGGGATTTTAAACCCTAGAACCTCCAAACGCTCAATGTAGCCAATGAGCATGACTATATGAGGCCCAGATGGGGCACCCTCTCCAAGCTTGCTCTGTAATAGAGCTTTGGAGATCTCAATCCTTTCCTATCTTTCTCTCTCCCGGTATAGAACACATAGGTGCTCGAGCATGCTATAGGCATCCATGTCTTCATGAGACTTCATGATCTCACTAGACATTGATGATAACATCAAACATTGAATGTCGAGTGCATCGTTCAAATGTTAATCATAGACCAGGAAATCTTCATCACTTTCCCCATGGGCAGACGAATCAGGAAGTGTAGACTCCAGCACGTAAACCTTTCATTCATGGCATAGGATAACCCGAAGGTGCCTAAACCATTACTGAAAGTTACTGCCGGTGAGGATATTGTATTTATCCAGAATTGATCGTAGAGAAAATTTTGTTGATGAGTTTGTCATTTCAATTCTAAAAATTAAAAGAGCAGATTTATCAGTACTTTCTTGATTACATTTTTATGAGAAATAATAAATTTTATTAAGTCTCCCACTATTTTATCAAGTCCCAATGGCCCTCACCATTGAACTCGGAATTTCCAGTTGATTTTACATTCTAGTGGAAATGATCCATATTCCCCTTCACATAACCCCAACAAGGGTTGGTCAAGCTATTTGAAGGTATTTAGTTAGGCCGGTCTTTGCCAACTGTGAGCTTACAACTCCATGATCTGTTGAGTGGACTCCCCAATCCTGAAATCCTAACTTGGATTTTCTCAACTCTTGCCTCCAATATTATATCAAGTCTAGCAAGGGCTACTCCTCTTGATGTAATATGGTTAAGTGAACCTGAAACCTTTCATAAGGTCTTCCTTTATAAAAGTAAGTGTCCCAACAAGGGTTGGTCAAACACATTGTTTTATTAAGTCTTGCCCTTAATCAAGTAACTGAAGTCTTGGTCTGACTTAATATGGTATTTGAGGGATTTTATTCTTTACACGTAATTTTTCATTATCACATGCTTGTTAATATTAAGTGATGCTTTCTTAAGTGATTAACCATGTTCTGATAATGTTTATGCATAGTCCATTTTTTATTTTATTCCATCTTTGCATGCTTTTTTATTTCATTAATTATGCGATCACAACAACACATACATAATAAATAAACCATGCAACCAGACAAGAATAATATAATATGGCATGATCATGATCTTCTATTGGTTAGATTATCTAGTGGGTTGATAAGCTAACCATGGCCTAGGAAAAAACACCTTGAATGGATGGTTCATGTTTTGCAGCTCCCACCTATCCAAATTTGTATCATCTTGGGTTGGGTTTTCCTCAGCTTCAGGTTTTGAACTGTCTGCTCTGGCTTGGGAGATCCTCCATTACATGGGTTTACATTAAAGAAACCATGGGCACGTATGCCCTACATTTTATTAGAAGAAGGCTCGCAGGACAACAAATTTAAATTAAACAAATTTAAATGAAACTATAAACACATACAAAGGGTCTTTTAGTCTAGCTCATGATCATCCATAGCATGCAACGATATTTACGCATATTTAGAATTCAAATTCTTTTAATCATTCTATAATTTAAGATAAGTCGTGATTGAATTCAATTAATTATGATCTTATAATTAATCAATTATTTATCATAAATTCCTTTCTGAATTTCCTTGAGATTCTTCTCATTTATATTCCTTGTATAGGTCTTTGTAATTTTGGGGAAAACCTGGTGAAATACTATTTCTGGAAATTACATGGCATGTAGTTTATATTTACATGGCGTGTATTTCTTTTCACCCTTTATACAAAGTACACGGCGGGGGATTTGGTGTGTTTTCTCTACATTGGAATTTTTAGAGTACACAACATGTAGATAAATCATACATAGCGTGTACTTCCTTGTTACGTGGTAACCGGCCTGGAAATCCCATGTACGTAGTACACGACTTCTTCTTTGTACACGGTTTCACTTGGGCCAGATCAGATTACATGACGTGTTGCCCCAAACATACACGATGTGTATTCCGGTTCCTACGCGTCATTCATTTCTGGTCAACACGGGGTGTTAAATTCTTAGGTGTAATCAATTCACACGACATGGTTTTGCGGACCAGTACCAGTTCGTTGAACCTAAGTACACAACATGTAGTTTTTCATTACATGTCGTATATTCTCATGTTGTACAGACAGAAAGAGCAGCTCCTCCGGATGATTTCCTCATTTTTATTTTAATAAAAATTAAAATTAAAAGGTTATATATATGATGTGAATCGAGAAACTAAGGAGGAGGAACAAATCTCATTTATTCAAATTTATAGAACGATTTATTTCGAATTGAATCAAATATAAATGCGTATATTATCAATGAAAATTAAATAACTATAATCAATGTTGTAACCTCCCTATGATACCAATTGAAAGTTCCGGGCGCAGCGGAAGCACGTGGGTGTATGTACCCACCTGGCTTTTTGTTATTAACAATGATCAATCCGAGATTCATACGACGATAAACACCAGTATCCACGGATCTAATCACAAAAATGGACAAAGAAAAGGAAAGTCCTGGAACCACAAAGTAGGATCGTTACAGGTTGATTAAAATTAATTTAATCAATTGAAAAGAAGTACCTTTTGGGTGTTATTTCTTCATTTATGTTCTTGATCACGTTCTAATGTGATTTGTCATTGTGTCACAGAAGCCAAGTATAGACTTCCTCTAGCGGTGATCTGCACGTGCACCTCGTATCTTTGGACGTCGCCAAAGGAGTCTCCGGGTGCTAGCGTGGAAAAACATTTGCTTGTGTTGTCCACCTTAGATCATCTTGATCTGATGGAAGAAGATCTCTCTCAGTCTTGAGAGAATTCTTAGAGGAAGAGGTTCTTTAGGCCTTGAAATAATTCTCCAGAATTGTTGTGGTAAGAGTTGGGGTTGTGAGGATATTTATAATCGGGTTTGAGGTTGTAGAGATATGACAATTAATAAAAGCGTTACATGTTTTATTTATTTCATTGACTCTTATTTGAAAACCCCATGTCAAGTCATTAATTCCTTGACATGTTCCCACACTGATTATAATAAATATCATTTAATAAAATTATATTTCCTCAAAATCCCGACTGGAAAAACTACACGGCGTGTATTAATAAATACACGGTGTGTACTTGTTTTTCATTGAAAACTACACGGTGTGTACATTCAATGTACACGACATGTATATCTTGTTTTCATTTATTCATTTACTTTCCCAAATGAAAACTACACGACGTTTACATTTAATAATACATGGCATGTACTTGTTTTCAAAATAAAACTACATGGTGTGTAATCATTGATACACGACTTGTAATTGTTTTATTTTATTCTTCCTACAACATTAAAAACTATTTAGGCTTCCTTGGATAATTATTAAACCACGTACGGGAGTAATCTTTATTCTACTTGAGATACTTGGATACACTTAGTGTATGACCCTCTAGGCCTCTTTCTTGTTGGCATTAGGCGAGCTTGCCTAAAGTCTATGATTACTGTCTAGCAACGGGTCAAGGCACCCAAGAGAATGAAGTTGACATCTCATTGACATGTCACCTCATACGAACGCTTACTATGTAATTTAATCCCTTTGTCTCAATATCTCATCAAGCAGGTTTCATGGCAGTGTCATAAACCTATATGCTTGATCTATCATTCTTTGACTTCTAGAAATAAACTCGTCGTTACACCATGTCCATGGAATTTGTTTGATAGTTCTATTTCAATCAAAGGGACCGAGATATATACTTCCATAAATATGGATGGGATAAATCCTTCCTCTACTTATCCATTAACAACATGTCATTCGTGACGCACCCAACGTACCGTACTTCCCGCCAACTGTCTACGTGGCGGTTTTTGTTAGCAAATCTAAGTGAGCAAGTCATGACATGAGTTAATGATAATCTTCCAGTCTAAGGATCATTACACACGCTTACAGATAGCAATATATGATGACACCAAAACATGTGGAATTACTACTAGCGGTTCTGTTCACATAATCTCCCATCTTAGAGATTACCAAGTGCGAACTCCATGAGAGAAAGTCTCATCTTCTTACAAGTACTCTCACATGACAGTCTCTATACTACATGTCCTATCATAGTATGTCATCCAACCATAGAACTTTATTTAAGAATATTGTTATAGCATTTCAAGGTTCTCATCATAGTGGAGATCTTCCATGACCTTATCAATGCAACAAATATTTGAGGACATTATTATATTATAGTCATGCAGAACAATGAACAATATATAATAAGTGAACATTAATGTAATCAAAGTACAAAACAGTTGGTTCTCAGGACACAAACCCTTATATAAATTAAATTGTATACTACTAACTACCTTGATACAGATTATAAGGGTTTGAATCATAATATTTTGGAAGGGCCGTAAGGTTTACTATTTTTGAAATTGTTTAAGTTGAACTTTGGATGAGGTTTTATAGATTAATGTATTAATTCACCATATGAATCAACCTATGCTAAGATATGAAGTAGAAATAGTTCAATGCACAACAAAAGGATAATATTGTGTTTATTAAATAGAAACATATTAAGTAATTATATTCCCTTATATTCTTAGAGAGTGGAGGAATTCCCCAACTCTAGGAAAAGGGGTCTTAAATTTTTTTATTCCTTTCATCATCATATTTGATGATATCAATGACCTTTTCTCACATCTTATTTATGTATTTGTGTTTGTTAACTATCTCATGATTGTGCTCTAGCTCTCTCCCTTAGTATTTTAGTGTTAGTTATCTCTTCCATGTACATGTTTTTATTTCCCACCTATATTATCCTATCAGGAAACCGAATAATGTGATTATTCAAAATTAATTTCATACATCCAATTCTCTCTTATTGATTGGATATTTTATTAACCCTTTTAAAATTTAGGTTTTTCAATAATGTTATTTCTAAATTTCATAACCTGTAATAGAGAGATCATGTTTAATTTGCAAGGAAATAATTCATTTAAGGTGGGGAGAATGTAAAAACCTAGAAATTTTAAAATAATAACATTTTATTCGATATCGTGTGTTACATGAAATACCATGTTATCTTGTATTACAAACAACACCAAGTTTATATTTCTCAACACACAAAAATAACTTTCTTCGATGGCTTGCATTATATGCATATCAAATTTTAACAAATATTATTAATATTATTATCTCTATAAAATTAAATTCTCTATTATTAATATTATTAAATAACTTATGAAAATATATTTTTGAATTCATTGGTCACTAATTAATTATAAATAAATATAAAAACCAATTGAATATTAAGGAAATGTTTTAAAAAAAAAACTATTTTTATGTACTCAAGGAATTTTATCTTAATAATTTAAATTAATTAATAATAGTGGATGGTATAAATGAAATTTATATATTATATATTCCATATTTTTTTTGAAATTAATCCAATATAATTGAAATGCATAAGATAATAATAAATCCAATCTTATGCATAAAAACTATATTTTTCTAAAAGTTTTTTTTTCGCCTTTTAATTTCCCAATTTATTATAAACTAAATTTTGAGAATTTTCCTCATTTTTTTTTAAAATAAAATTAATTTTTGAAATCATAATTTAAAAATTATCATAGGCTTAATTTTTAGTATTTTTCTGAGAAGTTTCAGTTTTTGATGAATAGTAAACAATACTAAATTTTAATTGAAAACTAACTTTTCATCTAAATAATTTATAATATTAAAATATATTTTGAATTGGTTTTGAAGTAAAAATAATTTAATTATACATATATTAATACATTTTAGGTCATTTTAATCATTTTAAAATTGAATTTGGATATAAAAACTTTGTAAACATTTGGACATTTTCATATTAAAAACCCATCTTTTCATCACGCATGCATGATTAATTTTTAAATTACATTCTACAACATATATTATTTGAATTTGAAAAAATGGATTAAATATTTATAATAATATTTATTTATAATTTATAATGAGGTTATATTAATTTTTTAATAAAATTATTAGGGAAAATAGTTAAAACTTAATCATGATAATTAAGAGAAAACTGAGTTTACGAAGAGACTAAAATTTAAACTTAAGGAAACAAATGACCTATAAAGTTATCAAAAACCCATTGTATGGAACTAGTTAGACCCATATCATATCAAGATTTACTTTTATGAGTTATTAGGATATTATTCAATGAAAGTGAGCATATTATAAGTTATGTAAAGAAAAAGAAAAAATGATTATTTTCTTAATTTTATATTCTATTAAGCTTTGGGATATGAGAAAATATAACATATGTTCAGTTATGTATATAATTTTGAAATATAAATTCTATTTATTTTTTATCATGATAATTTAGTTTTATTTTTTTATATTAAATAATTAAATTAAATACTTAATAAATTCCAATGTAGTAATTACTTAGTTAATAATAAAATAAAATAAATGAAACTAAAAAAATTAAAAGTTATGTAAATTGAATGAATTTATGTTAAATAATTTTTTTAGATGAATATATCATGTTATAAAATATTTTAAATTAATAAATTAGAATTCCATCATTGCCATGATATTTTTATATTCAAATTAAATTAATAATGTCAAAATTGATATTAATGTTATTTTATAATAAATGATATTTTATTAATTGATTTAGAATTACTAAATATCCTATATTCTGTAAATTGTTTTTTAAATTTTAATTAAAATCAAATATGGTCCACTCATAGACCCATTGATCTATTATAATGAATATATTGATAGATAAATAGTAAAAAAACTATGTTAGTGCAGTTACGGTTTAAGTAGTGTTTCTGAATGTTACTTTCCCTTATGTTAAAATGAATGTAAAAAACACATAGGTTTGTTATTTTATAAATTATATATCATATTTTAAATAATTGGGTCAAAATTATATAGTAAGGATAATTTTATTTTAGTCTTAATGGAAAAAATACCAAGGTTAGAAAACTAGTTACCTCAATGAAAAATCAAAATGATGAAATATAAAAAATTATAAGTTATAGAAAAAAATGATAAAATGTGTTTATTTTTTGGTGGTGGTGGTTATATAGACAATAATTTATATAAAATCAATTTTTTTTATGTTTTTTAGGCACATGAGGTAAGGGAGACCTCACAATAGTGAATACTTTTGGGTATTTACAAGAATGCCCCTCCTCTTTGACTATAAAAAGGCACTCACTGCCTCAACTTATTCAAACCTCTAAATACATTTATATTGACTTATATATGATCAAATAACTTCCAGAAATCCCTCTCAAAATACTAAATACCTTAGTTTGGTCTCAAATAAAATCTTTCAATGTTTTAGTACAAACCTAAGTAGGAAACCTGAAGAAGAGGTAATGTTCTTTTAAAAGCATTGTTATTTTACTTTCTTCTCCACCTCCTTGAATTATTTTTATTTAGTTATTATATAAAACTCTATGTATCTTACATATACTAATTTTTTATATTATGGTTATTACCTAAAACTTCACACACTTAAATTAATTGGGTTACACAATAATTGTCCATGTGTACGATGAACTACCACCTTATGAACCGATGTTGTCCATTCTTCCACTAACACCTTTCATGGTTGGGAATAATGATGTATTTATAGTTTATATATGATATATATGATATTTATGATGTATTTATGCTTATGTAATTATTATATAACACATAACTTCATGCTTTCTATTTTGGGGGAATATGATAACTTCGTTCGTGTGTATGGAAAACTACTACCTCACGAAGTGATGTGATTCCTTCACACATTACATGGAATGTATTAAGGATGGGTTTAATAAAAACATGAAAATGGGAGCAATGTTCATCCGTATGTACAACCTACAGTCTCCATGAACATTATATTTCATTTCCTATAACCAAATTTTATGGATTACTATAAATACACATAAAATTATTATTTAAGACATTTAAATCACGGGTCACATTTTTAATATTATTAAATAAATATTGGCATAATATGAACACAAAAATAACTAGTCAAAATATACTCAAAAAACCAGGCAATTAACACCCGAAATAATGAAAATAATGACATATTATTAAAAAATGGGTGGTAAAATTGTATAAGTTGACAATATATGATATTATGAATATTAGTATGGTTTTTATAAGATAATAAAATTATTAAAACCATTACATAGCAGGGAAAATAGTGTTCATTCAAAAGGAAGTGTAAGGTAATGTATTTCGTCTCAATTTACATTCTACTGAGACTTATTTGATTATTGCACCTAATAAATTTATTGTGATTTATATACAATCATTTTTACATATAATATCATTAATAATTCATCATTCCTTATATTTTATGTTTAAATTTGAATTATCTCATCCAAATAGATTTGATTTCAAAATTAACAAGTGATAAATGTTATTGTAATATCTCATTTTCTTTTTTGATTGTTAAATTTCACTTGAAGAAAACAATTTATTATAATAATTTTTATTATAAATTAAAATTCTATTAGATATCCATTTTATTATGTGAAGGATATTATTATTTCATAAATTTTATACCATTTTTACCAATGGTGTTTACATTGAATGTAATTTGATTAACTAGGGAAATGATGATAAATATGAATCCTTTACTCAATATAGATATTTTTTGATAATGCATATTAATTTAATTATATAGTTTATTCTATATATAAGTAATGATTTTAACCTAAATTGATGGGTATATATTGGTATAATATATCCCCTCAATGCATTAGTAGGTCTCATGAGGCAAATTATATTGACCAAAATAAATTGGTTTCTACCTATAATTTTTTAAACTATCTTATGAGAGTTATTGATAGTATAGGTAATATGTTTCTTGAGATCCTGGTGTCTAATAATAAAAAATTTACTACTTTTAGAATTAAGTTTTAATTATCCATGTGATTTTCGCTATAACAAAATCTATGGATGCATTTCATTCATAGCTTATGGATTAAATGGAGTGTGTTTTTAGTTACTTAACATTACATATTTATTATTACCTGTTCAGTTATATGAATATAATTTGTGTTCAGTTATTTATCTTTCCATACTGATTATACCTTATCTAGTTATTTAAATGGAATGTGTGTTCTATTATTTACCTTTCTATATTTATTATTCTTTATCCAACTATTTAAATGGCATGTATTTTCAGTTATCTACCTTTCCATATTGATTATTAAATATTGATTAATGATAGATTATTTGGTACTTATCCTTTATTCAGAATTTAAGAACACCCTTATTTTGTTTCATTTCCCCATGTTATGAAGAAGATAACTTTGAATTAGTTTTCAAGGACACATTTTATTAGCTTTTGTTATGTATTATGTTATATTTTCTATTCACAATGTAAATTGTGTATCATGTATATATCTATTTCCCATAAAATACTAAACTGATTAGTCCTTTGGGATTATATTCCTTGTAAACATTCCAATATAATGAAGTAAGGCGCCTAATCTAGGTTTTTGGGGTCATGGTCATTACAATTTGTATCAAAGAAAATTTAGTAGAAACCTTGGAAACCAGATTAAGGAAATCATATATTAGGGAACATTACCCTATGATAGAAATTAAGGATAATTATATAAGAACATCCTAAATATTTGTAATTAGATATTATTTTTCATAATGATATGATCTAATCTAGTGCATGACCTTATTTAGAAATGGTTCATAGTAAAAGGAATGAGAATTGCATCAATGCATGTAATCTAAATGGTAATAATGATCATTTATTTTATGGGTTTAAAATGACATTTCAAAGGTAATTAGTATAAAAAACATTTTCTTCATAGGAGGACATAATATCATGTACTAATAATATAGAGAAATAATTATCCTAGTCTTATTGATTCAAAGGAAATCAATCTAAGAAGAGGACAATAAAGATAAAATGGTTAAAGGGAATAAGGGAATGAATGATTTTCTCACATGTGATAATTATGGAAGGAAACAACTTGGTATATCCTTAAGAGGAAAATGAGTTTGTTTTAGGTGTGCATAAAAAGGCCACCATAGTCATGATTTTAAGGGAAAGAAATAATTTTACAATATTCAATGATTCAAATTTAAGGATATGGGGATCTAAACAAATAAATACACCAAGCTTATAATAAATATACCTCAAAAGAAGCTAATGTATCATGTTCAAAATTATTATATTACCACTTACAGAGAGGAATAACTAATTTTATTATGTTTTGATTAAATAATCATGTCATCTGAGTATTTTATCAATTATATTATGGTTATAAGAGTTATTAAATATATACAGATTGTTCTAGAGTACAATTTTATAAGGATTTTTAAGTGTATGTTGAATGGTACCACAAAAAGTGGTTTAGTTGAAAGTTAAAAATATTGAAAAACACATGATTAGTGGGAATATAAGCCTTAATATGTTCCTGATGTTGAGATAATGATATATGGATAAACAGATGATTGATATAGATAAAGTAAATTGGATACTATTAACTACCTTGGAACCAATTCTAAGGTTTTGGATCATAATATTTTGTAAGGTTCATAAGGTTAACACATTATAAAATGGTTTAATTGGAAATTTGGATGAGGTTTTAGAGATTAATGTATTAATTCACCATATGATGGAACATATTTAAAGTGATGTAGTATAAATTATTTAAGGAATAAAAAGGATAATATTTTATTTATGAAATAGAAATATATATAGTAAGTATATTACCTTATATTCTGAGAGAGTAAAATAATTCCTCAAATCTAGGAATAAGGGACTTGAAACAAAAATACTGACCCATTATCATCATTTTTGATGATATCAATGGCATTTTTCAAAGATCTCATTCCCGGACTTCTAGTTGTTAACTTTCTCCAGAACATGTTCTTTGTCGCTCTCCCTTAGTATTTGAGTGTTAGTTTTCTCTTCCATGTCAATGTTTTCATTTACCACCCATGTTATAATATATGGAAACCTAATTATGGGATTGTTATAGATAAATTTCACAATTCATTTTCTATCTTATTGAGAGAATATTTTATTAACACTTTTACGATATGGGTTTTTTAATAATGGTATTTTCAAATGTCATACCTTAGAATAAGGAGATCAAGTTTATATTGAGAAGATGTAATTTATTTAAGGTCTGTAGAATGTAAAACCCTGTAAATTTTCAACAAATAAAACTTTATTTGATATCATGTGTTATATATAATACTAATTTAGCTTGAATCACATAGAACACTGATTTTATCTTGCATTTCATGCAAAAATGTCTTTATTAGATGGATTTTGTTACACACAAGACCATGTTTTACCAAATACTATTAATATTATTATCACCTAGCTGTTAAATTGTCTATTATAAATAATAGTAATGAAATTATGAAAATAAATTATTGAATTCATTGGTTAAAAATTAATGATAAATGAATATAAAAACCAACTCAATATAAAGGGAATGTTTTTATAAAAAAACTATTTTTATGTTCTGAAATAATTTTATATTAATATATTTAATTAATTACTATTGGTGGATGGTCTAAATTAAATTTAATTATTATGTAAGAAACCCATTTTCACTCAGGTATAAATCATTTAAATTTTGATATAATTATTTTTTAGGACTATATGGATTCCTAATTGGTTAGAAAAGGTATCAGGGGTGTCCGAGGATAGTTCAGAGCCCGAAGCACATATTTTTTGGAAAACTGGCCATGTCGCACAGTTGGCGTACTATTTTCCGAATCGTGCAGATGGTCTATTTTTTGACAGAACCATATCACAAAGTTTGTAGATGATTGTGCGGTCTAACTATGCAAGTGGAATTTCTTTCCTAGGTACTCGTGCACTGTTTGTGCACGGTTTGTCAAACTGTGCGGACAAACTGTGCACAAGATAATTTCAGGGTAATTTTACTATTTTCCTGTAATGATATAACTAAGCCTCCTCCTTCTATAAAATCAAGTTTTATGAGGTATTAAACTATTATTATTCTATTTTGGATCTCATTTAATGACTAAGGTATGGGTGGAAATATCTTCTTTATCTAGGATATGATCGACCTTTCATTCATCGCGTTGGATGCACAACAGTAAGTACTCCAGTCCTTTTTAGCCGTTATTCTCTTCTCTTACTCTCGACCTAGTTATCGAGGTGTGATAATTTTTCAATTTTACTAAAATCTATTCCATTCTAAGCTTAATTATAGGCTTATATTAGAGGATAAGGATTGTACAATTCTATGGTGGATGGTCTATAAACCATCCCTCAAGTTCTATGATTTTGGAATTGTCATGTGGGGCCCATCGATCTCATCATGTGACATTTCTTGAATTTATATTCTATGATTATAATCGTTAGAACAGTATGGTTATTCTCTTTCCATATATGTGATTAATTTTTGGTGTTTATGCCCAAAACTCCATCGATCCCATGTAGGATGATATTTCATAAATTAGTTTTTAGTGTTTTGACATGTTTGAGGCACCATTCAGGTGTGACTTTGATTGAACCTTTTAAGGGTAAGATTTTATATATTAAATGGTTTGATTTAAATTTTCAATTTTATAATGGAAAGTACCTTTTATGATCACCACTTGACATGCCTAAGGTAAGTGATTCAATTCATAATTAAATGTGAAATGTAAATTGGAAAGTTTACTTATGTATACAACTTGAATGGATTAAATGTGAATGATTAATAGGTTTCATATCCGTAGAACCCCTTACCAAATTAATGGAAGGTAGAATAATGAACCTTAATTATTGAATACACCTTAAAAATAATTAACAAAGGTTGCATGCTACTTGGTGTTGTCACACTAATGAAAGGTAAGTCTTGAACCAAAGAAACTTATTTATTAATTATGACTTGATTAAAAGGTTCCCTACTACTTGAAATTATCATGATAATGAAATAAAAGGCTTGAACCAAATGAAATATAACATGATATCATAAGTAAACATGAGTTTCCTGACTCTATCTCACCTTGAATTCTTATTTGGGAATGCCATGAACACTCAGGAACCCCATTCCAATTCAAGGATATAACTTGCTTAGTTTGAGACCCACCTATATACTGATGTCTGTATATCTTGGATTCCCTATATGACACTATAGGATTCCTCACATAGTATTAAAGGATTCCTTGGATACACTCATTGGATCTAGCATTGATAAGTAGGTGCCATGGTTACAGCCCATAAGGACCTATCTCTTCTTAGCCCCATTTTACCTTGGATGATCACCTTGGATTCGGTAGACATATTATTGTGCAATTCTATGTATTATGATCCTTATATTAAAGTCTTACCCTTATACATGCTGCAACTATTATTAAGTTAGAGAACCTTGAGGTATATGTTGATTTGGTTAATACCTTGGAAATTCATTATTAAATTTAATTATAGGTTGCCTTGTCATAACATTGAATATTCACTATTATTAACATGTGATGTATTTATAAACTAGTAATAATCAATAAATAGACTAGTTATGTTTAGACGCCAGTTGAGGGATGAAGTAGGTACTTGGGTACTTAGTTACATTATATTGTTTTACTTTATATATGAATTCATGAACACTATTACATTTCCATTACATGTGTCGAATATTATAGACACCATTGGTGGTGGACCATTTTGATTTATCTTAAACCCTCTCTGGGAACTGTTTCATACCTAGGTAAGATTAAATGAATGCAGGTGTTTATAAGGGAAGCATAAAGCATCAAACACATGATTTCTTTCTATTTGGGATGGAGTTTGATAGTAGATGATCAAGACAGAGCTCAGGATGCTTGGGATAGACTTTTGATTTCCTTTATACTTTTGTGGAAAATTTTATGCGTGCTTCCTTCTCTCCATGTTTTATAGTTTTTCTAGATACATGAAATATCATCATCAGTTGTTGTATGTTATTCAAGTTATTTTAGTTATTGTTACTTTTGTCTCTATTTTTTTTCTATTTCTTCTATTTAATTATTATGCTTTTTCAATTTACTACTATTTATAATTATCCTCTATGATACACTTTAGTATTGAGGGTATAATCACCCCATGGAAACACCCTAGGACCTCACTACTAGTCAAAAGCCTCTGGAGTTTTGGGAGATACACTTGAGGCCATGTGGACCACCAGGATCGAGGCACCTAATAAGTGGTATCCAGGTTTGGGACATCACAACGTGGTATCAAAGGTGGTTTTTCCTTTATTGATTTAATATTTGGTGATAATAGATTTAGGATTTGGAATGTGTTGGGACTTAGTTAAAATTCATGGTTGGGAATCACGAACATAAGATCAGGTTAAAAGCCATGTTACCCAAAATATATTTGTTTTTCTATTTTTTTTATAACATTTGAAATTATTTCACCATTGGGTGATGCACATGATGTGAGGTTTTGTTGATTATTATTCAAAATCATATTATATTTCATCATTGGACTGATGATATGAGGGAAATGATCATTTTTAGAAGCATAATACCTATCACCTATAATTCGTATGTCATGTATATTTCTATGTCATATAGTTCATTTCACAACTTTTTATTGCTTGATATGTCTATGGTTGTTGTGTGATACTGTGATATTGAGATTTTTCATGTATTACTCTTGGTTATGATTGATTGATTGTCTGTCTCAATTCATGAGGTGTATGGGCCCCCATTGATTGGGATGTGTAATTTAACTACTTGTTCCCTTATGCTATAAATAAATGGGTGTCGTTTTCATTGATGAGGTGTATGAGCACTAAATAAATGGTAATGGATATTCATTATGAAGTGAAACATGACTTATAATATGAAATGGTTTCATGCCCTTATCCGGCCTGTCATGTTTATGTATGGTAAAGGAGTAAACCTGGAGATTAAATTTAAAATGGAATGAAACTTATACTTGAGAACATACCAATACTTGGTCGTCTAAGTGGGTAGTTGGGGTGGTATACCTTGGGTAGTGAGTTTTCTTATGTTCATATTCTTCTAGTGATTCTATCTTTCTAATTATTATTATTTCAATGTGTGTACTTGGTATTTGTAGACCAATTCTACCATGATGTCCTCATATCATATGACAGGAAGGTGGCCACGATCATGAACCAGACACGGTGGGCCTTGAGCTTCCAGTCTTACCTCTAGGAGTTACACTTGAAGGACCGCCTACTATACCTAATCTGGGTATTGATTCTGAATTTCATGATAGTTTCCTACATCTAATGCATTTCATGAAAGGTGCTCTATGAATTACACCTACAATGTTTGATCTGACTTATGAGTTCCAACAACATCATCCTCTTACCTTCTTAGGGTATGGAGTCCCACAGGCTGCTGAGTCTTGGATAGAGGCCATTTTATCTATCTTTGAGCATCTAGAAATGCCACCAGAGCAGAGAGTCAAGACTTCTACAAACATGCTTTGTGATTTGGCTAACCGTTGGTGGGATGTGGTTACCCAGGATGGTCATCATCAAGGCATGTTATTGGTTGATTTCTAGACTACCTTCTAAGATCATTTCTTTCCTTATACGCTGAGAGTATACAAAGATAGAGAGTTCATTCATCTCAAATAGGGTTCTATGCCAGTTTTGCAGTATTCAACATGTTTCACAGAGTTGCATCACTTTTCACCACTTTTAGATGGTGATGATCTTTCTCATGCAAGACATTTCAAGGATGGGATCCAGTATTCCATCTGTATTCAGGTGAATGTATTTTTTATACCTAACTTTTATGAAATAGTAAATTAGGATCTTATCAATGAGTATAACCTGAGGGATGATTATAGTACCAATCATAGGGGTCCAGTTCCATATCAGGATAATAGTTATTCTGGTGGCCGGAAGTGCTCTATCAAGGTTACTCATTAGGGAAGTGACAACCAAAGTAACCATTTCGATAGATATTTGGTGTGTTATTTATGTAGAATACTGGGGAATTTGAAGACTCATTGTGATAGAGACCCCTTGGAGTGAAGGGATTGTGGGCGTATGGGGAATGTTCAATGTTTTGGTAGGATATTTCTACCATCTTCAAGTGATAAAGGATCCACACCAGCTCCACCTTCAAGAGCGAGTTATTTTGTGCCATGTCAGTTTAGGAGTTGGAATAGCACTGGAAGGTTTGGATAAATATGAGGTCGTGGTTATGGTAGCCAGACCTATGATCAAAAATAGATCCAAAAAATCAGTCATGATTGTGGTAGTCCATCTTTTGCATAGGTCCATGGATCATATCAATTTCATGCACTACAACCAATACCTAAGGATCAGGCTATGGGACCATCTATAGTACAAGGTACCATTCTTGTGGAATCTACCATCGTATCTACTTTATTTGATATAGGATATTTGAACTCTTTTATCTTTGTGTCTATCATGGAATGTATTAGATTGGAGATACAATATTATTGTGGTGTAATGAACCTAGATACACTGTTAGGGGTATAAATAGAGGTTATACGCTAGTGTAGGGACTTTCCCCTTGAGGTAGGCCATTACCCTTTCTTATGGAACCTATTTTTTCTTAAGATGAAAGGATTTGATTTCATTCTTTGGATGATTTTTTGGTTTAGTATCATGATTTTTTAGACAGCTATAATCATAGGGTATTGTTGACATAACCAAAGGGTGGAAATTATTTACATAAGGGTGAGTGGGATGTCCAAGATGGTAGAGATAGAACATAGCATCTCAGGATTATTGGAGCAAATGCTAAGGTTTAAAATCTCTTCATGGAGGATCAGGGATTAAGTCAAGCTAATTTTTCTCCAGTAGTAGATCATTTCAGGGATTTCTTTCCAGACAATTTTTCTGGATCACCTCCTGAGAGATATCTATAGTTTTTGATCGATCTTGTTCCATGAGTAGATCTAGTTCCCATTCCTCCATATAAGATGGTACCTATAGAGATTTTGGAGCTTAAGAGACAATTAGAATATTTAGAGGACAAAAGTTTTATATGGACCTGTACATCTTGTTGGGGTTCACCTATCCTTTTCACCAAGAAGGTAGATGGAACCTTACTTCTATGCATGGATTACAGAAAGTTGAACCGGATTATAGTGAATAAATGATATCCAATTCTTCGAATAGATGATCTATTTGAAAAATATAGAGGAGCGAGGGTATTCAATAAGATCAACCAGAGATCAGGTTTCAATTAGGTGTGAGTTAGGCCCTGAGACATACCTCGTAAAACTTTCTATAGTAGGTATGGTCCATATGAGTACCTTGTAATACCGTTTGGTCTAATAAATGTCCCTACCATTTTCATGGCTCTGATGAATAGAGTGTTCCACCCAATTTAGACTCTTTTTTGTGGTCTTTGTGGATTAATTATTGGCGTGTTCTGATACTCATAACTACCTTTCCAAACACCTTGAGATCATTTTAAGTACACTTATATAGCTTCGAATTTATGCTAATATTTATATTTTTAACTTCTAAATTGAAAATGTTCACTTATTTTGTCATATTATCTCAGAATATGGCATATCTGTTGACCCAACAAAGTTTAGTGCTCTAATTTCCTAGGAGCATCCCAATAATGTGTTTGATATATAGAGTTTCTTGGGGATGGATGGATATTATAGCCGTTTCATTCAATATTTCCCACATTTATCTTCACTTATTACTGGTCTTACCAAGAAGCGTGTTAAGTTCGTGTGGTCAAAAGAGTGCGAGAAATCCTTTCAGGAGCTGAAAGGTAGGATTTTCTCATAACCTATTCTGACTCTTCTCGAGCCATGCATAGGATATACCATCTTTTGTGATGCATCAGACATTAGCCTAGGAGTAGTTCTAATGGAGGAGGATAAAATTGTTGCGTACAGTTCTTAGCAGTTGAGGCCTCATGAGGGAAACTACCAAACACACAACCTTGAGCTAGTAGTAGTTGTCTACTCCTTATGTTGCTGAAGACACTATGTATTAGGTGAGAAGTTTTTGGTGTACATAGACTAAAATAGCCTCAAATATATCTTCACTCAGCATGAGTTGAACCTAAGACATTTAATATGGGTCACATATCTACAATCCAAATATTTTGATCTTGCATATATGTATGGAAAGGGAAATGTGGTTATAGATGGGTTGAGTTGGAAAACTCAAACACATGAAGTGTGAGAGGCCAGTGATGGATTGAAGTTAATGGCCCTTTTTATGAGATGCATCTGGAGTTTCATGATAGTCACGAGTTGTATTATCCCTCATCATTGGAAGTTACCTCTTCCCTCATTTAGAAAGTAAAGTGTAGACAATTTTTAGATATTGAAGGCTTGGTACTCTATGAGAGTATATCAGGAGATAACCCACCTATGGATTGGTCTGTAGATAGCGACAAAATCTTATGTATTCAGATATGAGAGAGGATTTGATGAAAGATTCCCACACTTTTTAGTGGGAAGTTTTTCTAGGCATCTTGAAGATATATCAAGACATGTGATGCTAGTATTGGCAGCCTGTGATGAAACGTCAGATAAAAGGATTTATCACTAGGTGTTCCATATGTAAGAAGGTGAAGTCAGAGGAACATAGACCTGTAGGCTTATTACAACCACTTCAAATCCTAGAATTGAAATGCGAAGATGTTTCAATAGATTTTGTAATTGGATTACCTTGGTCTCCAAGAGGCAGCAATGCCATATGGGTAGTTATTTACTAGATAAATAAAACATCCCACTTCATTATTATTCGAGATACTTTCTTAGTTGATGAGTTGGGAAAAATGTATGTTTTTGAAATGGAAATTGGAAAGTATACTAAGTATATGACTTGAATGGAATAAATGTGAATGAATAATTGGTTTCATGTTCATAGAAATACTTACAGAATTAATGGAAGGTAGTGGAATGAGCCTTAATTATTGAATATTCCTTAAAGGGAATTAATAAATGCTATATGCTACATGGATTTGTGACACTAATGAAAGTCAGGGATTGAACCAAATGGACTTATTGATTAATTATGACTTATTTAAAATGTTGCGTGCTACTTGAATTTATCACACTAATGAAAGGAAAGGCTTGAACCAAATGAAATATTACACAATTTCACAATTAAATATGAGTGTACTGACTTGAGATTGCCTTGTATTCTTATCAAGGATACAACTTTCTTAGGTTGAGACCCACCTAGATCCCGATCCTTGTCTATTCTTGGATTCTCGGTATGACACCATAATATCCCTAAAATAGTATTAAAGGACTCATTGGATACACTCATTAGATCTAGAATTGACAATTAGGCTCCACAGTTATATCCCATAGGAATCTATCTCTTCTTATCCCCATTTTACCTTGGAAGATCACCTTGTATTTGATAGGCATCGTATTATGGAATTCCATGGATTATGCTCCTTGGATTACACTCTCACCCTTAGCCAGGATACACTAATTACTGAGTTGGAGACCCTTGAGGTCTATGTTGCCTTTTTTGTTACCATGGAATTTCATTAATAAATTTCATTATAGGTTTTATTTTCATAAATGGGGACCTTCACTGTTATTAACATGTCACTTATTTATAAACATGTAATAATCAATAAATGGACTAGTTATGTTCAGACGCCAGCCAAGGGTTGAAGCATGTACTTTGGTATTTAGTTACATTGTCCTATTGTACTCTATATATGCATGATTTCACACTGTTACATTTCCATTACATAGATAAGAGGATATAGACATCGTTGTTGGTGGCCCATCGAGATTTATCTCACACCCTATCCAGGAACTATTTGGTACCTGTGGTAGATTACATGAATGCAGGTGTTGATAAAGGGAAGCATACGACTTAGAACACTTGATTGCTTACTATTTAGGATGGAGTTTGATAGAAGATGATTTTTCTAGAGCTTGAGATTCTTGGTATAGTCTTTTGATTTCTTTTATAATTTTGTGCAACATGTTATTCTTTCTATCTTATCTCTTTGTTTTATAGTTTTTCTTGATACATGACATATCATCATCAGTTGTTGTATGTTATTATAGTTATTTCAGTTTTTTACTATTGTATCTATTTTAAACTTTTCCATATATTTAATTATAATGATTCCACTATTTCCTACTGTTTATACTTACCTAATGTGCTACACTCTGGTAATGACAAAATAGTCTTACCATGGACACACCCTAGGCCATCGGTGCTTATCGGAAACTGGTGGTGTTCGAGTAGATGTTCTTGAGGACATATGGACTGAAAAAAATTCATATTAAGGGAACTGAAAAACAAGACCAATCTCAAGGGATTGCCTTCAATTACTCACATGGGAATTTTTAGCATAACAATCCTAACAAGTATAACAATCTTCTGAAGGTCTTAGTCGTAAAATATCTCTCGTGGATAGAACAATAAATAGAGCAATTCAATCCATACATTCTTAAACAATCAGAAACATATGTGGGTCACTAGGAATGTCAACCATTCCATAAATTGTACCAAATCAAATTCCATCAAACAAAATGGAAATTACATTAAAAAAATTCAATTTTAAAAACCCTTGAAAGGAATTAAAAGTCACGCCTTATTGGAATCCAAGGACAAACAACCATAAAACGTCATCCAAGGGGAATCACCCATGTGGTGGAATTTAATCCATATATAAAACCTCATATATGTGTTAAAACACATATTCCATTACTTAAACTATAATATGAGAAAACAAGGTTTAATTATATTTCATGGAGACACCCTAAAAATGGGCGCATGACACTCCGATATATATAAATAGATCGACAAGTAGTGAAGGTATGAGGCCACCTACCTTAGGCTCATTATAGATAGATTGTGCAATATCGATCTTTGATTCTCCTTGGGTTGGGAGAAATATAAAGAATTGATGAAGAACAAGATAATAGGGCATATGAACATAAATCCAAATAGTTCAATCTATAACAAGAATAATTGAGAAAGGAAAAAGGGGAATTGAGGCATTACCATTGAAGATCCACAGAGATGAATGAAACTTGATTCGAAGGTTGGATGGTGAACGTATCTCAAAGCATATATTAGATTCAAATAGGGAGATTTTCCATAGGATGAGGCTCTTTCTGTTTGAATAAAACCCAAAGAGGGTTAATATAAGATTTTTATTTAAAATTAAAATATTAAAAAATACACAGTAGGGCTCACACAGTTTATCCAAATAGTTTTTCAACCATATAGAAGCTGTGTAAGGATTCCATTAATATTTGGGCATAGTGTATGTTTACCCTACAAGGTTTTTCAAATAGTGAAAAAATCCTATTGAACCCTCTATCAAAGTATACTAAAATTGCAGAGCTACTACATGACTGTGCGACCCAACCCGAACATTTTTCACAGACTGTGTGACCTCCTATTTTCAACCAAAACTCAGGTTCTAGGATCCAGAACTACCCCAAACACCCTATAGACCTCAATGAACACAACAAGTATTCATAAAAGTACGTATTTAAGCAATTAAACTGAGAATTGATGGAAAAAACAAGATTTGTAACTCAAAGAAGAATCAGGTTCTTAAAAACTTCCGCCCTAAAGAAATTCATCCCGAATTTTCTTTCCAAGGGTGGTGAAGAAATATATGAGAACAACTCTGGCCAATATAATTGTACATTGGCCTCACTCTCCCAAGCCTCATCCTATACCTGGCCATGCTACCATAGAACCGGTAATAAAGGAAAAAACCATCAATGAAGAACCATTTTGCTATGATCCAAAATTCATATTGGATGCTCCTCAAAGGACACATCTACCTCTAACTCAACTCCTAGGGTATAAATGTGTGATACAGGACTAAATATTAACTTTTCATATGAGAAACATGGATGAAACTGTGCATAGCCCAGTACATATAAGGTAACCATAACCGATAAGATACTGGCCTGAATCTCTCTAGAATCTCAAACAGCCCGACATATCTCGGTGAAATCCTACCCTGTCACCTGATCCTCTTGTGTCCCAAACATAGTGAAACAAATAATAATACCTGACCCTTGACCTCAATCTCTAAAAGTCATATGTGGTGATTGGTGTATGATTTTTGATGAGACTGTGCAGTAGCCATTTGATTCTGAATCAACTGCACCTGCTCAGTGGTCTTTTGGACAAGACGAGGTCCAATCACAACTACCTCTCTTATCTCCTACCAACATTGGGGGTATTGACATGTCCTACCACAAAAATCTTCATATGTAACCATATTAACAGTAGCCCAAAATCTATTTTTCTATGAGAACTCAACCAGGGGTTTATGTCTTTCCCAAGAACTACTGAAATCTAGGACGCATGCCCGAATCATGTCCTCAAGCACCTAAATCATGCCGTCTGACTAACCATCCATCTGGGGATGGAAGACTATTCTTAGAAGCACCTGTGGACCCATCACCCTATATATCCCTGTCTATAAATGAGAAGTAAACTAGGAATCCCTATCTAAAACAATATATTTTGGGACTCCGTGTAGTCGTACAATCTCACGAATGTACAAGCACCCAAGATCATCAACACTGAAGGACTCATTGATCAAAATAAAATTTAAAACCTTCCCAAGAATATAAAAAAAACCCAAATGAAATCATTACCATGGGTTGACCTCAGCAAACCCATCACTAAATCCATTGTGACATCATTCCATTTCCACTAAGGAATGGATAGCTGCTATAAATGTCTGGCTGGTCGCTGGTGTTCCACCTTCAGCTACTGATATGTGGAACCTCTCAAGACATAACCAACTACTTCAATTTTCATACCTGACCATTAATACTGATGATGTAAATCCCAATACATCTGGGTGACACTAGGATGAACTACCCATACAGAGGCATGAAAGACTTAAATCAACTCCTTTTGCATGTCTACTGAAACCTATATATGACCATGTAATCATAGAACTTCATCCTCACCAACAGTGTAACTGAGAAGAGGGTCCTCACCTACCACACTCTCCCATAGAACTAGGCCTTAAGAATCTGATAGCTACCTCATCCTCACTCTATCCAGTAGGGTAGATGTAACATCTAAGAATGAAAGAAACATTTTCCCTTGACTGTCATGCACCTCCACGTACATCTAAAACAGCTACACCATAAGATTCAAATCACTACTGGATTGTTGCACTCCCTATATCTGATTCCTCCTACTTAGTGAATCATCCACTACATTACCTTTACCAGGCATATAGGTTAGCGAAATGTCAAAATACTGAAGGTATTTCACCCACATTCTCTACCTCCAATTCAGATCACACTGTCTAAATATGTATTTGAGGCTTTTGTTGTCTGTGAAACACTCTCCTAGTAAGTAATATCTCTAAGAACATAATGCATGAACAACCGAAGCCAACTCGAGATCGCGATTCAGGTAATTCCCCTCATGTGGCCTCAACTGCTGAGACCTGTAAGCAAAAAATCATCTCCCCTACATAATAACTGTGCCCTGCCCAAAACCTGATGCATCATAGTACACAGTGTAACCCCTTCCTGGTTCTATAAAAATTAGTGTCGGTGTTGAAGTCAATCTTCTTATCTTCTCTTGAAAGGTCATATCATAGAAACATGACCATAAATATTTCACACCCATCTTAGTCAATCCCATTAGTGGCACCTATAAGAGTGATAAGTCTTGTATGAGATGCCTTTACTAACCATCCTACCCCAAGAAACACTACACCTCAAAGAAATTTTTGGTATGTTCCTAGGAAACCACTGATCTTACCTTCTCTAGGTCCACTGATACTCCTATCCTTGAGATGATGTGACCTAGGAAGTGGATCTAATCTATCCCGAGGTGTCAATTTTTGAGATTATCATATAACTGATGCCCTCTCAGTTTATTCAAAACAATCTTTTGATTTTTGGTATGGTCATGTCTATTGTGAGAATAAACCAAGATATGATCCAAAAAAACAACAACAAATGAGTCAAGATAAGGATGGAACACTCGATTCATCTAGTCCATCAAGACCGTTGGTGAATTTAGGAGACTGAAAGAAATTACCAAATACTCATACAGACTATACCTACAACAAAAGGCTATGTGAGGTTTGTTTGATGATCTAACACGCACCTGATAATAACCAGATCTCAAATCAATAGTTTAAAAAATATGTGCTCTTTAGAGATGATCAAAGATATAATCTATTGATGAAATAAGATATCAGTTCTTAATCATAAACTGGTTCAATTTCCAATAATCAACACATAGACTATGGGTTCCGTCCACCTTTGTTTACCAAAAGAAATAGCAAACCCCATAGATATGTTCTGGGACAGATGAAAACCTTTCCCTCTAAATCCTTTAGCTACCTCTTGAGCTCTTGAAACTCCATTATATCCATCTTATAAGGTGGAATTTATATAGGTGCAACACCTATAACTATATAGATAAAGAACTCTACCTCTATCACCAGAGGTAAACCAAAAAATCATCTGGGAAGACTTCCCTGAAATGATAAACTACTAAGGGGAAATCAATATGACATGTTCCTTGATCATCTAGATATAAACTCACAATCTGGGATGTCACTCCACTAAACCCACGATGCTCAGATCTAGCTCGGCTCACCTGGACATCCCAATCCCCTTTACATAGAAGCTCTCCACCCTATGGTGATATAATACTCACCCTATAGAGATAGAAATAAATAAAGTATCAAAAGATAACCAACCATTCCATCATGATAATGATATCAAAACAAATCCTCTCAAGGATGTGGAGGTCCCATATTAAGTGACACCCTCCAATTTCAAGGGGGCACTCCCTACACGGACACACACCTTCCATTATTATCCCTAATAGAGTTTCTAGAATCATGACACCATCATAAGTAGAAAAATAAATCCCAAGGATCTTCACAATGGTCACATATATTAAACTATGTGAATAAATAGTATAAAAAAGTGTATAAGTTTAAATTAAGGCTACTAGAATAGTACCTGTGATAGTAGAAGGTCTGGGATGCTTCTCCTTCTGGGTTTGTTGCACTACATATGTCTAGCCTATACCACTACCCTGTGACACTACTTGGATACCCTGAGCTGATCCACCTTGTTATCATTGAGAATTTGGGATCTAGAAACCACAGCCATGACCACCACCTTGGCCTGAAGGACCTAATGTACTCCAATTCCCTGTCTGGTGAGAGGTTACAAACCCCACCTCTGAAGGTGTGAAGACCCTCTATTATCAACTGCTAGCAGAAATGTACTACAAAAGCACTATAATGGCCCATCTTTCCGTATGATCGGCACTCAACTTGGTCCAAAAAATACTATGGAATCATATTCCCTATCCTACTGAACTAGGATCACCTCACATGGCTACTTTAAGATACGTTTTGACTGCTAACATCACTATAAGGAATCTCTAGATGACGCATCCTACTACTGGTCAGTATAGTACCAGATCTAGGTACCGAAACACCCTAGCTCACAACTTCAAATTCTCTCAGGTTAGGTTACGTGATCATCGCTTGATTCACTATAGAGTATACATTATTCATCCTAAAGAAATTTACCTATGATCATAAGTCACACCCAAGACCATCCTCAAATAGCATATCCTTTGATACATCATCAGTCATTCGAATTAGTGTGAAGTGCTGGAGCTCAGTAAAATGGCTCAAATAATCCATAACTCACAATTTTCCATGATTTAGATGCATAAAATCCTAGGATATATCAGACTTCAACGTCTCGGGATAATAGTAATCATATAAGACTATCTAAAAATCTCCCTCTACCATATCCTGATGATATTCTTCTTGAGTGATAACGTCCTTCAATATCTTGGAGGAATCAAGTAGCATATACCTCACGGGATTTCCTCTCCTATCAGGAGGAATCTATAAATTCTTTAATATTGATAGCATGGAATATATCTAGAACTATGCATCTTATGGTCCTCCATCCCCTGAAAATGAGGGAATATTCTATTAATGAAACACTCATGTTATCTTTTCCATAGATGTGGAAGTCTATGGTTCTCCATAAAAGGTTTTCATGAACCTCATAAATCCTTTTAAGAACTATGCAGTGACACCAATATTCGGTATAATAGCTGGTTCCACAATTGGAATGACTGGAGGATCAACTAGTATCCCATGCACTAATACCTCCAGGGTATAATTGCCGCAACCCTCCGGGCATACTTCTTGAGGTCATCATGGTCATGAATCTACAATTCCATGCAAATGCCTCAATTCAAGATTTCCGTCAAGGTCCGTAGCTCAAAAAATAGATTCAAAATAGGATATGTCAAAACCTTCCTCTAAGAAATCACCCCTCTACCTACCCCATGGGCAAGGTCTATCTATTAAATGAATGACAAACTACCAAAATACCACTACTAAGTTTGGGTCTGGTCTAGTTTTCTATCAAAATAAATTTTAGTTACACTTGATTTCATAATCATTCCGTATTTATCACATCACTTTTTTAGAAGGGTAAACCCAATGGTATGCCAAATTCTGATATGTGGGGGCCCATACTCCCCACAAATCAATGTTGGACATCCATATATAACACATCATAACACAATTAAATTTAAGTCCTCAACATGATCCAACATTTTCTGATCCAAGAGGTCCCATACACCTCATGGACCAAAGCATGTCATCCATCCCATCTATACCATAACAAATACCATTATACCTATTACAACATCAGGCATATCTATCACGATATCTATCACAACCACATGAAATTAATAATGATATCTAAATGGAATGGAATAATGCATGACATGTGATTTCTAACAAGTTACTAATGATGCATGGGATGGAATACCCTCATATCATTGGGTTTCAACACAATAGACCCCAAAATGATATCAATAACAACAACACAACACTAGTGCGTCATTGAATAGTGTAATAAAATGAACTATAATAGCTCAAAATCCAAAAAAAAAACAATTTGATTTGAGGTAATTCTATATGTGGGATAGATACTCCTAGGAAAAACTTATTACCAAATCCCATTTCCTTCCTATCAATTTATATTGTCACCAAATAGTAAAGAAAACCAGAAATATTCATTTAATACCACTTTGTAACATCTCGAACTCAGATGCCACCTAATAATGCTTTTAGCCTGGTTGGCCACATGGAATAAAGTGAATCTCATCAAATACTAGAGGATGATGACTAGTAGTGAGGGACTAAGTGTGATAATGGGGAGACTATTCCCTCATTAGAAAATTATAACACAACATAATATAATAAAAAATAAATAGTAGAAGTAGTAATACCATTCAACAAAAGTAAACATCATAAGACCAATAATATAAATAACTAGAATTCATATCATACAAAATATGATTCTAAATGTTACATGTTCTAGAAAATATCCAAAACATGTTACACAAGAGTCATATAAAATATAGGCTCCAAAAGTACAAAAGGCCAAAAATAATCTCAGAAGCATCAAGATCCTCAGCTTGGTCCCTTTGTCTCCTACTCCTTAGCATCATATCAAGTACCTATAGGAGGGAACTTTCCTTTATCGATACCTACAGTCATATAATCTATTTGGGTCCAAAACATGACCCAAACATGGTTTGATACTAAATCCTAGGGGGAAACCACCCATGTTTTGTGCCAATATGTTAGTGAAAATATATAATAGGCATTGTGTAATAATGAAAGCATTAATCTAGGAAGTAATAAAAAGTAAAAAACCTACAATTACTAAGTTATATTTAAATTTCATTTCATTATTCAGTTAACAATTAAATTACATTGAATTCATAAGTCTCGAGATCCAGCATAAGACTAACATCCCCTTCATAACTGTTAGTACAATAGATACCTTAAAAGGATATCTATACAAGTATAAGTGAGGACCGAATCCAAGATTTTTCTTTGAATTATGATACACATCATAAGTCATTTCAATTCAATATTAAATTGATATCCCAAGCCCGTCCCTGACATTCCTATGTTGGAATTCACATATCAATCCATGGGAAAATTTCAACAAACACCCTGCAATCTTGTCCTAGTGAATCTCTCAGGAACCTGGTATCATTCTAGGTGTGGTAAAAATTCCTGTCAACTGATCCCATCCTTGGATATTCTATTGGGAAATCCCATGTACCAGCCATGAAATATAGTCAATTTCTTTTGACCCCATCCATGAAATCCCATAATGGATCCATGGTTCACTTGGCATTTAAGTACAACCTCTATGAGCCCATCCATAGAATCCATGTTTAACTTATGACTTAAACATAATTAACCATTTGAACCTCTCCATGGTATTCTAAACTGAATCCATAGTTCACTCAAGGAATATGGCACATTAGTCTATGATCCCGTCCATGGAATTCTAATATGAATCCATGATTCACTCAATTCTATTTACTATTTCATCATTCAATTCATTTAAAAATTTCATTATGAATGCTAAGGTCAAAACCCAAAAGCATATAATATAACACACCATTGAAGGGTGTCTCAAGAAAGGACGAGCCTCATAAGTCTTGGCCTTCAATTTACTACCATGGGAACATTTCTCATAACAAGCACCACATGAAAATTAAACTATTAAATGACTTTAACATTATTCAACTCACATAGGAACATAATTAAAAGCTGTAACTCATTCCTAATATGGAAATTGAAAAACTAGGCCCAGATCAAGGGCTTGCCTTCAATTATTCACATGGGAATTTTTAGCATAACAAGCCTAAATATCCTAAAAAGGTTTGGAAGGGCTTAGCGATAAAATATTTCATATGTGAAAAAACCATAAATAGAGTAATTAAATACATACATTCTTAAACAAGAAAGAGATTACATGGGTCACTAGGAAATTCAACCATAACATACCCTAAACTAAATCAAATTCTATCTAAAAAATGGAAATTACATTAACAAAAAAATTAATTTTTATTAACCCTTGAGTGGGAATCAAAGGCCCTCCTTATAGGAATCCTAGGAAAAAATACCATTAAAGGTCAATCAGGGGAACTCACCTATGGAGATTCCCTTAATCCAAGTATAAAACCTAATAAATGAGTTAAAAAACCTATTCCATTACCTAAACAACAATAGGAAACATCAGGGTTCAATTATAATTCAAGGAGACACCCTAAAAATGGGTGTGTGACACACCATCATATATAACCAGCTCAATAATTAGAGAAAGGCATGAGACCACCTACCTTAGGTTCGTGCTAGATAGCTCATCCAGTATCAATCTTTTATTTGACCTAGTTTGGGAGGAATCTGAATAATGGATGAAGAATGTGATATTAGGGCATATGAGCCTAAATTAAAATAGTGAAATTGATGTCCATAAGAATTGAGAATGGATAAAAGGGAATAGAGGCATTGCCATCTTAGATCTAAGTAGACTAATGACACTCGATTCAAATGCTGGATGGCAAACATAGCTAAAAACCTAGATTAAGCTCATAGAGGGAGATTTTCCATGGGATGAGGCTCTTTCTGTTTGAAGAAAACCCAAATAGGGTTAATTTAAGATTTTAATTTAAAATTAAAATATTGAAAAAAACTACATAGCAGGGCTTGAACAGTTTATCTAAATGGTTTGGAAACCATGCAGAAATCGAGAAATGATTCCTGTAAGACTAGAGCTTTTTGCATGGTTACCCCACACGGTTTGTAAAACTGCATGAAAACCATTTTAGTCCCCCTATAAAAGTCTTATAAAGTTGTAGAACTGTCACATGGCTGTGCGACCCAACCCACATGGTTTTCACTAACCTTGCGACCTCCTCTTTTCACCCAAAACTAGGGTTCTGGGCTCTAGACCAAACTTGAACACCGCAGAGACCTTCATGACCCCAACATAAATTCATAAAAGGCCATATTTAAGCAATTAAATCGAGAATTGATGTAAAAAAATGATACAAACCTCAAAGAAGAACCGGGTGCTTATAAAAATTTTTATATGTTATATCATGAATATCTTTATATTAATAGTATCTAATGTTTCATTTTAAGTTATTCATTTTATAGGGGTTATGATTCAAAAGTTACCAAATTTTCCAAGGGTTTATTCTACAATCTCATTTTTATTCAAGGTTGTTTATGTTTAAATTTTAATTGAAAGAAATTATATGATCATTCTATTTTAAACTACACATATTTGATTATCCTTTGGTAATAAACATATTTTATATATTTTCATTTAATTTTACTCTATTTGGTACATAATATGATTGAAAAATCATTTGTAAATGAAATCTAACACTACTACAAATATGACCTTTATCAGTGCTAGAAAAGGGGATTAACAGTGCTAAAAAAGCGCTGTTAAACGAGGCGAAGATAAAGGGGTGTCCCTTTTATCAGCACTAAAAAAAAGAACTGATAAAAAGGTATTTTATCAGCGCTCATAAAAGACACCTTTTATCAGTGCTTTTTTAAGCCCTGAAAAAAGTCAAATAAATAAATAAAAAAAGTTAAAAAGAATATATAATACGGGGGGGGGGGGGGGATATTTTATTAGTGCTTTACCCCCCTTTATCAGCGCTAGGCAGACCCCCTCACACTCTCCCTTGCACTTCCCTTGGCCGTACCATCCCCTACATGCCCGTGAGCTCCTCCTTGCTTCCACCCGAACTTGAACCCGCGACCTCCTCCCTTGCGCGCCTGCACCTTTACCACTAAGCCATTTCATTTTTTCTCTATTCAATGACATATCTATTTATTTATATATATATATAGTTATATTTATGCATATATTAATATAGATTCATATTAATATAAATATATTTAGTTATATTAATACATATAATTATTCATATATTAATATATATATATATATATATTTATTAGTATATTAATATATGATTATATTTATTTATATATATATAGTTATATTTATTCATATATTAAAATAGATTCATATTAATATAAATATATTTAGATATATTAATACATATATATTTATCCATATATTAATATATATACATATTCTTATATTAATATATATTTATATATGTATATATTGTTATATTTGTTCGTATATTAATATAGATTCATATTAATATAAATATATTTAGTTATATTAATACATATATATTTATTCATATATTAGTATATTATATTTATTCGCATATTAATTTATATTTATATTTATTTATATATATATTTTTAGTTATAATTTTTTATCTGTATATTTATCTGTATATTTATATATATTTATAATATTAGTTTTAAAAACATTTATAAAATATGTTTTTTATGTGAATTTATAAATAAATAAATAAATACATACATATATACAACACACACACATATATATATTTACGAATAAATACATATATATGAGTATTTGAAAATCCATAGAATGTTAAAACGACCATAAATTCTAATCCAGAAGTCCATTTCAACTCCACAACCTATAAAATCGAAGAAAATGAAACAATATTTGATATGATATACGTTTAAGGCATAGAAGACATCTGGATCAAAATTTATACCAATTTGAATGTTAAAAATCAGGGTATCCCAACTAAAAACACAGTTTTGGAGGCCTACTGGGCCTTTTTGTGCCTCCAAAAAACGTGATAGACAGTTTCCTTTGATCATTATCACACAGATATCATCGTAAGATTCAATTTGATATGCTGTAGAGCTCAAATGGACACCCAGATAAAAAGTTTTGGCCGTTGGAAGTTTGAGTTACATTTTGAACTTATTTTAGATATTTTGTTGGTTTTTTTATTTTTTGTGTCTTTGAATTATTATTAAATGATTATTAATCGATGATAATTAGAAAATTATTAATTAATATTATTTCTTAAAATATTTTAAAGCCATTTTCACTAATTTTATTATATATTAAATTTAATAATCTATTTATAATTATTCTAAAACATATTTAAGAAACATATATTATATTTATATCAATATAAATATACTTATATAACAATATATTATTTTTCATGATTTTTTTTAAATATAAACTTTATCGATGATTTGAACAAGTGCTGATAAAGCCCCAATTATCTGTGCTACTAAAAAAGCACTGATAAAGGGGTCCCCTTTAACATCGCTAAAAAAAGTTCTAATAAAGGGTAGTGGGGGCTTTATCAGTGCTAAAAAAAGAGATGATAGAGGGTCACTTTTAACTACACTATTTTGAGCACTGTTAAAAGTTCCCTTTATCAGCGCTGATAAAGGACCCCCTTTATAATGGATTTTTTAGCGCTGTTAAAGGGTGGTGCCATGGAAACACAATTTTATAGTAGTGCAACCTTATTTCCTTTTTGGTAGATGAAATTATTTTCCATGTACATATTTTCTAAAAATGATTCAAGAATATTATTAATATAAATTAAATTATTTTTTTGGTAATTTTCAACTATCTTTGAATTTGTTTTTGAGAATTTTAAAAGATAATATTTTAATGTTTCCAATTTACCACATTTTGACTATCTTTAAAAAGAGATAAATAATGTTTTTAATATATACAACTTGATAGTATCTTACCACCATCATGAATACTCTTTTTTTTGACTATTCCTTCACATATTTCCATGCTTATTTTTAAATAATTTATTTATAATATTCTAGAAATTATTTTATTTTAAATAAGTAATTTTAAAATGATAAGGGTATTTTTCTCAAGAATTGTTTGAGGGATATTTGAAGATGAATTTCATCTATGTAAAAATAATTTGATGAATCTTATTCCTTATTGAATCTGGGGGATAACATGAGTGGTAAAGACTACTCATAATCCTATATTAGACTTGAATTCAAACTGGGGGGGGGTGAATTTCTATAGGTACAGTATCAGTATTGTAGTAATGCGAGTACCATAGAAGCAATACTATTAATCCTGAATGGGATTTAGGGACACAAAAATATGACTTCAGTCATAGGACATTCGATCCATCAAAGTCCTTTTGTACATAGGGCCTATAATCCATGCAGTAGTGTAGATCCAACTTACTAGAGTGGCCAAAAGTGGATAGATTAGATCTGGAGTACTCACCACTATAGAGACAATCAAAACCAAGGACTAAAGGAGGGATATGTTAGTCATATTATTTTCCCATTCAACTCTACCCATGGGCACTCAAATTTGGGAGCAATGTTAAGGTGGAAGAATTGTTGAAGACTTAAAGAAGTTATAGGGAGGGATTGTTTTTAATATAGTCAGGCTATTCAAATAGATATAAGGGATTATCCCTATGGGCCTTCAGGCCTTGTAATTTAGGGTTTTCATCTTTGAGCCTCTAGGTCATTTAAGTGTTCCCTCTAAGCCCAGTTAAAAGTATTTTATCTAGAAATAAAAATAAAAAAATCTAAGGCCTTCAGGCCATTCCATCTAATCTTATGAATTTCCGAGGATATACTCTAATGATACCATCCACCTTATTTACCTTGATGAATTATGATCATATTGTTCTATTTATTAATTGAGTAAATTATTAACATTACATATGCTAGTTATTTTAATATGGATTATTATTTATTATTAATTCATGTTGATTATGTTGTATTGTTTATTTATATGATTAATTCATTAGACTTATTAAGTGATGGGTGAGGGTAGAAATTACATAGACCATTAATTCATCGATAGGTTTAATGAGACAACTAGATTGGGTAATTGGTGTTTTCCTACCCAATTATTTATGATGTCCTAGAATGGGGCCTTAATTGTTTGTTTATGATGTCTTCGAACAAGGCATTGATAATATTATTATGAGGTTTGAAATAATGCATTACATCACTATGAAACCATTTACTTTTATTGATTCAATTATTTTTATTCCTATGTTCACCATAAATATATTCACCTTTTGTGATATTAGTTATATATAATATTTGGCTATTGTTTATACCTACCATATTTTTCATGCTATATTTATTATGTGATAGCTTATTTTGTATGCTTTCCCTCATTAAGAATATGAGACCACCCTTTATTATGTTTTCCTTTCCCGATGATACTAATAAGAGATCTTTGAATGATTTCAGGGATATGATAGAATAAATAACAAATTTATCACTAGAATTTTAAAGTATTATTTCATTTTTTCAAAATGTAATGTGAGAATATTGTATGTATATAGTATCCCAAGAATTCTTGATTATTTGATCCTTTAGGATGTGATATCTCACTACTACAACCTGGCCCTTTATCAGTGCTAAAAACCGGCATTATCAGCACTAGAAAAGTGCTGTTAATGCCGACGTAGATAAAGGGGGGGGGGGTCCCCTTTATCAGCGCTCCGAGAAGCGCTGATATAGGGGACCTTTATCAGTGCTAAGAAAAGCGCTGATAAAGGACCGCCTTTATCAGCGCTTCGCTTAGCGCTGATAAAGGTCCCCTATATCAGTGCTTCTCAGAGCGCTGATAAAGGACCGCTTTATCTGCGCTTCTTTTAGCACTGATAAAGGTCTCCTATATCGGCGCTTGGTGGAGCGCTGATAAAGGGTTCCTTTATCAGCGCTCCTCTAGCGCTGTTAAAGGTGTCCTTTATCAGCGCTAAAAAAGCGCTGATAAAGGCCCCATCGCCTGCACCTATAAAACAGTACCTGCACACCTGCACACCAGAATACCTGCACAAAGTAGCACATGCACACCTGCACACCATAACACCCGCACCCAATATTTTGACCGACAATGGTATATACATTTACTTAACATCACGAATACAAAAAAAATGCATTCCTATATACATTTCAAACATTTTTTTACATGGTTACATTTACAATTATTCAACAACAGTTATAAACATTCATGTTTCATCCTTTGATATCCGTGATTCGATCTCGATGGTATTTGTTTCCAAACAAAGCATCCAAACTCAAGGAAAAAAATTCACCTATATAAGAAAACAAATATTATGTTAGTAATGCAATAATGAAAGAAATTAAAACAGTAATATGAAAGAATACATTAATATGGAAATGTGAAACTAAAATATGAAATTTTAAACTCAAAAGTTTTCATTTTCATAATAATGAAAGGGAATAATATAAAATCAATATGTTTTTGATTGATTTATCTCATTTAATAAATACTGATTCTTTATCTAATGAAAAGCTTTACCGGTCACACCATGCATCGTTCGGATTGAGGTGCGGTCGATTCGTACACGTCACAAATGACTCGTGGATCGTTGTCCTAAAGTATCAAAACAATCCGAACGCGTTTGCTTGGTTTGCCGTATGTCATTGGTGTTGTTTTCCAAAGTTTATCTCAATTTGAAACTGATATCAGACACTTTTAGCCATACCGGTCATGTCGTGCGTCGGATTGAGGTGAAGTCGATTCATACACGTCACAAATGACTCGTGGATCGTTGTCCTAAAGTATCAAAACAATCCGAACGCATTTGTTCAGTTTAGCGTATGTCATTGGTGTTGTTTTCCAAAGTTTATCTCAATTTGAAACTGATATCAGACACTTTTAGCCATACCGGTCACATCGTGCATCAGATTAAGGTGCGGTTGATTCGTACACGTCACAAATGACTCGTGGATCGTGTTCATAAAGTATCAAAACAATCCGAATGCGTTTTCTCAGTTTGGTGTATGTCATTGGTGTTGTTTTCCAAACTTTATCTCAATTTGAAACTGATATCAGACACTTTTAGCCATACCGTTCACGTCGTGCATCGGATTGAGGTGCGGTCGATTCATCCACATCAAAAATGACTCATGGATCGTTGTCCTAAAGTATCAAAACAATCCGAACGCGTTTGCTTGGTTTGCCGTATGTCATTGGTGTTGTTTTCCAAAGTTTATCTCAATTTGAAACTGATATCAGCCACTTTTAGCCATATCGGTCACACCGTGCGTCGGATTGATGTGCAGTCGATTCTTACACGTCACAAATGAATCATGGATCGTTTTCCTAAAGTATCAAAACAATCCGAACGCATTTTCTCGGTTTTGCGTATGTCATTGGTGTTGTTTTCCAAAGTTCATCTCAATTTGAAACTGATATCAGACACTTTTAGCCATACCGGTCTCACCGTGCATCGGATTGAGGTGCGGTCAATTCTTACACGTCAAAAATGACTTTTAGATCGTTTTCCTAAAGTATCAAAACAATCCGAATGCGTTTGCTCGGTTTGGCGTATGTCATTGGTGTTGTTTTCCAAAGTTTATCTCATTTTCAAACTGATATCAGACACTTTTAGCCATACCGGTCACGTCATGCATCGGATTGAGGTGAGGTCGATTTGTACACGTCACAAATGACTCGTGGATCATTGTACTAAAGTATCAAAAGAATCCGAATGTGTTTGCTCAGTTTGGCGTATGTCATTGGTGTTGTTTTCCAAAGTTTATCTCAATTTGAAACTGATATCAGACACTTTTAGCCATACCGGTCACGTCGTGTGTCGGATTGAGGTGCGGTCGATTCGTACACGTCACAAATGACTCGTGGATCGTTGTCATAAAGTATCAAAACAATCCGAACGCGTTTGCTCAGTTTGGTGTATATCATTGGTGTTGTTTTCCAAAGTTTATCTCAATTTGAAACTGATATCAGAAACTTTTAGCCATACCGGTCACACCGTGCGTCGGATTGAGGTGCGGTCGATTCGTACACTTCAAAAATGACTCGTGGATCGTTTTACTAAAGTATCAAAACAATCCGAACGCGTTTTCTCGGTTTGGCGTATGTCATTGGTGTTGTTTTCCAAAGATTATCTCAATTTGAAACTGATATCAGACACTTTCATCCATACTGGTCACACCGTGCGTCGGATTGAGGTGCAGTCGATTCGTACACGTCAAAAATGACTCGTGGATCGTTTTCCTAAAGTATCAAAACAATCTGAACGCGTTTTCTCGGTTTGGCATATGTCATTGTTGTTGTTTTCCAAAGTTTATCTCAATTTGAAACTGATATCAGACACTTTTAGCCATACCAGTCACACCGTGTGTCAAATTAAGGTGCGGTCGATTAGTACACGTCAAAAATGACTCGTGGATCGTTGTCCTAAAGTATCAAAACAATCCGAACGCGTTTTCTCGGTTTGGCGTATGTCATTGGTGTTGTTTTCCAAAGTTCATCTCAATTTGAAACTGATATCAGACACTTTTAGCCGTACCGGTCACACCGTGCATCGGATTGAGGTGCGGTTAATTCGTACATGTCACAAATGACTTGTGGATCATTTTCCTAAAGTATCAAAACAATCCGAACGCATTTGATCGGTTTGGCGTATGTCATTGGTGTTGTTTTCCAAAGTTTATCTCATTTTCAAACTGATACCAGACACTTTTAGCCATACCGGTCACGTCGCGCGTCGTATTGAGGTGCGGTCGATTCGTACACGTCACAAATGACTCGTGGATCATTGTACTAAAGTATCAAAACAATCCGAACACATTTTCTCGGTTTGGCGTATGTCATTGGTGTTGTTTTCCAAAGTTTATCTCAATTTGAAACTGATATCAGACACTTTTAGCCATACCAGTCATGTCGTGCATCGGATTAAGGTGCGGTCGATTCTTACACGTCAAAAATGACTCGTGGATCGTTGTCCTAATGTATCAAAACAATCTGAATGAGTTTGCTCGGTTTGGCGTATGTCATTGGTGTTGTTTTCCAAAGTTTATCTCAATTTGAAACTGATATCAGAAACTATTAGCCATACTGGTCACACCGTGCGTCGGATTGAGGTGCGGTCGATTCGTACACGTCACAAATGACTCGTGGATCGTTTTTCTAATGTATCAAAACAATCCGAATGCGTTTGATCAGTTTGGAGTATGTCATTGGTGTTGTTTTCCAAAGTTTATCTCAATTTGAAACTGATATCAGACACTTTTATCCATACCGGTCACACCGTGCGTCGGATTGAGGTGCGGTCGATTCGTACACGTCACAAATGACTCGTGGATCGTTGTCCTAAAGTATGAAAACAATCTGAATGCTTTTTCTCGGTTTGGCGTATGTCATTGTTGTTGTTTTCCAAAGTTTATCTCAATTTGAAACTGATATCAGAAACTTTTAGCCATACCGGTCACACCGTGCATCGGATTGAGGTGCGGTCGATTCGTACACGTCAAAAATGACTCGTGGATCGTTTTCCTAAAGTCTCAAAACAATACGAATGCATTTGCTCGGTTTGGCGTTTGTCATTGGTGTTGTTTTCCAAAGTTTATCTCAATTTGAAACTGATATCAGACACTTTTAGCCGTACCGGTCACACCGTGCATTAGATTGAGGTGCGGTCGATTCGTACATGTGAAAAATGACTCATGGATCATTTTCCTAAAGTATCAAAACAATACGAACGCGTTTGCTCGGTTTTCCGTATGTCATTGGTGTTGTTTTCCAAAGTTTATCTCAATTTGAAACTGATATCAGTCACTTTTAGCCGTACCGGTCACACCGTGCGTCAGATTGAGGTGCGGTCGATTCGCACACGTCACAAATGACTCATGGATCGTTGTCCTAAAGTATCAAAACAATCCGAACGCGTTTGCTCAGTTTGGAATATGTCATTGGTGTTGTTTTCCAAAGTTTATCTCAATTTGAAAGTGATATCAGACACTTTTAGCCGTACCGGTCACACCGTGCATCGGATTGAGGTGATTTCAATTCGTACACGTCACAAATGACCCACATATTGTTTTCCTAAAGTATCAAAACAATCCGAACGCGTTTGCTTGGTTTTCCATATGTCATTGTTGTTGTTTTCCAAAGTTTATCTCAATTTGAAACTGATATCAGACACTTTTAGCCGTACCGGTCACACCGTGCGTCGGATTGAGGTGCAATCAATTCGTACACGTCAAAAATGACTCGTGGATCGTTGTCCTAAAGTATCAAAACAATCCGAACGTGTTTTCTCGGTTTGGCGTATGTCATTGGTGTTGTTTTCCAAAGTTTATCTCAATTTGAAACTAATATCAGACACTTTTTGCCGTTCTGGTCACACCGTGCGTCGGATATAGGTGCGGTCGATTTTTACACATCAGAAATGACACGTGGATCGTTTTCCTAAAGTATCAAAACAATCCGAATGCGTTTTCTCGGTTTGGCATATGTCATTGGTGTTGTTTTCCAAAGTTTATCTCATTTTCAAACTAAGTAGTAGGAGTTCACTAATCTAAGGATATGAAACATAAGAAAGGGAGATAATAGATTCTCAATAAGTGTAAAGGGAGATATTAATGACCATATAAAGATAACATAAGTATTATGAATTCACCTTCATTGTCATATTTGTTTACATGCTTCCATCAGGTACGATGCCCATTCGTTTCTAAAGACATTTATATCATCTTCTGAATAGGAGTTTTTGAGACAGTCATAGTAGTACTGAAAAAATATAAATACACAAAGGATTAATAATTATTTTAAATAAAGTAGTAATTATTTTCAAAAATACCTCTTCAGGGATGCTAGTTTGTTCATGAAATATGATCTCTTTCATAAATTTACAAACATAATAACCGCAGTCCTTGTTATTTGTTTATTTCGGACACTGCAGAAACATCGAGAAAAATAAGTAATTTGTTTTGATATTTATTTGGATAGTGAAATATAATTATATATACCCAGATACTTCTCTATTTGTAGATCTTTTGGGCATTGTCTTCCTTACGCCTTGGATTCATTCCAGCCTTTAGACGATATTCATACACCGCCCTATCATAACAAAATCCTCATTAAAAGATAATATAAATTATATAACTAGATATTTAGTTCTAAAATGTTGGATCTAGTGTATTACAAATTGAAAATCGCCATCATTTGTGGTTGGTTAGTTTGATATCCATGCAGTGAATCCAGAAAATAAATCTTTGGAGTATCCAAATTGACTGCAATGAGCATCCAATGTTCCATAAAAACACAAAAAGAAATAAGTACTGATAGAAATGAAAATATAATTGATATGATTAAAATTTAGAGTTTTACCCTTGCATCGTTGGTATTAAAAAGAGCCTATTAGTCGTAATTCTTCTTTGAAACGTTCTGAGAAGATTTGACATCAATTCAGCCTGAAAATTAGAATCTATTTCTGTTCGTTGTGTAGAAATGGTGTGGGGACTAACGAGTCCAAATTTGTATTCATGGGAAAATCCCTTCAATTGTTTTTCATATATATGCCTGTGAAAAATATGAGATGTATTTATCCATAATTATCAAAGTATATCAGCTTCTGTAAAATCAAATCATGAAAACATACCTCATGTATACATTTATAACTGAGGCGCCTAGCCAGTCGTATGTGATGATATCAGAAATAGTGTATGCACTAACGAAATCTATTGTTTCCTCTCCATACATATCTTTTTCACAAACAATTGTATGACTCTTGCCGTATTTCATTTTCGTATCCACATGATCTTGCAATGATATTAAATGTGGATATAGAACGGGCGGGGTGAATGCGCTCTCAGTAGATCGTTTTGATCGGTTGGTTGATCCAATGTTGGAGCCGCTCTTTTGTTTTAGCTTCTCCATTTTATTCTTCTGTAATAAAATTCATCAGTTCAGCCATTTTCTAATTTAATGTTAATGGTTCTGCTTGAAAAATGAGCTGGAAATGAATACCTCCTGCTCGACATGTTTTTTTACAAGATTCGACGGCCATGCAACGAATGTTCCAGCAGCTTTTTCCACCGTATGAATGTCGTCATCGTCATTTGGCATGGGTAGCTCAGCGCTCGGCTCATGAGCTACGTTAATCGACACTTTGGCATGACCGGTTGGAAGTGGTCTGGAGTGTAGCGTGCCATTCTGCATATTGAACACCGTAGCCCTCGCTACAAGGCGATGGGTGGGAGTTGACAGATATAAATCACAGTCATTTTCACCCTGTAGAATGTCATTACATGAAAGGTATCAGTGTCTATGTGATTCACATCTCAAAAAAACGAATATTATAACATTGATTACCTCGGTTAAGTCAGGTCTTTGAGGGGAATGGCTCGCCTCAAAGCTGGTGAGGGGTGGATCTTCTCGCGGGGGTTGTTCTTGAGTTGTTTTTTCTCTTCGCCTCTCCTCCATAAAACTTGTTAGCATCTTTCCCTGAGTTTGGATTAGTTCTTCAAGGTTATCTACTTTATCTCTCATTACATGCAATTCTTTAGTTTTTTCATCCTCTTGTTTTTTTTTCAGAAAATATGTCCGGGGTGACACCCCAAAACCCACACCTCTGACGCGGCCATACTATTCTAGCTGTTTCAAGGCCGTTGAAAGTATGCCTACATCCGGTGCGGGTGTTGTTGATTCCTGTGACTATGTAAAATAGAAAATATGAAAAAATAAGTAAGCATCGTTATTTAATAGTGATTTAAAGAAAAACAAGTTTATATTATGTCATACTTACACATGTTTCCCACACTTTTTTTGTGTTTTCATCTATTAGTTTCCCCTCTTTATTAACACGAGCCTCCTTCCATAGCACATGGCGTGGAATGGAAGTGACTTGAGATTTTGCTTCATCAATCTGCATATAAATAGAGAAACATGGTTACAGTTTTGTTTTATGTCACATAAAATTTTTACAGTACTTTTAAAATACATACCAATTGTTTTTCAATTGAAGCGTACCCCAACCTTGCTTTACGGTAGGGGTACACTGGTTTTGCTTCCCGTTATTTATTTTCAGCACTCAGTTGCTGTTTCATAAATAAAAACCTATCAATCAACATGATGAATAAAAGCAACATTACACAACGTATAACCAAACACAATGTACCTAAAAATTCTGTTCCGCACGACGGTTGCAAAACGCATCCCATGTTCCTTGGGATATCAAGTGTGCATAAAGAGGAGGCGGGTGCGGCTTGATTTTCCCTTCGGCATATTTTAGATGATGTTTCATTAAAATGCTGTGAAAGCCTCTATGAATCCTTCCTGCCAGTCTGAAAACATATTCTTTGTGCGAAACATCTACTATAAATGCACTCTGCAAGAGATGATGAAGGGTTAGTCAATATTTCAATATTTTATTTTATTTTAATAAATTAAATAGATGATATCATAATTTTACCGTAATCTCTTCCCACATTAATGTTTTAAACCCACTGACAACATGGTGCCACGACTCTACGTCAATCGGCACACGTTGTCGAGTGATGATTCCAATGTAGCTACTAAACATGGCTTTGTTGGGGTTTACATGCTGGCCTAGCTTATTCCATCCCACCTCATATTTGATGCCTTTTGTTTTTGCCTTAAGGATTTTTGCTAAAACTGTCAAACTACGACGCACCTATTTTTTTTGTTTCGCTGGGGTTTCATCGCCTACCATTTCCTCAGTTTCTGCATCATCATTATGTTTCTCCGAAGCGCTAGCATCGACACTGACACTAGCTACAACAGGTTGAGAGACCTGTTGTACATCAACAGTGGGACCAGCTGCAACAGGTTGAGAGACCTGTTGTCTCTCAGTAGTGGGACCATCTGCAACAGGTTGAGAGACGTGTTGTGTCTCGGGATTGGGTGCATCAGCAGGTGAAGAAGTCATTATCTGCAGAACTGGTTTAAAATTTAATTTAGATTACATAAAATCAGCAATGAACAGATAATAACATAATGTAACACAATCTATATTACAATAAAAATCAATAACCAGATTATTGAACTCTCTTTTTTTAAAGGCTGAAGGGATTTGAACCCTATATCAACTATCCATATCCCTTCATTGTGGTATCCTCTGACATAAAAAATGTCGTCTACATTGGGACCATTGCGAAATGATTGCGAAGTCCCAATGAAAGGGTCATCTTCCATTGAATTTTCATCTGACCCTTCAACTGTTTTGGTCGATAACAGAAAAATTGACCAGTTTCGGTTTGCGGGATCTGGAACATAAAATACTTGCACTGCCTGTGATGCCATTATAAATGGTTTGTCTTTCTCCCCTTCCTTATTGAAATCAACTTTCACGAATCCCAAATCATCTATTTTAACAGCACTCCTGTTATCAACCCACTTTCATTGAAATATTGGAACTTGAAATTCCGTATAATCCAACTCCCATATTTGTTTGATGATGCCAAAGTATGACATATTCGCATAAATTGGATTTCTGTCCTTAGCACCGGAAACATGCATCGCTTCAGCCACAAGTGTAACCCCACTATTCTTCATGGTACTGTCTTCATCATGTTCATTAGTATAAAATGTATAACCATTAACTACATAAGCATTGTAAGATAATGCATACACACTTGGTCCTTCGACTAGCCATCGAAGTCGTTCCGAAATTGACTTTGGATTTTCATCTGACTTCTTAAAAATATGATCTCGAAACCATCCTATAAACTGTCGATTATGTGTATCTGATATCCATTTTTCAGCCCATGATGGATTCAAATTCCTAAGAATTTCTTTGTGGATTTCAACATATGGGTCAATGTCAAAACTGTTATACAAAACATAAAGGTGGGCCTGCTCCCGATCTGTAATATTGATTGTGACAACCTTTGTTCCAGAAATTCCTTCACCCTCAAGCCGCCCAGTGTGACGAGATTTTGGTAAGTCGATGCTTTCCACACCAGAAAAGTATTCGGTATAGAATTCAACAGCTTCCTCAACAATATATCGCTCTGCAATACAACCCTCTGGCCGACTTCGATTTTTGACATACCCATTCAAAATCTTCATATACCATTCAATGGGGTACATCCATCTGTAATGTACATGACCACACAGTCGAATCTCTCTCACCAAGTGGACCATCAAATGAACCATCATATCAAAAAATGAAGGCGGGAAGAACATTTCTAATTCACATAATATGACGGCAATTTCTTTTTCCATAGCTGGCAATTTCGCCGGGTCTATAACTTTGCTGCATATAACTTTGAAGAAGAAACACAGTTTCGTTAATGTATGGCAGACATTCTTGGGAAAAATGCAACGTAAAGAAATTGGAATGAGATTTTGCATCAAAACATGACAGTCATGTGATTCCAGACCTTTTAACTTCAAGTCGCTCAATGACACAAGGTTACTGATATTTGAAGAATACCCCTCTGGAACCTTTACGTCATTCAAGAATTTGTAAAACTGATATCTCTCCTGCCTGGAAAGAGTGTAAGAAGCAAGAGGAAGAAATGTTCGTTTTTCACCCTTCACTGGTGCCAACTCTTCTCGTATTCCCATCTCAACCATGTCCAACCTATCCTTAATTCCATCTTTTGTTTTGCCAGATGTATTTAGCAACGTGCCGATAACACTGTCAAATACATTTTTTTCTACATGCATAACATCAATAAAATGTCTTACATATAGACAATTCCAGTATTGTAATTCAAAAAAAATTGATCTCTTTTTCCAACCGATTTTCGTAAGGTTTTTCGAAGCCGGTTTACCAAAAGTAGTGTCCACATTTTTAACTTTCTCAAACAATTGATCTCCTGTTAGTGGAGATGGTGCTGTACATTCTTCTGAACTTCCATCGAATGATGTCTTCCAAGAACAGTACTTATGTCGTCGCGGTAGAAATTTGCGATGTCCTAGAAACACGATTTTCGATGAATGTTTCAACCTAATTGATTGTGTACCTTCCTCGCAAACGGTACAGCCTTGAGTTCCTTTAATGCTATATCCTGACAAATTTCCATAAGTAGGGAAGTCATTTATCGTCCCATACAAAATGACTCTCAAAGTGAAATCTTCCTTTCTGTAAGCATCATACAATGTAACACCTGAATCCCATAATAATTTCAAATCTTCGATAAATGGAGCTAAATAAACATCAATATCATTACCCGGTTGTTTTGGTCCTGATATAAGCATAGATAACATGATGTATTTTCGTTTCATGCATAACCACGGTGGTAAGTTATAATTTATCAACATAACTGGCCATGTACTGTGACTGTTGCTTTGAAAACCAAAAGGATTCACTCCATCTGTAGATAACGCAAGACGAAGGTTTCTCGACTCGTTTCCAAATTCAGGATACTCATGATCGATTCTCTTCCACTGAGGAGAGTCTGCTGGGTGATGTAGTATCCCATCTTTAATTCTTGCATCTGCATGCCATGTTAATTGTTCTGCAGTCTCCTCACTTCGATATAGGCGTCTAAACCTTGGAATGATTGGAAAGTACCATACAACTTTATTAGGACTAGATTCATCTTTCTTGTATCTAAGAAGCACCACACTTTGGGCATTCTTTAAGTGATTTGTGGTCCTTGCGAAACAGCATACAGTCATTCGGGCAGGAGTGTATTCTTTCAGAGATCATACCCATAGAGCGTAGCATTCGTTTGACATCATATGTTCGGCTCGGGAGCTCATTTTCTTCTGGTAGCATGTCATTCAAGAGGGAAAGTAGTTTCGTAAAACTGTCGTCACTCCACCCATTATTTGCTTTCAAATTATACAGCTTCAGTACGGATGACAATGCTGTATATTTAGTGCAACCAGCATATAATGGCGTCTTTTCACAACTTTTTAACTTCTCAAACAATTTTGGGAAATCACAAAGTTCATCTTCGAAGGTACTTGTCATTTTCTCAATACGATCTTCATCATCATTCACATCTGTAATCACATCCTCCATACGGTCATCTTCATTGTTCATGTTTGTAATCATATCAGATGATCCATAAAACTCAGTGTCACCCCAGTCACTACTTACATTCGTTGTTTCCCCATGTTTATTCCAACATGTATAACTTTGATCTATTCCGTGACAGATCAAGTGTACTTCCAACTCATCTGGACTAATTTGTTTTGAATAACAACAACGTAAACACGAAAAAAGGATTTGAGAAGAGTCACATGCACGATCTTTTGCAAACTTGATAAATTCTTTCACGCCTTCTTCATACTCTTTTTTCAACTGATTTTCATTCATCCATTCTTTATTTATATTCATCCTATTTGAAATCCATAGGATGAGTATATAGGTTAGAGGAGAAATGACTTCTCGAACCTTTTCTGGATAACCTAGAACTCCTTCCAAGGAAATAATGTGACCATGAAACAATACTTCTTAAACAAAATATGGGGAATTTATAATATTGTAATAAAGTCAAATCTCTCTAAAAACACCCAAAACAACCTCCAGATTATTGGAGTACTCCTATATATTTTAATACACCAAGAAGTATTCTAAAAAAACGAGAATGGAGGTGTCTAGAAAGATATTAAAGATCTAGTTCATCAGTTCCATGAAATAGATAGAGCATTGGTGATCCCAAATGGAATTTATAAATAATTTAAATTTCCATATCGACTTTAAAAATCTATCTTTTGAGCATCCTCTTCCCAAACCCTCAACTGTTGGGACCCTGATCTCTAGAAAATTTTCAAAAACCAATAGAACCTTATAAGATGGTCAAACAAATCATCAATTATAGGCAATATGTAATTATTCACTACTGTCACCTAGCTATGACTATGGTAGACTGTTAAAATTAATAGGCTATGATATGACTTCATTGAAAACATAATTGGAAAATCCCATAGTGACATGATCATATAGATAGAACCATTTCCCTAAAGATCTTCTAGATAATCTTTTAGCTCCTCTAAATCGGCCAGAGCCTTATGATGTGATGGAATGGAAAATGGGATCTTCCTATGAAGGAAATAGATAGAAAACATAAACACTCATTGGGGAGGTTATCCCATGAAGTCCTCTAGAAATGATTTTGTGTACTTTTCCATGACCACTGGAATTTCACATGAAGAACACTTCTCAACAACCCCAAGGAAAACCTTGGAAAAATGACATGATATGAACCATAACATAGAAGCAACTTGTCATACCCTCCATGGTTATAGATCACAATCTCCATAAAAGACATGTAATCTCCTGTTAAGAGTAAGTAACTGAACCCAATGGTGATAATAGTCATCTAGTGCACTAAATCCAATAAAAAAATCCAAGACGATAATGAGGTTGGAAAAGACCAGGTCCAAAACATGGAATTCTGAAATGTCCTTCATGCCAAGTACCACAACACAAATCTCAAAGAACATGAAACCATGACCATTTTTCCTACCCAAAAGGGTTAGGAAATACATGAAATAATTCATAAACTCTGCCGTCATAACCAAGTAATAAAAAAATATGTGAAATTAATGACTAGGATTCACCATTTTGAAATGAAACCAATACTATAGAAGAATTAAAAAAAATTCACCTCGAATTGTGGTTGGCCAAGATTATGAGTCCTCATGAATGACCTCTACTGCATTGATTTTTTCTGGATTAGACTCGTCTATGTATTATTTCCCTATTAAGAATCCCCCTTTCTTTTAGGATGTGACCCTCCACCATTTGAAGCCTATTATTTTAACTAAGAGCCCTTAAAAAAGTGGAGACTACACCACCCATTAATGGAACACCATTGAGACCAATATTTCAATTAAAATATGCCTCTCACATCAATACCTTGGGAAACACCTAAAAATAGGTTGGTAGACTTAGAACAATAAGAATAAATCTGATATATTTCCTCAAACCCATCTCAAAATTAATAGCCATAAGATAATCGTTCGTGGGGAGATAAAGAGATACATGAACCAAATGAAAACACCAAAACATAAGAATAACTAAATAAATCTAATGAAGTAGTGGGAAATCATAAAAACAACCCATAGTCAGGATCAAAACATAACGACAATCCCAAACCACCCATGGAAACTGAAGATTCAACACGAAGAATAGTTGGCCAAACACTTACCCATTCCAAACATAATTAATTCATGAAAATTCAATTTGAATCACCTTAAGAAGGAGGCCCGGTGGCGGAGGATAAGGAGGTGTCGACAGCGGAGGCACTGGAGGCAGCGCCGAGGCAGCGCGGAGGCAGGGTGGAGGCAGGGCGGAGGCAGCAGAGGCAGCGGAGGAGGAGGAGGAGGAGGAGGAGGAGGCCACAGTGGAGGAGGAGGCAGCAGAGTAGGCAGAGGAGGAGGAGTCGCCGGTGGAGGAGGAGGATGAGGCTACGGACTAGGAGGAGGAGGAGGAAGCGCCAGTGGAGGAGGAGGAGGACGAGGCCGTGGTAGAGGAGGAGGAGGAGGAGGAGGCGACGGCCAGAGGAGGAGGAGGCGGCGACCGGAGGAGGAGGAGAATGAGGAGGAGAAGGAGGAGGCAGCGGCCGCACCGGAGGAGGAGGAGGCGGTGACAGCTGCGGTAGCGGCGCAGAGGAGGGCTTCAGAGGAGGGCTTCTGCGAGAGCTTGACCGGGTGCAGGGAGGAGGAAGAGGACCTGCAGGTTTTTAACAAATCCGTGTGAGCCTTTATCAGCGCTAGTAAAAAGCGCTGATAAAGGGTGTATTTATCAGCGCTAAAATGAAAAGCGCTGATAAATACAACCTTTATCAGCGCTTTTTTAGCACTGATAAATAAGCCCTTTATGAGCGCTAAAAAAGCACTAATAAAGGGGCAAGCCTTTATGAGCGCTAAAAAAGCGCTGATAAAGGGTACACCTTTATCAGTGCTTTTGTTAGCGCTGATAAAGGCAGGTGCATGCCTTGCCCAGTTTTGTGGTAGTGTCTTGTATTTTTTCCCAATGTAGTAAGGCACCCAATAGATCTGGCTACCTGATTCAGTATATTACAACCCATCATATGAATTAATATGTCACCATCATTAGATAAATACCTACTATCCCAATGTTTTCCATAAAATAAAAATATAAATATTCTAAAAACTCAATCACTTTTTATTCTATACTCACTTGGAAAATAACATCCCCATATGACATTCGCTTAAATTATTTATCCACTATATTATCCTTCATTGGGATATATGTTATCTCTAAGTTATAATCTAATAGAAATTACACATTTATTATTTTCCACAAATTTAAATACTTTTAAAAAATGATATATAATAAACTATAATGATATTTATAGACCATAAATCATTCACTTGGAAACTAATTAATCCGTAACATATGTATAAATACAATCACTACAAGACCCAAATCATGTATATCGTAGTTACATTAATGAGGATGAAACTATGTAGAACCATATATAATTTTTTATCTCTCCTACATCAGTACACATACAAAATATTAATGAGATGTATCATAATATACATCATATACAATACCCTATTTAGGTAGTCGAATAACTAGAGAACTCATCAACTTCTCTTTAAACTTTTCAAAGGTATATTGAAATTATATCATCAAATTATGACATTAACTTTCATAGTTAAATATAATAATGGGTTCACAATATTTAAAAACATAGGTATGATCTTCTTATAATAATTAGACAATTATAATAAACTATACACTTAAAAATTAATATTTGGTGGGTTATAGGTAATAACTACTTCAATATTCACTAGGTCCACTACTACATCATGATTAAAAATAATATAATATAGGAATTGAACCTGTTGGTACATAATCAAAAAGTAAATATATTTTTATGTTACTGATATTCCTTGAGAAGATATTAGGATTATCTACATGATTATATTATATATTTGAGTAAAATAAAATGAAATAAAACAATAATACTAAAAAAATTTAAGATAGGGTTGAGTCACCATATTTATAAGCCTTATAAACACAACTAGTGCATTTGTTACTCTTAATTACAATCCTAAAAACATGAATATAATGACATTAAAAAATTATCTTAGGGACTTCCTCATCTTTATCTCTTATGTGGAAGTATCTAAATCATAAATTCATATAAGAAATGAAACACTCCCATCTTAATTGATAAAAAAATAATCTGACCTTAAAGGAGGATAAAAATTATTCACACTCACCTAGTTAAATAATTGGTAATATATACATAACCTCAAAATTCTATCTATATTCTTTACAAATAACACTAGAGTGGAACATAGTTATAGATCACATTGAATAAAAAATTTATAAAAATATTCCTCAACCTAAATACTAAAATCCTAAATTTCTATAGGTTCTATATGACAAGTTAGTATAGAAATAGGAGAAAATCCTAGGTATAAGTCTATCACAAATTCAATATCTTGCCTATGTGAAAACTTGTAACATCCTCTAGAAAATTAGTTCCATAATCACTCATAGATTTAAAAAGCTTAGATATCTTCATTTGAAATGAAAAAAGTGTTAAATTATATAAATTATATGTTATAATATATGTATCAATCCATATCTTCCCAAAATAAATACATCTTTCTCAAAAAAGCACAACATTATAACCATCAACGTTATATAAAATCACCATCCATCAATAACAATCAACCCAAGATTTTGTAGAGTATAAAAAATATATTCCAAGGATAAAATCATATGATTCCATCCAAAAAAAGACTATTTTCCATGAAAATAAATATCATCCTCTAGTCAAATTTTAACAAAAAATATCATAAAACCTCATCTGACTTCTTGTTAGAGTAGTTATTCCAAATGGCCTTTGAATCTTCTCTACTGAATGTTTTAACCCTTTAACTAGTAAAGGCATAATAAATAAATGTGAAACAATAGTAATAAAAAATTGAATAATTAGTGGAGTAAATTAAAATATTACTGAAAAAATTATGATTAATCCACCTCTTGAATATATATTGATTGTAGTTATCCACCACCTACTCCTACTTCTCTCTATCCAAATTTCCACCTTCACTTAATTCCATCATTCTGTCATTGAGGATTTTGAGCTCATCCATGATTATATATTCTATAACAACCCTATTCTAGTAGTCACAATAGTCATATACCCTATTTATGTTAAGAAACTATTGTTGAGAAAGTAAAAAAAACTAATGGGGTGGATCATCAATTGTCAAACTCTTCTCTAAATCGTCTAAACACTTTGAAAATATTGTAATACATCATGGTGGTGAACTTTACTAACATAAAAGAAACATAAAATGAATTAGTGTACACCAAATGGTTTTGTATTACCAATATTGAGAAATGAGTATTCTCTAGAACTTATCTCCCATGGTTATTCCCTAATTCAAATTTACATGGAAATTAATAAAATCTACTAATATCCATACTATACAAATTTCTTTGAAGAGAATCCTCTATAATAAACCTATAATCGTTAATAAATTCTCCAAGATCTTATATTTTAATAATATATTTTACAAAAAAATTTAAATTATTTATAAAATTATACCTTTAAGGTTGTGACGCACCAACAGAAATAAAACCATTGAAGAAAATTATACTAAAGGAAACAATTAACAAAATTCCTACGAAAAACTGTAAGACCTTTTATTATACTATAATTATTTCACTAAAAAACATTTTAATTTATGACATAATAATAGGGCAATATAACTATAGTGTTATGTTAAATAGAATTGTATGAACAGTAATATAGAAAATTAGAAACGAATTATAAATACACACTATAAAATTTAAAATAATATAATGGTATAATGAATAAAAGTAAATGGAATAACTAAGATGTTAAATTTTGTTGTGACTTTTTTTAGTAGGAATATCACTCCATAATGAGGAAAAAATATGTGAGGCGATTTAATACATTAACTATATCAGTTCTCATGGGCCTAATGCTTTCCTAGACTCTTTCTAAAGGATCTCTTGGGACACTATGAAGAGCATCTTGATCAGTGTGGTGCATGAATATTTTCAAGGTGGTAATCTTCCTCGATTACCTTATTCTACTCGGCCTGTTCTTGTGACCAAGTTAAAATACCCCCAATATTTGAATCATTATCTTTTTATTATATTATGAAATGTTCCCTATAAATTCCCAGCTAGCATTCTTAACAAAAGGATTTATCCCTCCATTCCATGTTTGGTGGCTGAAAAGCAACATGGATTTTTGAAAGGTAGGTCAATATAAGGGTTTATTGCATTGTACCATGAAGTTATAAGTGACATAAAAAAGAATACCTTTGGTAGAAATGTTTCCATCAAATTATATATAAGAAAATAAAATTATAGAGTTTAATGGACCTTTATTAATAGGTTCTTTGCAAGTATGGTATTCTCAATGTGGGTTATTTATCTTCAATTTTTCTATTTTAGATCCCCATGGATGAACATGAATTTTATGGGCAAACAATTAGGGGTTTTCAAAGAATTAAGAGTTTTTAGGTAGGGATATCCCCTCCCACTCCATTTTTATCATTTATCATGATGTTTAAAACCATTAATTTATTCATTTAAATGAGGAGGACAAGGTTAAACCATACCGCATCAAGCATTTGTTTGGGGGTATCACTCATCTCATGTTTTAAAATGACACCAAGTTATTTGTTAATGGTAGTAGAATATCCATTCAGGGGGTTAATGAATCTTTAGAGGTTTATTGTTCTTGGAGTTGGGAAACTTGTCAAACGTGAGAAGAGAAACTTTTTTGTGCCTAACAGATGCTCAGAGAGGCAGATACATGCTTTGGAAACTAGTCTAGTCATGAACAAAGGGTTATTCTCTATGATATAGTTTGGTTCCCCTATATCCCCTAACACCCTGATCATAAAAAATGTTGATATGGTTATTGATAAAATCATGGGTCACATTTTTAATTGAAAAAATAGGTTCTTATAATTTGGAGTGGAAAATTAATATTATGAAATCTGTACTCTCCTCCATCCCCATGCATGTCTTTTCCACCCTGAAGGTTTTGAAGAAGGTTATTTCCAACATTAAATGCACTCTAATTCTCTTTTTATGGGATCTACACTTTCATGGTAAGAATCATTGGGCTTTTTTGGGTAATCTTGATAAACACATTAATGGGGGGGGGTCTTAATTTAAGAAGTGTCTCTAGTACCATGAATGGTTTTCATGCTAAACGTACTTGGGAATTACTTGAGGGAAAACATTTGTGGGGAAAATACATGAAAAGTAATTATGGTAGTGAAGGAATATCATACATATTGAAACCCTCTAAAATTATGAAGATGATTCAACATCATGTTCCATTATTTTAGTAGCATGACTATTTTTTAATTTTCAAGGGAGATATTAGTTATTGAAGTCACAACTAGTTTGAGGATATTATTGGATTACCGAGTTTCCCTGCTCTACATATCATCTTCAGGGAGAGTAGTGGGAAACCTAACTTCATCCATGCCACACAAGATGATGATCAAAGGAGTATCTTTGAGAACATTGAGACGTACAATGACCCGAATAAGTTTTTCTTCACAGGTTTCATAGTTGGTACCCTTTAAATTATAGAATTTATCAAAAATAAATATGTTTCTTCTCCTCAGGATCATTAGGGTGAAACCTTATTTTTTAAGGAGATTCCATCAAAGTTTCTTTTATTAGGTTGGATTATCTAGAACAATTCATTTCCTTCTAATGAGAATATTCAATGAATATGGTTTATCTTTTCTTCTAGGTGTTTGTTTTTTATGATTCTATAGACCACTTGTTTTTTAGTAGTGAATGGGAAAAGGCTATCTGGAGTTTGTTTGGTCAGTTTACTAGATGGTCTGAATATTTTTCCTCAACCATGAATTTCCTTCAACATTGGTTTCATGGTGCACACAATCAAATTGCTGAGAGAAAGTCCAGGTTGTTAATCTTCACAATATTTTGTTGTTTTCTTAGGTAGTCTATAAATTAAAAAGGCATCAAACATCACCAAAATCTATCACATGTATCATCCTTAACATGAGGAACATAATTCTGGATTTCTCCAGGTTGCGAAAAGACTTGGGGAATAATCCTTCCCTCTTGCATTTTTTCCCTCTAAATCCCCCCAAACAATACTACTTCTCGAGGAAAAATATCAGATGGAGGCCTCCTCTCTTGAGGAACAAATTAAACAAAAATGGGAATTTTTTTCATGGTTTCTATGCAAGGTGGAGGAGTTATTAAAGACCCCAAAGGATTAGTTGTTGTTTCTTTCTATACCTTCTTTGGGAGTGGTGATTCCCTATAAACAGAATACCCTTCCATTCCCACAGGGCTACTTCTCTGCAATGATAGAAACATTTCTATCAGGGAGATTAAGACTGATTCATAGGTAATCTTGAATGATTTTTCAGGTAAATACCATACTCCCTGGTCTATTGAATATACCATCAAAATATGAAAGTGACTTATTGATAATCACATGACCATTATTCATACTTGGAATGTGGGAAATTTTGTGGAATAATTTATGTCTCCTAAAGAATCCTAGAGTGACCAACTCCATTTCTTTTCTAGTCCTCGGTATTTCCCCCCTGTGGATACCATCTTTGTTCGTGCTGATTCTCTTGGGATTCATTATTTCAGACCCCCTTAATTGTTTTCCTTATATTCTCTTCATTCAGTTTCCATCCAATAAATAAAAATTATTTGGTCATCAACATGAATAAATTACTCAATCACTATAAAAGATTCATGTATAAGTGTAAAATTTTAGTAAAACATGTTTCACATTATTTAATAAAACAATAATTTTTATATTGTAATTAAATGTAAAAATTAACTAATTTAGAAATTTATTTTGGGGAAATAGAGGTAATTTTTTATTCAACATGTTGAAATTAGGAAGGGGTTATGTTTTTATAATTTTCATAAGTAGTGAATTACATTGGTGAATAGTGAAATATAGGAAAATATGATATTTTTAATTATATGTTAAATATGTCAATAATTAAATACTAGATAATGTAAGAAACCATAAACCCATACTCATAGGCATAAATCAATTTACATAGTCACAACTGTAACACACCAAGCTTCCACGATACATTTCTCTTTGAATAATGCAATAGCTTGTGCTGTACACAACATCGAGTTCTAGCACACCACGACCAATCCAGCTAGCTGTTATGAATAGTAATATCCACTTTTTGAAATTTTATAAATTTTATTTTTCAAAATGGTCTTCATTTTTGGATTTGGAATATCAAAATTAGTTTAGGGTAAATTTTTGGTATTTTTCTGAAAACATTCAATTTTTGATGAATAGTGAAAAACACTGTGTTATTGTTTAAAGCCAAATTTTTATTTAAATAATTATCTATATTATTTAAATTCATTTTAGGAAAAAATAGATACATAATACCTATATAAGTTCAATGTAATTCAATAGAGTAATTTTATAATAAAATTAGATTTATAGAATTTTATTGAACATTTTAACGTCTTTTACCCACCTTCTAGGCACATTTGAAAATCTGTATAAAACGTAATTTCACCTCTTATGTGAATTGAATATCAAAAATCCAAGAGAAACTATTTACATCATTAATTAAATTTTTTTTCAATTGGATGAAAATAATTTTTGGCGAATAATAACTTTTGATTTTTATTTACCACAGTTAAAAGTAAAATAGAGTAATTAAAGGTAAAAATAATATTATAATTACCCTAAAACATGTCCTAATTCTATTGGATTACTGTTTTTCAAAAAAAAATACTTAGAAATATTATATGATCCTCTTTGATCCTGTAACACCCTGAGCTTCCATTATACGCTTCTCATTCAATAATGCAGTAGCTTGCATTATACGCAACTTCGAGTTCTAAAACACAACGATTAATCAAAGTAGCCGTTATGAATAGTAATAACCACTTTTTAAAATTATAGAAATTTTATATTTCAAAATGGACTTCATTTTTGGATTCGGAATATCGAAATTAGCCTATGTTGAATTTTTGGTATTTTTCTGAGAACTTCTAATTTTTTATGAATAGTGAAAAATACTTAAAAACAACTTTTTTAATCAAAATAATTTATAGTGATAAATTATACTATTTAGTGGTTTTAAAGTATAATTAGAATATATTTTTACCATTTTATCTAATGGTGGTCATTAGAATTAATTTAACATTGAAATTGGATATAAACAATTGCCAATCTTTTGATATAAATTGTTTCTTAAAAACACGCTATTTGTTGTGACAGCGGGAATTAATTATAAAATTAATTAATGAAACTTATATGTTGGGAATTTTTTAAAATAGACATCATTTTTGAATTCGGAATATCAATTATAGCTTAGGGTGAAATTTTGGCATTGTTCTGAAAAACTTCAATTTTTGATGAATAGTGAAACCACTAAGTGGTAGTTAAATTACTGATTTTTCGTTTAAATGAAATATTACCACTTCTGTGATTTGATTTTCAAAAATCCGACACACATGGTTGTCATTAAGAAGTAAAATGTGGTTCAATGAGATTAAAATAATTTTTTGGTGAATAGTAACTTTTAAGTTCTTAATCGCGATTAGAGGTAATTAGTGTAGTTTAAGGTAAAAACAATGTTTTAATAATATGATATGAGCTTGAAACTTGTCCTACTCCTATTGGATGAGTCATGGGAGACCAAGAAAACCCATGGGTCAACTTGGGGACCCCATGGACCCACTTTGGTTGGAAAATGACATTAATATATATTTATTTAATGTTAAAATTAAATTGACACAAACATGAGTTGTTTTACTAAAACAGTTTTTAAGTGGGGTTACACAAGTCAAAATGTTGACTATAAATATTCATTAGAAAGCTAAAAAGATTTACTACATCATAGTATTTTTTTTTATAATTTTTAGACATTAAATAAATTAAATTATTTATGACATCATTATGATGCAGCGATGACCTCATTATTTAACGATTTAAATAAAATGAGAAGATAATGAAGAATCCAAGGCTTACACTTGTCAAAAGCCTATTGGATGAGGAGATTTAGAACCCTTATCACATTATCCACGAATTATATAAGTGTGGGACCTTTATAATCCGAAAAGAATTGTATAATAATGTAACATTTCAAACTTTCCAAAAGAGCCCCTCCTCTCCACTTATAAAAGGCCCCCACCTCTCCCACCTTATTCACACCTTCAAGCCATTTGTCTCGGCCAACCTCTACCCAAATACTCTCCCAACTTCCCCCCCTTACTCCTAGAAGCCTCACTTTGGGCAGAACTCTTCCCAAGGAATCCTTTGGCTCAAATCAAAAAGAGTTACCCGATTTTGAGGTAATGTCTTCTCTAATGTTGTTTTGTTTTATTTTTCTTCTCCAACCCCCTAAACTCTTTTCATTCCTTTATTTTGTAACAAAACCAGTATATAAAATATACTAGGATGTTTTTATGATAAGGATTTGGTTTACACTTACACACAACTTCGTCTAATGGTTAAAGAACATACGGTTTCTGTGGATGGCGAATTTCTGCCTCACGAAACGATGATTGTTCAACACTCATATAACACCTTCAAAGGTGGCCATTAAGATGTCAATATTTTTATATATGATTTATAATATGTTTATGTTTTAATTATGCTTATGTATTTCTCATTTATGGCATACTTTATGATTTCCATTACGGGTAAAACGCGATAATTTCATTTTAGGAAGTGCGGACTACCGCCCCCTCAAAGTGATTTGAATCGTTAATGCCATATGTGGGATGTATAAAGGATGGAGTAAATGGTATTATACACTATATTATACTGGAACTATATTATACCTTTATATAATTATGATTTCATTCCATGAAATATGAAATAGAAATGAAAGTAGCGTTCATGCGTATGTACGGCTTACCGTCTCCATGAACGGTGCATTTCATTTCTTACCCCTAAATGTTACGTGACATTATGAATGAATGTATATACTGTATATATATGATATATATGATATCTACATCATGAATATAATTCTGGATATAATGGATATTTCACCACATGAACAACTTGTAATTATTAGAAGTTTATTTTTGACTCAAGTACCAAAGATCGACAAAACGACCGTTATTAACTTAAATAATTAAATAATGTTCATAACATGGTAATAAGTGATATAAATGGAATAATGAACATTAAAAAGGTTCTTAAGTAAATAGAAATTAACTCTAGTTTATTATTCAGGAGGTTAAAGAACGGTCGAGTCAAGTCAGACACGAGGTAAGGGAATTTCTTAACCCAACTTCCATTCTTTGGGTTAATCTCCTACTTTCAAATTATGTCATGATATTATTATGTATTATCTTGTATTTGTACTTTATTTATGTGTACTTATAGTGAATACACATAGAAGATCTATTTTATTTAAAAAAATGACCTTTGTAAGGGAATTTCTTAACCCAACTTCCATTCTTTGGGTTAATCTTCTACTTTCAAATTATGCCATGATATTATTATGTCCTATTTTGTATTTTTACTTTCTTCATGTGTACCTATAGTGAATACACATAATAGATCTATTTTATTTTAAAAAATGATCTTTTTAAGGACTTCGTCTCAATCTCCTTTCATTGAGGCATATTTGGTTTTATACACAACTTTCTTTTATACGGGGTATAAACCCCTTTGACTTTTACGTTTAGTCAAAAGGAATCTTTTTATACGAAGCGTTTTACTAAATGACAAAAAGGTAATGTTTTTATTTCCGTACATATGCGGCGACAACGACTTCTCCGCCACCGTGACCATTATTTGAGTTTCGGATTCCTCTATAAGCCATCATTTTTTTTAATGAAAAATAAATACAAAGTTTTAACTTTATTTTATTTTGGTATTTAAAATGGTTTTTAAAGAGTTTTTATTATATCAATGTGTTGTATTGATATATTGTGATTGAAATGTGGAAATGTTATGTTTCCTTTATGCATGTTTTATGTGATAAGATTATGTTATGGTTTATGATATGTTTAAACCTATTCATATGAGGAATGCATTGGACTTAATAAGTGACCGGTGGATCCCGCTATAGCTCCTCGATGCATCGGCAGGTCTCATGAGACAAACTAGTGTCTTGGCACGAGGCCTTGACAAAATCTTATTTGTGGTCTTGGCACGAGGCCTTGACTACGTGGTTATGATAGTCTGGCATTATGCATTCCATCATTATGAAAGTGGTTATTGATATTGCATGTGATTATTAGACCAGTAGAATATCCATGTGAATAAGTAAATGGCATTATCTCATTTTACTTTTGCCATATTATGTTGAAGTTCATGTTTGAAAGGCTTTTGTTTTAGTTATACATTGCCTTAAAAGTTAATGTTTATTTATGAAAGCTTCCGCAATATTGTTATCCTTACTGAGCATCTGAGCTCACCTCTTTCAATGTTTCAATATTTTCCAGGATGTGAAGAAGTATTTTATGAATGACCTGCAGGGATAGTCAGAAGAGGATATGAGTGTGAACTATGAAGACTTTGTTATAAGTTTTTCACTTTATGTTGTAATGTAACACTTATGAATGTATCTAGTGTTTCCAAGGCTACTAAACTAATCGGTCTTTCGAGACTTGATCTTTTGTGATCATGCCAATGTTACGAAGTAATGCACCGACTCTGGGTAGCTGGGGTCGGGGCGTTACAGTTGGTATCAGAGGCAGTTTAGTACAAACCTTGGAAGCTAGATTTAGACAAACTCTGATTAGAGCACGTAGACCTAAGATGAACTTTGAGGATTAGTATAGAAGAACTTCCTGGAATTTTGGTATTGTAGAGATGTTGTGAGTTTTCCGAGCAATACATCCCTGTCTAGATACGAGCAGGTAGAGGCGGCTCTGGCACAGATGTACCTAGGGGTAAAACCCGAAAACACCGCTTTGAGCTAGACTCAAACGGGAACTGGTGCACGACAATGGGTCTTGCTGCACTCTTGGTTACGACACTCCCGGGGGATTTGCTTAGGATAATTCTCATTTTCTTTACAAACCATTATGTAGGGTTTATGAGTATATACTTCTTCAAAGAAAACATTCTTATGATTATGGATTATATCCATAAACCGTTCAATTTCATTAATTATTTTAAAAGTTAGGAATTATTCATTATAATTCATAAACTAACCTAGTTTATGTCATTGTATAGAAATGGCGCCCAGTAGAAGGAATGTGAACTCTAGCAATACGTATGATCCAAAGAGTAAGAATGATCGTATCTTTCACGGTATTAAGCCAACATTTCGAAGGGAAATAGTCTCCCATGTGTTCTCAACATATGAAGAAATAGTATCATGTGTTAATAAGATAAGTAAAGAATTCTCTGAGTCCTATGAATTTGAAGCGAAGCAAGAGACGAAAGGGATGGAAGAGAGAATGATGGATAAAGGGATGAGGGGAAAGAAGAATTTTCCAATATGTGGTAATTGTGGGAAGAAACATCATGGAACTTGCCTAAATGGAATGAGAGTTTGTTATAAGTGTAGAGAAAAAGGACACAAAGTGCGTGACTGCAAGGGTAAGAAAATGGTTTCAAATGTACAATGCTTCTTCTGCAAGGATTGGGGACACTACGCAAACCAATGTCCAAATCATCAGAGTATGCCCCAAATGATGTTATTGGATAATAATCAAGTTATGATACTACCACAGATGAGGAGTAATGATTAGAGTTCTTATGTTGTTATTAAAGAATTTTGTAATTTGAGTGTTGTATCAATGATGTACTGGTTATAATAATTATGGAGTATATAAGGATTGTACTGTAGTACTATTTCATCAAGGACTTGAGATTGTGTGGAACCAAGAAAAGTGACTCCATAGTAGGTTAAATTTTTGGAAAATATATGGTTGAGAGAAAGATAAACCATAATATGGTTCTGATACCGAGATAGTGATTTTGGAATAAGACGTGATTGATTTGGATAAATTATATTGGATATTCTTAACTTCCTTGAAACTGATTGATGATTTGTATACATTTTTGGATAGAAGGAGTATATCTAGTATTCTATAAGGAATAAGGGATCATGGTAATTCAGTATGTTTAAAAAGAATACATGATGAAGGTGTTCACATGTTGTTACATGGAAAAAATGATCATCATTATGTTTACCTTCCTTATAAAATTTGGACTGTGAGTTGGACAGAAGTATTTTGGATAACTATAAAGGTTGGAATGGATTAAGTTGATCTTTGGATAGTATTTTTTAAGGTTAAAAAATTTATGAAGATTATTTTTGGAATATTATGATACTATAGTTTTAGGAAAAGGACAACCTGCAGGGTGGGGCATAACCCGTCGCGTCGGACAAAGCTGCAAGAATCGAACCCACAACCATAGTGCAACATGCCTTTATTTCCTACCACTAGCCTACAGGAAGTCCCTGGTTATTACAAAATAATTTTACTAATCTAAATGGTATGTGTTAACATTTGGAACCTTATACAACTAGGATAAGTATAATATTTTTGGGTTCTATTATCTTTTTGAGTGAAAGGTGAGTTGAAGGTTGAAACTCTAATTGTCAAGCATATATATATATATATATACCTATCTGTTATTCAATGAATAAATTAATTCTTAAACTTTAGTAAAGGGATATTAAAACAAAAAAAATGTGTTACCCTAATACCTTATGTCTTGTTGAACTGATGATATTTTAAATCAACATAGATTGAAGGCTTTGAGGCCCTCAATTTGACAGTTAATTGTGATTGATGACCTCAATCACTCCCTACAAATATTTACGTTTTTCCTCCAATTATATGTCTCTAATTTCCACCAATGTTCTCCTTATCGAGATCATAATTTGGTGGTGACTTTCTTATTTCCATTTCCCTCTTATTAAGGCTAAATTTTATTAACCTTATTTCCGATGTGGGTTTTCCACAAAGGTATTTTCTATTTTCAACCTTTTATTTTCAAAGAAAAATTTCAAATTGCGAGGACGCAATTTATTGAAGGAGGGGAGAATGTAACACCCCAAGCTTCCATTATACGCTTCTCATTCAATAATGCAATAGCTTGCATTGTACGCAACTTCGAGTTCTAAAACACAACGATTAATCAAAGTAGCCGTTATGAATAGTAATAACCACTTTTTAAAATTATAGAAATTTTATATTTCAAAATGGACTTCATTTTTGGATTCGGAATATCGAAATTAGCCTATGTTGAATTTTTGGTATTTTTCTGAGAACTTCTAATTTTTTATGAATAGTGAAAAATACTTAAAAACAACTTTTTTAATGAAAATAATTTATAGTGATAAATTATACTATTTAGTGGTTTTAAAGTATAATTAGAATAAATTTTTACCATTTTATCCAATGGTGGTCATTAGAATTAATTTAACATTGGAATTGGACATAAACAATTGCCAATCTTTTGATATAAATTGTTTCTTAAAAACACGCTATTTGTTGTGACAGCGAGAATTAATTATAAAATTAATTAATGAAACTTATATGTTGGGAATTTTGTAAAATAGACATCATCTTTGAATTCGGAATATCAATTATAGCTTAGGGTGAAATTTTGGCATTGTTCTGAAAAACTTCAATTTTTGATGAATAGTGAAACCACTAAGTGGTAGTTAAATAACTGATTTTTCGTTTAAATGAAATATTACCACTTCTGTGATTTGATTTTCAAAAATTCAACATACATGGTTGTCATTAAGAAGTAAAATTTGGTTCAATGAGATTAAAATAATTTTTTTGGTGAATAGTAACTTTTAAGTTCTTAATCGCGATTAGAGGTAATTAGTGTAGTTTAAGGTAAAAACAATATTTTAATACTATGATATGATCTTGACACTTGTCCTACTCCTATTGGATGAGTCATGGCCGACCAAGAAAACCCATGGGTCAACTTGGGGACCCCATGGAGCCACTTTGGTTGGAAAATGACATTAATATATATTTATTTAATGTTAAAATTAAATTGACACAAACATGAGTTGTTTTATTAAAAGAGTTTTTAAGTGGGGTTACACAAGTCCATATTTTGACTATAAATATTCATTAGAAAGCTAAAAATATTTCCTACATCATAGTATTTTTTTTATAATTTTTAGACATTAAATAAATTAAATTATTTATGACATCATTATGATGCAGCGATGACCTCATTATTTAACGATTTAAATAAAATGAGAAGATAATGCAAAATCCAAGGCTTACACTTGTCCAAATCCTATTGGATGAGGGGATTTAGAACCATTATCACCTTATCCACGAATTATATAAGTGTGGGACCTTTATAATCCGAAAAGAATTGTATAATAATGTAACATTTCAAACTTTCCAAAAGAGCCCCTCCTCTCCACTTATAAAAGGCCCCCACCTCTCCCACCTTATTCACACCTTCAAGCCATTTGGCTCGGCCAACCTCTGCCCAAATACTCTCCAAAATTCCCCCTCTTACTCCTAGAAGCCTCACTTTGGGCATAACCCTTCCCAAGGAAGCCTTTGTCTCAAATCAAAAAGAGTTACCCGATTTTGAGGTAATGTCTTCTCTAATGTTGTTTTGTTTTATTTTTCTTCTCCAACCCCCTAAACTCTTTTCATTACTTTATTTTGTAACAACACAAGTATCTACAATATACTAGGATTTTTTTATGATAAGGATTTGGTTTACACTTACACACACCTTCGTCTAATGGTTAAAGAACATACGGTTTCTGTGGATGGCGAATTTCTGCCTCACGAAACGATGATTGTTCAACACTCATATAACACCTTCCAAGGTGGCCATTAAGATGTCACTATTTTTATATATGATTTATAATATGTTTATGTTTTACTTATGCTTCTGTATTTCTCATTTATGGCATACTTTATGATTTCCATTATGGGTAAAATGCGATAATTTCATTTTAGGAAGTGCGGACTACCGCCCCCTCAAAGTGATTTGAATCGTTAATGCCATATGTGGGATGTATAAAGGATGGAGTAAATGGTATTATACACTATATTATACTGGAACTATATTATACCTTTATATAATTATGATTTCATTCCATTAAATATGAAATAGAAATGAAAGTAGCATTCATGCGTACGTACGGCTTACCGTCTCCATGAACGGTGCATTTCATTTCTTACCCCTAAATGTTACGTGACATTATGAATGAATGTATATACTGTATATATATGATATATATGATATCTTCATCATGAATATAATTCTGGATATAATGGATATTTCACCACATGAACAACTTGTAATTATAAGAAGTTTATTTTTGACTCAAGTACCAAAGATCGACAAAACGACCGTTATTAACTTAAATAATTAAATAATGTTCATAACATGGTAATAAGTGATATAAATGGAATAATGAACATTAAAAAGGTTCTTAAGTAAATAGAAATTATTTCTAGTTTATTATTCAGGAGGTTAAATAACGGTCGAGTCAAGTCAGACACGAGGTAAGGGAATTTCTTAACTCAACTTCCATTCTTTGGGTTAATCTCCTACTTTCAAATTATGTCATGATATTATTATGTATTATCTTGTATTTGTACTTTATTTATGTGTACTTATAGTGAATACACATAAAAGATCTATTTTATTTAAAAAAATGACCTTTGTAAGGGAATTTCTTAACCCAACTTCCATTCTTTGGGTTAATCTCCTACATTCAAATTATGCCATGATATTATTATGTCCTATTTTGTATTTTTACTTTCTTCATGTGTACCTATAGTGAATACACATAATAGATCTATTTTATTTTAAAAAATTATCTTTTTAAGGACTTCGTCTCAATCTCCTTCCATTGAGGCATATTTGGTTTTATACACAACTTTCTTTTATACGGGTTATAAACCCCTTTGACTTTTACGTTTAGTCAAAAGGAATATTTTTATACGAAGCGTTTTACTAAATGACAAAAATGGAATGTTTTTATTTCCGTACATATGCGGCGACAACGACTTCTCCACCGCCGTGACCATTATTTGAGTTTCGTCTTCCTATACAAGCCATCATTTTTTTTAATGAAAAATAAATACAAAGTTTTAACTTTCTTTTATTTTGGTATTTAAAATGGTTTTTAAAGAGTTTTTATTATATCAATGTGTTGTATTGATATATTGTGATTGAAATGTGGAAATGTTATGTTTCCTTTATGCATGTTTTTTGTGATAAGATTATGTTATGGTTTATGATATGTTTAAACCTATTCATATGAGGAATTCATTGGACTTAATAAGTGATGGGTGGAGCCCGCTATAGCTCCTCGATGCATCGGCAGGTCTCATGAGACAAACTAGTGTCTTGGCACGAGGCCTTGACAAAATCTTATTTGTGGTCTTGGCACGAGGCCTTGACTATGTGGTTATGATAGTATGGCATTATGCATTCCATCATTATGAAAGTGGTTATTGATATTGCATGTGATTATTCGACCAGTAGAATATCCATGTGAATAAGTAAATGGAATTATCTCATTTTACTTTTGCCATATTATGTTGAAGTTCATGTTTAAAAGGCTTTTGTTTTAGTTATACATTGCCTTAAAAGTTAATGTTTATTTATGAAAGCTTCCGCAATATTGTTATCCTTACTGAGCATCTGAGCTCACCCCTTTCAATGTTTTAATATTTTCCAGGATGTGAATAAGTATTTTATGAATGACCTGCAGGGATAGTCAAAAGAGGATATGAGTGTGAACTATGAAGACTTTGTTATTAGTTTTTCACTTTATGTTGTAATGTAACACTTATGAATGTATCTAGTGTTTCCAAGGCTACTAAACTAATCGGTCTTTCGAGACTTGATCTTTTGTGATCATGCCAATGTTATGAAGTAATGCACCGACTCTGGGTAGCTGGGGTCGGGGCGTTACAGATCCACTAGTATTAGATTAGGACATTTATTATTATTTTATTTAAAGAAGAGTTAAAAGTGTTAAATTCAAATTTCAATAACTAAAACATTTTTAATATAGGGTTATATATAAGATAAATTATACTATAAATATTAATTAGAAATATAAATATATTTCATACATAATGGTATTTTATTTATAATTTTTTGACTTTATATAATTAAATTTATTTATGACACAATTATGATCCAGTAATTACCTTATTAATTAAAGATTTAAAAAATTGATATTATAAATATAAAAATAAATGTAAATTTAGAGTTATGTTTAATTACAATAATTTTATAGGTTAATATGACATTTTAGGACTTATTTAACTTATTTTTTCTATGCAATCAAGTTTTACTGACTTTCACAAAAACAAAATACTAAATAGTGTCAAAATTGAGATAAATGAGTTTAAAAAAAATACTGTATTATTAAATGATTTAATATTCCTAAAAATATAAGGTTCATACAAAGGATATAGATAATGATATATATTTCATTAATGAACCACTTGGGGTTATCTTTTCAATTTATAGTGTGTTTATTTAAAATGTAATATAAAAATACCAGAAGACATTGTAAAAGTTACACTATTTAACTAAGTGTTAAATCTAAATGATAAGGTTAAAATGGTTACCTAAACTTTTATAAAACCTATTGGTTCAAATTATTTAGACCCATACCCAACTTAGACTATAGATAAATTAAATTGGAGCCATTATAACCCAAATATGAATTTATAATAAAATAATATTTCAATATTTTCCTAAAGTAACCCTCACCTCTCTTATAAAATGGTACTTCACCTTCTCTCAAAATCACACCTCCAAAGCCATTTTTCATGTCCAAAACCCACTCAAATATCCTCCAAAATAACCTAAATTCAACATATATTCCTTACATTTATCAGAAAGCCAACTGAAAGATCCATTTTGATCAAATCAAAAGGAAGCACCCGAAGAAGAGGTAATAATTTCATCACCTCTTTCAAAGTTCTTTTCTTCTTCCACTTCCTCTTTAATTGTAGTATACATAAAAAAAATAACTCTAGTAACTTATTCATACTATTATGTTATTATAAACATGGTACAATCATATTCATTATTCTATCCATCCTATGAATGAAAAAGACCCCATACGTGCGTACGCACGGCTTACCGTTTCCACGTCGTGATGTTTTTTGTTATTCAACACTTCATTATTAGGATGGGTATAATAATGAGTATAATTTATGGAAATAATAAATATAACATGTAAATTTTTATTTATATATGATATACCATAAAATTACATATGATTTTACCATCAATAGATATTGTCGCCTGTACGTACGTACGAATTACTATCTTCACAAACACGATGAGATTCATTCCCCATCGTACTCATTCCCATATAATTTTCATTTAATGATTTAAAATAATGTTTATGAACTTAATATCATTTTTTATATGAATAAAATACATATTATCCATAACAAAAATGACTTATGTAACAAAACATATAAAGGAAAATTAATTAGTTAACACCTGAAATAATGATACTACTGAAATATTATTAACAAAGCAATATTAGAAGTTCATATATGATATCATATTTATCTATGTGTTAAATTTATAATTTAATAACAATGATTTAATTATTATACTATAGGTTAACATACCCTCCACTAAGGAAAAGTACAAGGTAAGGGTTAATTTTACAATCTCTTTATAATCTGAGGTTGTTTTTACGAAAATATCTACTGTGACTTCTTTATCATCCACATCCATATTTCATAAAAATGTATTTCAAATTTTTTTTACTATTTCCTAGAATATGGGTTAAATTAATTTATACCCATGTTTGAATTTTTATAATTTTTTTTGAAAGGAATCTTTTCGTCGTTTTCTAAACAAGGTATGTTATGACCTTTTCGACAAATTAAGGTAAGAATGTTATTTTTAACTTATATGGAGGGTGCAACTATTTTATGCCGTTATAACAACTTAGAAGCATCCCTTACAAGCTTATAAGAATATTTTAAAAATAAATGTTTTCTTATATAATTATGTGACTTTTAAATGATTTCAAAATATAAAGAGATATTTCTCTCAAATAGATTTGATTTCATCTATGTCAACATCCTTTGATGGATTTTACCCTTATTTGAAGTTGATTTATTATGACAAAATCTTTTATATTGTATTGAAGTTTTAGTGATATGTATATGTGTGGATGTGTAATTTTTTTCCAATCATGGTTTATGGTTAATGTATTAACATTTCTTATGGTAGTTTTAATATGAATGTTTATGTTATGTTTCAACCTTTCCATATGAGGATTGCATTGGACTTAGTAGGTGACAGGTGGATCCCACTATAGCTCCTCGATGTATTTATAGGTATCATGAGAAAAACTAGTGTCTTAGCAAAAGGAATTGAAAAAATCTTATTTGTAGTCTTGGCATGAGTCCTTAACTATGTGATCATGATGTTCGGCATTATGCCTTCCATAATTATGAAATTATTTATTGATATTACATGTGATTATTCAACTAGTAGAATATCCATGTGAATAAGTAAATGGAATTATTTAATTTATATTTTCCATATTATACTAAATTTTATGTTTAAAAGGCTTGTGTTTAGTCTTATACATTGCCTTAAATGTTTATGCTTATTTATGAAAGTTTCCGGTATATTGTTATCATTACTGAGCATCTGAGCTCACCCCTTTCTATGTTTTATTTTTCTCAGGATGTGAAGAAGTATATTATGACTGAATTTTAGAGATATTCTAAGGGATATGAGTGTGTTCAAATGAGATAAAATGTTGTTTTTTTTCATTTCATAATGTAATGTAAAACTTATATATGTTTCTAGTACTTCAAAAAGCTACTAAACTGATCGGTATTTTAGGATTTGATACTTTGTGATCATGACAATGTTATATAATAATGAACTGACTCTAGGTAACTAGGTTTTGGGCATTATAGTTGGTATCAGAGGAAGTTTAGTACAAACATGGAAAATAGATTTAGAAAAACTATAACTAGAGAACATTACCCTAAGACAGACTTTGAGGATTAGTATAGAAGAACTTCCTAGAATTTTGGTAATTTAGAGATTTTGTGTATTTTACATGAAATGAATCCCTGTATTGATACGAGCTAGTAGAGGCAGCTTTGGCATAGATGTACATAGGAGTGAAAACTCTGACAAGGAGTTTTGGGCTAGACCTGGGGTATCCTGGTACACTAAACTGAGCTTTGCTGCACTCTTGGTTACGACACTCCCATGGGATATGCTTAGGACAATTCACATTTTATTTACAAACCATTATAAAGGATTTATGAGTAAATAATTCCTAAAAGTTGTTTTTTAAGATTATGGATTTTACGAAGAAACTATTCAATTTATGTTATGTATTTTACTAGTTTGGAATTATGTATTGTGATTCTTAAACTAATCTATTGCATGCCATTATTTATAAATGGCACATAGTGGAAGGAATGGAAACTGTATCAATGTACATAATCCATGTAGGGATTTTCCACATACTCAAGATAATTATAGTGGGTCTGGTGATGCAATTGCTGATGCACAAATTATAACCAAACTGGGACAAATCAGTCAGGTTATGAATAATAACCTTACCTATATAGAGCACCCTGATCCAAAATTTGGAGGATCAATGTTATATTTCTACATGAGGAAACAACCAACAATATTCAATGGGACTACAAATCCATTTGTATCTGAACAAAGGATTTGTTCCTTAGATAAAATATTTCATGCTTTGGGGAGTAACGAAAGGGAAAAAGTTGTCATGGAAGTTTATCTTCTCTCATGAGATGTAGATCAATGGTCTTCATTGATTCAAAACACAATGATAATGAAGTATTAAATATGTAATGGAGGGATTCTAAATAGATTTTCTTAGAAAAATACATTCCCTGTGACCATCAAGTGGATATGGAAATAAAATTTCCGAGTCTGAGGAAAAAGGAGGATGAGAATGTCATAAAGTATAAGGCTAAATTTACAAGGTTAGCATGGAATGCAATAGATTATATACATAACCCAATGAGTAAGATTGATCAATTATTTGATGGGTTAAAACCATTTCTCTATCAAGAATTAGTCTCACAATCATTCTCATCATACGAAGATATTGTCTCATGTGCTATCAAGACAGAAAAGGAATTCTCTATGTCTTATGACTTTGAAGAAATGAAAGAGAAGAAGAGATCTTCTGAAAAATCTAGAAATGGAAATTAGGGGAAGATGGGAAAAGTTTAATTTCTATCCTGTATTAAATGTGGTAAGAAACACCCCAGTACTTTCCTGAAGAGAATTGGAGTCTGTTACAAGTGTGGTGAAAAAGGCCACCAAGATCAAGATTTTATGGGAAAGAAATAGGCTTCCAATGTTGAATGCTACAATTGTAGAGAAATGGGTCATTATGTAAATGAATTTCTTAAGCATTAGGGAATATTACCTCATAAAAGGCCAAGGAAGCAAGGCCAAAAATATGAGATCACTACTACTGACTTTGAATCTCCAAATGAAGTGGTGGAAGGTAATTTAATGGTTTCCTCAAATTTATCAAATGCTTTATTTGATTCTGGATCATCACATTATTTCATATCTTTCTAGTTCTCTATGAAAATTAGATATTTACAATTTGATTTAACAAGGGAGTTGTCAGTCAAAAATCTTAAGGGATTTATCATTGAAATAATGTTTTGTGAATCAGTTCCCATTAGGTCATATAAACACGTTTTATCTTTTGATCTCATCATCATAACCATGATTTAATTTGACACAATACTCAGTATATATTGGCTTTTGGACCATGATGAAAAAATTTAATTTAAGAATAATTAGGTTACAATTTTCGATGATGATAAGGAGTACCTTATCTTTAGAGCAGAAACGTCACTATATGATTCTCATCTTGATCCACCCCAGTATCTATATTAAATTCAATTATTGGGGTGGAATAGAGTGAAATAACTATGGGTGAGGAAAGGAATGTTCAAATAGAGGATGTAACTAATGTGCAACGATATGTTGATATGTTTCCATAGGATCTACCTAGACATCCTCCAGAATGAGAAATTGAGTTTTCCATTGATTTAATTCCTGATTCAAGGCCCATATCGAAGACCCCTTATAGAATGGACACAATGGAATTAGTGGAACTACAGAAACAACTAGAGTAATTGAGTAATATATGATTTATTCTCCCTAGTGTTTCTCCATGGGGAGCTATTGTTCTTTTTGTTAAGAAGAAAGATGGATCTACGAGGTTGTACATTGAATATAAGGAGATAAATTCTATTACAATAAAGAAAAAGTATCCCCTACCTCACATTGATGATTTATTTGATCAAATTCATGGAAATAATTTTCTTTCATAGATTGAACTTCAATCTGGATATCATCAGTTGTATGTGAAGAAGGAAGACATTATGAAGACAACATTTCATACCAGTTATGGGCATTACGAGTTTACATTAATGCCTTTTGGTCTGACTAATGCACACTCTGTCTTTATGGATCTAATTAATAGAACCTTCAAGGAATATCTTGATGGCGTTGTAGTGGTATTTATTATTGATATATTGGTTTACTCCAAAATCTATTAAGATCATGAAAATAACTTGATCACTATTCTAAAGACTCTTAGAAGAAATTAATTATATGGGAAGTTTACCAAGTACGAATTATAGATTTAGGAGATTTTGTTTCTTGGCCATATCATCTCTAAGGATGAAATCTCTTTTGATCCTTCTAAGATAAGAGCAATACAAGAATGGCCAGCACCGACGAGTATAACAGAGGTACACAATCTTATTGGTTTACCATGTTATTATCAGCATTTCGTCTAGAATTTTTCCCGATTGCCTAACCCATTAACCAAGATCACACTTAAAGGGGTTAATTTTTTTTGGGAAAAAGAGTGTGAAGAATGATTTGAATAACTAACGATAAGATTATTCAATGCTCGTAAATTGACTCTACCATCAGGGAATGATGGGTTTGTTATTTATAGTGACGCTTCAAAGAAAGGACTTGGTTGTGTCCTTATGCAGAATGATAGAGTTATTTCCTATAAATCACGATAGCTAAAAATTCATGAACAAAACTATCCCACTCATGATCTTGAGTTACCATCTGTAATATTTGATTTCAAGATATGGAGACACTATATCTATAGTAAAAATTTGATATATATACTAATCACAAGAGTTTGAAGTATATTTTCTCACAGAGAGAACTCAACATGAGGCAAATACGATGACTTGAACTACTCAAGGATTATGATTTCACTATACACTACCACTCGAGGAAGGAAAATAAGGTGGAAGATGCTTTAAACAGAAAGGATCATGGAGTTCTGAACAAGATGAGAGTCGAAAGGGATCCTATGTTTAGGGATATAGTAAAGATGGATATGTGAATAATCATGGAAGGTGAAACATAAATACCTTTTCAAATGGTTTCCAATCCATATTTACTAGAACGGACAAAAAGTTATCAGACTGGTGATGAGGTGTTTCAAAAGAAAATTAAAGTTATGAACGATGGGAGATTGATCGACTTCGTATATGAAGATGTAATTTTAAAATTTGGGAAGATACCTTGTGTTCCTGCCATACCTGATCAAAAAAGGGAATTGTTGGATAATGCACATAGCTCTAATTTCTCTATACACCCTGGTAGCACTAAGATGTATAGATATTTGAAGGAACATTTTTTGTGGGACAATATGAAGAGGGTGATTGCTGATTATGTATCAAGATGTATGGGTTTTCAATAGGTAAAAGGCTAGAATACAATATCCTATAGGAGTCATGAAACCTCTTCCCATCCCTAAGTGGAAATGGGATGATATTACATTGGACTTTTTCATAAGTCTACCAAATACTACTAGAAGTAATGATGCAATATGGGTCATTGTTGATCGTCTTACAAAGTCATCACATTTTCTTACTATAAGAGAAGATTTATCACTTGAACATTTAGAAAGAATATATATAAATGAAGTTGTAAGACTCCATGGAGTACCTAGATTGATTGTTTCTGATCTTAATCCCAATTTTACATCAAGATTTTGGAAATTCCTTTAGAAGGACCTATATACTGAACCTCGTTTAAGCACAACTTACCACCCTTAAACTGATGGAAAATCAGAATGGACTATTAATCCCTTAGAAGACATGTTGAGATCTTGATAACTTTACTTTCAAGGTATAAGAGATCATTATTTACCTCTGGTAGACTTTTCCTATAACAACAACATCCATTCAAGTGTTCAGATGACACCATATGAAGCATTATATGGAAAGAGATGTCACACACCAACTTGTTGGGATGATGTTGGTGAAAGAAAAATCTAAGGACCATAACTTGTTTAGGAAACAATGGAAAATGAGAAGATTATCCAAACCCACATCAAAGTATCTCAAATTAGGCAAAAGAGCTATACCGATAACCAAAGGAAGGATTAGGAATTTCAAGTAGGACATCATGTTTTTCTTGAAGGTATCTCCATAGAAGGGTGTTATATGATTCGGTAAGAACGGTAAATTAAGTCCTAGGTACATCAGAAATTTTGAAATTCTAGAACAAATTGGAGTTGTAGATAACCACTTGGGAATGCCTCCAAGTCTCTCCAAAGTTCATGATGTGTTCTACGTATCACAGTTGAGGAAATACATGTGTGACCCAATGCATGTACTCACCTTTGAAGAAATATAATAGGAACCTGATCTATCTTATTGTGAAGAGACTGTCAAGATTAATTATACAAGAGAACAATTGCTGAGAAATCGGATGACTCATCAGGTAAATGTTCTATGGAGAAACCATAACATGGAAGAGGAAATGTGGGAACCCGAGGAAATTATGATGAATAACCGCCCAGATCTTTTTATATAGTAGTATTCTAGAAATTTGGAGGACAAAATTATTTGAAGGAGGGAATAATGTAACACCCCAAGCTTCCATGAGACATTTCTCTTTGAATAACGCAATATCTTGTGCTGTACACAACTTTGAGTTAGAGCACACCACGACTAATCAAACTAGCCATTATGAATAGTAATACATACTTCTTGAAATTTTATAAATTTTATTTTTCAAAATTTTCTTCATTTTTGGATTTGGAATATCAATATTAGTTTAGGGTGATATTTTGGTATTTTTCTAAAAACATTCAATTTTTGATGAATAGTGAAAAACATTGCGTTATTGTTTAAAACCTACTTTTTATTTAAATAATTATTTATTTTATTTAAATTTATTTTAGGTCAAAATAGATACATAATTCCTATATATGTTCAATTTAATTCATTTCAGTCATTTTATAATGAAATTAGATGTATAAAATTTTATTGAACATTTTAACGTCTTTTACCCTCCTTCTAGACACATTTACAAATTTTCATAAAATGTAATTTTACCACTTCTTTGAATTGAATTTAAAAAATTTGAGAGATACAGTTGACATTAGTAAGTAAAATATGTTTCAACAGGATGAAACTATTTTTTGGTGAATATTAACTTTTGAATTTTATTTACCACGGTTAAAAGTAAATTGGGTAATTAAAGGTAAAAATGATATTATAATTACCCTAACACATGTCATAATTTTATTGGATAAGTTTTTTTACACAAAAATAAACCCTAGTAATAAAATATGATTATCTTTGATCCACTTGGATTAGGTTAGGACATTTATTATTATTTTATTTAAAGAAGAGTTAAAAAGTGTTAAATTCAAATTTTAATAACTGAAACATTTTTAATATAGGGTTATACATAAGATAAATTAGACTATAAATATTAATTAGAAAGATAAAAATATTTAATACATAATTTTATTTTACTTATAATTTTAATACATTAAATAATTAAATTTATTTATGACACAATGATGATGCCTTAATAACCTTATTAACGAAAGTTTAAAATAAGTGATATTATAAATATAACAATAAATGTAAATTGAGACTTATTATTAATTACAAGAATTTTATAGGTTAATATGAAATTTTAGGATTTATTTAGGTATTTCTTTCGAAGTAATCATGTTTTTTTGTCTTTCACAAAAACCAAATACTAAATAGTGTCAAAATTAACATAAATGAGTTTTTAAAACAAATACTATATTATTAAATGAAATATTATTCCTAAAAATATAATTTTTGGAAAAAGGACTTAAATAATGATATATATGTCATTAATTAACCACTTGGGGTTCTATTTACATTTTATAGTATGTTTATTACCCATGTAATATAAAAATACAAGAAGACATTGTAAAGATAAACTTTTTAACTAAGAGTTGAATCTAAAAGATAAGGTTAAAATGGTGACCTAAACTTTTCTACAACCTATTGGTTGAGAGTATTTAGACCCATCCCCACATTATACTAGAAATAAATCCATTTTGTGCCATTATGAACCGAATATTAATTTATAATAAATTAATATTTCAAGATTTTCCTAAAGTGACCCTCACCTCTCTTATAAAAGGATACTTCCCCTTCTCTCAAAATCACACCTCCAAATACATTTTGATCAGCTAAAACCTGATAAAAAATCCTCCCAACTACCCTCAATTAAACATAGAGGCTTTAATTGGATCATAAATCCATCCTAAGAATCCCTTTTGATCAAATCAAACGGAAGCACCCGAAGAAGAGGTAATAATTTCATCACCTCTTTCGAAGTTCTTTTATTCTTCCACTTCCTATTTATTTTTTTCCATATCAGAATAATAACTACAGTTCCATATAAATAATTATATATTATTATAAATATATTAAAACCATATTTATTAATCTATCCATCCTGTGAATGAAAAAGTCACCATATGTACGTAAGTAAGGCTTACCGTCTCCACGTCGTGGTGTAGTTTTTCATTCAACACTTCATTATTTAGATGGGTATAATAATGAGTATAATTGATGTAAATAATAAATATAAAATTTTAATGGTTTTTTATAAATGATATACCATCCAATTGTATACAATTTTACCATCAATAGAATGATATTGTCTCTTGTGCGTATGTACGGATTACCGTCTCCACCGACGCGATGAGATTCATTCTCCATATTAACAATTCATGTTTAATTTTCAGTTTATGATTTAAAATATTGTTTAATAACTTAATATAATTATGTATATGAAAAAAATAAATCCTATCCATAAAAAACATGACTTACATAACAAAAAATATAATAGAAAATGAATTAGTTAACACCCAAAACAATAATACTACTGAAATATTATTAACAAATCAATATTAGAAGATCATATATGATATAATATTTATGTATGTTGTTCTTGTATAATTTAATAAAAATGATTTAACTATTATATAGGATGTTAACTTACCCTCGACTTAGGAAAAGTAAATAGTAAGGGTTAATTTTACAATCTCTTTATTATCTGAGGTTGTTTTTACGAAAATATATACTGGGACTTCTTTATCATCCACATCCGTGTTTCATAAAAATATATTTGAAAACATTTTTAATATTTCCTAGAATATGGGTTAATGTCATTTATACCCTTGTTTTAATTTTTATAATTTTTTTGAAAGGAATCTTTTTGTTGTTTTCCAAACATGGTACTTTATGACCTTTTCGACAAATTAAGGTGAGAATGTTTTTTTAAACTTATAAAATGGGTACAACTATTTTCCACCGTTATAACACCTTTGAAGCATTCCTTAAATGATTATAAGAATATTTAAAAAATAAATGTTTTCTTTTATAATTATGTGACTTTTAAATGATTTCAATATATAAAGAGATATTTATCTCAAATAGTTTTTATTTCATCTATGTCAACATCCTTTGATGGATTCTACAATTGATTGAAGTTGATTTATTATGATAAAATCTTCCATATTGTATTGAATATTTTGTGATACATTTGATTTTGGATGTGTCATTTTTATACCATTCATGGTTTATGGTTAAAGTATTAACATTTCTTATGCTAGCTTTAATACGAATGTTTATGTTATATTTCAACCTTTTCATATGAGGAATGCATTGGACATAAGAAGTGATAGGTGGAACCCACTATAGCTCCTCGATGCATCGGTAGGTCTCATGAGACAAACTAGTGTCTTGGAACAAGGCCTTGAAAAAATATTATTTGTAGTCTTGGAACAAGGCCTTGACTATGTGGTTATCATGTACGGTATTATGCATTACATCATTATGAAATTATCTATTGATATTAAATGTGATTATTCGACTAGTAGAATATCATGTGAATAAGTAAATTGTATTATTTGATTTATATTTTCCATATTATACTGATTTTTAATTTTAAAAATTATTTTTCTTTAGTATTATACATTCAATAAAATGTTTATGCATATTTATGAACGTTTCTACTATATTGTTATCCTTACTAAGCATCTGATCTCACCCCTTTCTATGTTTTATTTTTACCATGATGCAAAGAAGTATATTATTACTGACTTGTATAGATAAGTTAAGGCATATGAGTCTGTTAAAAGGAGACACAATGTTTTTGTCTTTCATTTCATAATGCAATGTAAAACTTATGTATATATCTAGTACTTCAAAGTATACTAAACTAATTGGTATTTCGGGATTTAATCCCTTGTAATCATGCCAATGTTATGTAATAATGCACAGAATCTGGGTAACTAGGGTCGGGATGTTACAACAATAATCCTTACTTTTCATGGTATTCTGGAAAAATAATAATTTAATCAATATTTTATTCAATATACACCCCTTCACCTATAAATACATCCCTATTCCACCCATTTTTTCTTCACCTTCGAAAAAACATCACTTACAAATGATATACCAAAATTTATCCCCAAACACGACTAGACATGTTTCTAAATTTTTGGTCTAAAAAAATACCATTATGATAATCCTTAAGGTGTATTCCTAAAGAGCCTTCTCAAGAAAGAAAGTAGATCTTCTAATTTAAGTCCATTTAATTAATTAGTTTTTTTATTTCTTCATCTTCCTCTTTATATGTTTAATAAAATATAATTTAATTAAAAAATTCAGAATAAAATTATAAATTATTATGAATAATACAAATATATTATTCATAAAAATTCATATCATAGTTATTTATAAAATTCATTCAATTATGAGTGGTTTTAATTACCTATATGGATAATGGTATGAATCGAACAATACCACCTAACATGGATGGTTTTTAAAATATATCTAATGAATATATATAATACATATTACACAATTATGATTATATATAAATAAAATGGTAATTAAATTTATGATATTAATAATAAAAAATCATGGCCATTTAAACTAACAAAAAAATTATACTAATATATATTTCTTATGTTGATTAATTTTGGACCATATATAAAAAATGAAACATTTTATACCACTATATTGACATGTATACCCACACTATGAACCATATAGATATTAGAAAATAATTTAAAAGTAACCCTTTACCATTATCAATACATCAAAATAGATTTGGAATCATGAACTGAGCAACCTTATAATGGTCAAATCAAACAACATTAATTCAATAAATGAATAAAATATGACCAAAATGGGTTATATGAGATGAAATTAATATAAAAAAGGTTTTCAAAAAAGTAATTAGTAAATTTATATTGACTATTCATGAGGTTATAGGATCTTTTAAAGTAATTAATGGTTCAAGGTATGGGTTCTCTTCCTAGTTCTCATTCTTTTAATATAATGTTTCTTTGATGAATATATTCTATTATAACCCTAAAATAAAAATACTTAAATGAATATAATACTATTTTGTATTTAATTTTTGATGAATTACATATCTCTTTACCTCCCTTATTTATTTCATACATTAAATTTTTCAAAAGTGGTCTCTTCTAATGTCCCTGACCTGAAATCCACTAGACCGGTGCCCTGAGCTGGGTCCCCACATGACCTCAAGTGCATCTCCCTGCATTCGATAAGTTAAAAAATGATATAGAGGGTCTAATTGATCATGTAGGGATACTATACCCTCTTTATCAGATTAATACACAATATATAACAAATTAAATAAAGAAAACAATAAACAATAATCTATAATGAAGCATTACTAACAATGTACCCAAACAGGGTACAAACCACAACCAAACAAAAAATATTTCATGTTATTGTAAAAGTGACAAAGGTGCAGCTGAATACCCAAAACATTGGAATCCCCAAAATAAAGATAAACAGTTGAATCTCCAAATATGCCCTAAATCTATGTCCAAATCCTCTTCCATGCACATCCCAAGCTGAACTTAACTTCCTACCACATGGCATTTTCACTTGGGTTGACCTGCAAATATGAAGTCTTATTGGGTACCAAATGGAGTCCCAAGCAGGGTGTGATTAAAAATTAGTAGGCCACCACCAAAAGTGTCTACAAAACATCTAGTATAAACAAATAGTGCATTTAAGTACTAAATAAAAGACAAAATGAAAAAGATAACCCTAGTGATATTGGTTAACAATATTCAGCTTAACGATCTCCATTATGGTTTCCTTTATGATTTCCATTATCATTAATTGTCCTGAATTCATTACTAAATTCATTTCCATCACATGTTCTACGGGCTAAGACTTTACATAATTTATATAATGGCTAGAGCCGATCAATTATCATGCACAAGTGAATAAGTCAATTTCCCTGTATCACTAGGGATGAACATCTCATAATAAAACACATCAAACTTACCTTGGATCCTCGGCCTATGAAGTATCATTAAATGCAACCATTAGAGGTATAAAGATTCAGTGCCCTTCCCTAACCAGTTCATTATGTGGTGGGGTTTAGAACCTCAGTCTAACTCGACCCATTGGCATAGATCATCAAGTCCAATACACCAAAACTACCAAGACAAGTGAAAATTCTCTTTCATCTATTTACCAAATATACCATATCAAAATCCATACAAAAAATAATTCACATAACATTCACATTTTATAACTATTAAACATTTGAATTAACATAAATACTTAAGCCATTATCACATTTACCATTTACTCTGTAGGGTCTATTTAACCAATTTCCCTTTCTATACATAAACACATTTAACATAATCCACTATTTATTAAATTTGTCCCATTTAACATACTCATAAATTTCCAATACGTTAACCCATCTAATAAAATTATCAATTCATAAGAATTTACCCGTTTAACATGATCATCATTTCCACATACAGTAACCCACCTATACATTTCAAGTATAATTCACAAGTCATTTGGTATAATCAATTTATTTTAACCAACCCATTTTATATTTATCAAAACAATCCTTTATTCTATTTCCAATGACTAGACACAACTTCCATTGGGGCCAATTAATAATTCAACTAATCAAGTGAAAATATTTATCCTGGGATCTATTTGAATGTAAGGAAACTCTATGCTTAACACAAAAATTCTCCATGCTTGGGAATGTTGGCGCACACCATTGGTGGCCCTAAATAGGTATAAACAAGATCAATGAATTTAATAGAGATCATGAGGGGTTTAATTCACCATTTATCCTACCATATTACCAAATACATTTAAATACACAAAAAACACAACAATAGTGAACTATTAGCACAACACTACATGTACAAATGTACTTCAAGACTAAGGGATATAACTTGCAGACCACCTAACTCCATTCCAAAGATGGATACACCTTTAATATTATCCTTATGTCTGGTTTCAAGAACCATTTGAATCCCCAACCTAAGATCATCTATAAAAAGAGGGTTTTAGTGTTTTAGAAGAAGAAGAGTGAAACCACAAGCCCTAATCTGAAAAGGAGAACCAAGAGTAGATTTAGACATACCCAAAGCTTCAATCTGCACCCAACGACACTCCAAATGGCATCAAAACGAAAGAGATCCACCATTGGGAAGATTTGGGATCTTGAGTACATCACTAGGGATAGAGGAGGAAGAAATAGAGAGAAATTCAAGTGAGAAACCTATAAACAATAAGGGGATGTTTTGTAAATTCACAATTTATAACGGGACACATGGTTTGACCACATGATTTTACAAATCATGAGCAAACCAAGGGCCTGCCTCTGTCCAAGAGTGGGTTGAGTCACATGATTACATGGGGAGGCCCACATAGTTTGGAAAACCATGCACCAACCATACATAATTCCTCTATCAAATCCTATATGATTTTGCCTTCCCCCTTGCACGATTCACTTAACCATATAACTTTCATCTAGGATAACATGGTTTGGGAACATAGTTATCACTAACCATACCCCAAATGTTAAACATGAACAGGATGGACAAAATCCACTTTAATTCGTGTTCATAACCCCTTGAAAACCGATTATATTCCTCACATTCCCAATAAACATCCCATTTAACAAAATTAATGTATTTAATCCAAAATGTAAACAAGGACATACCTAAACAATGTACATGATCATAAAACATCCCCAAATTATAATGACTCGGCCTCAAGCTGCACTCCCAAGCATCATTGAGCTACTGATGAAAAGATATTAGGCCACTAGGCCTAGATATTTGAATACCATTCCCTAGTTTAATATTAACCATTACTATATAGCCATAAAACTTGAACCAAGGGAATAACTTTTCCTCTAAAGACTTTCTCACAATGATACACAATACGAATAAGATGATCCTTCAAGAATGCATCTACCTAAAGCTCAATATCCTCAAAATCAATCTCCTGAGATGGGTTGGGGTGATACTATCGAAGATACAACACACGAAAAACATCATGCATGCCACTATACAAATGTGGAAGAGCCAACCAGTATGCCACCAATACGGTCCTCTCCATAATCTCAAATGACCAACATACCTAGGTTCCAACATACACTACTTTTGAATTTGATGGTCACCCAACCATGGAAACACCAAAAGAAGCACCCGATATCCCACCAAAAATTCAAGAGTCCTATGATACATATCCGTATATGATTTCTTCCTACTCTGAGTCATTTCCACATGCCTCGAAATCAACTGAAATTTCTATGATGTCTCCTACATGAGAATATGTCCCAATAATTTTTATTCCCTTGCTTCCACTAAACACAACATATATCTACATGGTCTACCATAGAGTGTCTCATATAGTTCCATCTGAATCATATCTTGGTAACTATTATTGTAGGAAAACTCAACAATTTTATGATTATTTTCCCAAGATACCCCAAAGTCTTAGACATACGACTCCAACATGTACGCTAGTACTCATATATAGTATTATTTGATTTCCCATCCATATTAGGGTGAAAATCTGTACTAAAAAACACATGGGTACTAAAAACCTTCTATAGACCCTTCTAGAAGCATGATGTAAAATTCATATCACAATCTAAAACTATAGTGCATGGTAACCCATGCAAACGAACCACTTTTGAACATAAAACTCACCCGACTACTCAATGGAGAATTTATATCAAATTGGTAAGAAATGACCACCTTCAATTGATCGATAGCTACACAGATTTCATCATTATTCCAAGGCATACTCAGAATCCCTACCACAAATTCATTAATCACATATTTCCATTTCCCTTCTATAATTGGAAATGGATGCAAAAAACCACCCATCAGATGATGACCAGTCCTCACTTGATTATATGTAAGGTATCGTTCCACGAAACCTGCTACATTTTTTTCATCCCTATCCACCAATGTGGCCTACAAAGGTCGAAATACATTTTGGTCAAACCAGGATGCAATTCCCACTTCGATGAATGAAACTAAAGCTTCAAATCTTATTAGATTCATGTTGGAAGAAAAAACTGACCAAGAATATAAATGACCCCATCACCTCCAATGGTCGACTAGACAGTGACTCCCCAACTTTAATATTTTCCCTTACATCCAAAAAATATGAATCCTCATGCTTCCTCTCCTTTATCCATCTTAGAAACATGGACCAAATATCTAGAGATGCAAGAGTCATCTTACCTTGACCATCCCGCACCTCAAGATGCATCATAGAAAACAATGACATCATCTTCACTCCAAAATTGATTCATGAACCAAATAATTTAGAGTCTTTTGACTCAAATAATCTACAACACATTTTCCCTTTCCTGGTGTGTAAACCATCTCAAAGTAAATGTATTTCATGTATTCAACCCATATTTACTGATTAAGATTCAAATAACATTGAGAGAAGATGTAATTAAGGATTTTATGATTAGTATAAACCATAAAACACTCACCCAAAAAGTAATGGTGCCAACATTATAAGGCATGAACCACAACGACCAATTCAAGATCCTGCATAGGGTAATTTCTTTTATGAGGCTTGAACTACTGTAACCCATACAACACAACCCGATCATCCTGCATCAACACTGCCCCAATCCCAACACCATAGGCATAAAAAAAAGGTATAGTTCTTACTTGAATTAGGAAAGATCAGAATTGTCATGGATTTCAACCACCTATTTAATTCCTAAAAGGCATTATCACATGACCTAGACCACAAATAATTTACATTTTTCTTGTTAAAACATGAAAGTGGTGTTTCTAAACAAAAACTGTTTATAATGATCCTATGTAGATAATAGTCCAAACCCATAAAACTCAAGATATCTAAAACATTAATGGGATTCTCATAAGAGGAAACTTCATGAAATATCTTTGGATTTAAAGAAAAACATTCCTATGAGATTATGTGTCCTAAGAAATTCACCCTATCGATCCAAAAATGGAATTTGGATAACTTGGTGTATAGACAATGCTTTATTACTGTACTCAGAATGACGTAATGATGTTTGGAATGATCATTATGAGTTTTACAGTACACTAATATTTCATCCATAAATACAACTACAAAATGGTCTAGGTGCGGGTGAAATATTCGATTCATCAGATCCATAAACACTATTTGTGCTTTGGTTAAACCGAACCGCATAAAAAAAACTCATAAAAACTATATCTACTCTAAAAGGTAGTCAAAAGTACATTAGAAGGTTTGAAACTCAACTGATGATACCATAACATTAGATTAATCATGGATAACACTTAATAAAATCTCAGATGGCCAAAAAGATAATCAATTCGAGGAAAAGGGTATCGGTTCTTAACTTCCATATAATTCAGCTTCCTATAATCGACACATTACTACCAAAATCCATTGGCCTTCTTGAAAAAAAATAGGAGATTCCCAAGGTGACGTACATGGATGAATAAAAACATTATTCTCTAGTTTCTATAACTAAGTTTTATGTTCTTGGAGTTTTATAGGGGTTATTCGATATAGTGGAATAGAAACTAGTTTTACTCCTGGAAACAACTCTATCATGACCTCAACATCCCTCTTGGGTGGAATCCTTGAGAAGTCATTATGAAACAAATCTTGAAAATGGACCACCAAAGGAGAAAATAATAACAACTCTACTACCCCATCATCTATCATAATATAAGACACTTGGGGAGGTAGTTCACTTAACTACCAAAAAACAAGACTCGCTCGACATACTTGAACATCCCATTCAGCACGATGGACATACATGTCTCCCTAAAGATATGTGAAAATTACCATCTAATGGTAATAGTCAATACGGTCTTGGTACAAAACAATAAAATCCATCCCCAAAATGAGATCAAAACCTAACATCTCAAACAAAAACAAGTCCCATAGAAAATGGTAACCACCAACCTCAAGAGAAAAACCATTACATTTCCTAATATTTTACTCTCACACCCCTAATAGTGCATCTATCGACATAACCCCACATACACATTACAATGCTTGATCCAACACAACCAAAAACTGAGCCGACAAAAAACAATGTGAGGAACCTGTATCGAATAAAGCTCTAGGAAGGGTGGATGCCACAAGAATCGTACCTCAAATAGTCGATGACCCAGCCTCCCCACCATAAGTTGTATACTAGAATACACAAATCTAACCTACCCCTATGCCATAGGCACTAGTCTGAATCCACGTTGCTAAACTTCCTAGCTACTGTGGATGCTCTCTCCCTAAAGTACTACACCCACCACCCCTATCGGTGCGACTGGTAGAGCTCGAACTGCCTGCCTGATATGGGATAACTAACCCCTTACCTCACTCAACATCAACCTTGATCCTCCATATAAGTCTATATATCTTGGGTTCCTAAAAAACCTATGCACATGACCCATTCTTCCGTGTGATCGGCACTAAACTGGTGATGGAGGAAACTATTCGTGCATGTCCCCAAACTTGCACATTGATAAAAAAACATTCAGTCCCCACACTGAGAGGATGATCCTCTCTTATGACAACCCTGAAAAACATCCAACCTAATTACTATTCAAAAAATGACGCTTCCTTCCCTCTGAAGCCTCACCACTATTTCATCCAATAAGATCTTGAAGACCAATACATAAAGGTTCCTTTAAGTTACCTTCTGAAATAAGGGTCTGGTCCACAACTTCTACCAAAATCTTTAAATGAAATATTTTCACCTAGGATTTGATATCCTGTCTATTTTAATCCTGAAAGAATATCTCTATAGAAATTTCTTCCCCAACTAACTCTAGAACAAAGAATTGTGTGTCTGTGAATCTACCCACAAAAACCATCAATGACATTTTTCCTTAGGTCAACCTCATAAAATATGTATCTAGCCATTGTCAGAAGGTCTTTGGATATATGTGTTCTAGAAACATTTACTGGAATGGATTCCATTACATACCATCATCCTGTTGAGTTTGAACCAAGATATCCCACCATTGATTCTTTGGTCCATGCAATGAATATGCTTCCATCTTGACTCTTTTCTCTACCTGAGTTTCCAACTGATCTAAAATTGCATGGATGTACTATATCCAAAACTCCACATCTTCAGGTCCACCCTCCCTAGAAAAAGTTTGAGGGTGCTACAACCAGAATCTCTTGTCAGATCAAACATACTTGATACTACCTGCTCTGAGTCTTACTCCATCATCTTCATAAAATGAGAAAAGTTATCACGTAACTGATCCTCTACTATATTACCTATAACCACTAGAACTTCTTTCCCCAACTATGGAAGTGCATTATTTGTGATATCCTATTTTCACCCATTCGGTACATGAATTCATGATGGAATTTATCTATAATTCCGAACACATGTTTTAGAACACATAACAAAAAGATTCAAAAATTTACATAAAAGGAGGCTCCCACTAGCCATAAAAAAACTCACTTTTCATACAGTATCCCAAAGTATATCACCATATATATAAAACTACACTCAACCATCCCTACCACATGTCATTTCTAACATGTGGTAAACCAAATTACATAGTCACAATTATTTCATTAGACACATTTCTTTAGTACTATTCCAAACTCACATTGAACGTCCTTATTCTATGGCACATTTACCATTTCAAAAATTATTGAAGTCACCATTTTAAATCATTTACAACACTTAATTTAACATGGATTTAACCATTCATTAACATTATTTCCATTTACCCATTTGAATTATCTTATTAGACCCCATTTTCATTAAATTTTCAAGGGAGTAAAATGCATTCTACTCTTTATGCCTGACACACCCATATTGTGGGTTCCAATCAAGATGTATGCCACATAAATACCTAGATACCTATAATGATGCATTATTTCACAATCTATTTCCATTAAAAACATGAGAAAAATATCATAAAGTAGACGCATCGCACAAAAAGAGCATCACTTAGTGGTGAAATATCACTCAACTGTGATAAGAAATATCAAGAACTACAATTCAAACTCTAGGTACTTGGGTTTTACCTCATACATGGATTAGATAATACCAATCATGATCTCATTACCAATACCTAACAAATACTAATCTCCCATCTACCATCCCCAAATAATAAGACTATAGAAAATAACCACTCTCATACAACTTTGTAACATCCCTGACCCAAAATCCACTAAACTGGTGCCCTGATCCGGGTATCCACATGACTTCAAGCACACCTCCCCATACAACATAGGTTTTCGACTTGTAGTGAGGGTCTAATTGATCATGTGGTGGAGACTATAACCTCATTATAAGAGTAATCCATAATAGATTACATATTAAATAAAAGAAATAAAAAATAATAAACCCAAAAAAGCATTACTAACCATTTCCCCAAATGGGGTACAAACCACAACCAAACAATAAATATGTCATGTAATGCTAATAGTGCCAAAGGTGATGAAAAAATCAAAATAAAGATAAATATATGAGTCCCCAAAATGGGTCCTGACTCTATATTTGGATTCTCTTCCATGTATATACCAACCCCAACTTTACTCTTTAGTATAGGGCCTTTGACCATGTCCTGACCTGAAATAATGATTTCTGCTCAGGTACCCAATGACGACAGGAGCTGGGTGTGAGTAAAATATATTAGGACACCACCAATGGTTTCTAAAAAATAAACAGTATAATTAGATAGTTCATATATGTACTAAATAAAAGACTAGGTAAGTAAAAGACAACTTTATTGATATTTGTTTACAATATTCACAATAACTATTTTCATTATGACTTACCTTATCATTACTTGTCCCTACTTCATTAATAAATTCATATTCAACACATGTTCACACTTACCTTGGATCCTCGGACTAGGTTGTCTCATCAAATGAAATAGTTAGATTTACAAGGCCACATCTTACTTCCCTAACACATAAATCATGGGGTGGGGTTTAGAGCCTCAGTCTAACCCAACCCGTGGGCGTAGATCCTCAAGTCCAGTACCCCAAAACTACCAAAGCCATGTGCACATTCTTATTTATCCATATACCACATATACTATATCAAAAAACATATTAAAAAAATAAACATAACATTCACATTTAATAAGAATTCAATATGTGAATTAACATAAAGAATTAACCAATTAACACATTTACCAATTAATTAGAATGGTCTATTTAACTCACATATATTTATATACCTTAACCCATTTAATGTAATCAACCATTTACATATATTTTTTTCATTTAAAATAGTTATAAATTTTTCATATGTTAACCCATTTAATACAATTATCAATTCAAAATAATTTACCCATTTAACATAATAATAATTTATATGTGCATCAATCCACTAATGCATTTCATGTACAATTCATTATTCATTTGGAATAATCAATTTATTTCACCCATCCCATTTCATATTTACACAAACAACCACTTATTCCATTCCCAATGACTAGAATAAACTACCATTGGTGCCTCTTAATAATTCATCTAATCAACTCAACATATTTAACATGGGATCTATTTCAATGTAAGGAAACTGCATGCTTCACATTTCAATTTTACATGTTTGGGAATGTTGGCGCTCCCCATGGGTGGAACTAAATTTGGATAGACAACACAAATTCATTCCTTGGGGATTATGTGGGGATTAATTCAACATTTATCTAACTATATTACCAAATCCATTTAAAGTCACCAAAAAACAATAAGAAAGAACCATTAACACAACCCTACATGCACAAATCAACTTCCAGACTAAGGGATATAAATTGTAGAACAACTACCACAAATATAAAGATGAACACACCCTTAACCTTTGCCTTCGATCTAGGTTCAAGTACCCTAGAAACCCCAAACCTAATATCTATTGGAAAAATAGGGGTTTATGATTTTAGAAGAATAAGAATGAAACCACAAGCCCTAATATTGAAAATAGAATAAGGAGGAGTGTTAGAATTACCCATAGCTTTGATATGTATCCAAAACACTACAAATGGACTAGAATCGATGGATATCAACCCTTGGGAAGATTTGGGAGCTTGAATTCATCACTATGACTGGAGGAGGACGAAATGGGGTAAAATTCAGGTGAGAAACTTAACATCATAAGGGGAAGTTTGGAAAATTAACACTTTTTAATGCGGAACAAGGTTTGGCCACATAGTTTTCCAATCCGTGCCCAAACCATGCTTCTACCTCTTTCCAAGATGGGGTTGAGTCACATAGTTTCTTGGGGAGGCCAGTACAGTTCAAAAAATTGTGTACCAACTGTGTGGAATGTCTCTATGAAATCGCGCATGTTTTGGCCTTCCCCTTGTATAGTTTACTTGACCATTCTCCCATCATCCTAGATAGAATAGTTTGGGCAGAATATTATCTCTAACCATGTGCCAACCATGCAAAAAGCACTGGATGACCAAAATCCCCTTTCTTTTATATCATTAACCCTTTAAACACCCCTGATCTTCTTAAAATTCTTGGTAAACTTCCTATTAACTAAAATTAATATATTTAAACTAAAGTTTGGACAAGGAGATACCTCCCTGATGTCTAGGAACCTACATCTCTCTTCTTAAAATTTCTTATGATTATGTTATCCATTAATCTCTAAATCTATCTTGAATTTATCTATTTATTATATTTTTTTGTTTTTTAACAAATGGGTGTATTCTATATCATATCTATTACTTAAATTTATTTATTTTTTAGTATATTCACTTGACCATATTTTCTTTACTCAATATAGCATGAATACCTTATATTTCATAATTTCTATTAAAGGGTGATTATCTAGAAATTTAAACCAATTATTTGATTAGGGAAATTTTTTTAATACATATACTTATTATTTCAATATAGATTATTAATGATCATATAGTTTTGTTTAAATGATAGGTTTATTAGGGAATATTATGTATTATATTTCTTATCCATTTATTCTTTCTATACGAAGAATGAATTGGACTTAGATACGGATGGGGCTTGGAATTATATAGCCCATTAATGCATCAATTGGTCTCAAGTGACAAATTGGATTCTGTATCTACTGTATTCCTTCCCATTTATATAATATGTACTAGTATAAGGTTTCATTTTTATGGTAATGATTTTTTAGCTTGTTTCGTTGATGGTATAATAATGATATCCAACATTTTGAATATAAGATCTATTATTATTATTCATGTGATCACCAATTTATACTATTATGGATATTTTATTAGTATGTATTCATTTATAAGATATTTATTTTCTAATTTATTCCTATAACATTATATATGATATAATTATACCATGTTGGCTTCCACAGTATACTACTCTTTAATGAGAATCTTAGATCACCCTATTCTATTATTTCCCCATAACCCAAGAAACCATGTAGTTGGATAGATATTATATAAGGATATGTAATGAAATAATATTCAATATTTATATTTTTTTATATTTAAATAAAATTATTAATGTAATTTAATTATCAAATATTCATATAGTCTCATGAGACTCCTAGAATTTTTATTCTAGAAGTTTTTGATTTAATAAAATAGACACTTGCTCTGGGTAGCTGGAGTTGGGTATTTTATAGTTGGTATGTGATAAAGTTTATTAGATACCATTGGAACTTTATCTAGAATAAAATAGATAGATATTTTTTAACAAAAACACTTAGTAAATTATAGAATTTTCTTATAGAATTTGTAAAATATGATTATAATTTTTTAGTTAAAATATATTAATTATATAATATTATTCATACTTCATGGTGTTTATTCATGAACATATTATTATATTTATTTTACTAAAAATGATACCTAATGGGAGGATTATAAACAATGTCAACAACCATAATAGTTGTAAGTACTTTCCTACTAAGAAAATCAATAAATATGTTAGTTATAAGAAATAACCTTACTTTTATGGATCAATATATTTCTACACAACCACATGTAACAAAATCTGATCATTTACTAAGATAGTAACCCTAATATTTAAATGGATAAACTAATAAATTATTTGTAGAGGAATGTATTACATCTCCTAAGAAGATATTTATTACTTTTGGATGTAGTAAAAATGAGAATGTTATTAAATATATATACTATATAACGAGAGATACTGATCATTGGTGGTTATTTATTTTAAACACTAATAATAAGGAAGAGATAGAAAGGAAATAATAGTATGATTTTATTGAATTATTCATTAGGAAATATTTTTATAGAGAGAAATGGGCTGATATTGAAAGGAAAATTTGGGATTTATAATAAAAGTAAGAGGAACCTATCCTATAATACAAGGCTATATTTGAAAGACTATCAAGTAAAACTATAGAATATACACACAATAAAAAAATAAAGACTGATCATTTAATTGATAGACTAAATCCATGTCTTCAAAGGGAGTTACTCTCTTAAACCTTTTCATCATATAAGGATATAGGGATAAGTACCAACCAGACTAAGAAGAAGTTATCCAAGTACTATATTATCAAATGATATCATGATAAAAAGAGGAAGGTTAGACACCAAATATAAAGAACTATTGAAATAAAAAACAATGAAATATTAGAATTTCTAGTATATAATTATTATTATAAGAAAAACCCTAGTGTTTTCTTAAAGGTATTGGTATTTTTTTCAAGTTCAAGGATAAATTCCATCAAGATCATGAGTGAAAAGTCAAGAGATATTATACCAACGTTCAAGGATTTAATTTCAATGAAATGGGACAATATTATAATCAATTCACCCAAAATAAAGTTAATACACCTCATAAGAGTCTGAGGGAGAAATAATATGCTTATGAAATTACTATGGAATAATTTGAAGTTCCAAATTATGTTATAGAAGGCACTTTGATGAAAAATTCAATGTTAGTTAATAAATTATTTTATTCTAGATCAATATACTATTGAATATCCTATATGTTTTCTAAGAACCTTTAATCATCCCCTTATGTGATAAGGAAATAGTTTTTATCCATGACACTGAATGCAAATATTATTTCAATAAACATATATTATGTTGTTCCCATTAGAATGCGTGAAAGTAATCTAGCTAAAACTCCAATTGATATACCAATGATTGAATTTATCAAAATTATTCGGATGTATTTTATCTAAAATTATAATCAAATAATTGTTTTACTAAGATATAAAAAATACAATTTATGAGGCGAGAATAGAATCCTATATTTTACGAGTAAATACATCATTTACTGAGTAATGATAAGAATAATCTATAATGGCTCAATTTAATGAAATTATTATACAAGCATAATATCTAATTCTAAATGATAAGGATATCATAATAACTAAATATGTATTTACTATACATGATTATATTATTGTATTCACTAAATAATTACCAGGGTATCCACCTAATTATGAAATTGATTTTTTGATCTCATCCTTAATGAAGAGCCCATATCAATACAACATTATAGAATTGGTCCTATAAAATTGGTGTAGTTATAGAAGAAACTATAAGAGTTGTCTAATAAGGGATTTATACACTATAGTTTATCACTATGAGGAGAAACTAAACTATTTCTAAATTATATAGGCGATTTTATGAGTTTATGCCTTAACTATAGAGAAATAAATACAATTACTATTAAGGGAAAAAAATATCATTTTCCACATATTGATAATCTATTTGATTATATTCAAGGATATAAATACTTATAAATGATTTACCCACATTCTAGATATCTTCAATTAAATGTTAAGAAAGAATATATACCAAATATGGTTTTTCATATCAGGTATAGGCATTTTGAGTTTATAGTAATACCTTTTGGAATAAAAATTACACCCTATGTGTTTATGGATATGATGAAGAGAGTATTCAATGATTGTATTGATTTTTTTTAAATAATTTATTAATGATGTCTTGGTATACTATATGATATATGATTATTATAAGAACAATCTACATATTATTATGTAGATTCCCTGATAAAAAGAGTTATATGGGATATTTAATAGGTGTGGATTTAAGTTTCAAAATGTTTCTTTCCATGGATTTGTTATATCCAAGGATAGAATATTTTGTGACCCTTTAGAGACAATAGTGGTTAAATAGTGAACCACACCAATGAATTTTACTGAAATATATATTTTCCTTATAATAGTTGGTTACTATTGTTAGTTTATAGAAAATATTTCCTGATTAACTATACCATTAACCAAATTGAAACATAAAGTGGTAAAAATCATCCACTCATCATCATAATCACAATTTTTATTTATTTAAAAATAATGTATAAGAGACAAAACAAATAAGATATATAGAAGATAATAGGCCAAAAAAATAGGGTGGATGGAAGTAGTGAAGCCCAAGAGCATCCCCTCTTACAATTTTCTTACCCATAAAGGGAAGGGAATCAAATCTTGAGAAACAAGTGATACTAGTTACTTGAACCACCATAGAAGCAAGATAACCTGAAACCTTATTACCCTTTCACCATATATTTAGGAAATTCATGTGATTGTGAATATAGTATCTTCTCCTCTTAAAAATGAATGATATTGACCATGGGATGGTACAAGATCCAAAAAAAAAAGAATCATGAAGATTTGAGGAGTCATTTTCACTAATTCCATACTTATCCCCAGAAAGGGGTAAAAATAATATGTTAAAAGGAATGATAATATGGTTATGAAGAACTAATAAAGAGACTAAACAGTTCTCTCATATTAACTTTATAGAATAGAAAGGAAGGATTTTTTATATTTAGTGATTCATGAAATAAAGGACTATGATGAATCCTTATAAAAAATGATATAGTTTTTATTAATGATTCTAAAAAATTAAAGACCCAAGAAAAAAATTATCCATATTCTTATTTATAGTTTAAAATTTCAATATTTTCATTCAAGATATGAAGACACTACTAGTATATAAAAAAATTTGAAATAAATATAAGAATATTTTTAAGTATATATTCATATAAGAGGTGTTCAACATGTGGAAAATGATATGGTTGAAACTACTCAAGGAAAGTGACTGTATGATAAACATACACCACTGGATATTAAATAAGTTGGAATATTACTTGAGTAGGAACAATCATAGAGTTATATCCCTGATGAGGATGGAAAAGGATCCAATACTAATTGATTTAGTAAAGATAGACATTTAAATTTTTAGGGTTGGGGAAACATAATTCCTTTTCCAAATAAATACTAGCATATCATTTCTAGATAATATATATAAGTTTCAACCAGATAGAAAGGGTCTAAAAAATATAGTTAAAGTTATAGAAGATATACAATTTATAGACTTAATCTATAAAAATGATGTTTTTATGTTTGGGTAGAGATTATGAGTTCTATCAGAACATGAGCTGAAGAAAGAATTATCAGATAAATCCCATAGTTCAAATTTATCTACACACACTTGTATAACCTAGATGTATAAGGATTGGTGAGAATAATTTTGGTAATAAATTACAATGTGGGAAATCATTGACAATGTTTTAAGGTGTATTATATATCAACAATTAATTTTTTATAGACAAATTCTTAAAGGTTTCATGAAAAATCTCTTTATACTAATGTGGAAGTGGGGAAATATCATAATATAATTTTTCACTAGACTTCTAAATACATCGAATAATAATGATGTAATATGGGTTATCATTGATTCTTATTTAAATCCAATGAATTTATGACCAAGAAGGGAGGATATACCTCTCAAGTTACTTTTATGACTTTATATTAATAAATTTTCAAGGCCTCATGATGTGCCACCATCAATTAAATCTGATCATAGCCCCAATTTCACATCATGATTTTAGAGGTGTATTTAGAAATACCTAACAATTGGGTTATATTTAAGAATACATTATCATCCTTAGACTGATGGGTAGTCTAAATGGATTATCGAAGAATTATAGGCCATGATGAGGTTATGATCACTCAACATCAAAGGTACATTGGACCAATACCTACCAATTGTTTAATTAAAATATAATAATATATTCCAATATAGTATTCAAAATTAATTGTTTAATTATTTATATGGGAGAATAGTTTTTTAATCCAAATTTAAATGTTTTATTTAGGGATATATATCCCTTTGGAGCATATTCAATAAAAAAGGCAACATAAAAATTGTGATCTATCCTTAAATATATCAAGATAGCTTAGAATAGATAAAAAAAATAATCTGATATTTGAAGAAAGGAATTGCAGTTTGAAGTAGGGGACTATGTGTTCTAAAATGTTTCACCATGGAAGGGAGTTATAAGATAGAGTTATAAGGAAAATATATTCCCAAGGTACATTTTATAATTTGTGATATTTGAATGAATTGGTGCTGTGTATTATTGTTAGGAAATGCCACTCAAAAACTCTAAAATATATGATGTCATCCATGTTTCATTATTAAGGAATCCCATGACAGACCCAATTTATGTACTCACCACTAAATAAATTAAGCTAGAGGTTAAATTTTAATATGAGTAAAATCTTGTCTGGATTCTTGATACTATAGATATAGTGTTATAAAATTAGATAACTCAACTATTGAAGGTACTTTGTAGGAATCATAATTTGGATGAATTAGCATGATTTTAAGGAGGTACATGATAGACCCAATGCATGTACTCAAAACTGAATTAATTGATCTAGATCCTAAATTTTCAAATCAGGAAGATATTTTTTTAGATTATTTAAACTAAAGACAAAGTGTTATATAATTGGATAACTTGACTAGTGATGAAACTTTGGAGAGATCATAAGTTGGAGGAAGCAATGTGGGTTCCTGAGGAAAAAATGAGGAAAAAATATCCCAAATTGATCATGGATTAATGAATAAAAAAAATTTTGAGGAAGAAATTATTTAAAGGGGGAAAATGTAAGACCTTATATTCTAACATAAATATTTCATTAGAAAACACGACTTTTTATTTCATTATAGTAGTACAAAAAAACTACAATGTCACATTAACAAGAATGACTATGACTAGTAATGTCAAAAATTATGTATGATGTATAATTAAAATTTATAAAATTAAAAATTTTATAAATGGAAAATAAACACATGTAAATAATAGAACTATAATTTTAATGTTTTTTTGTGTTGTGGTCCCCTAGAAATATCACTATGATTAAAAAAACTATGAAAATGAAATAAAACATTATAAATATTATTAACATTTTGTAAATGATGTATAAATAACCTTCAAGAAAATTTAGTGAATAACGAATGATGTAAATAAGATTATTTATAGATTTTTTACTATTATATGAAAATTAGAAATGTGACTATTATAATAGTAACATGTCCATTGGAATAGTAACTTGACAAATAGAGTAGTAATATGATCACCCAAAGAGTAAAATGAACATTAGGGTAAATAATAAATTATCATTATAAATAATCATTAATATCAATGAAATAATAAAATATTATTATCCAAATACTATGATATAAGTCATAAATCAATGTAACATAATGAAATTATAAGGGTTCTTTTTTATTGAAACATGTTTTATATTATTTAATAAAAAAATAATTTTTATATGACGAGATCATTTTTGTGTATAAATTTTAAAATGTTAATTTTAAAATGTTTTATGTTTTAAAATGAAAATATCCATGTTTTAATTCATAATATTTATTTTTGGGTATTTATATTATTAGGATGATATTTTGGAAAAAGAAATATAAAGCTAAAAACACATATTTTAATTTCTTTTATTTTCTAATAGGATTGTGTGTGATGTGTAGGTAGAAACGGTAAAGCAAAATTGTGAAACAAATAGGCTAGTGAGATAGCCTTAAACCCATGGGACAACATGTCACATTGTAGGCCTAAGAAGGGCCCACTGGCAAAGCCACCACATAAGGAGAGCCTACCACATAGAGGAGGATGACATGGGAAATCCCTTATATGGGTTGATGTAGGGGAATAAGATCATTAATGTGGGAGAGAGCACTGGCACATAGGGATAAGGTCCACATGATGATAGGAGGAAAGCTTCTCCAACACGAGGAGGTGCACGAAAATGTCAGGCATCCTCTGAAACCCGTATAGCTTGATGCCAAGGTAATGGGATGAATTTATTTAAATATTGGAGCCAACCCTCATAGATTTTTTATGTGGGATACACTCAACTGAGTTACTATTCAACAATTAAAGAAGTTGAATTATTTTAATATAGTCATTTTTCATCTTCATTGGACACAGGCTCAACACAACCTATGACCATCTATATCACTGCGCTAAGCCGAGTCACTAGGAACCACAATTTCTACTACCAAGGAATCTCAGGCTTGAGACAATGTCTACAATTAAGGAATAGAATCACCATGGATAACCTCTAGAGTCTAAGACAAATGCTATGAATATTGAACAGAAAACGAATAAGGACCTAAATGTAAACATGTGCTCCATTCGGCCACTATGAAGGATAAATTATTTGAGTAGGATCCACACACCGTTTCCACCATCAATGTGATATGGGGGCTTCAAACAGATTAAATCTATAACTTAGTTATTACAAGCTATGTCGTATCCATGAAGAATAGGAATACACAAAGAGGGTGTTGCACTTTTTTGTGCGAGGCTGCACCAAAGCAACTATTGGCCCATGTTTGAAGAAGGGAGTCATCAACATTGATCACTATGTCATTGAATAAATCAAATTAATAACATAAAAAACTATTATGAAGTAGAGAGAAAGCTATCCAATACTTAGGTAAGGTAGTGGTTGATGTAGTCTAAGAAATAAAATAAAAAACTAATGAAAAACCCACTAGTAAGAAAACAGTAGTGGAAAAAATATATTTTTTAGGAAAAAAAAGATGAATGGTAAAAGATGATGATTTGAAATATTATTAGAGGATTGAGTAACAAAATATGAGTATGAGATGAATGAGAATTAATTGTAAGGGAAATTTTAACTTAACAGTTAAATATTTCATTATTTTTGATAATATAATCAAAATATATAATTAAAATGTGTAGTAAAAATCCCAGTCAAGAAGATTGAATAAAAATTAGATTATATTTCAGTTCATCATGAACGAAGATCATTTAATTGCTAAAATCAAGAATTTGATTTTAGTTTTCTATAGGCATGGTGTAGAGATTCTTCCAGGGTGGCTGAACTAGTTCAATGATAACACATCCTCTATCATCTTCTTTAACACGTCGTCAGAACTAGATGGAACCAACCTCAACCCAAATTGAATCCAGGATTCATGAAGGAGGATTCATCAGTCTTCATCAATTCTCAGGCTTCAATATATCTTCTTCCATAGAGGGGAACTCAGTTAGATATAAATCTTAGTTCGACACCAGTTTTCTCCTGCACCGAACTCATTGTTTGCCGCATCACATTACATAGAAAGGCATTCTATTCATCCTCAAAAATAATTATATTCATCAAAATTGGTAAGACACTTTCTATTTGGATATCCATCTTTAATCAAGAAGGATGGTTGGATCAGGATCTCTTTCAGTAGTAGGGATAAATTTGGTATTTCAATTCACATAACTGATTCATTGGAAATACAAATTCATAGAAACAACTATGTAAAAAATATTTTTTAATTAGATATATGAAAGGTTAACTATATTGTTAAATCCCCTTATATGAATTCACTTTTATAATTGGATAAATGATTCTCATATTAAAATTTAATACATGGATTTGAATTGGGGAATTGGCAACATGGCCACCTTAATAAATCCCCAATGCGAATTCTAAAAAAATTGGGTAAGTGATTTATTTCTCCTAGAAGAAAAATTTAACACCAAATAAAATAAATTAATTCTAGAACGAGAAAAATAATTTTAGACAAAAAATTCTTATAAAAATAAAATAATTATTTAATGTAAAAATTATAAATTAAAAATAGAAAATTATTAATTGATAAAATTAAATTTTCAAAATAAATTCAAATAGTATAAATTAAAATTGAAAAACTATAAATTAAATTCTTAAAATTAAAATTCAAATATATTAAAATAAAAAAATGAAAAATAAAAAATGAAAAATAAAGATCCATAAATTTAATAATAACAACATCATAAAAATAAAAGTTAAATTACTAAAATCCAAGATTATAATTGATTCACTTTAAAATAATAAAAAGTTAAAAAGAATACAATATTTTTGGAAAGGAAAACAATAATTTTATCATAAATATACACATAATTAACTAAGAATCCATAACATTAATAATTTAATAAAAAATAAAAATAAAAATAAAAATAACCAAATAAAAATATAATTCAGAATAAAATAAAACAAAAACACAAAAATTATTGTAAAAAACATGTAATAAAATAAATACACATCAAATTCACCAACACTTAATTTTTATTGTCCTCAATCAATTACTTAATCAATTATAGAAGAAAATAATAAATCCCAAGAGTGAAAATCCATAATTCCACATAGATTTAGTCTTCAAAAATATTTTCCTCAATGGAATCTCGAAAGTTAAAGGCGTTATTACCCCATTAAAATTGAATGCTTCATTTAAAAGTCATTTTAATATTTTACAAAAATGACTGAATTTTAAAATTCTGAAAATAATTAAATAGAATTAAATTAGAATCCAATTGGAAATCCCAAAATTCTTTTTACCTCCAGTTTAACTGACATAAATATATAAATGGAATAATAATTCAACACTATTTTTGGATGAAAAATATTAATAAATATAATTAATAATAATTAAATCATCCAATAAATTTAAGAATTTAATAAAGAAAGAATAAATTTTCATCATAGATTAGGATTTTCATTTCATAGACCTTATGTAGGGATATTTTATTAGTTTTAATTCAATCCAAAAAGATCAAATACAAATATTTTATATAACATTAATCCAAAATTTTATCAATAAGAAATAATTTTAAAGGGTTAATAAAAATGTTGTAATTATTTAAATCCCTGAAGTAATAGAGAATAACCCCATCAAAGAGGAATCAAAATCTTTAAACTAAAGAAAACATTTAACCCAATATAAATAAAGTTAAAATCCTGAAAAATATCTAATTTTTAATATTTTAAGGGTTTATGATGTGTATAGTAGTGAATATAAATTATCACAATAAATACCCCCAAACCACTTAAAACCCAACATTTTCCACAATGATGAATTAGAAGCAGGAGAAACAACTACAGAAAATTTATCTCAACCATATTTTATTACATTAGTAGATCAAATTCATGTTACAAGGGTATAATATAGATCACACACATGTTTCCTTAATATTTAAAATTTTCCAGAACAAAGTTTAAAAATTACATCCATTTTTTCCATTTCCACTAACACAATATTGATCAACAAAAATCAAGAAAACAGCATGCTAAAAATTGATTCTAGAACAGATCATGAAGTTTAGGGTGTTAAAACATGGTTTAATGCATGTTTATAAGGATTTAACATTATAAATAATAAATCTATGATTGGCACCAATGAATTAAAGTACCAAAACATTATAAACAATTCAAAATAGAAGGAGGAATTTTTCCATAATTAATTCCAAAAATGATCAAATTTAAATAAGAAATAAATATCAAGGAATTAGGAAGGAAAATTAAAAACGAATATTATTTGAAGTATCAAGAATAATAAAAACCCCCTTATAATGAATCTTTTACACATTAAATTCATTTAATCACTCCCTTTTCAAGCTTTGATTGTGATTTTTGGTAAGAAAATTGATGCACCTTGGGAATGAAAATATGAACAAAATATTCAATAATTTTGAGTTTAAGAAATGAAAAATGAAGTAAAAATGTTGGGGGGGGGGTTAATCATAAATTATATAACTAGAAGTGTATATTGATAATGAAAATTATTATAATTATACTCCAAGTGTTTGTATGTTCTAGCCATGAGGTACGTGTTCAACATTTCTAGCCCTTTCTAAAATAGCAGAGAACACATGAAACCAAGGAAGAAACATATAAATATTTATTTGTTATTGAAAACATAATAAAATTTAAAAATAACCATTGGTTTTCTCCCATGAAGATCTAAATTTATAGTCTTTATCCAAACATAATGGGTTCATAATCATCAAAGAAAAAGATGGAAACCAAGACCTTTTAAATCCCCTCAAAGTAATGTTTGATTATTTTTACATTCATAATAATGGTCTATTACCTATTACAAAACACTCAATAAACCCATTAAACATCCCTCTAAGGATAGTTAATAGTCCAAACAACATGAATTTATGCTTATCATGAAATATTTTATGTCTTGAATCCTAAATAAGAACATTTTTTCTAGGCTTAAAATCTTTTTTGAATGAAAGTGTCTAGAAATACTATTTTTAATTTCATATAAATCCTATAATCTTCACTATAATGTCTTCTAATCTCATCAAGGTCACATAAATCAATAAATATCCACTCATTGGTAGTTTTGATGTCAAAATTCATGGCCTTCACTACCCAAATTTTTCTGTTGAAGCTATAAATAAAAAATAAAATATTTTTAAAAAATGTTTATATGGAAGCATTCCTATGGGGGTTTGAATACAACACTAAAATCTTATAAAGCCCCATCAAGCTTCAAATACCAATATTTCCTATAAGTTGACACAATTTACACTAAAATTTGTTTCAAATTCTTATTTGATATTTCAACTTGTCAACTAGATTGCAGATGATAATCAGTTATAGTTCGGTGAAGACAACCAACCATAAATTTTTTGAACTTATAATTTTGAAAATGAATTTCGTTATTTGTGATAAAAGATTTTAGATTCCAAAATCATGAAAAGATATTCTTCTGAATGAATTTGATCAAACTATTATATTGATTACTGGTAAATGTCAGTGCATCAACCCACTTTAAAATAGAATCTATGGACACAAAGATTTACTCATTCCCATAAGAATATAGGTATGGTCCCATAAAATACAAGATCTAAAAGTCAAACATGCAATCCTTGAATATCTCTTTTAATGGAAACTCTTTATTCCTACCAACATTCCCTAATTTCTGGCTCTTTTCACTACCCATAACTAATTTCCCAACATCTTTGAATAAAAAAGGTTTATAAAATATAGATTGTAAGACTTTGTGGGATGTTCTTTCACCTCCATTATTACCAACCCATGGTGCTGAGTGAAAACATTCAATAATAGACAAAACATCTTCTTTAGTCACACAAATTTGAAGAATACCATCAGCACATCTTCAAAAAATGAAAGGATCATCCCAAAAATACTATTTCAAAATTGTAATTAATTTATTCCTTTGGTTATGGGTAAAATATTTTTGAATGACTCCAAAAACCAGGAAATTTTAAAATTCTACCTACCAAATAGAATGTTTAACAAAAACAACTAGAAATTTCTCAACCAAAAAAGTTGAATTTATATCCCTAGGATCATTATTTTGAGTATTAGACAACTTAGACAAATGATAAACACAATATTTTAAGTACCATTCTTATATTTGATTTCTAAATAAAATTCCTACGGCAAAAATTATTCATCCAATAAACCTATATTTTACCTCTTTGGGGACAAAAAGTATTTTACGGAAGAATGGTCTATGAAAACATTGACTTTGGAACATATTGTGTAATACATAAACTTTTATAGGGAAAATAAAATAGCCAAAAACTTATTCACTATTTTGGTCTAATTTATTTGAGAGTTATCTTGAAACCAGATAACAAAGTACACTACATGAAATTTATTATCTTTCCTCTATCCTAAAAATGAACCAACAACCACATCAAAAAGTTTCCAATCAATTGTAGTGACATTGGGTGAAGAAGTGAGCTTCGCCTTAAGAAGATGAAAATATTGAATACATTTTACATCAAAAAATAAATGTACATCTTTCTATAGAAATGATAAAATAGACCTAAATATTTTAGATTTTTTTTATGAATCATGATAAAAAAATGAATTTCCTAAAAATATTCTAACACTTTTGAAGTTCATAGGAGGGTATAACTTTTGAATGACCTCAATAGTATCATTATCAACCTCTATTCCAATCATCGACACCATTTGATCAAAAAAATTCCTTATATAACCATGAATTCATATTTCTACCAATTAAGAAAAATATTAGTCTCTTGGAATATATCTAAAATAAGTCCCATATTTTTCAAAATACTCTAAAAAATTCTTCTGACATTGAAGAATTTTTATATGAAGACCTGAATGATCCTCTCAATTGTCATTACCGACCTACCGAGGTCCCACTTGTGACTACCTCAAGCCCACCTAGAATAGGCTAGGGGATGGAGACTAGTGCCGAGAAGCCTTATCCTAAAAATTAGAGTAATTATACTAAAGAACCTGTAGACACACACACACACACACACACACACATCTCCAACCCCACACAATGTTGAAATGTAAAACAACTAAAAAAATGAATGCATGCATATAATATTACAAAATCGAGTATAAAAGTAATGTTCTAAAAGAATAAAAAAGGGCTAAATATAATCCCAACCAAAAACATTAAAGAGTCTAACCTACTACAATTGGGTGGACTAAAGTCGAAGGCAAGCTCCCAGTAAACACCTTGGTCTGAAAATGTGTAACTACACTCCACCTGCTCCCTTTCCACTAAGGATACCATAAAAAGTTTCATTGTCTACATAAGACATGACACATATGAGGAAATCCCATGTAGGGTTGAGTATAACAATACTCAGAAGGACATCCTGAAAAAAATAAACATTAAACACCATGTATATTCATCAAAATACAAGATATAACAATAAAGTTATTATAAAAACACCCATATATAATCAGTAAATACACCATGTGACCCAATGGTCATAACCAACTACCACCCACATGATTCTGCTCGAAGAAATGCTCATTATATGGGAATCTACTCCATGAGCCTTAATATCATCATGGACAGTCAACGAAGGGGTCTGGCTAGTTGGTCCCCACCTATGAAAGATCAAAAATCAAAGAAGACCCTGATACACAGATATGGGTCATGTCTAGAACTGTTTGGGGACACCATTAACCCAATCTTGATCCACCTGCTATGTAGGGGATTATATGTCCACGAAACCACAAACCCTACCAATATGACATGTTAGATAGAGGATTAAAACCTTTCTCATGGATCTCATGATGATTCCACAAACCCCACATAGGGTACAAAGGTGATAGAGGATCTCACACCAGTCTCATTGAGGGACTCCACAACTCTATCTAGGACTTGACCTCTAGAGCGAATCACAATTCTATGATGTGGATGTAATTTCACACTGTATCCTCAGGGGAAAAAGACCAAGAGTACCCAATCAAACTATACTGGTCTAGAATAATAAAACAAAGATCTATAAACACTCTGTAAGGGGGTACATGGCATGTACCATGGCATGTACCATGGCGTACACAATGTGTCCAGCCATCCCCATGCCTGCTTGTGTGAAAGGGCCTTACAAGAAATGTAAATAACCATATAAAAAACATGTAGAAGAAGTACACAACATGTAGAGAAACATGTTATCCTATCCATGTCACTTGTCCATGTCCGTGTATGGTGGCCATGTCCATGTCTCGACCCATGTATGACCATATGTGTCCATGTCCAAGTACACGGCACACCCTTTGGCTGTGTACTTTTTCCCATGTACATGTACTATACGATGTACACACCGAGCCTCATGGATGGGGTCCCACACTATGTGATAGGGGTCACATGACATGTGATCCTTATCTTCAACCCAAAACTATAACCACTATTTAACTATACCCACATGGTGTGTAATCTCAAGTCACACGCCATTTTGATCTAGATTTTCTAGATCCAAACTTTCTTCCCCATTATTCCACACTTACCACTTTCTCCTTATTTTCTATCATAAATCTCACCAAAGATCCCAGATATAGGATTGACCAGCCTTACCATCTGCCATTCGCCGAAATCAGGCATTTGAAACTCAATTGAGAAAACCACCTTAGACATTTATTTTCCAAGAATTTCCCATGAAGATGAAGAACCCTCGATCCCATATTGTTCTCCCTCTATATATACACCATCATCATCAGTCCTCAATATTCAACTACCTTCACATTCCATACCAATAGTTTCTATTTCTTTCACTAAATAATAGTCGCACAACGATCAAAAAAGGGGTATTTATTGAACCGTTGGCCAAAAGGAATACCAACGATGATTAAACAAATTAATTGGAGAAAGATACAAAACCCATAATATGCTAGGAAAAAACCTCAATCATGGTTTTTTTGGCCTAGATTCGCTGTCATAAAAAAGAGACGAATGAAGAGTATTGGATAAAAAATAAAAAAAACAATTATTCCATAAAATTAAATCTACTGATGATACATGTATCAATTTTATTTATGGAATTAATCTATGTTTATTCGAGATTAAAAAGTGGGATGAAATCCATAGAGAAAAACATCCTACCAAGATTTTGGATTGATCGTTGATGAAGAAATGTTGTGTTTCCATTGTTAAAAATATCCATGAACTCTATTAGAACAATGATCCATTATCTAATCCAGATCTGTCATCAATCACAAATAACAATCTCCAAAAATGGATTCTAGGTATCCAGGGTTTAGTGGCCAACCTTGTGGAAATTTCCATAACTGTACATTTATAGGAGAAATAGTCAATGTGTAAGAAAAATAAATGAATAATTTATTTTATTTTTTCTAATTATGACAATGATGAATTTTTGAAAAATTCCCCATGAAGAAATAGGTTAAGTCACACATAGGGTAAAAACCACACTATAAACTGAACAATTCCCTAAGATTTCTGATCTGGGCCCCAATTCTAGAGTTATTCCATTTTTTCAGGAAAATTTACTACTTGTACTATTTAACAGATTTAATATATTTCAAACATTTATTCTAGGCACAACATGTCCTATAATCCCACAATGTCTTAGTTCTTGGTCTCTAGAATAAGTCATATAATATCCAAAAATAATTCATGGAAAATCCAAGCCAATACATTGTCCCCACCATAGGTATTTTCATTCGAAAAAGAGAAAATACCACTAAATAAGATGATGAGACTGGGTTCATATCTAGGTATATAGAACTTAGGTTCTCTCCTGAAGATTACTATTCTACCACTGAATAAGAAAAAAGGGGAATTGAATACCTACAAAGGATCCTATCCTGTTGATACCTGATCTCCATCAGGTAATCTGCAAAGGTTTCTCCATCCTTAAGGTCCATCTCTCCTCAGTTGAAAATGCGTGATAGGTTGTGCATGTACCTCCTCTACTACAACACATGGAAGAATTAGTTTACTCAGTCCCACTAATGTGTTAGATCTAAGAGGTATTCAAACTCTCTAACTCTATATATTATCTAAAAAAGAACCAACAAATCTTAGAGATAACTTGATAGCCATGACTAAATCTCTTTAATCCACATTGAGGTGAGACTCTTAGGAACAAAATATCTCCCCCTAAAACTCTTGAGGTGTCCATTTTCACTCCACATAAGACTTATGATGGCTTTGTATAGTCCTCATCTTCTCCTAGATTACTTTCACCATATCTTTAGTAGCTTGTACAATCTACAGGCCCATGAGTGCTAGCTCGCCAAGATCAGTCCAACAAAGTGGAGGCATATATGATCACCCATAAAAACCCTCAAATGGGGCCATAACAATGGTGTAATGATAGATTTTGTTGTACACCAACTTCAAACGGGTTAGTTGAACCTCCCAACTATGGCCAAAGTCCAACATGAAAGACCACAAAATGCCCTCCAAGACCTAAACAGTCTGCTCTATATGGCCATCAGCCAGGGGGTGAAATGCCATGATCAACCATAACTGAGTCCAAAAGGATTCATTTATTAATCTCTATAACGATGATGTGAAATGATAATCACGACTATAAATGATTTTAATGGGAACTCCATGGAGTCAGACTATCTCTTGCATGTAGAGGCGCCCAAAACTCTCTACTGAACTCTTCTATTGAATAGCTAGGAAGTGGTACAATATGGTGATTTAGTCTACGATTTACCATATAGAGTCATGTCCCCTAGATGTACATTTTAATCCCATCATGATGTCGATGGAAATACGATCTCACTTCCACTCTGACACCTCAAGGGGTTGAGCTAAACCTGCTAGAACCTGGTGGTCAACCTTCATTTGCTGACTAGTGAGGTATTGAGAGACAAACTTCATAACTCTATTCTTCATTCCTAGATACCAAAAATAAAATTATAGTTCTTGGTATATTTTTTATACTCCTTTATATACTACCAATGTAGATGTATGAAAATCCCGCAATACCTCCTCCTATAATGTCAAAGGAACCATCTTCCTTCCTCTAAAAAGCACAACATGCTCCCCACCATTAGAATATCTATTAAAAGAATGTCCAGTGAATATATGAGTATGTAAGGTGTCACAGTTTATATATAAACATTGAGAATCCATGAAAAGATATAAAATAAGTGGGTTAATAACCATCAACAAAATATATGAAGCACCATCATTGTCCACAAAGGACAACTAGAACGAGGATAACTACACTGACGCTTTCTCCCAAAACTAAGAATACTATATCTTGCATAGATCATTTTCCACCATGTTACCCTTCCCAGAAGTATAGAAAATATACATTTCATAGTCTTGTAGGAACTCTATCCATTGCCTCTATCTCAATTTAAGATCTTTTGGTGAGAAGATATACATGAGACTCTTGTGGTTTGAGTAAACAATAAAATCCTCACCCATAATGTAGTGTTTGCACATATTTAGTGAAAAGAAAATTGTTACTAATATTGGATTGTGGGTCATATAGTTTTTCTCAGGCGGTCTCAATTGATGTGAAACATGGAAAATCAGTACCTACCTATGTTTCAGAACACAACCATATCTGATCCCTAATGCATCTCAGAAAACTACAAACTCAACACCCTCATATGGAAATATCATGATGGGAGCACTCTTCAAGATTTTCCTTTTCTCCTGAAAGATATTATGGAACCTTTATGTCTATATAAAAGTTATACCCTATCCATTCAATGATAATATGTGTGATTCCACTCAAGAGAAATTGGGCACAAACCTACAATAGTACCCTTCCAACCCAAGGAAACTCTGTTCCTTAGTAACACTCTTGGGTGTCTCCCAAGAAATAAGTGCCCCAACCTTTTCCAGGTCCAGTACTACTCTAGCCTCTAATATGAAATTTCCCAGAAAGTGGACCTCTTGAATCCAAAACTAACACTTAGATAGATTTTGGAAAATTTGGTTCTCTTGGAGTGTGACTAGAACCATCCTCTTGTATCTCACATAATCTTTAACAGATGAAAAGCACACTAGGATGACATTGATGAAGGCCACATCAAACTGATAATTGAAATGAAGAATGATCTAGTTTATGAGTCCCATGAATACTACTATAGAATTGTCTATGCTGAATGAAATCACCATGTACTCATAGTGACTATAGAGTCATATGAATGTTTTCTTTATTATGTCTTCATCCCGTACTTGTAGTTGGTGATATCCTAATCTGAGGTCGATCTTTGAGAAAAATTGTTCCCCAACAAATGATCAAAGAGGTCATTGATCTGTAGTAGTGGGTACTTATTATTACCAGTCACTCGATTCAAGCACTGATAATCCACACATGACCTCAAGCTCCATTCTGAATTCTTGGAAGACAACACCCGGGCTGCCCAGGTGGAAACACTAGGTCTCACAAATCCCTTCTCCTAAAAGAATGAAAACTGGACCCTCAACTCTTGAAGATATTAAAGGTCCATTAGATATACTGTTATAGATATAGGTTCCATCTTGGGATACAAGTGAATGTAGATTTATATCTCTCAGTGGAGAGGTAAACCAAGTACGTCCTTAGAAAATAATTCCTGGTACTCTCCCAGAACTATAGAAAACTGATATCCAAAATCATCTACTACTTCAAGAGTAATTCTAGAAAATTTTAAAGTAATAAATTGCACTCCCTTATACCATATCTCATCCTACTCCACTATGGATTCATTTTATCCCATAAAGGAAACCCTCATTCCATTATCATGGAAACAACTAATCCTCCACTCAAACTTGTTAATACAAGCATGAACTTTGGATATAAATTCCATATATAATATGACATCGCAAGGACTCATTGATTCTATGAAGAGATTCAATAAAAAAATATCACCATCAAGAGTCAGATCACATTATTGGCATAAGTGTGCAATCACAATGTCCCCGTCTGTCAGAGTATTAAACAGCAATGGTCGAGCTAATGAATCGACTGGAATCTCTATGTTTCAAACATGAGAAGTGGAAATGAATGAATTAATAGCACCTATTTCCATCAGTATTGAAACTAAAGTAGAAAATATATAGATAGTACCTCGTATCATCCCTAGATCCTCAGGGTTATAGGCCTCCATAGCCTACAACTGGCCTCATCCATGCCCACAAGCTCCGTGAGCTTGAAATAGACCACTTGAGTGTGTTGGTGGTAATAGGTCGAACCTTCGACCACCTATTTATACCCTAACCACCCTCTACCAAGTACACTACCCTAAGGACCACCATGATCTTGCATCTGTCTTTGTCTTGGAGGTCCCTCGACAAACTCTTGATCAGCTATAAGACGGATAGGAAAATACTGATCTAGATGTCAACAATTGTCATAGGGGAAACACTGCATATCCCTCAGCTAATTTAAGCCACCTTGAGATCCTTGAAACACTGTCCATTAAGCTTGGGATCAACTCCTGAAGCATTTGACATTTTTGATCTATGTGACCATCATCGGCTGCCTTCTGTCAATGTCTCATCTAATTGGTTCCCACTGCTAGCTACCTCTACCGATGTCTACTATTCTAAAAATATATCCACCAATAAGGATTTATTGAGAACCCCAACATTTTGGTAATGCGAAGGGATACCACTAAGTTTCTGATGTGTTAGTGAAATCCCCACTCAAAAGTATGAGCTCTGAAGAACTAGTCATGCCCCATATCAAAAGAGTAGCATGAGAGATCATTAAACCTTGTTGATTACTCCAACATGGTCAAACTACCCAACTATCTATGTAGAAGCTACTATATACGTACTGATCACAACATGGATGGATAAAAATCCTCCCCGAATAGATACTAAAAGTCTGACCATGAGCTAGTTGTCTCAGCATGTTATTGAGTCACTGATCTCACCATCACTAAGTAGAGACATGAAGAAGACTGATAAAACACTATTTTATTGAATATTTTATTGATAATAAATGATATAATTTCCTCACATTGTGTTAAACATGTTTATTTATAAAATATTTGGGATTTGATCATTCATTTGAAAATTTGGTGAAAATTCCAGTTTTACACTTAATAGTGCACTGTAGTATTTCAAAGATAAATATTTTTATATTTATTATTTGAATTTGACAATTTGTAACAGTGTTACTAACTTAATTATCTACAACTTTTATTCAGGACACTAAAGCTAAAGAGTTCATTTGGTTGTTGAAATTGGGCCATGAAGTCAAAGTTGGGCCGGGCTCGCCAGAATGGAGAAGGTTCTGTATTTGGGCCATATATTCTACATACGGGCTTGGATTGAGCCCAAATTTTGATGAAAGCTCGGGGACATGATGTGGCACAAATCATCCGCCTGGAAGGCCGGCCAATTCATCCGTTTTAGTGGTAAAATGGGCGGTGCAAGTTGGCATAAAATATTTAGCCGAATTTCCACATTCACAGTTGAAACCACTTGTAACCTCTCCTCCCCTCCCCTCTATAAATTGGAGTTTTTCTTATTTGGAGGGTTTGGGACGTGCATTGGGAGATTGGAGGCAGAGGAGAATTTGTTTCACCCAAATTCTCCAACCATTGTAAGAGGGGTAGCTCTTGAAGAAAGGATCCCCTCATCGAAGCCTCCTTCTCTTCTTCATTTTGTAATGTTTTCATTTGTGTAATAAACTTCATTGCTCTTCTTATATTTCTTCTCTTTTCTTCTGTTTTGCTTAAATTTCATCTTCTCTTAATCTTCCTAATTGGGATGGAATTCTTGAGTAGAAGCGTTATTGGGTTATACCCATTTTAAACCTTTGCACATGCAAAACGCTTCTACGATGATTACGCCACCCATGGAAGAGTAGTCTTTTAGTAATCGATCTATCTTCTACCCTCTTCATTTAGTTATTTTGAATCAATGAGCTACTGTAATTCACTTAATATGATCCATGAATTGTGTTTTTAAATTGTAAGAAACTAAGAAAGCAATTGAACAATTAACACAAAAACACGCGAGGTCGGGATTTTGTGTAAATTGTGAGAGCGCGATCTTAATCGGTAATACAAGACCACACGGGATAAATTTGTAGAGTTCAAATATAATCCCTAAACACAATTCATCCTCATTTCAAGAATGGATATGTGCCTTAATTTACCACTGATCATAAGCTAATCTTAGAACATCAATCAAAGCAGGGTGCTGCGATTGCACGTTCCAAAGTTAGCCTAGGTTTAAATTCACATCATCTTTGTGGTAAAGTTAATTCTCGTAGGGTTCGGGATTTAACAAATTAAGGGATCATAATTAAGTGAATGTTAATTTAAATGATAATGATTAATAATAAAGTTAAGAGGTAGAGTTAGATCGATTACGCTTTTTAAATAGATTTCTAAAAAAAACATCTTCTTGTTGTGTCATTTAAATTGAAATTCATTTCAAAACTAAAAACAAAAAAAAAATTATACAATATTCTTCCAGAAAACTTCTTCTAGATTCATAAACTACAAAAAACCCCAATCCTTTAAAGTAGTGTTTTTATTCTATTCTATTTTATTTTATTTTTTAGAATACCTCTAATAAGTTGTTAAATTCACTTCCTTCTTTGAGAGATGACCTTGGTCAGCCACTCTGCTGCACTTAAGTACCCCAAATCACACTAATCATTTGAGGGCGCCCACGACATCGCTCTTTCAAATTGGCGCCGTTGCCGGGGAGGCAAGTAATTATTTCAACCAATTAGAGGTATTTATTTTATTTTACATTTTTATTTCTCTTCCTCTCTTCTTTCTTCCGTCTTTACCCAATCTGATTTTTTTTTCTTCTTCTTCTTTTATCTCTTTCTACTTCTTTTTGGAACATCAACTCAAACTTCAAATTTTTATTTTACTATGGTCCACATTCCTTCTTTTCATATTTCATTGATTTATGACACGAACTAATCCCGAAGATCTCTTAGATCTTGACCCTGAGATTGAACGTAGCCTTAGGGCACGAATCAGACATTCTCAGTCTACCGGAAGTTTCAACATTCAACCAGTTGGAGAATTACTCCAATATCAGAACATTGAAATTGGAAGCAATTCAAATTCAACCATAAAACAAGAACCAATGGCTGGAAACAATGGAAATGAACTTAATAGAACCATTCGAGAATTGGCTGCACCTGATATTAACTATCAACCAAATTGTATTGCATACCCAAATCTCGAATCGGACTTCGAACTGAAATCTGGGTTAATTCACTTACTTCCAAAGTTTCATGGCCTCTCTGGTGAGGATCCCAATAAACTTTTGAAAGAATTTAATGTGGTTTGCTCAACCCTAAAACCTAGAAATGTCTCTGAAGATCAAATCAAACTAAGAGCATTCCCATTCTCACTTGTTGGAGCTGCGAAAGATTGGATGTATTATTTACAACCCGAAGATGTAACTTGTTGGAACGATTTGAAACGTCTTTTCTTGCAGAGATTTTTTCCAGCATCAAGGACCACATCCATTCGAAAGGAGATATCGGGGATCAAGCAAGCCCAAGGGGAGTCAATGTATGAGTATTGGGAGAGATTCAAGAAGCTGTGTGCAAGATTCCCACATCACCAAATCAGTGAGCAACTACTCATTCAGTACTTCTATGAAGGACTCACACCTATGGAGAGAAGCATGGTAGATGCTGCGGCTGGAGGAGCATTGGTGGACAAGACACCTGTATCTGCACGTGCGTTGATCTACAAGATGGCCCAAAACTCCCAACAATTTGGTGATAGAGGTACACCACATGTCAGGGGAGTACATCAGGTAAGTCCTTCTTCTCTTGAAAGTCATTTGATTGATACTAAGTTAGAAGAATTGACAACTATGGTGAGGCAGATTGCATTGGCTCAAAAGACATCCCAACCCCCTCCTTCAAGGCCTTGTGGTATTTGCACTGAGACAAGCCACCCAACTGACTGTTGCCCACAACTCCAAGAAACAGAAGATTGTGCAGCAGTGTTCCCTGGGAGACCATTTCAGCAGCAACAACAACAACCATATCCCCAAAAGAAGTTTGATCCAACATACAACCATGGGTGGAAAGATCTAGCGGACATGAGGTATGGCTCTGGACAACAACAAAGGCCCCCTTTTCAACCAAACTTCCAGCAGCCTCCACCTTACCAACAGGGTTTCCAACAACCCCAAAGGAGATTCAAAGCTCAAACATCAACGAGTCAGCAACAAGGGAATATCCAACACAAGGTAGACTCTAACACTGATGATCTTTTGAAACAAATTGTTCTTAATCAACAGAATGAGCTGAAGAGTCAAGGTTCGGAGCTGAGAGAGTTGAAGACTCAAATGAGTCAGATTTCCACCGCCCTCCATGAACTTGTGAGTAAGAATTCTGGAAATCTACCTTCCCAACCCACTCCAAATCCAAAGGGGAATGTCAGTGCCATCACATTGAGAAGCGGGAAGCAAATGAACGATACATCTGCACCTACCATTCCACCGGGATTCACCTCAACTTCAGAGAAGCCGCATTCCATACCAACTGATGAGCAATCCAAGGAGAAAGATAAAGGTAAGAAAAAGATTGATGATGTTCCTCCTAAACCCCTTCCTTTTCCAAACAGGGTTGTCCAAACCAAGAAGATGGCTGAAGAAGCAATGCAAAAGGAGGTTTTGGACACATTCAAGCGTGTGGAGATCAACATTCTTCTACTTGAAGCCATTAAGCAAATTCCAAGGTATGCCAAATTCTTAAAAGAACTATGCACCAATCGAAGAGGGCTCAAGGGGAATGAGAGGATCAACCTTGGAAGGAATGTCCCGGAACTCATTACACCAATTCTAGCAATGCCAACAAAGTGCAAGGATCCTGGGACATTCACCATCCCATGCACCATAGGGGAGTTGCACTTCTCTGATGCTCTTTGTGATTTAGGAGCTTCAATAAATGTGATGCCTCACTCTGTATTCTCTTCCTTGAAGGTTGGTGAGTTGAAGCCGACAAGAGTAGTGGTGCAGTTGGCGAATAGAGCTACGACATATCCAGCGGGAGTCCTTGAGGATGTACTTGTCCGGGTAAGAGACATGATCTTTCCAGCGGATTTCTATGTTCTTAACATGGAGGATGATCAGGTAAGTTCTCATGCCCCCATTATCTTAGGTAGTCCCTTCCTCAAAACTGCAAAAACTATCATAAATGTCAATGAGGGTACACTTTCCATGGAATTTGGAGATGAAGTTGTGATATTTAATGTTATGTATTCCATGAAGTACCCCTCTGAGGACCATTCTGCTTTTGTTATCTCCCATTTTGAACCACCAAGTAAAAACACCATGGAATTGGATTGTCCTATGCTTAGGGAGATTATGAGTATTGGTTCTAGTTTGATGTCTAAGAATACTTCTACACCCATTTTTAAGGAACAAGACTCTCTAAGATTTGATTTTGAAATGGAATCATATTCTGATTTTGATCATGTGAACTCTGATTATGACATGGCTATTGAGTATGCTGATGGATTTGGTGCTTTATTCTCTGATTGTGATGATTTTTATTCTGATTCTGATGTTCACTGTGCAGATATGTCTGTTGCATCAATTTCTCCATCCATACATCACCCACCTACATTGGAACTCAAGCCATTGCCCCCAAATCTCAAATATGCATACTTGCTCAGTGGTGATAGATTACCTGTCATAATTGCTAACAATCTCTCTTTTGAACATGAAGAAAAACTTTTGAACCTTTTGAGAGATAACATTAGGGCAATTGGTTGGACATTGGCAGACATATCAGGTATTAGCCCCTCCATTTGCATGCATAGGATTCTCTTGGAGGATGGGGCTAAACCGGTGAGACAGCCACACAGGAGACTTAATCCCACCCTCTTAGAAGTTGTTAAGAAAGAAGTTGAAAAATTACTTGAGGCGGGTATCATTTACCCTATTTCTGACTCACAATGGGTTATCCCTATTCAGGTTGTACCAAAGAAAACTGGTTTCACTGTTATAAAAAATGAAAATGATGAGTTAGTTCCTGTGAGAGTACAAAACAGTTGGCGAGTGTGTATCGATTATAGGAAACTAAATCAATCCACTCGTAAGGACCATTTCCCACTTCCATTCATTGACCAGATGCTTGAGAGACTAGCTGGGAAGACACACTATTGTTTCTTGGATGGATTTTCTGGCTATTTTCAGGTTCCCATTGCAGCAGAGGACCAGGAGAAGACAACATTCACCTGCCCATTCGGTACCTTTGCTTACCGGAGGATGCCATTTGGACTTTGCAACGCCCCAGGTACCTTCCAGAGACGCATGGTGAGTATTTTCTCAGATTTCATTGAGACCTGTATGGAGGTATTTATGGATGATTTTACAGTTTATGGGTCCTCATTTGATGAATGTCTCTCTAGTTTGGGTGATGTGTTGCATCGTTGTATTGAGAAGAATCTGGTCTTAAATTTTGAAAAATGTCATTTCATGGTCGAAAAGGGAATTGTCTTAGGTCATATAGTATCACAACATGGAATTGAAGTTGATAAATCTTAGGTAGACATTATTTCATCCCTCCCATATCCTACATGTGTGCGTGATGTTCGATCATTCCTTGGGCATGCTGGATTTTATCGACGCTTCATCAGAGATTTTAGTAAGATCGCTCTACCCTTATCTCGATTTCTTCAGAAAGATATTGACTTCAATTTTGATGATTCATGCAGGGTATCATTTGATGAGCTGAAGAAGTGTCTGACCACTCCACCAATCATACAGCCCCCACGGTGGGACCTTCCATTTGAGCTTATGTGTGACGCCTCCAACTTCGCGGTTGGAGCTGTCTTATCTTAGAGGGTGGAGGGACGTTCACATGTGATCGCCTATGCATCGAGGACGCTAGATTCAGCCCAATCAAACTACACTACCACAGAAAAGGAGTTTCTTGCTGTCATATTTGCTTTAGATAAATTCCGTTCATATTTATTGGGCTCTAAAGTAGTTGTTTTTTCTGACCATGCAGCTTTGAGGTACCTCCTAAAGAAGCCAGATGCAAAGCCACGACTTATCCGTTGGATGCTCCTTCTTCAAGAATTTGATATTGAGATAAAGTACAAGAAGGGATCAGAGAATTTGGTGGCGGACCACATGAGTAGGCTTACTCGCACACTAGAGGATGACACCTTGGATCAGGTACCACTTCGGGACACTTTCCCCGATGAGCATCTCTATACCATCTCAGGTAAGCATCCTTGGTATGCTGATTTAGTTAATTACATTGTTGGCTCTGAAATCCCAGTAAATTTGAAGAAGCATCAAGTCCAAAAATTAAAAAGTGAGTCTAGGTATTATGTGTGGGATGATCCGTACCTCTGGCGCATGTGTAGTGACCAAGTCATTAGGAGGTGTATTCCTGATCATGAGTTTGAGTCTGTTTTGCAATTCTGTCATACACTTGCATGTGGTGGACACTTTGGACCCCAACGGACAACTAGTAAGGTTTTAGACTCTGGATTATATTGGCCTAGCTTGTTCCATGATGCCCATTTGTTTTGTAAGTCATGCTCTCATTGCCAACACACTGGGAACATTTCTAGGAGACATGAGATGCCCCAACAACCCATACTATTTTGTGAGATTTTTGATGTATGGGGCATCGACTTTATGGGTACCTTTTCTAGTTCATTTGGATTTTTTTATATTTTGGTTGCTGTTGATTATGTGAGTAAATGGGTGGAGGCCAAGGCCACCAGGACTGACGATTCTCATGTTGTTGTGGACTTTGTCAAAGCACATATTTTTTGCAGGTTTGGAGTACCAAAGGCCATCATCAGTGACCAAGGGACACACTTTTGCAATAGGAATTTTGCTTCCCTCCTTCGAAAGTATGGGGTCACACACAAAACATCAACACCATACCACCCCCAAACAAATGGCCAGGCTGAGGTTTCAAATCGTGAGTTGAAACAAATCTTGGAGAAAACCGTGCAGCCAAATAGGAAGGATTGGAGGAAGCGCTTGGATGATGAATTGTGGGCTTATAGGACAGCATACAAGACCCCCATTGGTATGTCCCCATTTCGGATTGTTTTTGGGAAAGCGTGTCATCTCCCCGTGGAAGTCGAGCATCGGGCATATTGGGCTATAAAGAAATGTAACATGGATTTGGCCCAAGCTGGAATTCAAAGGAAGTTGCAAATTCAAGAGCTTGAGGAGATTCGACTGTCATTATATGAGAACTCAAGGATCTACAAGGAATGATCAAAAGCAGCTCATGACAAAATGATCCAACAAAGGGAGTTTCATGTTGGAGAGAAAGTCCTTCTCTATAGTTCACGACTGAAGTTGATGCCTGGTAAGTTGCGTTCCAGATGGTTAGGTCCTTATATTGTGTCTAATGTTTTTCCTTATGGTGCAGTGGAGATCACACAAGAGGACACTGGAAGGAGCTTTACAGTCAATGGGCAACATTTGAAGAGATACATTGAGGGACATCTTACTGATGCAGTGGATTTTATCACACTGCATGACCCCATCATCACTTGATCACATCAGGCTGTTCCTAACCCTTTCACTTTTATATTATTTGTCCTATTTAAAAATTCTGCATTTCATGTGCATATATCATCTCATGGGTTCACATTGAGGACAATGAAATATTTTAAGTGTGGGGGAGGGAACCTTTTAGTTTAGTAATTTCAATTGTTTTCCTGTTAAAAAAAACCAAAAAAAAAATTGTGTGTTTTTCAAAATTTGTGTGTTTATTTTACAATTTTCTGTGTGTTTTTGAAACTTTTGAGCTGAAATGATTCTCATCACCATTTTTAAATCCATATCAATAAGTGAAACAATTTACCCCTTGAATCTAAGCTTAAATGAATGCTGAAATGACTTTGTTTCAAGTTCAAATATTTAGTAATTTCATGGAAAGTACACCGAATTTTGAATCCCATGCCACATCTCACTGTCTTTAAATTTGAAATCACTTTCCTGTGAGGCTTCTGAACCACTATTTTCATATTCTTTACATTCACCTCACTTCTTGAGAGAACCAAACCATACTTGATTTAACCAGAATTTGATCTATTCCTGTCAGAACTTGAGGGTTTGAGGTACTTGTGTTTAAATGATTGAGGCATTTGTTTGGTATTAAAACCCCTATTTCAAATAATCCTTTGTTATAATGGCCTACCTTGAATATTTAATCCTTGTAGCCCTTAGAATCCATGCACAACCTGTTAGGTTTAGCCACATTACAAGCCAATTTTCCCTATCCAACCAACTCTTGAAGTGAAATTGCATAATCTAGTTGAGCTTAAGTGTCGGGGAAGTTGTCTTGGGTTTTGCCACCACATTCTGTGATACTTTGGGTGGAAAATTAAATTCTGAAGAGATGTGTTTGCTGCTAAAGAAAGTCATTATATTGAAAGCTGTGCCTTTTCTGGAGCTTTCATGACAAGTGAAGCTGTGCCTTTTCTGGAGCTTCTAATTGAGGTGGAAAGTTGTGCCCATCTGGAGCTTTCAAGAAAATCATGTTTGAGAAGATTGACATTTTTTATGCTGAAATGATGAATGGTGTAAACCTTTCATGACTTTTCATGATGATGGAGCTGAATTGATACTATGGGGATTGAAGAGAAGACCATATTTAAGTGAAAATTAGATTAATGCAATTTTGCTTCAAAAGAGTCAAGCCCTCCTCATTCAGCCTCAGAGTTTTTCACATCTTAATCCTACCAACCAAAAGCCACAGAACAACCCTGAAAAATCCTCATGATAAACATATGTCCTTGACTCACATCGGGTAGCGATGTAGGAATCTATCAAGCCTATGGTGACCCTTGTATGAGTTTGGATGAGAAAGACATTGCAAAAAAAAAAAAATTGATATTTGAGTGATGAGAGAAAATTCAAGCAAGGTAAGTGTTTTGTGCATGGGTGGATAAATGAAGTGGAAATATATTGAATGATATAAATGGAGAACTTGAAATAAGGTTTTTTATGAGGAATGATATCTTTTTTATTCTTGGTGTGAAATTGATTGATCTTAAAGATATGTGTTTTAAAATTGGTTTTGATTTGATATTGATGTTTACTTGATATGAGGTTTTGCCCAGGTGTGCAAAAGGGTAAGTGTGGGGGAGTTGATAAAACACTATTTTATTGAATATTTTATTGATAATAAATGATACAATTTCCTCACATTGTGTTAAACATGTTTATTTATAAAATATTTGGGATTTGATCATTCATTTGAAAATTTGGTGAAAATTCCAGTTTTACCCTTAATAGTGCACTGTAGTATTTCGAAGATAAATATTTTTATATTTATTATTTGAATTTGAAATTTTGTAACAGTGTTCCTAACATAATTATATACAACGGTTATTCAGGACACTAAAGCTAAAGAGTTCATTTGGTTGTTGAAATTGGGCCATGAAGTCAAAGTTGGGCTGGGCTCGCCAGAATGGAGAAGGTTCTGTATTTGGGCCATATATTCTACATACGGGCTTGGATTGAGCCCAAATTTTGATGAAAGCTCGGGGACATGATGTGGCACAAATCATCCTTCTGTAAGGCCGGCCAATTCACGCATTTTGGTGGTAAAATGGGCGGTTCAAGTTGGCATAAAATATTTGTCCGAATTTCCACATTCACACTTGAAACCACTTGTAACCTCTCCTCCCCTCCCCTCTATAAATTGGAGTTTTTCTCATTTGGAGGGTTTGGGACGTGCATTGGGAGATTGTAGGCAGAGGAGAATTTGTTTCACCCAAATTCTCCAACCATTGTAAGAGGGGTAGCTCTTGAAGCAAGGATCCCCTCATCGAAGCCTCCATCTCTTCTTCATTTTGTAATGTTTTCATTTGTGTAATAAACTTCATTGCTCTTCTTATATTTCTTCTCTTTTCTTCTGTTTTGTTTAAATTTCATCTTCTCTTAATCTTCCTAATTAGGCTGGAATTCTTGAGTAGAAGCTTTATTGGGTTATACCCATTTTAAACCTTTGCACATGCAAAACGCTTCTACGATGATTACGCCACCCATGGAAGAGTAGTCTTTTGGTAATCGATCTATCTTCTACCCTCTTCATTTAATTATTTTGAATCAATGAGCTACTGTAATTAACTTAATATGATCCATGAATTGTGTTTTTAAATTGTAAGAAACTAAGCAAGCAATTGAACAATTAACACAAAAACACGCGAGGTCGGGATTTTGTGTAAATTGTGAGAGCGCGATCTTAATCGGTAATACAAGACCACACGGGATAAATTTGTAGAGTTCAAATATAATCCCTAAACACAATTCATCATCATTTCCAGAATGGATATGTGCCTTAATTTACCACTGATCATAAGCTAATCTTAGAACATCAATCAAAGCAGGGTGCTGTGATTGCACGTTCCAAAGTTAGCCTAGGTTTAAATTCACATCATCTTTGTGGTAAAGTTAATTCTCATAGGGTTCGGGATTTAACAAATTAAGGGATCATAATTAAGTGAATGTTAATTTAAATGATAATGATTAATGCAATTTTTCTACCAACCAAAAGCCACAGAACAACCCTGAAAAATCCTCATGATAAAAATATGTCCTTGACTCACATCGGGTAGCGATGTAGGAATCTATCAAGCCTATGGTGACCCTTGTATGAGTTTGGATGAGAAAGACATTGCAAAAAAAAAATTGATATTTGAGTGATGAGAGAAAAATTCAAGCAAGGTAAGTGTTTTGTGCATGGGTGGATAAATGAAGTGGAAATATATTGAATGATATAAATGGAGAACTTGAAATAAGGTTTTTTATGAGGCATGATATATTTTTTATTCTTGGTGTGAAATTGATTGATCTTAAAGATATGTGTTTTAAAATTGGTTTTGATTTGATATTGATGTTTACTTGATATGAGGTTTTGCCCAGGTGTGCAAAAGGGTAAGTGTGAGGGAGTTGATAAAACACTATTTTATTGAATATTTTATTGATAATAAATGATATAATTTCCTCACATTGTGTTAAACATGTTTATTTATAAAATATTTGGGATTTGATCATTCATTTGAAAATTTGGTGAAAATTACAGTTTTACCCTTAATAGTGCACTGTAGTATTTCGAAGATAAATATTGTTATATTTATTATTTGAATTTGAAATTTTGCAACAGTGTTCCTAACATAATTATCTAAAACTGTTATTCAGGATACTAAAGCTAAAGAGTTCATTTGGTTGTTTAAATTGGGCCATGAAGTCAAAGTTGGGCTGGGCTCGCCAGAATGGAGAAGGTTCTGTATTTGGGCCTTATATTCTACATACGGGCTTGGATTGAGCCCAAATTTTGATGAAAGCTCGGGGACATGATGTGGCACAAATCATCCTTCTAGAAGACCGGCCAATTCACGCGTTTTGGGGGTAAAATGGGCGGTTCAAGTTGGCATAAAATATTTGGCCGAATTTCCACATTCACACTTGAAACCACTTGTAACCTCTCCTCCCCTCCCCTCTATAAATTGGAGTTTTTCTCATTTGGAGGGTTTGGGACGTGCATTGGGAGATTGGAGGCAGAGGAGAATTTGTTTCACCCAAATTCTCCAACCATTGTAAGAGGGGTAGCTCTTGAAGCAAGGATCCCCTCATCGAAGCCTCCTTCTCTTCTTCATTTTGTAATGTTTTCATTTGTGTAATAAACTTCATTGCTCTTCTTATATTTATTCTCTTTTCTTCTATTTTGTTTAAATTTCATCTTCTCTTAATCTTCCTAATTGGGCTGGAATTCTTGAGTAGAAGCGTTATTGGGTTATACCCATTTTAAACCTTTGCACATGCAAAACGCTTCTACAATGATTACGCCACCCATGGAAGAGTAGTCTTTTAGTAATCGATCTATCTTCTACCCTCTTCATTTAATTATTTTGAATCAATGAGCTACTGTAATTCACTTAATATGATCCATGAATTGTGTTTTTAAATTGTAAGAAACTAAGCAAGCAATTGAACAATTAACACAAAAACACGCGAGGTCGGGATTTTGTGTAAATTGTGAGAGCGCGATCTTAATCGGTAATACAAGACCACACAGGATAAATTTGTAGAGTTCAAATATAATACCTAAACACAATTCATCCTCATTTCCAGAATGGATATGTGCCTTAATTTACCACTGATCATAAGCTAATCTTAGAACATCAATCAAAGCAGGGTTCTGCGATTGCACGTTCCAAAGTTAGCCTAGGTTTAAATTCACATCATCTTTGTGGTAAAGTTAATTCTCGTAGGGTTCGGGATTTAACAAATTAATGGATAATAATTAAGTGAATGTTAATTTAAATGATAATGATTAATAATAAAGTGAAGAGGTAGAGTTAGATCGATTACGCTTTTTAAATAGATTTCTAAAAAAAACATCTTCTTGTTGTGTCATTTAAATTGAAATTCATTTCAAAACTAAAAACAAAAAAAAGATTATACAATCTTCTTCCAGAAAACTTCTTCTAGATTCATAAACTACAACAAACCCCAATCCTTTAAAGTAGTGTTTTTATTCTATTCTATTTTATTTTATTTTTTAGAATACCTCTAATAAGTTGTTAAATTCACTTCCTCCTTTGAGAGACGACCTTGGTCAGCCACTCTGCTGCACTTAAGTACCCCAAATCACACTAATCATTTGAGGGTGCCCACGACAGCGCTCTTTCAATGACACATCACGAGGACCACAATATGATATATAGGAATCTTCACAGGCTGAAAAAATGCAAGTTAATGCCTCTAGAAATTCCCCAGCCACCAATGTGTTTGGATCACTTTGAAACATGGGAGGCCACTGCCTCTGAAACTCATGAAAATCACTCAACATGTAAGAATCCTCAGCTGGTACTTCTTGTTCTAGGTGTTACTCAATAGGTGGTGGTATAGATGGTAAACCACCCAGAGGTGCTATATATGTTACATGTCCCTTTACCAATGCCTCATCTCTAGGAAACTCATCATCATGATCATACAATTGAATCCTAGTTGATTGTATACATGGAGGCATCCCAAAAAAATATATACCATGGTCCAAAGAGTATATATGGGGAGCTAACTCAAGAATTACATAGAAAATAAAACCATTACAATATGATGTATATACCAAAAATTTTCCCTATAACCAATGTTTACATGTATTTAGTTGAAAGGAAGGTATTCAGATTTCTCATGTGGACACGTTGGTTGCCGTACCAACACTGGAATGCCTAGCCTAAAAGATGAACTCAAAACAAAAAACACTGTTTCCCCAAACCAAACTCACAAAAATCGGTCCTAAGGAATTACAAATTGCTATAATAGCACTCTATCACAATCCGACCCATAGAGGTCCGACTTGTGACTACCCCAATACTACTTCCAATAGGCCAGGGGATGAGGACCATTACTGAGTAGGTATATCACAAAAATGGGAGGCATTATCCTAATGTACTTATACAAATGCACTCATCTCCAACCCCACAAAATTATGAAATTTAAGAAAACTGAAACAATTCATGCATATATCTAAGATCCCACAACATAGTGTGATAGTAAATTACTAAAAGTAGAAAGGGGAAAAATATAAGCCCAACCAAAAATTGTAAAGAGTCCAACCTACTATAAAGGCATGGACTAAAGTCAAATGAAAGCTCCCAGTAAATACCTTGTTCTGAAGAGCTCCAAATACTCTCCACCAGCTCCCTATCATCCTAGGGAAACATCCAAAGGGCTGAAATCTATATAAGACATGAAATTTTCAGGAAAATCCCATTCAGAGGTGAGTAGAACAATACTCAATTGCAAATCCCAAAAACAATAAACACGAAGCACCATGTATAGTCATCTCAATAAAAGATAAAAAATCAATGTACAAAAGAAACACCCAAATATACTCCAAAAAGACATCATGCCACCAGGTGGTCATAACCAACTACTAGCCAAAATATTTTTATCAAATAAATGATTATTCATGGAGAATCCACTCCACGAGACCTTATATCATTGAATAAAATTTACAAATAGGTCTAGATCATAGAGATGTACCCAATAAAGCTCACTAGTCTAAGAATAACATGATGCATAGATAGGGGTCACGCCCAGAACTGCTGGGGGGTACTATGAAGCCCATCTGGATCAACCCTCTATGTAGGGGGTCATATGTCAACCATACTACCAACCCTACCAATATGGCCAGTTACATGGAGGTTAAAATCTGTGCTCAGGGTGGTCATAATGATTCCAAAAAACACCACCTAGGGAACAAAGGTGATAGGGGATCACACTCCATTCTCATGACTTGATTCCAAAACTCTATCTGAGACTCAACCTATAGAGTGGATAAAAATCACGTGATGTGGATGTAATATCGAATTTTACCCTCATGGGAAAAGGAACAAGGGATCAAAATTAACATATACTAGTCCAAAATAATAATAAAAAGAGTTACAATCACTCTTGAAGGGGGTAAATGACATGTAACTGGGGTACATGGCATGTCCAACAATCCCCAAGCCCACCCATGTAGAAGAGCATCACATGGAATGTAAGTATCTATATACATTGTGTGTAGAAGAAGTATATGGTGGGTAGAGCCACATATTATCATTACTGTTTCTATTATTTATTTGCATGTATGATGGTTGTGTCCATGTCCAATCCCATGTTCACCATATAACATTGAAAATTTTATGGACCTTTTTTTTGAATAAATTAAATTTTCATTTATGAATTGAAATGAACTAAGTGAAACTTTAATTTTACATGGAACACCAACTTGGAGTACATTATAAGGAACATCAACATGGAGTACGTTACATGGAATGATGACTTGGCATATATTACATGCAACACTATTATTTCTAGGAAACATCATTTTTTATTTTTAATATTTAAATCATATAATTATAACATAGATTTTAAAATTAGCAATACGAACAGTAATAACTAACATTCAAATATATTTTATGATGGTTTTATATAAATAAAAAATATTGATAACAAAAGATATAATTTTTGGTAAAGTATTTATATGTTAAAAATTATTATTTTCTCAAATAAACCACTTTTCATGTCCTTCTATGAAAAACAGTAAAATTAATTTTATACATTTTTAGAAATTTAATTTAATAAAATAAACTTCATTTTTTAATTTATAATTTCTATATTATATTAGGGGTAATTTTTTTGGATATTTTTAAGAATCCTCATTTTTGGATTAATAGTGAAAAATACTAGATTTTAATTCAAAACTACTTTTTCAACTAATTTATTGATAAGGTCAAATTATATTTCAATTTTTATTATGATTTGATATATATTATATTTTTTATAAGTTAATCCAATGTAGGTAATTAAATTAAAATTTCACATTGATATTGTATATCAGGACATAACAATCTTTTGATCATTTTTACTTCAAAAACCTGAATTATCGACCCGACCGCGTGATTAATTCTAAGTTAATTTCTTAAAATTATTATTGGGACCACGATAATGATCAAGGTGATGAAGGATTCAAGTGTTATATTTTTTTCAAGGTTTGTTTTGAAGAAAGGAAATTACCTAAATTTGTTTTGGAAACAATTGTTTTGGGTTTTTGTTTTGAAAAGAACCAGACTCTTGTTTTCAGAAAGTTTGTCCTTAGGATTAGAAGGAATGGAACAAAATTGAATGAATAGAAAGTTATGATACTTTACATTGTAAAATGTGATGATGCTTTTCTGGTTTAGAATTCTCATAAATCATAAGTAAGTGGCAGAAGTAATGATACAAGCTTGATGGAAGAAAGGGGTATGTCAAAGCTATGAATGATGGAGACTATTAAAAATCCATTAATTGTGGTGACTATTACAAAGCTATGAATAGTGGTGACTATTTCAAATCTTTGAAAGATGGTGAATATTGAAAATCTGTGAATGGTGGTGACTATTGAAAAACTATGAATGGTGATGATTATGGGAATAATCATCCAAATAGAATAGTCATACTAAAGAAAGAAGAGATGATGCATGTCATGCCAACATGGTAATGATTTTTTTTTGCATCGGAATCAAAGTCCTTACGATGGAATAGTCATATCGATGAAAGAAGAGGTGATGCATGTCATGCTGACATGGTAATTTCTTTGTTTTGCATCAGACTCAGAGTCATGCTGATGGAATAGTCATGCCGATGAAATAAGAGATGATGCATGTTAGGTCAACATGGTAATGACTTTATTTTACATCAGACTCAGATTCTGCCGATGGAATAGTCATGGCGAAGGAATAATCATGCTGATGGAATAGTCATGCTGATGGCATAGTCATATGAATGAAAGAAGAAATGATTTTTTTCATTCCAACATGGTAATGGATTCCTTTTCATCGGACTCAGAGTCATGCCAATGGAATAGTCATACTGATAGAATAGTCGTGCTAATGGAATAGTCATGTTGATGAAATAATAAATGATGTTGTCATGCCAACATGGTAATGACTTTGTTTAGCATCAGATTCAGAGTCATGCTGATGGAATAGTCAGGATGATGGAATAGTCGTGCCAATTGAATAGTCATTCCAATGAAAGAAGAAATGATGCATGTCATGCTGACAGGATAAAGACTTTGTTTTCATCGGACTCAGAGTCGTGCCGATGGAATAGCCGTGCCGATGGAAATAGTCATGTGGATGGGAAATAGTAATGCCGATTGAAATAAGAGTGCCTAGGGAAATAATCGTGCCGATTGAAATAGGCATGCCAATGGAAAAGAGGAAAGAGTTGTTCCAATTTAAAGAGAATGCGAAGAGATGATTCTTATCATGCTGATAGGGTAATGACTTTTTTTCCATTGGAATCACAGGTGAAAGTGAAAGAAAATAGATGGTGTTATTAAAGACCATCATACCCAGAAATAATCGTAATCAACCATTATACCCTCATTTATGGGTTTCTTAATGAAAAATTGTTTTAGTTTTCTAGAATAATAAATAGATATGGTGATACAAATGAATGTGCTAAATATTGAGATGATGTTTTGAGAAGATTCTTGAAGCTTGGAGAAACTGTGACGAAGTAAAAATGAATCCTTTAATTTCTGGGGGAAATTAAAATTTGGAAGAATTTGAGTGAGCAGGAAAAACTTTTGGATTCCTGCTAATTTTCACCTATAAAAGGAGGATATACTTTGTACTTTCTGACAATAAGTACAATTCACAGTATAGGAGAGAGAAGCTTCGGGTTTTAAGAGAGAGAAGAAGTGGTTTTGAAGTAGTGTCAATTCCATTGGTATTGACTATTGCATACATGTTTTGAAGTGCGATCAGACTGAGAAGAATCGTACTGGGAGCATCGTACTTAGGGTAATCAGACTATTTGTTTTACAGAGTCCAAGAGGTTCTTACATTTATTCTGTTTATGGAAAAGAAGAATTGTTTTACAATTGGATATATTTGGTGAACTGAAAAGAAGCACATGTAACATGAGATGTTACAAAACAAATGTATTACCCTATTGTGCTACGAGGGTGCACATGCAGTAGTTGTATTGTTTCATAGTGCTACACGAGTGTAAAGGTATATCCTACTCATTGTAATCCAAGGATTTATTTCTAGTTGATTGTATGGAATTGAATCATTTCCAAACCATACCAAGTACATAGCTATTCTAATTGAATAGTGAACCTTGAAAATCACTATGTTCATTTGGATGTGTGTTGATTTGTTTCTCAGAAGGGAATTAAAATATTTAACAAGAGGCGAAGGTTGTTTCAGTTGAATTGAAATATAAAAGAAAAAGAGAATCACTAATTCACCCCTCCCCCTCTCAGTGATACAATACTTCGACTGGGAATTTTCAAATGGTATAAGAGGCAAGTTCCCTTCATTATTCTTTGTTGATAGAGAACATGAATTGTGTGAAAAATAATGCTATTTTGATATTTTATGGAAATAACTATCATATTTGTAAATATAGAATGTTTCCATGTATTATGTCTATTAGTTATGATGTACTTGAAGCTACAATAGTTGGGTTTCCTCCCATTGATGATAGTGCTCCACACACTCCTATTGACAAGATTTTTTTTGAGAATGATTAAAGGGCCAAGAATGCTATATTATCATCACTTTCTGAAAGTGAATTCTTGAGAGTGAATGGTGTATCCACATCTAAATGTATATGAGATAAATTGAAAAACATTTACAAAGGAAATACAAAAGTGAAGAAGGAAAAGTTACAAATATGGAGATTAAAGTACATAGATTTGAAGATGGGTGAGCATGAATCTATCAGGGAATTATTTACAAGGGTGAATGAAATTGTGAGTATGATTAGATGTCTTGGTGAAAATCTGAATTATTCTAAAGTTTTTAAAATATATTGATAATCCTACCTAACAAATTCAATGCGAAAGTTTATTCAATGGTTGACAGAGATCCTGAAATATCATCTCTTGATGATTTATGTAGCACTCTTATCACTTATTAAATGAGAAGAGAGAATTCTATGAAGAGAAAAATAAGGTGGATAGAGAAATTTATTTCAAGTCTATGAAGAAAGAAAATAAAATAAGATTGTTATTGAAGATGAAGATGGTGATTCTGAATCTAAAAATGAGGTATGCAAAAATCTCTATGAAATACAATCCTTGTTTTCTAACAATCTGGAAAGAGGTATAGGTAAATACAAAGGGAAACATCCATTAAAAAGTTTTGATAGTGGAGGTATTGTTCAATTTTAGTATAATTTTCTTTGAATAAAGAATTAATAGCATAGTGATATTTATAAAATAAAGACAATAAGATTTTGGAAGAAAAAGGGAGACAAAGAAAACGGAAATAATTTATTCAAATAAAAAAGTAGAAGTTTATTTTACAAGGATGAAGAAGAAGAAGAGGGTGAAGCTGATTCTGAAAAAATTCATTGAGTATGGTAATGAAAATAATTTCATTGCAATAGTTAATGATGAATAATTCAGAAGCAGTATTTCTGAAGAAGAAGAAACTCATATTGAAATTCATCCGAAAGAAGAGTTGAAAGAATGTTTGAGAAAGATCAGAAGACTTGAAAAGAAAAAAAAAGATAGAATATGAATTCTCAAGAAACCACCAATAGTTTTCTGGTGGGGAAGAAAAATGATTAAAGAGATTGATGATTTGAATAAATCTCTTGAAGTAGAAAACAATCATAATAAAAATTTAGAGGTGAAGTTGAAAGTAAAAGAAGAAGAGTTGGAACTTGTACAACAAAAACTCTCTAAAGCTGAAAAGAAAAGTCTATTTTTCCAAAACTCTATCATTGAAGTTGATGAATGTTCTCATAATGAGAATCTTGAGAAGGTTTAACAAAATATACCTTCAAAGGGTGAGAAGAATAATCAAATTGTATTTAAAATGAAGAAAGTTGGGAATGTTCTGTATATTTCAAAGACCGAAAAGTTTGGTAATGTTTTGAATCTTTCAAAATATAGAAATATTTCCAATAATTCTAGTTCTAATTATTCAGAAAATAAAATATGGAATCCGATTGATAATATAACGATTGTCCAATCTGAAAAGAAAGAGAGTAAGGTGACTGAGAAACACATTCAAAATGATGATTAGTATGGAGGTTTCAGAGGAAAATACTCTTTTGATGGGTATTAATGGTATTGTGGGGGATTCGGGAACACAAAAAGTATATGTTGGTTCAATAAAAAACATTTCTATTATCCCATGGGTTATGAAAGGAAGAGATTGAGGGGGAGTCAATCTACTCAAAGTAAAAAAATGAGAAGGTTTTCTTGAATAAATCTGAAAAGAATGAAGTGAAGATTGAATATAGGTTCCAATCATTGGAAAATATTTTTTAAAGAGGTAAAAAACCTAGAAAACATGTAAAAGGATGTATTGTTTCTAAACTATCTCAGCAAAATACTCTCTATTCTCAAAAGCCAAAGGTGAAGAATGAAAAAAATAGAGAAAAACTGCTTGTTTTTTAAACTGAATTAAAAGAAAAGAAAGGAGAATGTCCCTAGACACTTGACAGTGAATGTTATTATCACATGAAAGGGGACATGAAATGGTTGAAATATTTGAAAGATTTTAAATAAGGAACGATGACCTTAGGCAATGATGAATCATTGAAAATCAAAGGTTTGGGGTCATCCATCACTGGAAAAGAATAGATGAGATCTAAGAAAACATTTAATGTTGATAGGATGAAACAAAATATGTTGATATTTTCACAATTGTGTGATAAGGGTAGCAAAGTTATCTTCAAGAAAAATAGATTTTTAGTAAAGAGTAAAGAAGATGTAATGATTGTTACAAGAGGTCAAAGTACAAATGAAAAATTGTTTCATGTTGGTGATTCACAAAAATATTGTTACATAAGTATTGTGGAAGAGAATCAGTTATGACATAAAAGGCTTGGGAATATGTGTTATAGAAACATGAAAAAGTTATCTAAAAGAGAAAGTGTTTGAGACATTCCAGATTTTCCAAGAAGTAGAGATTGGTGTTGCACTATTTTCTAGAACGGAATGATTAAAAATGTTGTGCATAAGAAAGATGATATTTGTTCAAAATAACCCCTAGAGCTGATCCATTTTGATATATGTGGACCAATGAGAAAAGAATTAACACTTGGATATAATTACTTCATTACTTTCATTGATGATTTTACTCTCATTACTTGTGTTATAAATGTGAAACACAAATCAGAAGCTTTGAAAATGATTAAAAGTTTCAAGATGAAATATGATAAAGAATGTGAGTATTCTGTGAATAAGTTGAGAACTGATAATGGTGGTGAATACAGGAGTGAAGAGTTTGAAAAATATCACAAGAATCATGGAATTTGGCATGAGTATATCATTCCATACACTCCCCAACAAAATGGGATTGCTGAATGAAAGAATAGAAGCCTGGTGGAAATGGGTATAACCATGTTACCTGAGAATGGACTTTCTCATTACTTTTGGAGGCAATCCACAAGTACTGCTATTTATATTTAGAACCATTGTTTCTACATGCTGCAATCAGGTATGACTCCCTATGAATTGTTTTATGGAAAACTCCAATTTTTAAGAACTTTAGAGTTTTTGAGAGTCCTTGCATTATAAAGATGAAAGGTGGAAATTATGGTTAGTCTGAGCAAAAAGGTGAGGATTGAATCTTTCTTGTCTACTCTCCAGAAGGAAGAGGATACAGTTGCTACAAAAAAGAAACCAAATGAATTTTTGATTCAGTTGATGTGAAAGTGATTGAAGTATCTGAGAAAGAGAAACATGTTCAGGAAAGCAAAGAAGTTGAGAAAGTTGAAGAAAACAATTATGATAAGGATATATACAAGTGTATTACTTATCAATAACAAGAATCAGACTCACCTATTTCAAGTGATTAAGACAATCAAAAATCTTATCCGAGGCTGAGGAAACATATGGAAGTACGTAATAAAATTAGTGATCAACAAAAGAGGGTTAAAACTAGAAGAAAAACCAATTCCATTATAGATACTTTTTTGTATTCAAAAGTGGAACCGAGTGATGTGAAAGAAGCTTTTGAGCATCCGGAATGGGTTCAATCCATGGATGGATAATTGGGCCAGATTGAAAATAAAAATACATGGGAACTCGTACCCAAGCTTGAAAACAAAATCATCATTGGAACAAAATGGGTTTCCTAGAACAAGCTTAATGAAGAAGGTGAGGTTATAAGAAACAAATAACGATTGGTGTGCAAAGGGTATTCACTAATTGAGGGTATTGATTTCGATGAAACATTTTCTCCAGTGGAAAGACATGAAACAATTAGATTATTTTTAGCTATTTCCTCACAATGAGGATACAATATCATTTAAATGGATTTTAAATTAGCATTCCTAGATGGTTATCTTGAAAAAGAGGTTTATATTGAACAACATTAAGGATTTTTTATTGGAAAAGATGAAGTTTATGTTTTCATATTGAAAAAGGAATTGTATGGTCTAAAACAAGCTCCAAGGACATGGTATTCCAAATTTGATACATGATTAAGAAAGATAAATTTTAACAAAGGAAGAGTGGATAGAAATCATTAAATCGAAGAAATTAAAGAGTATTCCCTCATTATAATTTTTTATGTTGATGATATTATATTTTCTGGGAATGATGAAGGAAGCTGTGAAAGATTTTCTAAAGAAATGAAGAATGTATTTGAAATGTCCGTGACAAGAGAAATGGAATAATTTTTTGAGTTAAAAATCAAACAAAATAAAGAATACATTTTCCTCTCCTAAGAAAATTATGAAAAAGAACTTCTCAAGAGGTTTGGAAAGGAAAACTCAAAACCTGTTTCCACACCCATTTAAATGGGAACAAAGTTGATTAAAGATGGATAAGGAAAAGAAGTTGATCAAAAAGATTATCGAAAGCTGATTGGAAGTCTATTGTATTTTACTGCCTCAAGACCCAAATTTTTTTTAACCTTATGTGCAAAATTTCAGAGTGCCCCAATAAAATCATATCTTATTGCTGGAAAAAAAATTCTCAGATACATTAGAGGAACAATAGAATTTGGAATCAGGTATTGCAGCTCAGACAATATTGATTTATTTGGGTATTCTAATGTAGATTGGGAAAGAAATGTTGATAATTGAAGATCTACATCTAGTGATGTATTATTTTTGGGAAATAATTGTGGTTTTTGGCATTAAAATAATGAAAATTCAGAAACTCTCAGTATGCTCGAAGCTTCTTATGTATCTTCTACTCAAGACTATACTCAACTTATGTGGATGAAAATACAATTGGATAATTTTCTTGTAGAAGTGAAGTTACCCTTGTTACTGGGTTGTGAAAATCAAAGTACAATCAATATCACTAGAAATAAAGTGCAACATTATTGTTCAAAACTTATTGATATCAAATATCATTCCATCAAAGAGCATGTGTATAATAATTAATTGATGCTAGATTATGTTCCAACATCAGAAAAAGATGCTGATATTTTCAGAAAACCTTTATCAAAGGAATCATTTTAAAAAATGAGGTTGAAAATGGGTGTACAACCTCTTTATATTCATGGTTGAGGTATGTGTATCTTTCCCCTCTCTTATCATACCTTTGGATTGTCTTGTCAAGGGGGAGAATTGTTTTGCTTCATAAATCTATTTCATAAAATAAAGAGTTGTGTATAAGCTGTGAATTCAGCATTGTTTTGTGATTAAACTATTATAAATGTTTGTTGGAGTGGTTTTAGGAAATTAAATTGATTTATTTTCCATGAGAATTAAGAAAATAAATAGGTGGACTTGATCACTATTTTTGATAGCATGTTTTTTCTATTAACGATTCTTGTTTCCTACAATGAGTTAGCTCATGCAGGCTTAGAATTGTTGATATGTAATCCATTTCTTGTGTTTACAAAGCTCAATGATTTATCATACTTGGTTGGAAGAAAAATTAAAAGGGGGATATTTTTGGGACCAAGAAGATGATCAAGGTGATAAAGGTTTCATGTGTTGTATTTTTTTTGTCAAGATTTTTTTGAAGAAATGAAATCACTAAAATTTGTTTTGGAAACAATTGTTTTGGGTTTTTGTTTTGAAAATAATCAGACTCTTGTTTTTAGAAAGTTTGTCCTTAGGATTAGAAGGAAAGAAAGAAACTATAATGAATATAAATTTATGATACTTTCTAGTGTCAAATGTGTTGATGCAGTGCTATTTTGGAATTCTTATAAATCATAAGTAATGTGGCAGAACTTATGATACAGGCTTAATGTAAGAAAGTGGTATGTCAAAGCTATGAATGCTGGAGACTATTAAAAATATATGAATTGTGGTGACTAATAGAAAGCTGTTAATAGTGGTGAATATTTCAAATTTGTGAAATATGGTGACTATTGAAAATCTATGAATATTGGTGACTATTGAAAAAATGTGAATGTTGATGTTGATGGGAATAGTCGTGTTGATAAAATAGTAATGCTAATGAAAGAATAGATGATGCAAGTCATGACGAAATGGTAATGACATTTTTTTTCATTAGACTATGAGTTGTGATGATGGAAGCATCATATCGATGAACAAATATATGATGCATGCCATGCCAACATGGTAATGACTTTGTTTTTCATCGGACTCAGAGTCATACCGATGGAATAGTCATGCCAATGAAATAAGAGATGATGCATGTCATGTCGATATGGTAATGAATTTGTTTTTCATCTGTCTCAAAGTCATGTTGATGGAATAGTTGTTCCGATGGAATAGTCATGATGATGAGATAAGAAATGATGTGGGCATGCATACTTGTTGATGAATTTTTTTGCATCGAAGTCAGAGTCTTGTCGATGGAATATTCATGCCGATGGAATAGTCTTGCCAATGGAATAGTCTTATAGATGAAATAAGAAATGATATTGTCATGCCGACATGGTAATGTCTTTTTTTTCATCAAACTCAGAGTCGTGAAGATGGAATAGTCATGCTGATGAAATAGTCATGCCACTGGTATAGTCGTGATGATGGAATAGTCATGCCTATGACAAAAGAAATGATGCATGTCATGCCGACATGGTAATGATTTTTTTTTCATTACACTCAAAATCGTGCCCATAGAATAGTCATGTTGATGGGAATATTCATGCAGGTTGAAATAGTCGTGCCAATGGAAATAGTCATGCCGATTGAAAGAGTCATGCTGATGTAAAAGAGCTAAGAGTTATGCCGAGGGAAAAAAAATGTGAGGATATGATGCCTGTCATGCTGATAGGGTAATGACTTTGTTTTACATTGAACTCACATGTGAAAGTGAAAGAAAAGATATGGTGTTGATTATAGACCATCATACCCAAAAACAATTGTACTCAACAATTGTACCCACATTTATGGCTTTCTTAAAGAAAAATTGTTTTAGTTTTCTAGATTAATAAATCGGTATGGAGATACAAATAAAATAGCTCAAGATTGAGATAAAGTTTCAAGAAGATTCGAGAAGCTTTGAGAAGCTATGATGAAGTCAAAACGTTTCACATAATTTCATTGGGAAATTCAAATTTGGGAAAATTTGAGTGAGTGGGAAAAACTTTTGGATTCCCACCAATCGTCACCTATAAAATAAGGATGTACTTTATAATTTCTGTCAATAAGTACTGTTCACATCAGATGAGAGAGAAGCTATAGGTTTTTAGAGAGAGAAGAAGTGGGTTTTAAGTGTTCCCAATTCCATTTTTATTGACTATTAAATACATGTTTTGATGTGTGATCAGACCGAGAAGCATCAGACTGGGATCATCGTACTCAGAGTAATCGGACTGTTTGTTTTACATAGCCTAAGAGGTTCATACGTTTCTCCTGGGTAAGGAAAATAAGAATTGTTTAACAATTGGATACATTTGGTGAATTAAAAAGATGAACATGTAACATGAGATGTTACAAAACTAATATATTACCTTATTGTGCTAAGAGTGTGAACATGCACTAGTTGTATTGTTTCATAGTTCTACATGTACGTATGGGTATATCCTACTCATTGTAATCTAATGATTGATTTCTAGTGGATTGTATGGTATTGGATCATTTCCAAACCATACCAAGGAAATTGACATTCTTATTGAATAGTGAACCTTGTAAATCATTATGTTTCTTTGGATGTGTGTTTTTTTTTCTCAGTAGAAAATTAAAATATTTAATAGGAGGCGAAGGTTTTTTCAATTGAATTGAAATATAAAAGAAAAAGAGTATCACTGATCCACCCCCTCTCAGAGATACAATACTTCGACTGGGCATTTTCAATTATTTGATTAGAATTTTGAAAAATGTATTCCATATTTTAAATCTTAAAAATTGATAATGTATAATAAGGTCAACTTATTTTTTTGACAAAAAATATTAGTGTAAGTTATTAAAATTAATTACATCGATTAAGATTAAATTGAGCTCAATAGGGGACTAAACCATAACTTTAAGGCCCAAAATGACCTATAAACTTGTATAAAATCTATTTTATGGCCATATTTATACCCTAAACTCCCTTTTATCTAATTTTGATCATTATTTGATCCACATGAAACATGAAAAACGTGGGTGTAATTTTCCCTTCAAATATTTACAATAGTGCCACTCCTCGTTCCCTATAAAAGGCCACTAACTCTCCCTCTTCTTCAAACCTCTAAAACCACTTTGGTTTGGACATGTTCTACCCAATACAATTCTAAAAATCAATCATTCCCTATTGAAACCTCCATTTTGGTAGAAAATCTTCCAAGGAAGCCTTTTGGTACAATCCAAAAGGAGTTACCCGATTAAGAGGTAACATCTTCTCTCAAGTTCATTTTTTTAATTTCATTCTCCACCCCTTTACTCTATTTATTCCATTATTATATGAAAACAACATTATAATAAATATACTAGGTTTTTTTATTCTAAGGGTTTATCCTACACTTTCACACACCTTAATCTAATGGGTATCAAAAATACTATTTACGTGTAAGATGAACTACCTCCTCACTGAATGATGATTATTCATTTTTTCCTTTACCTCCTCTCATGGTGGAAATTATGATGTAAAATATATTTACATATTTATATATGATATTTATAATTTATTTAATCTTATTTATTACTTTTAAAACACATATATTTTTGACATTCGATTTTGGGTTAATACGATAATTTCGTTTGAGGTAGTGTTGACTACCACCCCTCGAAACAATATGATTCATTCAAAAACTACAAGGAATGTATTAAGAATGGGTTTAGTGAATGTATATGATATATATTATATCAAAAATATACTATAACAATGAAATAAATATATAAATATATTTCATTTTTTTCTCATTCTTTCAATACGACAATAAAAATGGAAACATCATTCTTGCGTATGTTCGACTTACCATATCAATGAACAGTGTATTACATTTTTTAGTTCTATATTATATAGATTATTATAATAAAAATATACTATATAGAAATTATATATATATATATTATTATTATTTAAATTATATAATACTGATATATGTATAAGGACCAATGATATAACAAATTAGGATACATGCGAAGAACAAAGAAAATATTATCCAAAGTGAAACAATAACATAGGATGGTTAATAAGTAGGTAATATAATGTAGTAATAAAACCATATAAGATATTATATATAATAATATAGTTCTTTAAAATATGTACACAAAATTTATATTTATTATACAAGTGTTTTGAATGAGTACAACGAGAATCAAGACACAAGGTAAGGGGATTTGATCTCAGTCTTTATTTTCTTGAGATACATTCTTTTTTCACTATCCATTCCTTTTTTGTAGTGTGATAATGCATATGGATGTATTAAATTAATCATATAATTAAATTTATTGATATTTAAATATCCATTTTTGGTCATTATTTCATGGGGTTTAGGTTTCAAATGTTTGTCAATTAGTAAAATAGTTTTGTCTCAATTTGCCTTCTTTGAGACTCATGTTTTGTTATAAACATAAATTATTTTTCAAGGTGTATATACATAAATTTTATGTGTTATATAATAAATATAATTATATTCATGAAATTATATGCTTTATTTAATTTCCTTTTCCTACATGGATATTTTTACCCCAAGTTACCTAGTGATACGAGTTTATTGAAACAATCTCATTGCTTTTCATGATTTTTTATGTTTATGATTCCATTGATGAATGATTACGATCCATATCTTAAGATCACTCATGATATTAATTATCCTATGTTTATTAAAGAGATATCCATCTATTAGTACCATTTTTACACTCTTTGGTACTAAATATTATTAAGAAAACGTTTTTAATACAATGTGACCATATTTCCCTCTTCAGTAGAAAATCTATTTTATTTGAAAAACCATGTTTCAAAAAATGATTTCAAACGTTCGTTGAAGAGAGATTTCAAGGAAATATTATATAAAAAATGATTTATTTTTTTAAAATATTTTTTTATATGTTTTAAAATATTATTTCAAAGAATTTGTTTTTCAAAAGGTCTTATATTTTAAAATGAAATTTTCAAAGAAGAAAGGATATTTTCATCAAGGAATGTTTTTAAAAGATCATTCAAAATTATTTCGAAAATAAGATAACATACATTGGTGTTACTCATTCATTTGTGGGTAAGTTATTCAATGTTTCTATTCATATTATTTTTCAGAATGAAGTATGTTTTTATGGAATGATATTTATGAAACCCATTTCTCTTTCACATGTTATATGCTTTTGAAACCTGCTACTTCTCATGGGATATGTTTACGATAAAATGATTATGAAACCCATATTTTTAAATAGGTTATTATATGATTACAAATTTATAATACCCATTTAATTTATTTGGTTATGAGTTTATTATTAATGATCTTGTGGCACATGTATGTATGATTTCAATACGAGATGGGTGAGACCTATATCTCCCTCCAATGAATTGGTTAATGATTTATATATCATGAGATAGACTAAGATGGTCTTGAGAGTTACCCTTGAATACTATTATGTCTATAGTGAACCATGTGTACCAAGATGGTATGAGGAGTGAACTAATGCTACTAAGATGGAAATGGGAGTGAAGCATGGTTACCAAGATGGTTTGAGGAGTGAACCCATACTACTAAAATGGTCTTATTAGTGATGCATTAGATACTTATATAAATCATATGAGATTTTCTTATGTGTCTCCCACAATTTCGTGTTTTATTCCAATGCTATTCTTTCATGGATTATGTTCTTTATTTACTTATTATTTATGTGTTATATACTGCAAATATTTATTCCATGATTCATGTAGATGATCTTTGAAATTTAGGGTATGGTATTTTATTTTCATGACAATGTTCTCATACCCTTATGCTTAAGAGTTTGCTTATATATATCCTTTGTTTACAGATATTGAGAATTTTAGCTCACCCCTTTTTATGTTTCCTTCTCCAAGTTATGAAGGTATGTATTATGTTTGATGTGTTTAATAAGAGTGATAGTCAATAAAAACCTAGTGGGAGATAATGTATCTCACTTATGTATCAATGTTTATGTTTTTATGTTCCTAAAGGCACTTTAATAGTATAGTATTTAGGCATCTGTTTGTACAATGTTTTAAGTATTCAAAAAAAGTTGTGTAATTTAAATGTTTGAAAAAGGTGGGTCATTATAGTTGGTATCATAGAAAAGTTTTAGTTAACCATTAGAAGATAGTTTTAGAAAACCTTAGCGATAACCCAAAGGATATGTCTAGGGCTAAGTATAAGGATAAGGAAAATTATAGGAAAATGTCATGTAAGTTTGGTAAAGGATAGAGTGAGTGGTTTAGTTAAAATTAATCATTGTATGGATACTACAAGTGTATGTGGCTTTGGAACAAATTTACTTGGGAAAAAAACTCTAATAAGTTGTTTTGGACCTGACTTGGGGTAATCTGGTACAAGACTGTACACCTAGTTTGACAGTCCTAGGAGATATGCTTTGGAAATTCATAAACACATCACAAACTATCATGAAGGATTTAAAAATAATTTTCTTATGAATAACCTAGGATAAAATTAAGGTGTCATATAATAGTGAATGTTTCATTATTTAGTCTCCTAATAAGTGAATTTTCATGATTATGTGGTTCCTCACTGTGATAAATGTCTCTAACTCTATGATTTTTTGCTTTAGTCAATTGCTGAAACCAAAAGGAATCATGTTAATAGTGATTGCGATAGAAAATGAAACAATTTTCATCCTAAGAAACAAAATTATATAGGATTTGGAATGAAAAAACTAATTTCTATGCTCACACATATTTCTCATGATATGAATCACGGTGGACTTCCAAATAAGAATAGGATAGAACAACATTCTATTGAGTCATTCATAAGGAAATTTACACCTTATTTTAGAGGGTATTCTAATCCACTTGTTTTTGAAAATAGATTGTTAGTCCCAAAAGGAAAAATACCTTGAGAGGGGGGGGGTGAATTACAGTGTGAAAGATTTAAATCTCCACCCCTTTGGATCTTGTTTCACAATATATAAAAACTCTCTTCTCTATCTTTCCCATAGAAAAGAACAATCAAAAATTAAATCATGCACATGACACATAAATTTTTACTTTTTTCACCCTCACTGGGCTACATCCAAAATGAATAGACCAGTGATGTTTCGATGTACAAAATCCACTATAAGCACACTGCTGTTTACAATGTTCGAAGTAAATTCACTGTCTCTTCTGGTTTACAGCCTATCACAATATGAAAGCTCACCACTCTCTCAACTAAAGTGTGCTCAACGCTTCATTAGAAGATCCACTCATAGTTTATAGACATGTAGGTCTCTTAAATTGAATGAATATATTCATCCTCATCTTTATGTAGATGCTATATTGAAGTTATATTTTCATACATTGATTAATACTTCTTTACCATAGAATTAAATAGGGCAACCTCAAATTTTATGTGCAATCCTTACTGTGCCTTGCGCATAATTCCCTTTCCTTGCGTGCAAAAAACCGTTTTTTACACGCAATACAAACTCCAGTTTTCACACAACCTAAATAATTCTGTTCAACCTTGATTTTATGTGCAATGTTAACTTGTACACATTTCATTGATTTTTACACGCAACACCATATTTTTCATGCAACTTCCTTTATGTATTTTTTACATGCATCAAAGATCATATCTTCTCTTAGTATTGATCTTCTTCAAATGATATGGTCACATCATATTTATAGGAAAACTTGACCCCTATGAGAAAAAAAATCATTGAGTGCATAATCCTCTTCGAGCGCAAAAAAACACATCTTCCGCGTAATACCGTATTTCGTGCACTGCTCCAATATTTCGCACACCTCATGAATTTTCCAATTTTTGAGTTTATGATCTCAAAAAACCTCTTGCATGAAAAACTCCAGTCCTCTATTTCATTAAACACTACAATATTTCGTGCACCTTCCTTTTCCAAAAATAGATCACTCAATTTTTTGATTTTTAAGCCCAAATATTTGGAAAATAATGGAAAATGGCCCCACCTTGTAAATGCTCTTTTTATACTGACTCCAGATCGTCCATTCATTTTTTTAGGTTCTTATATCAATAATAGATTGTCAACAACATCTCATGAACTCGAAAAATCACCATGGATGACCCTTTTGTCAAACAAATGAACTTATAAACCCACCTTGTCAACAAATAAAACATTAAGTCCCACATTGTCTACAAACAAAACCAACCCAAAAGGCTTCAAAGATTCATTGGGGGATTTTTTTCCCAACATAGACCCATACTACTAAAAATATATTATCCATTCCCCAGTGTTTGGAGCATGATGAAGTCATTCTGGTTGTCTACCAGTTACAAGGTGACATAGACCATCAGTGGAATAAAATCAAGAATAAAAGACAACAAGATGAGATTGAATCCATGGATTGGGATGAGTTCAAGAACTGCTTTTATAAAAGTAATTTCCTTAGATTCTTCTTACAACGATTGAGAAATAGATCATTGAGTTAATAAAAATGGATGATGAATCTATTGGTACCTATGAGTCTAATTTCACGAGAATTATGCGGATTCTGAATTATCATACAACCTGAATGTAAAGTTGATAGGTTATTCAATGGATTAAAGCCATGTCTCGAAAAGGCATTGGCCATAAGAGGATTTTTTATTTATGAAGAGATTGTGCATTTTTAAATCAAGGTTTAAATGGAGGTTGGAGTCAATTATCAATCTCTTGGTTTTGAAAAGAAGAGGAAGATAGAGTTGAAAAGAAAAATATAAAAACCATAAAGAAAAGAAGACAAGATTTCATTCATACTCTATGTGTGGGTAGAAACATTGAGGAAATTTACTTAATGGGTCTAATAAATGTTTTAATTGAATAAGGTAAGTCCATTAGGAATTTGATCTCTAAATTGATTGGAAGAAGGTAGCTAACCTTGAGAATGGGGAAGAAGAAGTAAAGAATTAACCTCCCATTATTCAGTGCTATAAGTGTAAGTAGAATGGGAATTATGCTAAACACTTACCAAACCCAGGGGATGTTGATGAGGATCGATGCCAATAACCTCTTAAGACAAGGGACAAGGTAAAATATAATGAAATCACTATTTCTGATGAGGGGTGAGATAAAAACGTGAGGAAAGGTACACTTACCACCCTCTCTAGAACTTCTAATGTTATATTTGATTCTGGATCTATCAAATATTTCATATCTAAATAATTTTTTAATGGCGTTAAGATTCCACCAAAACAACTAGATATAGAACATGTAGTTCAAATCCCTAATGGTATGATGATTTCATCTCAAGTCTATGATTCATCTTTGGTTGATGTTTGTGGTAATGTGATTCCTAAAAATATTTTCATTCATCCTTTGGTTAAATTTGATCTCATCTTTGGCAAGGATTGACATTGTCTTCATAAACCCCACATCAATTTTCAAGGAAGGGAAGTTATGTTTTATATTTAAAACCCTCCTATAATCATCCATTAATGTGATGATAAGTATGAACTCCATATGGATATTAAATCGTGTGCATGGGTATTAATTACAATTTACAAAGGATGTTTATCTCTAATGGTTGGGGAGAAAATCCACACTGATGATATTCCCATTGTTTGGAAATTTGGTGATGTATTTCGAGAATATTTTCCTAGCCTTCCACCAAAAACATGATGTTGAGTTCTCAATAAAACTCATAAATAGTTCCACACCAATTTCAAAGACTCCTTATATAATGGTTCTAATTGAGTTGTAGGAATCATAGAAGAAACTTAAAAAAAACATTGATAAGAGATTAATTCGGCCATGTGTGTCACCTTGGAGTGCACCAATTGTTTTTGTGAAAAATAAATATGGATCATTTTGGATTCTCATTAATTATAGAGAGTTGAAAAAGATCATAACCATGAACACGTATCCTCTTACCCATAGTGATGACTTGTTGGATCAACTGCACAGAGCTCAATACTTTTCCAAGATTGACCTTCGTTATCGATATAATCTATAGAGGATCAATAAAGAGGATATACCCAAGACAAAATTCCCTAAAAGGAAGTAACACTATTAATATATATTTATTCCTTTTAGTCTCACTAATTACTCAGTTATATTTTTTAATATAACTAATATAGTCTTTATATATTACCTAGATCAATTTGTGGTAGTATTTATAGAAGATATTCTTATTTATTCAAAGATAAAGGAAGAGAATGAAGATCACTTGATAATTGTACTGAATATCCTAAGGAAGTATAATCTATTTGAAAATTTAAAACGTGTGAATTTTATCAGAAAAAGTTTTTATTTTTGGGTCATATAATATCACGATATTGTATAACAATATATCCACAAAGATGGAGGTTATTGAATGTCATCCTAGACCAACCATGGTGACTAAGATCCATAGATTTCTTGGTAAGATATATATTATCGACGGTTTGTGGAAAATTTATAATTAATATCTAATCCTATGACCATGATAACATGAAAGGGTTTTATGTTCCTCTAGATAGATTAATGTGAGGAAATGTTCTGAGAAATGAAGATATAGTTAGTCAGTACACCAATTATTACATTAACCTGTAGTAGAAAAGGGTTTATAATCTATAGAGATTCATCCAAGAATGGATTGGGATGTGTTCTTATGCAGAATAACATGGCCATATAATATGCCTCATGACAGTTTAATATTCATGAGAAAAATTACCCAACACATGATTTGGATTTTGTAGCGGTAATTTTTTCATTAAAGATATAAAGGAATTATCTTTATGGAGAGAATTTTGATAAATATACTAATCATAAATGCCTAAAATATATATTCCCATAGAAGGAGTTGAACATGAACCATGGAATATGGCCAGATTTTATAAATAATCATGACTTTTTAATACATTACCACCCTAGGAAAGTGAACAAGGTAGATGATGCATTGAGTTGGAAAGATCATGCTATATTTTCCATAATGAGGATAAAAAATAGCCAATAATTCTGGATTTCCAAAGGATGGATCTATAAATACTAATTAAATGGGAAAATATTATATTTCTCAAATTATTGTTCAACACTCTATCCATGTGATGATTAAGGAGTAATAAAATGGAGATGAATAACAGAAAAAGAAATTCAGAAATGGTCTTGGGTTTAAACTTGACCAGGATGAAATGATCGGGGTCCAGAATTATCACGTTCCATTCCTAGACTGCGCCATAGCCAGTGTGGTTTACATAAAACATGGTGTGATTTTTTTTATAAAAAAAAATCTGAATAATTACATATCATGCTCCACTAAAGAGGATATTTCTAGTTTAGGTCCTGGAGAACCAGATATAATTATTACAATTCTTTCAAAACTGAAAGTGTAAAGAATCTCTACAAAGATGCCACCAAACTGTGTAACTCAATCTACATGATGGGTAAAAATCCCTCAAGGTATCATTGAAGCATTTTTGAGGTGATTGTGTTTGTTGACAAAGTGGACAAATGTGATGTGATTGTTGACAAAGAAAACCATGACATACAAATTTGTTGAAAAAGGGGATTTCATGGTTGAATGTCGAGTTGAAGAGTTATGGTCAACAATCCATGTTTGATTCAAGAACGTTGACAAAGGAATGGATGATATGGAGGTGGCATAAAAAGAACAGATACAAGGTGGCACCGTTTTCCAGTGTTTGCCAAATTTTTGGGCCTGAAAATCAACAAATGAAGAAAAGTATTTTTGGAAAAGGGACTTGAGCGCCGAGGTCTTGGAGGATAGGAAACTTGTGTGCCATATGTTTTTGAAGATCAGATCATCAAAATATGGCAAAGGGATAAGGATCACACAAATATTGGGTTGGTCACGCAGGTGACTTGCGTGCCAAGAAAGGACTTGCGCACCGGTGCCTAGGAGATTTGGAAACATGCACGCCTGTTGTTTGTCAAGATCATAAGATCAATATATGGCAAAGGAAAGAGGGTCACGCATGTATTTGGTTTAGTCGCGCAAGTGTCTTGGAGGACATCAGACTTGCACGCTGAAACTTGCGCGTAGAGGGGTGACTTTCGCGGCATCATGCAGGGTGTCCAAAATGCATATATATACTGTACCACCCCTCCTCATTTCTCAATGGAGTTCAACACTTAGAGAAATCAATTCTCCCGTCGTGCAGGTGTGGTGGTCATGCAAATGGCATTGTGTCACAAAAGTGGGACTTGTGCGCCAGATTTGAAGAAGCGCGGTTGTTGTTATTTGCGCACCAATATTTGTTTGGGCGTAAAGGGAAGTGAGTCTCGCAAGTCTGGAGTTGCAGAAGCTTGTGTCGCACAAGTGGTTTAGGAAGACTTGCGCACCAGTTGTGACTTGTGCGCCAATACTTGCACACCAGATTAGACTTGCGCGCCAAGTAAGGTTGATTCCCCGGTAGGGTTTTCGTGTTGCGTGGAAGCTGGAAGTTTGCCCAATACCTTCGGTGTAAAGAGATATTCATCTACCGGTGAAAGTTGGACTTCAACAGAGCATCTACATACAGAGGAAGATGCCTTATGAAAATGAAGAGACCTACATGTCTATAAATTGTGAGTGGATTCCTTCCCGATCAGTGAGCAAAGGAAGAGAAAAGAGGTGATCCTCTCCACCGGAAGTGATCCAGAGAGAGAGAAACAGGGAGTGAACCTTGGGAAAGAAGTGAGCTGACCCTAAACATTCTAAAGGTAGTGATCCTGGGCATAGAAGTGATCTAGCCCAAACCTTGTAATCCACAGCTAGTGAAGTTTAGTGGAATTTGGTATGACCGACAACCTGTCGGCGTATTCTCCTTAGACGTAGCCCTTAACGGTGAACCAAGTAAAATTGCAGTGTCCTATGCTTACTTTACTTTCTGTTTATATTGTGCAACAAGAAAGAGAGAGAAGAGTGTTTTTCTTAACAATGAAACAAGATCAGAATGGGCTGTAATTTTGAATTAGTCATACCCTGATTTACCCCCACCCCCTCTCAGGGTATTTAGCCTTGTGGACCTAACACTACTAAACCTATATAATTGTAGTTAAAATGTAGGGAGAGCGTACGAATTCCCAATAATGGATTTTAAAATAAAATAATATTTCAATTAAAAACTTTTGAAAACATTCCCTTAAAATTATTCATAAATTTTTTCATAAGGAAAGTTGTAATACATGAATCATTATATAACATATTTTTCAAGAATTATAAGTGAACATTTCAAGGAATACTAACAGGGTCACAATGAAATTGGTTAAAAACATTAAAAATCTCATAACAAATATAGCTTGTGAAGCATATGAAGTAAGAGTCATTCTAACTTTAATAATTGTCACATGAAAAAATGTATGTACAAAATTTACAACTCGGTGTAATACATGATAATAGGTGCACATAAAATAATAGCACTAAGTCTTCCCTTAATAAATATAAATCATGAACTGGAAAATAAATCTTTGAATGCTGAATGAAAATTATTCCATAAGAATTTACTTCTTCTGATTCTCATAAGTACAAGATATTTAACCAATTATATTATACTAGTAGAATAGTCAGTTTTTTAATTAAATTTCATAAACATAATTAGGGAAGCACATATGTCGGACTATGTTAAGGCCTTGTGCCAAGACCATAAACTCTCTGTCAAGGACTCATGCCAAGACCATAAATAATCATTTTGTCAAGGCCTCGTGCCATGATCGTAGTTTGTCTCATGGGACCTACCGATGCATCGAGGGGCTATAGCAGGCCCCACCCATCACATAATAAGTCCAATGAAATTCCTTATTTTTTATATCTAAGTGCATAAAATCACATTGATTAAATAAATTACTCACCACTTATCATTCCAAGTGTCACATATTACTTTTTTTCCCATTTCATATTATCCAAAGTGTCCCATACCACTATGAAGAATTTAGTTTCTTAATCCATAATTGGTCATAACAGTTTAATTATATTCTTTAGTATTTACATTTATATAGAGAATCAAGTTCTTAAGTGGAAAAACAAAAAACTTCATGTAAATTTAATGAATTAAATGTATGGTAGGCAGATTTTAGCACATGGGATGATAACTACCTCACAAGAAGGAATATTAGTTTTTCCACATAGAATGATAACCCTTTAACTTCCAAAAACTTATCAAAAAAGTAAACAAAATTCATAATGTAAACTCATCATGGATTGGATGCATAAGTAATTTAAAGGTAAAAAAATATTTCATGTGGGGTATTAAACCAATAGTTGTGTAAACATTCAGTACTTTCATGCTTATGTTTAACATATCACAAGGGTACTCTCAATTATTTACTCACATTGTTAAGAATTGAAAAGCATGAAAATCAACCATAACTAATACCATTTAAAAACTTATAAAAATAAGTGGGTCATAGAGATGTATATATTCACACAAACAAATTTTACATCTAAATATTATTTGGAAATACAAAAATTTTCTAGGATTGAGTATTGTAAAATCCATTTATACCCTAGGGTGAATATAAAGGATTGTATCTTTAAATCATCCCTTATAAACCTTTCATATTAAAAAACATTTGTTATTCATTATTAAAAATCCTTGGTAAATCTAAATAATATTGAGAATAAAATTATATATATATATATATACACATAAAAAATATACATAGAATATATAATGGTCTTACACCAAAAATATAATGACACTTACATGTTTTAAACATATTAGTAACATTAGTTAAACATGGGTTCATTAATTTTAAAACGTTCCATTAAATATAAAATATTTGTTTATAAAAAATACACACATATATGATTATGTATATTTCAATATATATATTCAAAAAATATCACTTGTCCTTACATGATAAAGAATTGAGAACATAATTTAAGATAAAAAATCCACCATCTTAGAAGGAACCAGTAGGTCATATACACAACTTTATATATATATATATATATATATACATACATACGTACTCAAACCATAAAAAATCAAGGAAATTAGGTCCCTTACCTGGTTCGAAGGAGGAGGAGAGGTCAGGAGGAGCTTGATGGAGGCATTGGAGAGGATGAACACCGTACTGTTCGGGTGAAAATTGAGATATATTTAAAAATCATATAAAATATATTTTTAAGACCACTTGTATTGAAAACTGAGGCACCATGGATTAAAATAAGACTGAGGGTGTCTGTTATTGTGGAATATGAGAGAAAGGAGGGGACACCTGTTGTCACAAGTGTGAAAAAACAAGTAAAGGAAGAGTAGTGAGGCTACTGGTGCGAAACACGCGGGTTGATGAAGAATAAGGTGACATGTTAGGTGCGGGAAAACAACAGATTGTCCAGATTAGATCGTGCCCTGATCCAATGGCTGAGGTGAGTCTGTGAGTTTTATAAAATATGAATAGTTGAGATCTGATGGGGAGTATATCAGACAGCTACGAAAGATTGAGGGTTTTAAAAACGTATTAACAACCATGATTAAATCAGATTTGATCGGGCAGCTGTGAGTGATGCAGAATTTCAAAATATCTTGAATGACCAAGATTTGATCCATCGGGATCAAATAGATAATAAAAATGTGGTGGAGAAACTACAGCTGTAAGGAATCGAGGACCGAACTGATCAGACTACTCATAACATGCGTGGTGAGATCTGATGGTCTAGATATGATCCCACTATAAAATTTCTGTTCCATATAGAAATGGGATGGGTTTTGTGGCTCGCTTATAAGCATGGGGCTCCTAGAATTAGTCCAGAAATCCCCCTCCCCCATCCTCATTACCGCCCCATACCAGGTCTCTATGGGAGTGCTTCTGCGCCCACCCCTCTCGCTATGCCGCCCCGCATGGTGGCGTGCTCTGGTTCCCTTTTAGAGGCACAACCGTGCATGCTTAGGGATTACAATTCCCCATGTGTGTGAGACCTATCACGCACCATGCACACAACCCTAGGAAAATTTACAAGGGTTCTTTGAGATTCCCAACAAGGCCTTGAGTGGCTACCAACATGATTTCCCTCGGCTAGGTGGGGTACTCAACTATTTTTTTTAGCCAAGTAAAAGTTCATTTTTTGTTAAACAAAAAAACAGGTTTTCAAATAAACATATAGGTGTCTTCAAAAATAGAATAAAAATTCTCTATTATTACTAAATAAAGCCCTAAAACTAATATTTTACTTAGTTTAGAAACACCAGAGTTTTAAATCATAAAGTTAAAAATCAATGTTTAATACATCATAAAGAAAATATTATACCAGTATTATAAAAATCCAAAACATATTTTTAGTTAAGACCTTGTTTTTATATATCCAAGGATGAAAACATTTATAAAATATTTTCAAGACATTTCAAATATTTAAATAGTTAACTCATTATCTATAGCTAAAATATTAAATACCACAATAGTTATTAATTTCATTTTTCCAAAGTATAATTTCAAACTCAAAAATATGTTTCTTTATACCAAAACGAAGTAGTATCAAGTACATACTTCTCTTGGTATTTCTTTTAAAACAAAAGTTTTATGATTCAAACCCATTTTAAATCATTATACATTTAAAATATATAAAAAGAGTTTATACAAACATATTTATAGTTATAAATTAAATGAAAACTTTAAACAATTGGAAACTCAATATACCTACAAAATTAAAATTAAACCAATAGAATGACCAAATGCTATAAGGTCTTATAGACATTAGAGAATCAACAGTTACCTAGAGAGGCAATGGTCAGATTTACTTTAATTCCTTATAAAAACATGAATTAGGGTGTTCTAATTTCAATATCTGAGACATAGAATATGGTGCTCATCAATCCTCAGATTCTTAGAACAATTGTTGTGGTTCTGGCTATACTAATGTTCATTGTGAAAGATCCGAAAGACCCTTACCATTTTCGTGGGATTTTTGTAGTATTGGGTGGTATCCCTGTAATTATAATAGGTATATTAGTAGGTATTTTTGGTTAGTTATAATCTCTTATCCTTGAAGCAATGTAATAATTTTATTATTCATTGGATAAATATAGTATTGTGTTTATTTTAAAGTTTTGTTTTGGATAGCATGGGAATGAAGTTAAACCATAAAATATTGTTATTACATAAGAAATTCATTTGGGTTTTCATAAGAATCACGGATGTGTTCCTTCCATACCATATTTGAATAAGGATATGTTAGTGGAAGTTCATAGTTATTTATTCCCTATTCATCTTGGAATTATGAAGATTTATACTTGCTTGAAATAATACTTTTGGTGGGATGACATGAAGAGAGATATCGTAGAGTTTGTATCTCAGTGATTGGTATGAAAACAAGTAAAAGAGAAAAGACAAAAGTCAAAGGGGATATTGCATACATTACCCATACCAAAATGGAAAAGGGAGAAAATCACTATGGATTTTTAATTTGACAACCCAAAACCTCTAAATGGTTTAATTATATATGGGTGGTAGTCGATCGAATAACTAAGTCAGCACACTTCATCACTATCAGAGAAGAATTCTCTATGGATCAACTTTAAAGAATATAAATTAAACATGTGGTAAGGATGCATGGAGTGCCACATTATATTGTATTAGATCATGATCCTAGGTTTAACTCAATGTTCTGGCAGAGTCTTCAGCAAACACTTGATAAGAAATTGGGTTTCAACACTACTTATCATCCTCTGATAGATGGTTATTCTGAAATAAAAATTCAAACCCTCTAGGATATGTTGGGATATTGTTCTCAGTATTTTAAAGGTGGTTGGGATCAACAAATTCCCCTATTAGAGTTTTATTACACCAATATCTTTCACTAAAGAAATCAGACGGAATCGTATGAATCCCTCTATGGGAAGAAATGTAGATATCCATTGTTCTGGGATGAGGTTGGAGAAAGAAGGCTATTGGGACCTGATATTGCTGAAGAAAAGATAGAGAATGTTAGAACCATTCATCAGAATATAAAAGTAGATCAAATTTGGTAGAAAAGTTATACTGATAACCACCAACATGATATATAATTTTATGTTTGTGAAAAGGCATTTCTATGAATATCATCCTGGAGGAGTGTTATGAAGAAAGGGGAACTAATCCCCCACTATATCGGTCCCCTTAAGATTATTAATCATATCGTGACAACAACTGATCACTTGAAAGATACTCAAAATCTCTATAAAGTCCATGTTGTATTTTACGTATCACTCCCGAAGAAGTACATTCCTTAACCTTCACATATACTGAACTCAAAGGTTATAATACTGGAGAAATATCTTTCTTATGAGTAACTTATAATTAGAATTCTATTCTGATAAGAAAAAGTTCTACAAAACAAGAACACTCACCGGGTCAAAGATTTCAGGAGAAATCAATTGTTAGAGGAAGCTACGTGGGAACCTGAGGATGTTTTGAAGTATAATTACCCTAATTTTTTTTACCTGAGTGACGAATTCTAACGGTGAAATTCATTTTAAGGGGGGTAGAAAACACCCAGAGTTTTTATGGACCTTTTTTGAATAAATGAATTTTTCATTTATGTATTGCAATACACTAAGTCAAAAATTCCTTTCACATGGAACATTAAATTAGAGTATTTTATTTGGAAATTTAACTTGGCATACATCAAATGAAACAATGACTTGGTGTATGTTACAAGAAGCACCGTTGTTTCTAAGAAACATCATTTTATTGTTATAATTATTTAAATGATATTATTATGACATTACCAATAAACAAATTAATATGAATAGTAATAACTAAATTTAAATTTTTTTTGTAATAGTTTTATATAAATAAAAAATATTGATAACAAAAGATATACTTTTTGGTAAATTCATTACATGGTTAAAAAAATACCATTTTCGCAAATAAACTACATTTTAGTTCATTTTGTGAAGAATAATAAAATTAATTTTATACGCATGTATAAATTTAATGGGATAAAATAAACATAATTTTTTAATTTATAATTTATAAATTATCTTAGGACTAATTTTGGGGATTTTTCTGAGAAACTTCATTTTTTGATAAATAGTGAAAAAATAGAGGATTTTAGTCAAAACTACTTTTTCATATAATTTCATCATAAGGATAAATTATATTTTAATTTGGTTTATAAATTTTATTAGATTATATTTTTAGAAATTAATCCAATTTAGGGAATTAGAAATAAATTCACATTTATATTGGATATGAAAACGTGGAAATGTTTGATCATTTTAACTTTAAAAACCCACAGTATCGTCCTAATTTCGTGATTCATTTTAAAATAATTTATTCCATTTTGGTGATTATAATTTAGAAAAATGGATTCCTTATATCTAATCATCATAATTTATAATTTATAATATGGTCAAATTAGATTTTGATAAAAAATATTAGTTGATGTTATTAAACTTAATTACATCACTAGATTTTAAATTAAGCTTAATAAGAGACTAAACCATAACCTTAAGGCCCAAAAGGACCTATACACTTGTCCAAAATAACTTTTATGGCAATATTTTGACCTTATTCTCACTTTAATATACTTTTAATCATGATTGGATCCCCTTGATACCTAAAAAACGTGGGTGGAATTCTCTCTTCAAATGTTTACAAGAGTGCCGCTCCTTCACTATAAAAGGTCACCACCTCTCCCTCTTCTTCAAACCCATAAAACCATATAGGCTTGGAACATATATACCCAATAAAATTCCCAATAACCCTTCATCTCTCCTTGAATAATCTATTTTGGAAGAAATTCTTCCATGGAATCCTTTTGGCACAAACAAAAAGGAGTTACCCGATTATGAGGTAATGTCTTCTCTCGAGGTCCTTTCTTTTATTTTCCTTCCCCACCCCTCCAATCTCTTTATTTAAATATTGTATAAAAAAATTATCCATAATATAATATAAAAAATGTACACTAAGGGTTCAACCTACACTTACACACACCTCCATCTAATAGGTAACGACCATACTGTTTACGTGTTTGACGAGCTACCACCTTACTAAACAATGATTGTTCATTTTTTACTTTACCACCTATCATAGTGGAAATTATGATAGAAAATATGTTTATATAGTTTATATATTATGTTTATTATTCCTTTAATATTATTTACTCCTTTAAAAACACTGTTCCTTTTTTAACTTCCATTTTCTGTTAATATGATAATTTAGTTTGAGGAAGTGTGGACTACCGCCCCTCCAAGCTATATGATTCATTCATGCACTACATAGAATGTATTAAGGTTTGGTTTAGAGAATATATATGATATCATAAATATAATTTAATAAGTAAATACATATTTACATATAATTCATTTTTTTCATTCTTTTAATATGAAAATAAAAACTGAAATAACATTCATGAGTACATACGACTTACCATCTCCATGAATAGTGTATTTCATTTTGTTCTTATATTTTAAATAGATTAATATAATAAAAATATAATAAATATACATGATATTTATATCATGTTTTACATTTTGGAATCATGATATAATCACAAGGACGAATGATATAACAAATTTTACACATGCGAAGAACAAAGAAAATATTATACAATGTGAAACCTTAACATAGGATGGTGAAAAAATGGGTAACATAATGTTGTAATAAAACCATATATGGTATTAGATATTACAATATGGTTCTTTTTAAGAATTATAATAAATTTAAATTTATTATACAGGTGGTTTTAATGAGTGTGACGAGATTTGAGACACAAGCTAAATAGATTTCATCTCATTATTTATTTCTGTGAGACACCTACTTTATTCACCATGCATTAATTTTATGTGGTGTTTATAATCCCACGTATGTATTTAATTATTCTTAAATTTATGGATATTTATATATCCATTTTATGTTCTTTATTTCATGGGGTTTAGGTTACAAAAGTTACCAAATTAGTAAAATAGTTTTGTCTCAATTTTCCTTCTTTGAGAATCATGTTTTGTTATGAACCTAAATTCTTTTTTCAGGTGTATATATGTCCATTTTACATGATATATAATGAAAATTATTTTTTTGAGTATATTTTATGCTTCATTTAATTTCCTTTTCTTACAAGGAGAGTATGATCCCATGTTACAAAGTGATAAGATTTATTGAAACAATATCATCGCTTTTCAAGATTGTTTTTGTTTTTTCTTCCGTTGATGAAATATTATAATCCATATAACAATAAAACACCTAAATTTACTTTTACTATGTTTATTAAATAGATATCCATGTATTAATACTATTTTACACTCTTTTCCACTTCATTTAATTAAATTTTTTTTAAGAAAATTTGATAGTATTTATCTCTTCGGTCAGAAATCTGTTTCATTTCAAAAACCATGTTTCAAAAAATATTCTCAAAAAAGTTTTCAAATGATACTTGAAGTCCATTTTCAAGGAAAAAATATTTTAAAAATGATATATTTTTTTTCAAATATTCCTTTATAATTTTTAATAACTATTTTCAAACATAAATGTTTTTCAAAAGGTTTTATGTTTTAAAAACAATTTTCAAAGAAGAAAAAGATCTTTTCCTCAAGAAATATTTTTAAAATATCTTTAAAAATTATTTCCCATCTAAGTTAACATCCATTGGTTTTAATCATGTCTTTTTGGGGATATTATTGAAGGTTTCAATTCTTATTCTTTCTCTGAATGGATTATGTTTTGATGGCATGATGTTTATGAAACCCATTTATCTTTCACAGGTTATATGATTTTGAAAGATACTTCTTTTCATGGGTTATGTTTATGATGAAATTATTATGAAACTTGTATTTTAAAATGGGTTATGAAATTATTACATTGATATAATACCCATTTAATTTCATTGGATATGATATTATTATTCCTGATCATGCGTAACAAGTATGTATGATTTCATTATGAGATGGGTTGGACCTATATCACCCTGCAATGGATTTGGTAAAATTTTATATCTCATGAGATAGGCTAATATGGTATTGGGAGTGAACCTTGACTACTAAGATGGTCATGGGAGTGAACCATGACAAAACATATGGTATGGGGAGTGAACTTGGGCTACTAATATGGTCATGGGAGTGAACCATGACTACAAAGATGGTATGGGAAGTTAACTCATACAATTAATATTTTCTTGGCAGTAATTCCATGGATATTATGAAAATAAAATTATATAATCTTATGTGTAGTCCAAAATTTCTTTTTTTATTCCTATGTAATGTTTTTAGGGATTATGTTCTCTATTTCTTTATAATTCATGTCATATGAAATTCCACGATTTATTCCATGATCCATCTACATGATATTTGATATGAAGGGTATGATATTGTATTTTAATTATAATGTTCTAATACCCTTATTCTCATGATTATGGTAACATATCTCTATTTTTTACCCTAACTAAGTATTTTATTTTACCCCTTTTTATGTTTCCTTCGCCAAGTTATGAAGATATTTATTTTGTTTGATGTGTCTATGAAAGGTTATATTCAAGAAGAACCTTGTGGGATATAATTTAGCTCACTTTGGTATCAATGTTTATGTTTCCATGTTTCCAAAGGTACTAGACTAGTATGGTCTTTGGGAGTTTGGTTGTATAATATTTTATATATTCCACAAAAGTTATGTAATGTTAATGTTTTAAAGTGAGGGTAACTACACACCAAGCCATGTTCGTGTCCAAGTACATGAAGTGAACTATGGACATTTACTTTTTACCATGAAAAATTCTATTTAATGTACATGTTAAGTCTTAGAGAAGGGGTCACACTCTGTATGATCCTTATATTTATCCAGAAACCCTTGCCGCCATTGAATGGAACCCATAAAATATACAATCCCAATTTAAACGTTGTGTTTCTCGGGATTTTATAGATCCAGAGTTTCTCCTCATTTTTTCCTCATACACCAATTATTCCTTGTTTCTCAAAAAATTTATCAGCATAAATCTCAAATATAAGGTGGATCGACCTCTCCATCCATCGTTTTTCAGAATCCAGCACTTGAAATGAATAGGGTAAAACCACCTTCGATGTCTATTTTTAGTGTTCTACCTATGTAGAAGAATAACCCTCAATTTGGTCTCATTCTACATCAATCTAGCCACCATCATCATTAGTCCTTGATACACAATCACCATCGTGTTCCGTACACACAGTTTTGATACTTTAAGCTGAAGAATGGTCTCAAAATGATAAAAAATTGGGTATTTATCGATCAGTTGTCCAAAAGAAATACCAATGATGATCGAATTAAGAAATTGGGTACAAATCCACAAACCATAAAATGTGAGGAACAAACCTCATCCATTATTCATTTGACCTAGATTCATTGTCGTAATAAAGTAATGAATGAAGAGTATTAGATAAACAATGAATAAAAACAATTATCTCATCAAATTAAATCTATCAATGACGTGCGTATCAATTCTATTCATGGAATTGATCCATGTTTTTCCTAGATTAATAAGTGAGGTGGAAATAAAAAATAAAAACATCATACCTAGATTATGGTTTGATTGTTGAAGAAGAATGGTTGTGTTACCATATTTGACAAGATCCAGAAATATTTTTGGCACAACGATCGATGATCAGATCCCGATCCATCTTCATTCTCTAAGAACACTATCCACTAGTATCTCCTAGTTCACCATGGTTTAGTAGAAAATACTGAGAAAATTTACATAGCCAAACATTTAAAGTAAAAACATTCATTGTGTCAAAACTAAAGAAAATAAATTCCTTATTTTATTTATTTTATTTAATGGCACCCATGTTGAATTTTTCACAAATGTCCCATGCTAAAAAAGGATAAGTTTCACCTAGGGTAAACATTTCATTATGAACACAATGGTGCCCTAAAATTTTATGATATGGTATCCCATTCAAGAGTTATTTCACTTTTTTAGGAAAACTTCTTGTGCATGCTATTTGATATATTTAATATATTTTAAACATTTTTTTGGGCACACTCGGCCTTGGAATCCAATGTATTCTTAGCGCATGGTCTTGAAAATAATACATATAATATCTAATAATAATACATGAAAAACACGAGACATTAAAAAATCTTTTCTATGAATATTTTCCACATAAATATTTGATAATTATCCGGTGAACAATATAATACAAAGGGAATTTTTTAGTATGAAAATGTCCAAATGTGACATATGAAAGTGGTTTTCTAGTAATCTTTTAGAGATATATAAATCTGGTGGTACGTAGAATACCAATCCAAAAAAACCTAAGAATTCATTTTAAGTTATCCCCAAAAGTATTAGATCCAAAAATGTAATTGGAAAATGATAATTTCTAGTTGTATAATTTAACATTCGGTAATATATACAAACACTCTACTTGGTGGTTTTTCTAACATTAATTTATACATTTTTCACATTTGTTACAAAAGTGAAACAAACCTTTTTGGGAATTACTTAGATCAAACAAACCCAAAAACTATCCAAAATTTGTTATATAATTTTACAGTCAAGAATATTGTAAAATACTCTCTCAAATCCACTTTCATGTTTTGATTTTTCTTTCCTTGACCCTAAAATATTCTTTTAAAATCAGGTTGCAAAGGGATCCAATGAATAAAAATTAAGAATTAATTCCCTTAATGTCCTAAATGGTCCAGAGTATGTTATCTTTTTTACTTCTTAATTATGTATAATATATTTAAATATTGGTTTTCTTCTAGTTTAGTAGAAATAATGACTAACAATAAATAATTATCATCCATAAAGAATATATCATGTGGGATGGAAAAGTTTTTAGCTAAGTGTGTGGTTCCTGTTCACTGGAAGGATTAAAACGGGGCCTTGGATATCTAATGTCAATAAAACTTATCTTCAATAGAGTATGAAAATATGAAAAAAATTTAATTCCAATTTTAAATGCAGACATTTCTACACTTTTTTTTATAAAGAGGACTACGTATCACACTCAATTCCAAGATTTGATTTTAGGTTTCTTTCCTTATAAAATTCATCCTAGTGTTGAAGTATACCTCCATCACATTCATCAAAGTATTAATCAAATTATTTTAATCCTTTAAATTCAACATAAACATGTCCTATAAGTTTACTAACTTCTACGAATATAAAATATCATTTCCTTAATATATCTTCAAAGCTAGAACAATATTTATATCGAAGTATTGAAAGTTACTTGATTTTTTTTCCTTTTAACACCGTTTAAATGTTGGGAATAATTTTTCTCATCATCCAATTGAATATATTCAATTACAGATTATTTAACTAATTATTCTTGATGATATAATGAGTCCCCAACTTCTAAAATTTCAACCCTTGAATAGTGGTCACCAAATATTGGTTATTTCACATTCTTAAACACATTATACTCATCTTCTGATTTCAAAAAAGAGTATCTTTTCCCACACTCATAACACCTCACCTAGTGTATATGGATACCCTACCAATAATGATGGGTACTTATTGGTCTCACTATATTTCTATGATAATAAATTGGGAAGGTAAGAACAACTTACTAACTTTTACAAGAAGGTCATCAAATCATCTTATAGGATGTGTAAGAGTTCTTTCATCCAATTGTAAAAACACTGTGGCATGCTGTAATTATCCCAATACCAATTATTGAAATAGTGAGAAAGGAATTAGATTTATTAATTAACTATGGTTACAAATATAATTCCATTGACCATTATTCACCAAGGTGTATGGAATGAAAAAACCCGATATATCACTTATATTTGGTGAGATTTTGTTTTGAATAACTATGGTACACTTTTCAGTGAGGCTGTAAGTAGAGAGCTCTTCCAAATTTTATATATATATATAACAACATTCTTGAGAGATTTAAAATATTATGGGATCTATATTAAAATATGTATGAAAGGGATATTCACATTGAGCATATTAAAAATCCCACAGAATTAAATCATTTCATTTATTTTATTTTGGGATTTCAATCATCAAGGGAAAGACATAGATGGGGAAAAATTACTAAGAATATAATATATTTCCCCCATTTCTTCAATAATATTTTTTTTACCTTTAATAAAAATTAATTTTATATACCTTTTATTATTGATTTTTAGGTTTAATTTCTTGATTTACTTGAGTTTCAATAGTGATTTCCACATTTATTGATTCATTTTTACCCAGAATTTGTTCTCTAGATACTTCTATATTTTATGTTTGAACTTCCATAAGGTCATCTATAATTACCTCTTGAGTTTTTACACTACTTATAATAACTAATACTATGGAATTTTTTTCTAGGGTATATTATAGTAGAACTAGATAGCTTTACTTTGTCTCTTAAAGTCATGTATCTTGATAATTGATCCATTTTAAGCTATATGTTAGGAATTATAGCATTATTTTTGGCCATATCATATTCTTGTTGATATTTTTTTAACCAAATTTAACTATTAACTATTGAAACATTTATTTTAAATCATATTTAGAATGAGAAGTTTCAGACTTAGTCTGATTTTTAAATTGTGTTATTCACTGATTTTGACAACAAGGGTTAGTAGGTTTCTATCTAAACATTCCTTTTTCTCTCTAGGATAAGTTGTAATTATTCATATATCCAAGATTGTAATTTTTTTGGAAATATATAATCTATATATTGAATAATTTGACTATGAACTATAAAATTGGAATCTTTTTGTTGTTGGGATGACATGTAAAAGTTTAGAAAAAATGTAAATGAGTGTCCAAATATACCATACTATTAACAATACCCTCTTAGTGTTTATTTCTGATTTTAACAACCTACTTGATTTACATATTTTTCTGAAATTCCAAATAATTTGGAACTAGAGTTTGTATTTAATTATATAAAATTATGAATTAATTTACCACCCATAACTAGAATTATTCCATGATTTATTTAATCTTATTATCCTTGAATCATTATGTTGTTAATTTAAGGCCAAATTTTTGAAAATTTTTCTAAGATATTCCTCAATTATATTGGTGTAATTTCCCCCAATAGACCCGTCAATGAAGTTTTGATAAGAAGGTTGAAAACCATCATAAAAAATATCTATAAGTATGTGGAAAGTGATTTGGTGATAAGGAAATTGCCTAATAAATACCTTGAACATACCCCATGTTTCGTAAAATTCCTACCCATCCTCTTAATAGAAATTATTAATCTTGTTTCTCAGTTCTACCATGAGCATCATAGGATAATATTTCGCAATGAATGAGTTGTAATTTTTTTCCAATGTTTCAAAAATGTATTTATCAAGATCCAAAAAATAATTCCTTATATTAAACTTTAAATAAAAGGATAAAAATATCCTTTTAGCTCATTATCCCTCAGCCACTATAGTGGTAGATGCTGTACAATGTTGTAAAAATCCAAAATGAAGGCTAAAGAATCCCCATTAGGATTTTGTTAAATAAAGTAAGAAGTAAAATGTTTGATTGTTTTAGATCATAGTTTTAGGACCAAGGTGAAATTATATTAGAGGAATGATTATTTGAAACATGAGGGTATTGATTATTTATAATCCTAGTCCATCCGATCATTTATTGAATTATTTACAATTAAATATTTTATAGATTATTTATAGAATATCTTTGTCTATCTCTCTCAGATTTTCCATTTTAGATTTCTTTTACTTTATCATAGCTTTTAAATATCTTTCGATTTAATGTTCTATGGGCTCTAACACTTGTGAAGTAGATCATGTTTTCATAAAATTGGGGATAAATATAGAGTTCCTACAATAGAAAACATATATTTTTTTACATATTTTCATTGATGTTTTTAATTTTTAAGAAACAAATTTTTAGAATTTTTTTTGGTTTTTTCTTATTTTTTTGGAATGTGTGATTTCATCCTTATTAACAATTCTATAATTTCCCCACCAAGTTATTAACTAATTCAAATTAAAAACCTAAAAAAACTAAAAAATTGTGAGAAAGGTATCGAATGCTCAGGGAAGGTAGTGGTGGATACAGTCCAAGAAAGAAAATAAAAATCTAAAGAAAACACACGATCTTACAAAAAATAGCTAAAAAAATATCTTTTTTAGAAACATAGTTGAATAGAAGAAGAAGATGATTTGAAATATGATCTGAATTAGTGAATGAAAATTAATGAGTAGGAGATTATAAAGAATTAAATTAAATTGAAATTTTAGCTATTTATCTATGTATTTCCTTATTTGTGAAAATAAAATAGAAATTAATGATTGAAAACCTGATATAAAAATACTATTCAAGTAGATTTACCAAGAATTAGATGATATTTTAGTTCATCATGAACATAAAGCATTTAATTTTTAAAATCAAGAAGTTGATTTTATTTTGAAAAATATCACTCAAAAGAAGGTTCAAAATTATGAATCTGTATTAATCTGATTTCCCAGCCTAGTTTTTAGATAGATATTTTTTAAGAATTAACATATCAATTGTTATAAAGAAAGTTCATAAAAAATAAGGAACAAAAATATAGATGAGAAGTCTTACCATAATATTCAACTCTAGAATTAGATAATGTTTTTCTTTCCTTACTCTACGGTAGCATCACTCTATAAATTTCCAACTATTATGTTTTCATATCATAATTAAAATGAATGAATTTTTTGAATATCCCCAAAATATGTTTTTTCCCTTTAAATTAATTCTATTGACTTTAATTTTTTTACTTTTGAAAAATACCCCCTTTTAATGATAAATTTCTTAAAAATAAACATTATTTTATTCTAACACATGGTTAGTAGTAAAAAATCCTCCATAATATGTTTTTCAATTTTTTCACAAAATCTCATTCATGCAAGACGAAATGTGCAACAAGGAATCTCCACACACAACTATATCACAAAATCTTACAAAATTTTTAACTACACCAATTTAGAAAAGCTTAATCAATGAACCTATGACTTCAAATTCTAACATGAATAAGGTGAAACACAATTCCTATATGAAGGACTCAAGGAATAGATGAAATAATGGAAATAACCCAGACAAATCCATCTTTGAACCTAGTAAAAGTAACAAAACCAGAAACTTCAATTAAATTATTCTCATGGACACTCTTTATAAAATCTCATTTCGGATTCACATTTTTTGTGAAATCAAAAATCAGGTTAGAATCAACTTCATCAATATGATATCTGACTTTGAGTAAAACTAGTTTAGAATCATTCTCCAAAATAATCGTATTTATTAAAGAATTCTTCAAATAATTGAAATCGTATTGTTTGAGTTCATTCAAATTATTTGAACATGGCTGAAGGTTTCATATTCATCCATCTACTAATATTCACCATCATTAATTTGGGAATTTATAGGTCATTGTTAATATTCATTAGCCTTAATGGTCATCTTAGAACTGAAACTCTTGGTTGTTAGTTTTGAGAATCATGAAAATCTCATCTTCATCTAATGAACATCATCATCAAAAAAATTTCGACATTCAGATTTGGCTCCATTAGACATAATAACACTTGAATAGTGGTGAAATGTCCAATAAAATATATTTGATTCATTTTTTCTATAATATTATCTCATTTAATCTTCAAAAATGACTTAACTAATACAATTACAACACATGTTTAGTTATCTAACTCAACACGTCGTCATCCAAAGATGGAGACAACCTTCAACAATCTTAAAATTAGACTTCAAAGAGGAAAATTATTCTATCTTCATTAATTATCAAGATTCAAATGATATTATTCCAAAATAGAAAACTTGATTGTATCTAGATCATTATTTGACACTGGTTTTCTCTAGGACTAACCTTACCATTCACCACATCTCAATTCAAGGGATGGAACTTGGTTCAACCTAATTATTAATCATATTCAACAACCTCTGTTGGTGTCTTAGTTTATGAATCTCTATCATCAATCGAGAAGAAATCTTGGATCAATATCTCTCCTAGTATTAGGGATAAATCAGGTACATGAATTCATGTAGCTGATTTACTGGATACTTGAATTCAAAAAAATGGATACATGGATGCTATTTTGTAATTGGCTACTTGGAAAGGAAATGACATTCTACAATTCCCTTACCTGAATTAACTTTAAAAATTGGATACATGGATCTCATTTCAAGATTGAATATGTGGATTCCAATTAGAAAATTGGCTAGGTGGCCACATTATGAAATCCCCAATAATTTTTTTGAGAAAATTGGATACAGAATTTATTTCTCCTCCAAGCAGTGTTCAACCCCAAAGAAAAAAATGAATTCAAGAATGGGAAAAATAATTTTTTATTAAAAATTAATAACAAAATCAATTAATTATTTAATGATTAAATTATAAAATAAATATATAAAATATTAAATTTAAATAATAAGAGTTTAAAAATAAATTCAAATAGTAGATGTTAAAAATTGAAAACCTATTATATAAAATCTTGAAATAAAAAGTCAAATATATTAAAATAAATAAATTTTTTGATTTTAAATTAAAATAGATATCCATTAATTTTATAAAAAAATTTATAGAAATAAATGTTAAATTATTAAACTCAATTATTAAAATGGTTTCACATAAAAATAAAAAAATTCAAAAAGAATAAAGTGTTTTAAAAAATGGAAAAATAAAATCTAAACATATATATACACATATTAACTAAGAATTCATAAAATTAATACTTGAATGAAAAAAATAAAAATACAAATAAAATTATCCAGTTGAAAAAATAATTTAGTATAAAATAATATTAAAAAATCAAAAGTAATGTTGAAAACATGTAATGAAATAAAGCCACATCCGATTTTGTAGGAAGTGCTATGTCGTTGATAGTTTCAAAGAAGAAATTACATGAATCTGATGTTCCATAGGATCTCAAAAAATATGTGGAGGTGCATAAATTGGATGTAGTATCATAAATAAAGGAATAAGTGCATTTAGACATTGTTATTGAGATATGATGTAGGCCATTCATGCCATTCATGGTTTCAATGTTGAGGTTCCATCTACACAGTAGTTTGGTTATTTATATATTTTTAATGCCTGATATTTTTTGACTATCTAATGAAGTTGTATGGCCATGTTTTGGGGGATTTATAATCGGAGCATGTGAATGGGATAGTTTCTACTCCCAGGGAGTTACAAGAACTGCCCTAGTGAATGAATTTGTCCAATACTCTAATAGATTCACTAGGAGAAGACTCATATAATAAAAACTATCTCTCTCATGAATAACGAGAGAAATTTAATGAATTTATTTTTCCAAGAGAGAAATAAGTTGAAGGTGAGAAAAATGAAGCATAAAAAATAAGATAAAAGTTCACTGAAAAAATAAACGTATGGGAAGAATTCAAATTCCACAAGAAGATACAATATCTATGGAACTAAATAGGGAAACACTACTATTGTAATTGAGAGGTACGAGGATATGATGACCGAATTGAATCTTGGTCTAGGATCTACTGCAGATACTGGCGTCTACTAGAGTATATTACTTTTATTTTTTGAACCCCTCAAGACTAACAAGATGGGGTAGTATATTTCATACCATGGTATGTAAAAAATGGGGAGAGAACTTAAATGATTTGAGTTTTGTATGGTTGGTTTAAAATGTGTTATTATCTCTATATTAATTTTATAAAACCTCACCTCCACTTTCATGCATAACTATTGATAATTGAAGAGGGTGTACCTTATAAGGTAATAACTAATAAATCTTTTACATGGAACACATAATGAATGGATGGAAGTAGTTATGATTAAATATGGTTTTAAATACTTAACTATTGATTAAAAGTGAGAAAATAAGAGGGTTATGGGGAATCTATGGATTAGAGGGTGTGTACTCTGAGAGGAGGATCACTAGAGTTGAATTTCAACACCACAAAAACCAAATATGATTATTTTCTCTACCATGTGCATGAATTGAATTTTAATATTATTGGTGAATCCATCTCAATGAATCAAAAACCAATACATTTATTAATATATTTTCATCATTTAAGTTTACCTAAAATATTTTAATTCATTTATACACCATTCCCTATAGATCTACCTTGATGACCACTATAATATGTTTTAAAATTACTTATTCTAGTTCAATCATAAATTTTTTTTCTCTGATATCCTGAGATAACCAAATATGCTCTAGAGAAACATAAAAAACTACCATTGTTTCCAAGGAATGATTTTTATCCATGCTTAGTGTTTTTTAGAATTTTTAATTTTGGTTTTCCTATTTTTCATCATTCAACACGTGGTATTTTTGTTTAGTTGTTTCAGGAACCAATTCTATATATGATTATCCGACCATTGGAAAAAATGAGATCCTACTTTCAAACTTGAGATAAAAAGTATAATCAGAAGGAAAAAAGAAAAATACATAGAAAGATAACATTTCTGGATGAGAATTAGTCCACAGAGTTGGGAGGGGATAATTACAAGGATTGGGAATGGGATAAGTATAATAACTCCAAGGAAAGAACCAAAGGGTGAAAAAACTAATAAATTATGAAAGACCATCCAACATAGGGGTCAATATGATCATTCTATCCCCCATCACTGCTCAACATTTCAAGATCAATATGATGATCATTCAAATGATCACACATTTAGTTAAATTCTCTAAGCTAGATCATGAAGAAACCAATTCTCACATTGGGAGTTTATTTGAATAATGTGACATATTCCAATTGAAAAATTTCATAGGTGATGATTTCATACAATAAATATTTAGAGTCTCACTAAAGGATAAGTCATAAGAATGAATATAGAGTCTACCTACACACATGATAACAACATAAGAAGATCTGATAAGGATGTATGGAAAAGGTTTTTCCAACCATAAAAATCCATGGTTCAATGGGTATGTCTTTTAAACATTGAAAAATTAATTAAAGAGTCATTATATAGTGCCTGGGAAAGATTTAAGAGTTTTATAAGATGATGTATTTATCCTGGCATCATAATATGGATTTTAATATAAATATTTTACAAATAATTATTATAGGGAAATTGTTCGATAGTAGATTCATCAACTTGAGGTTTTCTCATGAGAAATTCACTATAGGAGAGTTATGAGTTGTTAGATGAAATGTTCAATTTTTTTTTTCAATCGATGTTAATGGGAGGACCAATGTAAAGAATGAACATGGTAAACAATAACTAGGTTTCCTCCTAGTGAATATGATGTCAAAGAATCTAGACATGAAGATTTCAAAAGAAAATACATAATGTATGTACTATGAATATGTTAATTATTTATATTATAATCATCAAAATTATAAAAATGGAAGGAGGTCATAATAACCACTAAAACAACAACAACAACAAGATAATGAAGCACAATTCCAAGGATTCTATCCATGATAGTATGGAATTCATCCCCAACACAAAGGACCAACAATTACTAGTCATGTCCATTAACTAGATGAATTCCTTGGAAGATTCCTGATGAAAACATGAGTTATGATTAAAATGTAAATAGAATACTCTATAGATAAAATTTCTTCTATCTGAGAATAAAATGTTGACTAAAAACCAAAAGAATAATAATGAGGAACTTGGTAATTAAAAGGGATTAGATTGCTATCCAACTAAACGAGCGTCCAAGGGGAGTTCTTCTTGGTGAAACAGAAATCCCAAAACATAGTGTGCTCAAAGAAATCACCTCCAAGAGTAGAATAAAACACCAAAAGTTACTAAAAAGGATGGAAACATGGATAAACAAAAATTAGTAGAAGTACTAAAACCAATGAAATAGAGTATGGAAAATGGAAAATAAGTTGAGAAAAATGTTGGAGAAGAAGTAAAACCATCATATCGACCATAACCACTAATTATATATCAACTTAGGAAAGTAATGTTTGATGAAAAATATAAAATTTCAGGGATTTGTTTATAAAATTATAGTTCGACATACCATTTAATAAGGTGACTGTGAATAGTCTGAACTACAAAAATTTAATGAAGGAGATAGTGATAAATAAAAAAAAATCTTGATGTACTGGGAACAATTCCACTGATGGGGGAGTGGTCAAAAGTGGTATGACAGATGCTATTAAAGAAATAATGTTGACCAGGTAGTTTCCATACCCAAATTTAAATTAGTTCTAATAAGTTTAGTGGTTCTTTGTGTGATTTATGTGAATGTGTAAATATTATGTCATATTCAACATTCAAGAACCAAGGATTAAGAGAGATGAATCCAACTCAAGTTACACTTGAAATTTTGATAACAATAGTAAGATGTCCAAAATTAAAATTTAAATATGTATTTGTAAAGGTAGACATGTTATACATTCCAATATATTTTTTTATGATAGAAATGGATGAGGAGAAGACCCCAATAATATAGGGAAACCCACTATTAGTAATATTAATGGAAACAACTAATGCCTTAAGTGGAAATTTGTATTTGAGAGTTAGTACAGAAGAGGTGAAATTAAATATTCCTCAGGTGATGAGAAATATGGATGAAAAATGTGACAATTTGAGAGATGATGTCTTGTTAAAAGTTAAGAAAACTACTGTACATGGAAGAAGAGTTGATGTAGCTTCAATAAAAATAAAAAAGAAGTCAATAAATGTTTTTAAAAAGAAATAAGTCACTGGAAGAATATAAAGATAGTGAAGGGGATACTACCTAATAATAACTTAAGAAAGGGAAAAATGTTTGGGCGGTTAGTGAGCTACCATTTTATTTTTCAAGAAGGGAAAAAAACTATTGGATTAGTTCCATGGAGGTAGATATTTTTTTAGTTAATGGAAATATGAAGTTAGTTTCTATAAAAATAAAAGGACCCATCTACATGGATGAATCTTAGTTTCAACATTTATTAGATCCAAACTGGGTAAACTCATTTCTAACCTCAATCACTTAACCAAAAGAGGCAAGGTCGATCTCAATGACAATATCCAAAGAACTTTTAGGAGGAAACCCACACTTTTTTATGTTTTATTATATGAAATAATTTTATTTTGTTTAGTAACTAGTTAAAAGGGGAATATACTATATTTTTGAGCATTCATGATTGTACTTTCTCTTTTTTAAAATTTTATATCCTTAATGATTTAAGGTACAATGACTACTGTGAAAGGAAAAGGAAATAAATTAAGAGCCTCATGAAAAGGAGAGTAATATTTAAAATTCAATATTTATATACAATCCCCTATATTTTTACATATTTTTTTGATCTTTATTGAAAAATACATGTCCATACGTTGATTAGTTCTTTACTTTTGATTAATGATACATAGAATTTTTCGGAACCCTAAGATTCCATGGTTTAATTTTTTAATTGATTGAATTAAACAAGTAATATTAGGATATTGGATTATTAGAGTAAAATACTGGGATTCAAATTCAATGAATCACATTTTTTATTTATAGTCACATATTGATGAAAATCCCCTTCCATATTCTTTAATTTCAACATCAGAACTTAATTTTGACTAATTTGTTTTTATGGACCATTCCATTATTGATTGACATAAATTAAATGTTATTATTCCCAATAGTTTTCTAGAACATAATTTTCCACATATTTTTTAGTAAATTTATTAAGAGAACACAGAACATGTTACATAGTGGAATTTGAGTTCAATCTTGTCAAACTGATGAGCTTAAAAAATACACTTTAAAAATGATTAAGTCATTTTATTATTTATCTAGTATCCTTGAGACCAATATAAAATCAATTATCATTTTAACCCTTATATTACTTGAATGGAAATTGAAAATATTCTCTACATTTCAAGTCTATAAACCTATTCATACCCATACTCTAATATTTTTCATGAGTTTAAAAGTTCAAGTGGGGGGGGGGGGATTTTAAGGGAAAAAAGATATTCCTCATGGAGAAAATATGTTGTGGGTGTCTCACTAGATTTTGTGAATAAGTTTTATGTTTATTTCATTGTTTTATTACTCAAAAATATAGAAAAATAATAAAAATAATAAAAAAATGTCGGTTGAGTTATGGAGGGTAAAAAATAACCATCACATGGATAATTATTTTCATCATTTAGGGCTGAGTGGTGGATTTGAGACATATCCTAGCTCAATTTTTGGAAAATTAAAAATTTAAAAAATAAATAAAAAATAGATGGGTAACACATTCATTATTTTCATTGTCTGTGTCATTACCTAATCTTGGGAAGTGTAGAGAATATATAATTTCTAAATGGTAATATCATTGTGATTACTTTAAATATAATCATTAATACATAGATATTAACCACCCTTTTGAGCTTAATATTTTATTCCTCAATTTTCAACCATCCCTTAACCTTAAAATCCTTTGATCCACATTTCTTTATCCTTTACATATTTAGAGATATTTTTCTTTACTAAGTGGATAATTTTGGCCATTTTTGAATTCATATTTTTTGTACAAGTAATCATGGTATGGGGAAAAATTCACATTAAAATTTTACCTTGGGTGACGAGAGAAGAAAAAATGGTGAGGTAAATAACAACTGGGAATGTTAATAATGATGAATTAAGATCCCTAAATGGAAGAGATGAGAAGTCCCCTCTCTTTTTCTTTTAAAAGATCATTTTCATTGTGTCCAGTGAGTAGTTGATATCATTTTTTTTATATGTGACCCTTGAAAAATAACTCCTACACTGAAAATTATTCATTTAAATTAATTTTTACTTTCAAATATTGTTAGAATGGGGGTTTACTTTTTAATCCAATGGGGGTACATTCTTGGGGAAAAGAGTTGTCTAAGTGTGGGTGATTTGATGAGCTCATTTTTCTGAATAAATGTTAAAATTTTAATTGTTAAATATTTCATATTTTGAATTTAGAATATCCATGTTTAAATTCATAATATTCATTTCTGTGTATTTAGATTCTTTGGATGAAATTCATGAAAAATAATTAAAAAGCATAAAAATATGTGTTTTACTTTTTTATTATACTAAGTGTTTTTTATGTGTTGTTTAGGTGTAAATGGAAAAGGGGGATTTAAAAAAATGGTCCCATGGGATAGCTCTTAACCCATGTTAAAAATAAGTCACATAGTAGGACCAAGAAGGGTTCGCAAACTAAGCTACACCATAGGGAGAGTTGGCCAAATAGTAGATGAAGACATTGGAAATCCACTACATGGGTCGATGTAGGGGAACATGATCCTACATGTGGGAGTGAGCGCTAACACATTAGGGTTAAGTCCACAAAGATATAGGAGAAAATATTCATTAAGATGAAAAGATGGATAGAGGTTTCAAGCATCCTTCGACACCGATATGGGTTGTTGCCTAGGTAATGGGACACATTTACCTAAATTGTTGATCCATCCCAGGTGGAAGTTTCTTATGGAACATGTTTAACTAGTTTACTATTCCTTACATACCAAAGAAACACCACTTTAATCCATTAGGGAATAATTTTCATCAGCCACACCCTTGACACCACCTATCACCATATGCATCATCGAACTACCGTGCTGAGTCACTGGGAACCACTATTTCTACCACCAAATGATGTTCACACTCGATCCAATGTTCACTAATGAGGCCTCAAATCACTATAGATCACCTATAGAGCCTGATATAAATACCGTTGAAAATAAATAGGAAAAAAATCCTTACTTGCGAAAACAACCTCCATCTGGAGACTATGAACATAAAAAGGTTTGAGGAGTAACCATGCACCATTACCCTCTTTACTATGCCATTGGACTGTAAAAGGAATAAAAGCTAAAGACATGGTATTATTAGTTAAACCAAATCCATGATAAGGAAAAAAACATGAAAAATATATTCCACAATGGAATGTGAGGATGCACCCTGACCACTATTGGCACAAGGTTCAAGAAGGGAACTATCGTGTCATATGAAGCATTGTTCCATTTTCAAATAAGAAAATACGTGAACCCACTACGTTGTAGGATCTCCACTACAACATGGAGGTTCATATATATGTAGTATCTATCACAATCTACCCCTGTGGGACCTATGCCGGGACTGCCGCAAGCCCTCATGCAATAGGTCTGGGGCTAGTGATTAGTGTCGAGTCGGAATATATCCCAAATGGGAGGCATTTTCCTATGTACGTGTACGCACACACACATATCTACACCGACAGAGCTAAAAAATGACAACACAAACCACCATGCATGTATAAAATAATAACCAACCATAGAGTACAAAAAGAAAGTAATGTACGTGAGGGTAAACCCGGCCAGAGTACAATACCACAAAAAGAAAGACAACTAAAAAGTACAAATTGAAAACAAGGGTAATAAAGCTGCTATAGAAAGCTGTTCGAAACACCTCATCCTGACTGATTTCACAAGGCATTATCGAGTCCTGGTCTTGGTACTGCTCCTAGGACTCCATCGAAGTGTCATTCGTCTGCACAAGACACGACACATACGGGAAAATTTTGTATATAGGGGAGTAAAACAATACCCATTAGGACACCCTGAACAAACAAAGTAAAAACCAAAAAATATGTCATAGTCATCTATAAACATGTATACACCCCTAAATATTACAAGAAACATTCTGATTTACACATTACCAACCATACATAAAGAGTGGATAAGTCACATCCAATCATCATCCATAGGATTCTACTCAATGCACACTTATTTTGGGAGAAACCACTCCTCGAGCCTAATGTTATTGGGGACTCTTACAAGAGGTCCATCTAATTTTCCCCCCTAAAGAGAAGACGATGGTAAAAGATCATGTCATATGGATAGGAGATTCAACAAAGATAATACCATGAACCCAATCTATATTAACCCATGATGTAGGATATTATTTTCATAGAATAACACGAACCCTACTAATTTAGCTTGTAATACAGGGGATTCTCCTCTGAGAATAATGCGAACCGTATCAATACGGCCCACTAGATGGAGGGTTAACCACCTATGATCAGATATCATATTAGTACCCCATAAACTTCATCAGGGTTGATAGAGTATCACTCCAGTCCCAAGGAGGATTCCACATTTCTATATTGGACTCTATCTTCTCAAGGGGATTATTTCCCAGTGATGTAGACACAATGTCGTACCGAACCCTCGAGTAAAGAAACAAGGAGAATCATCGTACCTATGTTGGTCCTCATTAAAAACTCACTAATCCATCTCAAAAGTACCACCTCGTCGTGAGGGTCCCAACACCACAAACATTTTTTATAACAGACTCATGGTTTAAAAGTTAGGGTTCCTTTTGTAAAAAGGTTCTGGTTGGGGCCAAGTCCGGTCCAACCTGATTGGACTGACACAACATAACCTAGGGGCTGCCGACCTGACCGGATAGGGCTGACCAGACTCAATGGATCTGACCCTAAAAGCTGGGTCCAATCCAATCTTTCGAGGCAAGCCGGTCCTGCCAGGCCTGGACTGCCCTAGGTGGGCCGGATCCGTTCTGCCTGCCCGACCCACTGTCGGCCCAGTCTGCTATCCCTAGCCTCATCCCACCACATGTGGGATAGGTTACTAGCACCATACGCCACCTGGCTATCCATTCCCCATGTCAACATGGATGGTCTGCATGACCAGCTCCCAGCCCCCAACTTAGCCATGGGTCCTCCATCTGACGCGGCTCGGGGAGATGCTTCCCTCCGCTGCTGCGGCATCCTTATACAGATTATCATTGCAGCCTATGGCTGAGGCCACAATGGGCTCCCTTGTCATACATAGATCCGATGAGCTGTGTCCCTCCACTTCGGACTCCTACCATAGTCATCCATCACCACCGTAACTCTCCTTGCTGCGGCTACCTCCAAGAGCTCCCACCACCAACCATTGAGACGATGACCTCATCTCCCCATGCTCCACTAGGAAAGGCTAGAGCCACCCCCTCCAACTGCTACCTCTTACTACCACCACCACGTGCCACCGCAGTCCCAGATCCCACTCCGTATCATTTTACCCATGAATAATGAGAAGTGATTTTGGGAAAGAGGGGTCATAACATAAGAACACACAAATGTGGACATATCTATTCCTTTTTTTTCAGCCTTGACTGATTCACATTAGAATTGAAAACATGGAAATGATCAAAAATTATAAACATGGATCAATTCTTATCATGGGTAAACCCCGATTCAAACCTCGCAACATAAATCCCAACCCAATTCTATGCATGATCCGTGAATCAATCCATTCATCAATTGATTCACATTTTTCATATGGAAAAGAACTTATAATGGGGAATGAAGCTGAATAAAATCACAAACCCTACTTTGGATTAGATCGTTCGATGTCCTGGATTTGTTATCATTGTCAGTCAGTTGAAGAACGATCCCGATCTGCATCTCCAATCCTAATTCTCTAGAATTTTTCATTATAGAAGCCTCTCCTATTTATCATAGGGAAACTCCAAGGTTATTTTAATAACACTAGATCCCAGGAAAAGATTTGTATTAAAAGAAATATCTTTGTTGTGGCAAAAATATATTTATTTAAAATATTTTAATGACGGTTACATCAAAAATCTTACTTTTCTGTTTGGCTCACTCCAGATGATGTTAGGCCCCACCAATGTTAATGTATCTATTCTGGACACAATAGTGCCCTAATATTTTTGATTTGAAAAACCGTTTAGAAAATATTAAGGCTCAAAGTTAACAGCTTGAGCGCTTTTAATTAAAAACGGAACTTTATTCAAAGGTTTATTCTGTGAAAAAAGGGACCCCGAATCTCATACTATCTCACTGCATAGTCTTAGTATTTCTCCAATTAATTTATTAAAATAAATCAATGAAAAATCCTATCTATTAAATTCTCCCCACCTTAGGAATTTTCATCATTGATAGCCAAAAAAAGTGATAATTAACTAAAATATGAGGGTGTTGATTATGCATCTAAGCCTCCCACTCCTAGGTGATCTGCTAGACATTCCTATGCCAAAAAATGTGAACTAATGGGATTGAATTCTTGTGAAAGGTCTACTCTTTTCATTCCTCAATCTCTATAGGGTACTCTGCAAATGTCTCCCCATCGTTAATGTCTATATCACCCTAGTCGATAACATGTGATGGTTTGTGTACGTATCTCCTTAACTGGGATACATGAAAAAGTCATACAACTACTCCAACTATAGAGGTATAACCAAGAAGTATGCCACCTCTCCCACTATACATAGTATCAGAAAAGGTATGATGAACCTTGGAGATAACATACTTCCCCATCCAAATCTCTATATCCAACGTCGAGGAGAGAATGGATGGAACACATGGTCTCCCTCCTCGAACATGAAAGGTCTCTGCCCCCTATCATCATAAAACTTCTGATGGTTCTGTATAGTGTCCACCCATTCTTGGATGACCTATACCTTCTCTATAGTGGCCTGCAACAACATTGTTCCCATGAGCACTAATGCTCTGGGGTAAGTCCATCAAAGTGGCGACCTAAATGGTAGCCCGTAAAAGGCCTCAAACGATACCATACCGATATTAGAGTGGTAGCCTTTGTTATATAAAAAATCCACTAGGGGTAGGTGATGTACCCAAATTCATCCAATATCAAGGATACAATCACGTAGCATGACCTCTAGGACCAGAATGGTCCACTACATCTGGATATCTATTTGTGGGAGGAAATCTATGCTCATGTGCTGCTGAATCCCAAATGCCTCCGGAAATCCCTTCCACAACCGAGAAGTAAAACATGCATCACAATTTTATACTATCGTATATGGGACTCCATGGAGTCTAAATTTCTCATGTATGTAGAGTCATCCCGAGTTATCTACGAAAACCTACTCCGAGATGGGTAGGAATTTGAACAACTTGGTGAGTCGGTCAGCGATCTCCCTGATGGAATCACGTCCCCTGGGAATGAGTGGTAAGTCTGTCACAAATTCCATTGATATCCAATCATACTTTCACTCTGGAACCTCGAGTGGATGATTCAATCCAGTTGGAACCGGGTGCTCTACCTTCACTTGCTGATAAATGATGGAATGAGAAACGAACTCTTCTACTTACTTCTTTATCCCTGGACACCAAAACTAACATCGGAGGTCCTGGTACAACTTTCCCACACCTGGATATACCTCTAAAAGGGATGTATGTAAATCCCTCAACACCTCCTCCAGTAATGCCACTGGTTCAACTGTGCGTCCCCTAAAAAGGATGAGGTTCATCTCACTTTTTTGAATATCCATCAGGGGCACATCCTTTTGACATCTTAGCACGTGTAGTATCATAGCTGGTATCACAAAGCTGTTCCTCCTTAACTCAATGTAAGAGTGGAAGTATAACTACCATCTAGTTGTGAAAATCTGCTCCATCTCTTTCCATGAAGGTTATTTGACAAGAAGCTAACTACTCGAAGGCCTCATTCAGTAGCTTTGAACTCAATCTTCAGTTGAGAACATCTTCCACCATGTTCCCCTTCCCAAGTGTGTAGAAAATATCAAAGTCATTGTCCTAGAGGAACTATATAAAACACCTCAATCTCATGTTCAAATCCTTCTGAGTGAAGATATATTTGATACTTTTTTTGGTTTGAGTAGATGATAAACCACTTATCCATAAGGTAGTGTCGCCACATCTTCAATGAGAAGACTACAACTTCAAATTCTAGATTGTGGGTCGGGTAGTTATTCCTGTGTGGTATCAACTAAAGTGAACCATAGGAAATAACCACTCTACCCTATATTAGGACACATCCAAGTCCAGTCCCAGATGTGTCTCACAACAACACATACAAAACACCCTCTAGAATTCTCATGATGGGAGATCCCATCAAACTCTGCCTCAGCTACATAAAGATCTCCTGGAACTTCTTCTTCTACACAAAATATTTCCGTTTTCATGTCAAGGTTGTGATGGATGATTCTATTTTGGAGATGTTTGGAACAAAAATATGATAGTACCTAGCCAACCCAAGGAAACTCCGCACCTCAGTAACATTCTTGGGTGGCTCCCAAGAAAGAACAACCTCTATCTTCACTGGATCTAGAATAACTGTAGCCTCTGAAATGACATGTCTTTGAAAGTGGACGTCTCGTATCCCAAAAATAAAACTTTGAGAGCTTGTCATAGAGCTGGTTCTCTCAGTGTAAGTTCATGACCATCCTAATGGGTATTGTGTGCCCAACCTTGGATGTTGAGTACAGGAGGATTCCATTAATAAATACCACTACAAACCGGTTTGGGAAAGGCACTAAGATCCTATTCATGAGTCCCATTATCACTAATGGGGAGTATTTAATTCCAAAAACATCACTAAATACTCATATTTTCTATAGAAACATTTTAATACCATCTTTAGAATGTCCTCATCCCACACTAGAAGCTGATGATAGTCTGATCTGAGGTCTATATTGGAGAACCATCATGCTCCCTTCAATTGATTGAATAGGTCATAAATCCTCATTAGTGGATGATTATTCTTCAAAATCACATGGTTCAGGCACTTGAAGTCCACACATATCCTCAAACTCTCGTTAGAATTCTTGGTAATCAAAACTAGGACCTTCTTGGGTGAAACACTGGGTCTCACAAATCCCTTCATCTGTAAGTCCTCTAGCTATACCCTCAACTCACAATGATTCATTGGAGCCATATAATATGAATATATAGATATCACTGCCGTCTTAGGGTATAGATCAATGCAGAAGTGAACCTCCCAATGAGGAGGGAATCCTATAACATCCTTGGGAAAGACTTACTCATGTTATTCCACCACTACATGAAACTAGAGACTCCTCTGTTCCACCACACCAAAGGTGAGGCTAGCCAACTGGTGAGTGATTGGTTAAAAACTCCTCTATAAAATTCCATCCTATTCTGCATGCATTTCCTTTTCTCTAGTTAAGGAAAACCTGGTCCCATAACCATAGACACACTGCACTCTTCACCTAAAATTGTCAATATGTGCATGCACTGTGGATAACCAGTCCATACCAAGAATGACATCGTAAAGACTTGATGCCCCTACTAGAAGATCCCATCTGAAGCTCTGATCTCCAAGATTATGTTCACACTTCCATCACTTGTTTTTAATCATCGAATACCATTCTATTGGAGTCTCTAAATGAAAATATCGAGCCAACAGATCCACTAGAATCTCTGAGCTTCAAAAAAGGTCTGTAACAAGGAGGGATTGACCAGCACTTATGTCTCTAAGAACTATAGCTAGGGTGGAAAAGACAAAAATAGTACCTATAATCATCTATAGAGAAATATGGTCATAAGACTACATCAATTGTAGTTGGCCCCACCCCTGTCCACCGGCTCTCGGAGCCCATGGTGGACCACCTGGGGGTGGTGGTGGTAGTACCTTTAACCTCCTCCCACCGATTTCTACATTACCTGCTCCCCTAGAACATCCACCACCCTAAAAACCAATTACATTAACATCTTACTCTATCTCTGTGGTCCCTTGACCATTCATTGATCATTCATACAACGTTTCGGGAAATCATGAACTATGTGTCCCTGACCGTTGTAAGTGAAATATAGTCGATCCTTTAGCTATCCCGCTATGCCCTGGGAGCCTCACACTGCTGATATTATATTCTAGAGATGTCTCCTAAAGGACATGTCCAACTTCGTCCCCTTCATATATTGTTGGCTACCCACCACTGAAGACTCTTCTACCTTGTGCATGCTGGTAGCTCCCACTACAGGCGTCTGCTCCACCAGAAATATCTCTATGAGAAGAGATCACTCTAGTACCCCTACATGAGCATGGATGTTGAGAGATACCATGGACACCTTGATCTCTTGACATAGTCCATGCTCAAAATCTCAAGCCCTAAAGAATGGGTCTTGCACCATATTTATGGAGTAGCGAGAAATCTCAGTAAAACTCATCGAGTACTACGCTACTATTTGGATGACCTATTGAAAATACAGGAGATCCTATATGCATACTGAGTGAAAAGAAGCTAGAAATAACTCCTTCCCGAAGATTATATGAAATTCAACCCAAGATAGATTCACCTCATCATGTTTCTAGATCGATAAGCTCCACCATCTCCCCACACAGCCCTTCAGAAGATGGCGTTTAAGAATTCCATCTGATCAGTAGGTGTCCTCATAAGGTGGAATACATGTGTAACCACCTACTAAAAATCCTTATCTACCTATGGGTCTATCTCATCCCTGATCCTGGGAAGTCACTGCCTCTAGAACTCATGCAACAAACTCAACCTGTGTGCATCCTCTATAGGTAGCGCTGGAAGGAATTGCTGCTCAACGAGTGGAACTGCAGCAGGAAAACCACTAGGACGTGCCTTGTCTAGCATATGACCCTATAATGATGCCTCATCACATGGTGGATCATCCTCAAGATCACGCATCAGAATCCTTGCTGGATGCCTCCATAGATATATCCTGAAACAAATCAAGATGAACTGTGGTCAATAGAGTATATCTGGAGATCCGACTTTAGAAGGTCATGGAAAACACCACCCATTACTATATGATGCGTGAACCATTAATTTAACTAAAACCAATGTTTTTCATTTACCTATTTGGAAAGATGGTTTCTAGAGTCCTGCTGTATGGATATGTTAGCTACCGCACCCACACTAGATTCCTTGGACTGAATGCCGAGCTAAAAAATCTTAACACCATTTCCCCAAACCAATCTCACAGGCTCTCAATCCCAAAGTGGAAACAAAACCTATAATACCACTACATCACAACCCTTCCCAGTGGGTCCCATTCCGTGACTACCTCAAGCATGCCTTAAATATGATAGGGGCTTGATACTAGCGTTGAGTAGGCATATCTCATAAATGGTAGATATTTTCCTAAGTACCTGTATGCATGCACAGAACTCTACACCCAAAAATATAAAAAGATATAACAACAACCACCACGCATGCATACACTAATGAACAATGAAATATTACAACAAGAAAGTAATGTAAATGAGGGTAAACCTAGCCAAACTACAATCCCACAAAAATAATGAAAACCACAATGTCTGATCCGCACACAAGTGTACTGAAGCTGCTGTAGAAAGCTGGCGGAAATTCCTTGGCCCATAAGATCTCAAAAGTCATCATATGGTCCTGGTCTTATACCACCAAGCACTCCATCAAATAATTATTAATCTGCATAAGGCATGACATGTGCAGGAAAATCCCATGAATGGGTGAGTGAAATAATACTGAGTAGGACACCCTGAAACAATAAAGTAAAAACCAAAAAATATTGCACAATCATCTCTACATAGGTATACAATCATACATATACCAAGAAACATCTAGATATAATAATTACCATCAACAAAAAAATATAGGATAAGTCACAACCAATCATCAACCACACGATTACGGTCCAGGCATGCCTTTTCTGGGAGAACTCACTCCTCAAGCCATGATGTCATCAGGGACTCTTACAAGAGGTCCTGCTAATTTGGGCTCCACCCAAAGAGAATACACTGGTCAAAAATCATGATATATAGATAGGGGATTATCCTCAAATAATACTATTAACCAAATATGTATTAACCTGTAACATACGAGATTCTTCTTAGAGAATACCACAAACCCTACCGATGAAGGTTGTAACATAGGGGATTCTACTTAGAGAATACCACAAACCCTATCGATATGGCCCACTAGATGGAGGAATAATTACCTATGCTCGGAGGTCACGTAAATACCTAATAACCTCCATCAGGGGAGATAGAGTATCACTCCAGTCCCAAGGAGGATGCCACAACTCTATACGAGACTGTATCCTCTCAAGGGGATTTCTACCTAGTGATGTGGGCACAATATCGTACAGAACCCTCGAGGAATGAAAAATGGGGAAGCCTCTCACTTATGCTGGTCCTCATTAAAAACCCATAGAGACATCTCAGATGGATCACATGGTCATGAGGGTCCCAATGTTTTAAACAGTTCATCAAATGGACTTATTGATGGAATGTTATGATCTTTTATTAATAAGGGGTAGGTGGGGTCGAGGTTCGATCCGACCTGAGGTCCACCAACCCGACCCGATGGTCCGACCCAACCCGTAGGGTCCGACTTGCCCTGTTGGGGCCTGGTTCATTCTACTAGACCGACCCACTATCTCCAGCCCGACCCGACCTTCCTCATGCAGTCCGGTTGAACAACATCAGATGTGTCCCAGATAGGCGTGCGCTGGGTCAACATGGAAAGTCCACGAGACCAGGTCACACCCTCAGTGAGCCGTATTCCTCCCACTCCATGGCCTTCTACTAGGGTCGATGCTGCTGCGGGCTCCCCTGTCTGACATGACTTCGGCGAGCTATATCCCTCTGCAACAGCCTCCTGTCATGACCATCTGCTGCCACCACAACCCACCTGGCCACAACTCCCATACGCCACCTACGACTACCACTGCCGTAGGATCCCACCATTGGCTGTTGAACTGATGACCTCATCTTGCCACAGTTTTCCAGGAAATGTCTGATTTTCCACCACCGACATCCACCTCTTACCGCCACCTCTACATGTCATTGTGGTCTGGGATTCCCAATTCTGATCATTGCACCCATGAAGAACGAGAAATGAGTTTGGGAAAGAGGTGGGGTAACACAAGAATGCAAAAATGCGGATGGATCTAGGCCTTGTTCATGTCAGCATCGAACCGGCCATGTTATAATTGAAAATGGGAAACAATCAACAATTCTAAACATTGATCAATTCTAATCATCATTAAACCTAGATTCAAACCCCGCAACATAAATCTCAAAACGACACTACTCATGATCCGTGAATCAATCTGTTCGGAAATTGATTCAAATTAATTATAGGGAAAGGAATAAAGAATGGGGAATGAGACCAAATAAAATTACACACCCTACATGGGATTGGATCATTCACTGCCATGTATTCGTTGTCGTTAATGATTCGTTGAAGAACGATCTCAATCCGCCTCTCTGATCTTGATTGACCAGAATTTGTAATCGAGGAATCCTCTTTTATTTTTATTAGGGAAACTACAGGGTTATGGTAATAAACATGGATTCTTGACAAATAATTTATTAAGAAGAAAGATATCCATTGGGTCAGAAATATTTTTATTTAAAATTTTTTAATGAAAATTACCTCCAAAATCTAAATTTTTCATCTAGCCTATTCTTGAAGATGTTAGGCCCCGCCTAAGGTAAAGTCAATATTCCAGACCCAATATTACCGTTAAATTTTCGATCCGTGCACCCATTAAGAAGATATTAATATTCAATGTTATCAACCCGAGCACTTTTAATTAAAAACAATACATTATTCAAAGGTATATTCTAGGAACACCAAGCCCTGAAATCTCATGTCTTCTCAGTGCTTAGTCTGATTATTTTCCCAATTAATTTAGGAAAATACCTCATAGAAAAATCTGAGTCATTATAGTATCCTAAAAAATGGAGCACTAAGTGCATTCGACCTTGGGTATAGGGCTACACCATAAGTCATGCATGAAGGTGCTACAGAGCTTTCATCCATAACATATTTGGATTACCTAAATATATTTTAAAATCCTGATCTCTTTGGGTAATATATAGAAAATTTAGGACCATTTACTAAAGGATTTATAATAAGATCAGGTGTGGGGGATGAAACATACTCTTGAAAATTTCCAAACACTCTACTATTCAAGGAATTTAGCTGATTCTCTAACAGATTCACTTAGAGAAGAATCAACCAATAACCAATCCCTCATTCATGTATTATGATAGAAACTCAAAGTAAGTATTTTTCCAAGAGAGGAAGTTGTTTATGGGGAGATATATGAAGGATTAAAACTAAAATAAAAATTCAATGGGAGAATACAAGTTGGAGAAGAATTCAAATTCCAATAAGAGAGAGAATATCTGGAGACTTAAAGATGGAGAATATTCTACTAGAATTGAGTAAGATAGAGATCAGATGACTATACTAGAGCTTAGGATAAAACATACTACAAATTCTAGAGTCTACTATAGTAGGATACTTTTGTTTTTTTGACATCCTCATAACTCGCATGATTTTTTAATCACTTTTCTACTAAGATATTTAAATAATGAATTCTTCACTTAGTGGAATTGAATTTTCTTTCATTGGTTTAAAATGGGTTATTATCCCTATCAGAAATTTATAAAACCTCACCCTCCTCTTTATAGCATGACCATTGAGTATTGAGAAGGGTGTTCATTCTAACATAATGACTAATTACTCCATTCCATTCCATAACCAATGAATGTATGAGAGTATTAATGTTTAAATATAGTTTTGAATACATAATCATATATTAAAACATAGTAACCAAGATAATAAATGAATATATGTGGATTATAGGGAGGGAAATCTGAGAGAAGTGTCACTATAGTTTAATTTTAGTACCACCAAAATCATAACTAACTGTTTTCCTCTAACTAGTAATTATATAAATTTTATTATGTTGAGTGAATCCATACCAATAAATCCATAACCAAAAAATTTTATCTTAATTTTTTATTCATTTAATTTTTAATAATACATTTTAAGTCATTTTCACACCATTATCTATGGATTTAACTTGATCACCACATTGCTACACTTTAAAATAAATTAAAATTGTTTGATCATATAAATTTTGTATTTGATATCCCTGAGATAATTAATGATGGTCAATGAAGAATTCATTATATTATAATTAAATTTTAAAATTATGTAATTTATAAATTTATGTTAGGGAAATGGATATCATTTTTATATTCATCATACTAAAATTTAGTTGGGGTGTAATTTTTTAATTTTCATAAATAGGGAAATATGTAGTTGAATAATGAAACTCTGTAAAATTGGGTATTTTATATTATATGTTAAATGCATGACTAATTAAATCTAAGATGATTTTAAAAACAATTATATTGGAATCACATGTATAAAATACTATACTTAGTCACAATAATCATAACTATTAATAGACTTGATAAAAAATAAATTAATCAATAATTTATTCAATAAACATCCACTACTTCACTTTTAAATACACACCCTATTCTGCCTGTTTCTATTCACATCTAAAACAACTTCAATTTAAAAATAATAAAAAATCTTTCTTCCCAAATCCTCATATAAATTTTTCTTAAATAATTATCTCATAAAAATACAAATCCAATAAGCCATACATTGTAGTTATTAGGTGGAAAGTATGTCTTATAATTTAAGTCCATTAAATTCCATACTTTATAACTTATTCATATTTAATTTTCTATGTCAAACAAAATATTATTGACTTATGAAATTAAGAATATAATTCTAATTTAATATGAATTATTCCATTATATAATTCATAAAAACTGATAGATTATTTATTTATAACATTCATTGCATTATCGTTGGTTTTAACTATTTATATGGATAATGTTGTGAATCGACTACTAACACCTTACATGGATGTTTTTAAATGAATAATTATAAATAAAATTTATATCATTTTAGATAATATATAAATATTAAATGAGAATTATATTAATAATATTAACTATAAAAAATCATTTCTATTTAAATTTCCTAAACGATCATACATATACACTTTTCATAATTTGCATGAATTTCAATCTATATACTGAAAATGAAACTTTCATTCCAATGGAATGATATTAAGAAATTTTCCTTGAAAATTTTGGAAATTATAGAACTATTGTGTTTCACCCATTGACCATTTCCATTACATTAAATTTGATTTGAAATAATTAACTAGAAAACCTTAAAATTATCTATGAAAACAATTTTAAATTATAAAAGAATAAAACCTAATAATAAGGGGTTTATTATAGAGGAATGAAATATAAACAATGTTTTGAAAAATGTAATTAACAAATGTAAATTTATTATTCAATAGGTTAAAGGAGTATCCATATAAAATATAGAATCCAAAAAAGGATTCTCTTACATATTAAAAAATATTTTAATGCAATTATTATTTATTGAAAATATTATCTTCTAGTTATCAACACCGATTTCATAAATTAATACCTTTTTTTTATTTCAATGTTGTATTACTTATTTCATAATCTATTCAATCATTTAATACCTTATGATATTTATATGGGTTCTCTCTCGCTCTTTTCTATTTCTTGTGATTATGTTTCCTATCACTCTTATCTTTATATTGAGTTTATATATTTCTTTTATATCTAGATAATTTATCTCATGTGCATATTTTTTTTGTTTTATAATCTATGAATAGAAACTGAGAGGGGGTATGGTGGGATAAGTGGATTACTAATTACTAATTAAAACTATTTCCTTTTACCTCGACACATATTAATGTGAATAGATGACAACACCCTATCTCACACTCATTTGTTTATTCATGAAATAATGATAGATTCATAAAAGAAAAAAACGAATTCATATTTAAATGGTTTTTTCAAAATGTATGAGTAATTCAGTAGTGTACGGTGGTTGTTATCCCATACACACATGGATACTCTAGTATTATCAAGAACAACCAAGTTTAAGGGAATGGATTTGAAAATTTATACCCAAAACTAACTAGATAAAATTCATCATGCCAACCAACTCAACAAGAAACCACTTCTTGTTCTTCATAGACAATGAAACTAAACAATTTAAATTTTTGGAATTATATTCAGAAGGGTCTTCCTGAATAAAGATCCATATGATGAGAGAAAGTATCCACTAGACTAAGTAGATATGATCTTCTTTATTAGTTTCTGAAATCTTCTTTCGGTTTCCACTCTTCTTATTTTTCAATAACTCTGACACTTTATATATTAAATTTTATAAAATTGATGTATATATTCTAATTTTTTTCTAGAACACTTAAGATATTCAAAAAGATTAGGTAAATAACTTCATTTTTTTATTATAAATTATATAATTATTTATAGAATCATTAATAATCATGATGATATTTGTCATATATTGGAATATGGAAATATCTAAGAAAAGAGACAAATGATCTTCTAAAATATGGATACACATATTTGTATTCAAACCCCCTTTAATATAATTAATGGATTTTATAATTAAAACTAGAAAAAATTATCTTGAGATATTAGTTGAAATATTATCGTTGAATCAACTAAAATCATAGATTATTTATTTCCTTAAATCTTCCAAAAAAACCATTTCTTCTATTCTATGTATGCACGATTACATGAATATAAAATTATGGGGAAAATCATTATCTCATAGTGTGTTCCCCATATTCAAATATCAGCACTAATATTAACTTGAATCACAACTTCATCACTAAAAGTAATGATTTTTAATCACAAAATGACAATATATAATCACTGGATTTAATATTATATTTCACCTAGAACAACCAATTAATATTATGATAAATTCATAAAGATCATGATTTTCCATTAAATTCCCCAGGTTACTTTAACACATCATCATATTTAACCTTACATGAGACATAATGATTCTTATATAGTCTATTAAAACCTATAATTACTATTATGTATCTTAAAAGTAATCTTACATAACCTATGAAATAGTAGGGATGATATTATGCATCCCTAGAATATTCTTCTTTCAGCTCTGAGTTATTCATAAATATAAAAATATATGCTTGGGGTAAATCTTTAGTATTCCAATAATTTTACAATTATACTTCTGTGATTTCTTAGGCACACCTTTTACATATTACTTATATTTATAAGATATTATTCATGAACTGCAAATGACTCTAGACTTCCTCAAGTTAACTCCAAAAAATTCAAATATCTTTATAAAATCTTCAAAACAACAACAACCATACCCTAATGATTCCAAAAGATCCCATAACATTTATAAACTCTTTAAAGAACTTCAGTGATATTATATTTCCACAAACACTTCAAATATTCTTCAAACATCCTAATTTATGTATAGATTCAATATGCTTTAGGAACATTCATGCTTGATAAGACTAGAATAGACCTTTTAATTCCATCCAACTTCATTTTTCTTTAATCACACCAAGATCATCATATTTGTTGTGACATAATATATGGAAATTCTTGTACTCTATTATACTCTACTAAGTACACAAAATTCACAGACTTAATAGATGCAAGAATTTGAAAATTTTATTATGTATATGAAACATTAATCTATCAAATCAACCCAACCTTGAATCATTTTTTCAAATGCATATGAATAATATTATTTTCTATATAATCATTTTTAGTATATCAAACAATCATATTGTATGACCAACTAAAATTTTACCATTTATAATCATTTTCCATTTCTATTACTTAATAAATCTATATATTAAATGAAAAATGATTAATAGAAGCACCCAAATATTAATCTAAATTTCTAAAAGATAAATGGATTATTCCTATTTTATATATTATGAATAAATCTCCAGTAGCATATCCAATGGAAGGGAAAAATACATATAATCTATAAGAATTATATACTACATATGAATACCATATCTTATAGGATTGTTTAATCTCATATCATCATTTATTAGATATTTCAATATCTATCCAAAATTATCATCTCAACACATATTTTTATCACTTATTATAGACCTCAAATGCAACAGATCGTAATCCATGAGAGTAAAAATCCAACCTTTATAAATTTTATGAATACCTATAAAGAAAATACATTCTAATATGTTTTAAATAATATTTTTTTCTCACATTTATTAAAAAAATACAATGTCTTACACTATATGAGATTCAATAATTAATCAAATATATGTCTACTTGAGTAGTGCTTTGTGTAGAAAAAAATTGTTACTAATCAACTTCCCAATATTGTTCTTCACATATTTGTATATCTCAATAGTTTCTCATCATTCTTATTATTGATTCAAGATATTTAATTTCCTTGACAACAAAATTTATTCAAATATGGATGGAAAAATTTGACAATTATAACTCAATATTGAAAATATCATGTTCTACCATAGTATATAGATTCATATGAAATAATTATTTTGGAATCTTTCTCAATTAAACCCCCCTATGGGATCACTCTATCATCTCACCATCAAGACTAGTCTATTTTATAAAAAAAATAAAATAATCATTTTTATTATTATTCTTCATGTACCGATACAACTCAAGAAGGATCACTACAAGATGAATATTCAAGATTGGTATAAAAATTTCACATCACTCATCATTAAACCCCAACATGAACTACCTTTAAATATATACAAATAAAAAAAGAGAAAATATATGTGAATAAGGTGTATTTTATATATTTCATCAAATGACTCTTCTAATCCTTGTTTTTAAAATCACAATACACATTACCTTCATTTTGAGTAGACTTGATGATTTTGTTAAAATTATGTTTGTATATAGACTTCACTTCTGATTGTATGATTATTTATGTTTTAGTGAATGGATATTATACCTCTAATTTCTATAACTCTTATAAGCTATACAAAACTATTTCATAAAAAGTCAGATATTACACATTGAAAGATGGTGTGATGATTTTGATTCTATTCTGACTAAACCTATAGACATCATAATGTAGACATTAATTTTTTTCGAGAGATGTCTATAAATTAGTATAAGCCTTTAAGATTTTTTTTAAGATAAACCGATTCATTAAATCACTTTATTGTGCATCATCTTGATAATTTGGAGATATTTTATTGTATTTTTTAGTGTGTTTATTAGAGATACCACTATGAGGTTTTTCATTATAAATCTTTAAGTTTTATATTTTTCAATCATTCTTCTGATTACTATGATTAATAAGATTTTTATTATAGAATTGGAATCTTCTAAATAGTTTTTTAAATTACGTCCATGGTATTTAGACATGAAACCAATTGGAGAGATCAAATAAGTTCTTATGGATAGAGAAAACCACTAAATAAATTTCTATTGAAGTGGTTCTTGGTGTAGAACTTGTTTATAATAAATAGATTAATCAAAGAAATTTTGGTGTTTAGATCTTGTTTAAATACAGATTCCATTTATGTACCCACTTACTATATTAGTTTAAAATAGAATACACATTATGACTAGAAGTTTTTGGAAATAATATCCTTTAAGGGGTATTCAAATGGTTATCCAATACTCCACAAATTATTTTTAATCTTTTATATTTATTTTTGATTGATTTAATTTTTTTTATCTCACTCTAGTTTTTAATCACAATTTTTTTTTCTATTATGATTATGGACTTTCTATTAATTTTTATACTATGATTTCTTAGAATTTATATCATATATTCATTTAACTTCTTGATTGGGAGAAAAATTTTTGTTTGATTTGGGACTTGTAACAACCCAAATATTCATTAATAAAAATTCCGATTGATCTAATTAAATTTCTTATTATAGTTATATAAAATGTGATCTTCATTGGTTTTATGTTTTTGGATTTTAAAATACCATTATAAATTGTGATACTTGCTAATATAGCCGTTGAACAATAATCACATGATTAGTATTAATATAGGGCTTTAAAAAATCCAATTTACTCAGAAAAAGGAAGTGATAACCTCATCCAGTAGACTTTCCTCATACTAAACCCATTTTTCGAAGCTCAGAAAGGAGGTGGCATCATTGGGCTTCTCTCTTGACCAAGCCCAAGCTGAGCTTGAACACATTAAGCTTGAGCGGAACCGAATAAGGGAGAAGTGGAAGTTAATAGAGATTACCACAAGAGCGATGTTATTCGAGCCACCCCAAGAGTCTGTCACCATTGCACACCTTACCCTTTGGTATTATGTAAGAGTTATAAGGGATTATGTAAAAATACCCTAGCAGTCTGACTATTTACATTATTTTTGTATAAAGAATGTGCATTCATTTAATTATTGTTACTTTGTAAATAGTTTTTAAAGCACAAATAGTAATTTTAGTTAATATTCAGCTAAGAAATATATTTTGATGAATTAATGGATTTTTAAATTAAATAATATTTTAATAATATATTATTATTAAATTACCTTTTATTAAATATAAATTATTATGTAATTTTATGAATACAATTGTATTTTTTTAAGGTTTGAAAACCATTTTTGTCAAAACCCAAGAATTTTTGGTAAATGTTGGTTTTTATTTAAAAATAAAAAATTAACTTATTTATAAAATTATTTAGGTAAAATGAATATTATTTTTGGAATCAGGACATTGAAATTATCCAACAGTGATGCTTTGATAATTTTCTAAGACAGTCAAATTTTTTGGGTAAAAATTAAATACCGTTTAAATATATAATGTGTTTTATGACATCATAATGACCCAATAGTGATGTAATAAAATACTATAAACATTATTTTCGGATAATATATGTTTTATAATTAAAATAATGTGATTTTAGATTTGTTTTATTTATTTTACAATGCTTTTGTGGACCCTCCAAGACTTATAAAACATTTTGTCTTTTTAAATTGTTTTCTTTGAGAGTGTGACCGACTTCCACATAAGGAACCGTATTATTTTAAGAATTTCAGAAATTTTCCTTATAAAATATTGGTTTTAAATACTCTTTGGAAGAAACAATGGGTAAAAACCATGCGCTGGTTTGTGGTATTGATAGTTTAATGTGAGGTGTCCCAAAGCAAAATAATATAACATTCCCTCTCCTTTCCTATATAAACCCACCCAATCTGCCACTTCCTCTTCACTAAAATCCTTTTTAGTTTGACCAAACCCTACCCTCCTCTCTCTATAATCCTCCAAAGGTGCCCCAAGCTCTCAAGAAGCCTCTCTCAAGCCTTCGGGATCACACATCAAAGTAAGGGATTTCTTCCTTTCTCATTTTGTCCAATCTTCTTTAAGTTGTTATTCCCTTTTTTCAATTAAAAATGTTGGGGTATGATTTCACACCATCCCCATACTACCCTCGTTATGTTTGGATAATGGGAGACCCTTTTATCTCTCACTAATTCCTCCCATGTACACCCGTTACCATGCCGAAATTCTGTGAGGGATTTCTCTCTTGTCTTTTATATCCAAGTAATTCTGTTGTATTATCCATCTAAATTCTATTAAATTTGCTAGGACATGTATCTATATGACCCCCTTACATTAAATTTCATGGATATATGATGAGAAACCAATTTATCTCTCATCAATAATTTTCATTAATCCTTATGTCACGCCGTTATGCTGCCGAAATTGCACCGTGTTTTTTCCAAGTGAAGATCATTGTGTAGTGAATACCATACCCATGTCTCTATATAGGGTATTCACCTTTATGAACATATACATATTGAATGGTACTTTCATGTAATTATTCCACATTAATTAATCATGGAATAACTTATGATGTTGATTGACTTCATGTTATATAATCCATGTGGCATACTTATGCATGAAATGAAATGTTTAAGAAGGGTGCACTTTGATAGCGCTGCAATGCATTGGGTAAAGTATAGTATCATGATAAGTCATGTGCAATGGGTGTTGACTCATTATAATTCATGTGTAATGAGTTTTTACTCGTTCTTCATGTACAATGAGGGTTTACTCATGATCTATGTACAATGAGCCTTAGCTCATGCTAATTCCATGTTAATTGGTGTTTCCCCATTTCCATGTTATGATTATCCTGCTTTATCATGCCTTTATGTTTATTTTTCTCTTGTTCTCCACTGATATTACTATTATCTAACATGTATTATATTCTTCATGTTATTCCAGGTTTATTCCCTTACTAGGCTTTACAACTCACCCTTTTTTTATACATGTCCTCAGGTTATCCCATGCAATGCTAAGTACGAGTGAATGTAGTGGTCATGTAAAAGAAGTTTTCAATAAATATGTTGTGTGTTTTATTTTATAAGCTATTATGTAATGTTCCTAAGCCCCAAAGACACTAGACCTCTTGATCTTCTATGGAGTATAAAGTGATGATTTTATGTAATAAATCTTGTTTAAGTTTGTAATAAAAAGTAGGGTTGTTAGAGTTGGTATCAGAGGATAGGTTTAGTTATTTTCGGGATTAGGATTAGAAAAACCTAGTGAAGACTTAGAGACCCGAATAAATATAATAAAAACACCCCTAAGTATTAGTGAGTATTTATTAAGTGGTTTATGAAGAAAATACATCCCTGTCTGGATTCGAGTAGGATGAGGCGGCTCAGGCACAGATGTATCCTAGGGGTAAAACCCGAAACACCGCTTTGAGCTAGACTCGAACAAGAACTAGTGCATGACAAAAAGCCTTGATGAACTCTTGGTTTAGACACTCCTGGTGGATATGCTTTGGTACATTCACAATCTTAGTATGAACCCTTATTAAGGGAATTAAAAAAATTCCCCTAAGAATATATGTTAGAAAGTATATCATGGATAACACAGATTGAAGCCTATGGATTCATAAGTTAAGGAAATAAAAGTTATTTATAAGTCATTAGTTTATTACATGGATTACCCTTTATGTGTTACCCCTATCTTTCCTTTTATTCTTGCCAATGGCCAGTAATAGGAGGACACGGGCTAACAATCGATGTGAAGATCAATGTGATGTCTGGGAAAATGAGATGCCCAATCTAATGGTAGTAGGAATCACGAACTTTTTCAAGATTCTATCTTAGTTAACTCAATATTTTAATAGAAACATAGGTCAAGAGTACCGTTACATCCCCCCCAAGAAAGGACAAGTCGATATTGAGAGCATCATGAGACAAAGGCCTCCTACTTTTAATGGATCGTCTGATCCATCTATTGTTGAATAATGGATCAACTCAATTGAAAAGATCTTCTCCATCCTTAAATGTTCTAAACAAGAGAAGGTTCTTCTAGCTGCTTATTGTATTGAAGGAGAAGCCGATCAATGGTGGAAGTTGATAAAAAATACAAAGCCTGAGGAAGAGATCAAGGCATTGGAATGGAAGGATTTCCGAAAGATGTTTTTCGATAAATATTTTTCGTGCACCCTCTGACTTAAGATGGAAAGGGACTTCCTTTACCTCAAGCAAAAAGACGAAGAATCTATCGGGGGTGTATGAGGAAAACTTCACAGGGCTTTCATGATACTCCTTCGGCTTTGTCGTTACCCCCGAATGAAAGGTTGACCGCTTCTTTGGTGGGATGAAACCTAGCCTACGGAAAGCGCTGACGAACCGTGACATCGACATCTATACAGAAGTTGTCTGATGTTCCCTTAAAGTAGAAATGGATATCGGATAATCTTAGGGGTATCTTGGGGATAAGAAGCACAAGGTGGACTTCAATTATGGCTGTCTGTTGGATAAATCTAACGGTTCTAAGAAGATCCAACACCCCACTTTCCAAAGTTAAGAAAAGAAGTACCTCAAAAATTGCCTAAAGGGGACGAGGAAATGCTTTAGGAGTGGAAGAGAAGGGCACCAAACTGTTAACTAATGACAAGATAAACCTGCAGCTTCAACAGAGGAGAGGAACGCTCCATCCAAACCTCAAAACATTGTTCATTTCTATAACTACAAATAACTAGGGCATCTTGGAAATCAGTTCCCTAAGCCAAGGGTATTCAGAGGAAACCAATAACCTCCAAGGCAGCAAGGGAGATCTTTTTCCATCACGACTGCCAAAGTGAACTCCATCAATGATGTGGTGATAGGTACACTAGTTATTCAATCTAGAATAGTGAACGTACTTTTTGATTCATGTTCTACGCATCCTTTTATATCACAAAAGTTTAGTAGAACAATCCCAACACCACCAAAAATCATGGAAGTAAAGATGTAAGTGGGTACATAAAATGGGGAAATAATTGCATCCCATGAATATAACAGATCAATTGTCATAATATGTGGATTGAATTTCCTGGAGAACCTCATCATACTCCCTCTGGTGTAATTTTTTGAAATTCTAGGCATTGATTGGATATCCTTATATAGAGCCAACATAAATTGCTTTGAGAGGGAAATCACTCTCCATGTAGAGAATCGACCCCTGATTCAATACAAGTGAAAATAGGAAGACGAATCTTCTTTATATACATCATCTAAAGCGTGGATATTACTGCCCTATGAGCACGCATATCTGGATCAAATGATTGAGTATAAGGAGGCAACCATCCTTAAATACATGCCTATTGTGGGGAAATTTTCTAAAGTGTTTCATGAGGAATTTCCTGGTCTTCCTCCTCGAAGAGATGTTGAATTCTCAGTTGATCTTATACCTAGAGCATTGCCAATATCCAAGACTCTGTGGAGCTTAAGGATCTGATGAAACAACTACAGGAGAATCTGGATAAAGGGTTTATATGCCCAAGTGCTTCACCATGGGATGTACCCATCCTCTTCATCAAGAAGAAGGATGGGTTAATGTGCCTTTTCATCAATTATCGATAGCTTAACAAAATCACGATAAAGAACAAGTATCCTCTCCCATGAATTGATGACTTTCTCGATCTGCTGCGTGGAGCACAATACTTCTCCAAGGAGGATTTTTAGTCGGGATATTATCAAGTAAGGGTGAATAAGGAAGATATCCCCAATACTAATTTTTATACTATATATGGGAACTATTAATTAATAGTAATGAATTTCAAACTCACTAATGCTCTAGTAATATTCATGGAATTGATGAATAGAGACTTTAGGGATTACCTCGAAAAATTTTTGGTATTCTTTATAGATAATATTCTGATATACTCTAATACCAAGGAAGATCATGAAAAGAATCTAAGAGCTGTACTAGATACATTTCGGAAGGAGAATATCTATGTAAAGTACAAAAAGTGTGAGTTATGGTTGAATGAGGTCTCATTCTTGGGCCATATCATCCCAAGCAATGGGATATATGTGGATCCCTCCAAAACAGATGCAATTGATGGATGTACAAGGCCAATATCATTAAATAATGTCTGTAGCTTCTTGGGGTAAGCTGGATATTATCGACGATTTGTGAGAAATTTATCATGATTGTCCAACCCTCCAACCAAGCTAACTCGGATGGGAGTAAAGTTTTCTTGGAGTGATGAATGTGAAGAAAGCTTCAAGGAGTTAAAGAAAGATGCTTACCACTATGCCTATGCTCACTTTACCCATAAGTGGAGAAATTTTTGTGGTATTTAGTGATGCTTTGAAGAAGGGCATGGGCTGTGTGTTGATGCAAAATGACAAAGTCATTGCCTATGATTCAAGGCAATTGAAAGTTCATGAGAAAAATTATCCAACACATGATTTGGAGTTGGCTGTGGTGATCTTTGCTTTAAAAATATGGCAGCATTAGCTCTTTGGGGATAAGTGTGAAATATATACAGACCAAAAAAGCCTTAAGTATATATTCACACAGAAAGATTTGAATATGCGCCATTGAAGATGGTTAGAGATGATCAAAGACTATGACTGATCAATCCATTACCACCATGGGAAAGCGAACAAGGTGGCATATACACTAATTAGAAAGGACCCAACAATTCTATAATTGATAAGAATTGAGAGGGACCCAATATTCTTAGATTTGATGAAGATAGACATGGGAATCATAAATAAGGGAATATCATCAATCCTTTCACAAATGATTTCTCAAACATCTATTTGGGAAAGGTTAAAAGATGATCAAAAGGAAGAGGTGTGAATTTCGAAGAAAGTGGAAGCTATTAGAAAAGGTAAATCCTCAGAGTTTACTATTAATGAGGAAGGAATTGTGAGATTTGGGAAAATACTATATGTTCCATCAAGTCTAGAGGTAAATAAGGAACTTTTGGATGATGCACCTAGTTCAAATTTATCCATTGACCCAGGAAACACAAAGATGTATTGAGAACTCCGAGAGAATTATTGGAGGGATAATATGAAGAATGAGATCGCTGAGTATACATCAAAGTGCCTTGTGTGTCAGAAAGTGAAGGCAGAGAGGCATAAGTCTAATGGGATGAGGCAACCATTTCCCATACCAGCATGGAAATGGGAGAAAATCACAAAGGAATTTGTCACTAGACTTTCGAAGACATCCAAAGGCAACAATGAAGTATGTGTTATTGTGGATCATCTTACAAAGTCTGTACACTTCATTACATTTTGGGAGGATTTCTCATTGGATCATATGACACACATATATATTAGGGAAGTGGTAAGGCTGCATGGAGTACCACAATATATTATATCTGATCGAGATCCAAGATTCCCCTCTATGTTTTGGAAGAGTCTTCAACATGCCCTAGATACTGAGCTGAACCTTTGTATGGCTTATCATCCTCAAAATGATGGACAATCTGAGCAGACTATCCAAACACTTGAGGACATGTTGAGAGATTGTTCTATGGACTTCAAAGGAGGGTGGGACCAGCATCTTCCACTGGTTGAATTTTCCTACAATAATAGTTTCCACTCAAGCATCTGAATGGAACTTATGAAGCCTTGTATGGGAAGAGGTACAAAAAACTGACATGTTGGGATGAAGTCGGTGAGCGTAAGCTTCTTGGTCCAGAAATGGTCGACGAAATGGTGGAGAAGGTGAAAACCATTCAACAACATATCAAGGTAGCCCCGAGTCGACAGAAGAGTTATGCAGATAACCGTTGATGATACCTTGAGTTTAAAGTTTGTGACATGGTATTTCTATGCATATCTCCATAGAATAAGGTCATGAGGTTTGGAAAGAAAGAGAAGTTAAGTCCTAGGTACATTGGCCCCTTTGAGATTCTTGATCATGTTGGGGCTGTGGCCTATCAACTAGAACTTGCACCTACCATGTCCAAAGTACATGATTTCATTCATGTATCCCACTTAAAGAAGTACATACCAGACCCTTCACATGTACTCTCTTTAGAGGTATTACAACTAGAGGATGATCATTATTACAAGGAGAAACCCGTGAAGATATTAGATCATAGAGAAAAAGTTCTATGAAATAAGACAATGCGTCTCATCAAGGTGTTATGGAGAAACCAAAAGTTTGAAGAAGCGACATGGGAATTGGAGTAAGTGATGAAGCAAAGTTACCCACATCAGTTTTAGTGTGGGAAAAGTAAAATTTGAGGGTGAAATTTCTTAAGGGGGGAAAATTGTAATTATCCAAACATTCATTAATTAAAAATAATCCTGATCTAATTAAATGTCTTATTATGGTTATATAAAATGTGAAATACAATGTTTTTATGTTTCTAGATTTTAAAATACTGTTATGAATTGTGACCATTGATAATATTGTCTTTTAACAGTGATCAAATGATTAGTATAAATATAGGGCTTTAACAAATCCTATTTACGTAGAAAAAGGAAGAGATGGCCTCATAGAGTACACTTGCCCTGTACGAAACCCATTTTTCAGAGCTTGTAATGGAGGTGGCGTCATTGGGATTCACTCTTGACCAATCCCAAGCCGATCTTGAAAACGTTAAGCTTTAGCGTAACTGAATACGGGAGAAGTGGAAGTAAATAGAGATTACCACCAGAGTGATGTTATTCGAGCCACCCCAAGAGTCGGTCACCATCGCACACCTTACCCTTTGGTCTTATGCTGATGTTATAAGGGGTTATGTAACAAGACCCTAGCACTATGACTATGTACATTATTTTTTTATAAAGAATTATCATTCATTTTATTATTGTTAATTTGTAAATAGTTTTTAAAACACAAATAGTATTTTTAGTTAATATTCAACTAAGAAATATATTTTGATCAATTAATGGATTTTTGAATTAAATAAAATTTTAATAAAATATTATTATTAGATTAATTTTTATTAAATATAAATGATCATATAATTTTATGAATGCAATTGTAATTTTTATTAAGGATTGAAAACAGTTCTGGTCAAAACCCATGAATTTTCGGTAAAAGTCAGGTTTTATTTTAAAAGTAAAAAATTCACATATTTATAAAATTATTTAGATAAAATGAATATTATTTTTGGAACTACGATGTCAAAATTATCCAAAGGTGAATTTTTCATAATTTTCTGAGACAATTGGATTTTTGGTTAAAAATTAAATACCGTTTAAATATATAATGTGTTTTATGACATCCTAATGACACAATAGTGATGTAATAAAATAATATAAACATTATGTCCGGTAAATATATGTTTTATCATTAATATAATGTGATTTTATAATTTTTTGATTTATTTTACAAAGCTTTTGTGGACCCTCAAAGACTTATAAAACATTTTGTCGTTTTAAATTGTTTTTCTTGAGAGTGTGACTCACCTCCACATAAGCAACAATATTATTTTAAGTCGTTCAGCCATTGGAATTATAAAATATTGTTTTCCAATCCCCTTTGGAAAAAACCATTGGCATAAACCATGGGCTGGTTTTTTTATTGATTAGTTTAATGTGAGGTGTCCCAAACCTAAATAATAAAAAATTCCCTCTCCTTTCCAATATAAACCCACACAAGCTCCCACTTCTTCTTCACTCAAAGCCTTTGAAGTTCGACCAAATCCTTCCTTCATCACTCTAGAATCCTCATAAGGTGACCCAATATACCAATAATACTCTCTCAATCCTCTACCAAGCCTTTGGGATCACACTTCCAAGTAAGGGATTTCTTCCATTCTCATTTTTGTCCAACTATCTTTAAGTTGTTATGGCCTTTTTTTTCAATTAAAAATGTTGGGGTATAATTTCTAAACTTCCCCATAATTCCCTCATTTTTTTATAAAAGTTTGAGACCCCTTTCTCTCTCATTAATGCCTCCTATGTACACCTGTTACCATGAAAAAATTCCATGAGGGATTTCTCTCTCCTCTTTTACCTCTAAGTAATTCTTCTGTATTATGTATCTAAATTTCATTATGTTTGCTGGGACATGTATCTATATAACCCCCATACTTTACATTTGAAGTACATATGATGAGACACCCATTTCTCTCTCATCAACCATTTTCATGAATCCTTATGTCACGCCGTTATGCTACTAAAATTGCACCACGTTTTTTCCAAGCCAAGATCATTGTGTTATTAATAAAATACCCATGTCTCTATCAAGGGTATTCACCTTTATGAACATATACATATAGAATGGTACATTCATGTATTTTTTCCACATTACTTAATCAAGGAATAACTTATGATGTTGATTGATTCCATGTTATATGATCCATGTGGCACACTTATGCATGAAATGAAATGTTTAAGATAGGTGCGCCCTGATAGAGCTCTAATGCATTGGGTAAAGTATAGTATCATGATACGTCATGTGAAATGGGTGTTGACTCATGATAATTCATGTTCAATGAGTTTTTACTTGTGCTTCATATGAAATGAGGGTTTACTCATGCTCCATGTGCAATGAACCTTGGCTCATGCTAATTTCATGTTAAGTGTTGTTGCCACATTTCCATGTTATGATTATCTTGTTTTATCATGAATTTATTTTTACGTTTCTCTTGTGCTCCATTTATATTCCTATTGTCTAACATGTATTTTATTACTTATATTATTCCATTTTTATTCCCTTACTGGGATTTATAGCTCACCCTTTTCTTATGCATGTCCTCAGGTTATGCTAAGCAATGTTAAGTATGAGGGAATATAGTTGTCATGTAAAGGAAGTTTTCAATAATGATGTTGTGTGTTTTATGTTATAATATGTTATGTAATGTTACTAACCCCCAAATAAACTATAACTCTCTATCTTCTATGTTATGTCAAGTTATGATTTTATGTAATAAATCAGGTTTAAGTGTGCAGTAAAAAAGAAGAATTGTTATATTACTACAATCCAAACACCTCTTATTCCTACCATACATTTACCTACATGTAATACATTTGGTATGAAAAAGTAACTCTACATTTAGAATTTTATATTTTATATTTCATTATCAAAAATTATATTATTTTTCTTATAATTACATTAAAAAAAGGAAGGAGATTTTATTTATCATGAAATTGAAACCAATAAAAACATTTGGGAATTTGAATCCCATTTGATCATTGATATTTGATGGTGTTGATTATGAATACTATTAGTATTTTATGAAGTAATTTATTATCAGTATAGGTGTAGATAATTTTTTATGATGAATGGAATTTTAAAAATTACTCAGATGGAGTTTTGTCATTTTACTCATGAGGAGAAACTTTAATATCAAGATAATTACAAATTATGGAACATTTTCTTGGTTTTATGATGGGGAATATGAATAAAAATATATCATCTTTAAGAATAATGGATAAAATTTAGGGAAATATGGTTATTACACACATTAGAATAATTAATTTTTTATAAATTATAATTTGTATGCTTTGGGCAGACTATCCAGTACATTACTTTCTACAAGGAGAATCAGTGGCTCAGATTCACAAAATGTTCATTACTATTTTTAATGTTCATCAATCACGTAATGTGAAAGATTTTAATCATGATCATATTATGGAGAAAATTATTGAAATTTTTATAAAATAATGGGAATATAAGTGTGAAATAATCTATGATACTAAGCATTTAATAAATCCCAGTCTTGATGATTTGATTGATACTCTCATCCAGTAAGATAGTAGGCTAGAATGAGATGTAGATAAAGAAATGATGAAGAATGGATTTTCATTTTCTTAAAATGATATTTTCTTATCACATGGAACTTTCAATAATAATACATGTAATTATAAGAAGATATGTTCTAAACATCAATAAGATAACAGTTGTTAAAATTTTTTAATAGGCGAACTTACGAAGCATTCAAGTTAGATGAATGCAATTTATGGAAATAAGGATTTCAGGAAAGATCATTTAAAGGACATAAAATAAAAATAAAAGAAGATAGATTCTATAGAATTTATAAAATATGAGTGTAAATTTTTAAACAAATTCAACTAGATTATTGAGAATTAAGAAATATAAAAAATAATAGAATAAAATCTCTAAAAGGAAAGGAAAAAAGAAATTTAGAGGTAATAATGATACATAGAGCACTAGTGAAGATCAATCATCTTTTCATGATATTAGTGATTTAGATAGTGAAAAAACTATAATATTTTATGATTTTATAATAAATCTTATCAAAATGAAAAATTATTCATAAAAAGGTAACAATATAATATCTTATGAATTTAACATTTAACCCAAATTTTTATTTCACTTCAAACAATGAAGACAATTCTATAACATTTGATGAAATTTCTAGATATGTGAGTTACCTTGATAAAAATACTAAAATGTTAATAAATGGATATAAATTGGATATAGTAGATCTATTTTAAGAAAATGATCGTATTTATAATCTTTCATTCTATCTAGATGAAAATTTTATATTTGTTTTAACTAATAATGATCAGATCATTGTTATATTACTAAAGTATGAAGTTATCCACCAAAAAATATTTATATATAATTTAACTTCTGGTAGGGAATATTTTGAAAAGATCTCAAGTAAATTGAAACCTAATCATACATCTTCCAGATTATGCTTTTCTTTTGAAAGGTGAAATTTTTAGTAAAATCATTTCACCCCTTAGATTTAACCTTTTTATAATAAATGTTAGATATATGGTCATTGGTGAAAACAATGTTCATTGAAAAAGGTTTAGTAATTCATAACTCAATGTTCCTATAAATATAGATATCTCATAATCATTCAACATCATTGGGATTGATTAATGTGAGTTCCTAATGTTTGTTTTCTTAAATTAACATTATTAAAAAAAATTGAGAAGAAAATTTTTATACTTAAGTATTTCAGGAAGGAAGGTAGAGTACCAGAATTTTAAACACATAGTTAATAGCCAATTATTTATCTTTGAATATGACCTGGGAAAATTCCATCTTCAAAAACTTACAAAAAGTGATAGGTTTACATGTTATATTTAGAGACAACATAGTTGAAAAATTATCTCTAATGGAGATGTTTTTTCCCAGAAAAACTTTAATTAAAAATGTAATTTATGTTATAGTATTTAAGATAAAATTTATTATCATAATCTAATTATGCGATGAAGGTTACTCATTTAACATTTGGAATGAAAAATATACCATCACAAGTTCAAAAGGAGTTCACTTTGTATCCATAGATATGGATTATAATGTCAACAATTTAGACCAAAAATAAATTAGATGCTAGAATATACATTGATTTAATGCGGTGTAAAATATGTATTGGATTTAGAATACAATGTTAGGGAATTGCAGTGTTCAAAAATTTTCTAAACTATCTATGAAAAGATTAATAATGGATCTACAAGAAAATAAGTTCAAATATTTATTAGTATGTGACACTTGCCCTGATATTACAAAATATAAACAAATATTTAAATCCATGGGTGAAGTATCGGCCTGTCAACCTTTATAGTTATTAAAAATGGACCTTTTTGGATTTATACTAGTTGGATGTATAAGAGGAAAACACTATATGAATGTATTAGTTGATGATCAAACTAGTTCTTATTGGGTTCATTTTATAAATCTTAAATCGAAATCAATCTATTATTTTAATTTTTTAATTTAAAATAAGAAAAATATACCAATTGTTACTATCCATAGTGGTTTTGGTAAGGAATTTTTAAAATAATATTTTGAAAATTTTGTAGTGAAAAAGGTATTACTCATAATTTCTTAGCACCATAAACTCCAAAAAATAATGGTTTAGTTAAAATAAGGAATAAAAACCATTAGTAAATTACCAATTTGTTTATGAATATTATGTTACAATGTATTTTTTAGGTAAATATATTATTAAACCTTGTTATACTATAAAAAAATTATTATTTAATCCATGTTTCTATAAAACACATTACTAATTATAGATAGGTAGGAAACCAAAATCTAGTTACTTAAATTTTTTAATGCAATATATTCATCTTTAATACTAATCATAATATACATAAATTTGATAAAAAATATGATTAAGGAATATTAATTGGTTTCTCCACTAAAATTAAATCTTTTTTTAAAATGTAAAAATCCTATTGATGAAATTATACAAGTCAAATTTAATGGCACATATCATTTGGTGAAGTTAAAAAATATATATTAACAAATTAAAAGAGATTTAATTTTTGAAAAGAATTCTATTTTACTACTATAATTTGAACCAAATCTATTATAAATTAATATAACAGATGATAGAATAATGAAATATAGACTTCTAGAAGGTAACAAAATAGAAACTAATCTTATGATATTTGAGGAACATTATTCCCCTTTACCTAGAAATAGAGTAAATTTTAGGAACCATTCTAATGACAATATAATTGGAAATTTAGATCAACCGATTAAAATAATAAGTTACTTAGGAAATTAATGTGAGAAATATTCATTCCTATCTCAATTTGATCTTAAACGATAGATGATTTATTGGGTGATGAGATTTGGATAGTTTCTAGAAAATAATTGCTTAACTAATTGGAATAGAAAAAGGTTTAGGCCATGGTTGAGAACCATAATGGTCTCTATATTATGGAATTGAAGTGGACCTTCCAAAAAAAAATTTATTCAAATTAAACTATTATATGAAATATGGTGATACTATTTCCTAAAATTTATAATAAAAATGTGGGCATATATTATGGAATTTTTTTGACCAGTATCTAGGATTGATTCTATCAATATTCTATTATCCTTCACACCTCAAATTAAATCTACTCTATTTCAAATGTATGTAAATAGTTCTTTCTACAATGGATTTGTTCAGGGGGAATTTAATATTGAACAATATCTTGATTTTGATGATAAAAATTTACCAAAAAATGTATTTAAACCCACTAAAGAACTCAATATAATTAAACATTCCCCATAAGCATGGAAGGATAAATTTACTTGATTTTTATTTAATTTTTAAATGGATGACCCCACTCTTTATATTAATAGTTTTTCTAAAAACACCATAATTTTAAAAATATTTATCTTCATCCTTGAAGTAAAATCAAAACATGGACACTTTTATTATTTTAGAATCGAATTTAATATTTGGAGTTATTATGATGCTGAATTTGGATGTTTGTATAAAGAATCAAAAGAGTAGTTATTGATATTTTATTTTCCTTGGTGAAGCTTTGGTCTCATGGACCGATAAGATGCAATATTAAGTTTCAATTTATACTACTAAAGATGAATATATGGTCACTTGAAGGATTTATGATCAATTGTTTTGGATAAAAGACACACTCATTGATTTTGGTTTGATTTTCACTCAATTTGTTTCTATATGATAAAAATATCTATTTACTTTTTAGCAACATATTATATAATTTATGAACAAAAAACAAAGATATAATACACCATTTACTTTTAGACCAAACAAAAAATAGATAATATTATAGAATTTATCAAAATTAAAAATAATGTTGAATAACTTTTTACCTAACCATTAAAATTTGATTCATTTGGATAAATTAAATAGATGTTTTGTATGATCATAGATACATGAGTATATGTTTTTCTTCTTGCTTCACTATCAGATTGAAATAAAAAACTATTTGAGAAGGGGGGGGGGGTGATATTCTTTATTTATAACTATGATACTTTTTTTATGTATGTACTTTATATTTTTGGTATTATATTTGAAAGAAAATTATAATATTTCATATGAACATATTCTGAAATCACTCCTTTTGAAGGGTACCTTTATCAGTGATTGTAACAGTAACTACTCTAATAACCCAAACCCACACACTTGAATAAGGTTTAAAAAACATGATCTTTTGCATATGAGCTTAATTCAGCCTATGAGAACCAATTTTAACTATCTAGAATAAAAATATGTTATTGAGTCACTTATATACAAAAGTTCTATTTATATTTATAGATTTTGATAATTAGAAAAAACATTACTTAACAAAACTAACATCCCTCTTACCTAATGAAATTTTTTACCCTTATAATAATATTTTCTTATTCTATAATGACTGTTAAATATCTCTCATAATATTTTCCAAACATGATACCCTTTTATGTATATCACATGTATTACTCTTATTCATAACATGGGAAATAGAGACGTTATAAGGAAAACCTAAAATGAACAATAAGTGGTAGAATTCATTAGAAGATATCATAGGATAAAAAATGCATGAATAATTTGAAAAAAATAAATGATAATACCATAATTCTAGATAAATAATCACTTATACATGAAATATATCTATGGATATAAATATAATGAATCACATGGACATCACTAAATGTTTTTCCAATGATAAAATGAATAATACCAAACTTCTTAATATTAATTTCAAGGACTCATCCAAGAAACTATACATACTATCAAGGGATCAATGAAGACATAAAATATAATTGGGTATACATACACCAAATACCAAAGCTCATTTGTCTTGGAGACCAACTCATGCATCGAGGGGCTATCTAATATTGAGATTTAACTATTACTTACTACATATAATGTATTCATCCAACGAAAGGAATAAATAAACAATATAATACATAATAAAAATAATTATTAATCAATAAATATATTTATTGAATCAATTATATGTGTTTTGCCTCAATCTATGATATGTGTTTTAATGATCAAAATCACATTTTAGTTTTATAAAATTTTCAATTGAGTGTTATTGATGTATATATGTTTAAAAATAAAAGATTTTAACAATGGAACAAAGAATTATTCAAATTTAAAGAAAAAGAACAATGAATATTCCATATAGTTTTCTACCACTAGTAACCCATTGGAGTGTCAACAGATATCTAGTGGAATTGGAGAAAACCCATTACAAGAAGAAAGATCACTAGCTACTCAGTGGAGATCACTAAAATCCTAGTGTGATCAAAATAGAGTTTGTTTTATACAGTTAGATCAATATCTACCCAATGGTATCCAGTTATTACCTAGTGATGTCTACAATAAATTGGATGTATATATGAATCCCAATCGCTAGCCATTTGAATTGATTGACTCGTTGATAGTCATAATTTGTCAAGTCATCACGCACATTGAAAATGGTATATAATGGGTCCCTCGACCATATTAAACCAATAAATATACCCTTGGATCCCTAAAGGATATATATACCACCCATGAGAGAAATTTAAATTAATAATATATATTAATTTTTAACATCATCAATCTATAGTGAACCACAACAATATTGGACTATAAAATTTCTTCCTCTTGAGATATCTTTATAATCCTTTCTCTAAACACTTTGATCTCCCATATTTATCTCTCTCATTATATAAATTTAAACCTCAATATATTTAAATAGAATTTTTTGATTTTATTAAAATGAGTTTTTATAAGAAAATACCATTTTCTCACTCACTTTTGGTTCATGGAAAACTGCTAAAACAAAGAACATTTTCTTCAAGTTCTTGGAAAACCGCTAAAATTAAGTTTCTTTCTCAATGTTTATTAGTTAATAATAAATCTAAGGGTTTTTATTATTTTCATGTTTCAATGATACATATAATTCATAGTTATAAATTTTCATAAACCCTCAACCCATTGGGATGAGAGATGTAGGGGCTCATAATTGAGTTATTTCCAAACATCCTTAACAAATCTGGTGTTTTACAAAATTTATAGATATTTCACTTTTTTAATCTCATTATTTGAATTAATCTTCAAATAACTTAATATTTTATTATATGTATCCCACAATTTATATAAATTTAGATTTCTAATAATTAATTCATTTTTTATATTATGCTTATTTTTATGTATTTCAAAATGCTTTTCAATTTCAATATTCTTAATTTGATTATTTTATTTTATCACCCAATTACATATTGGTATTACATATGTTTTCTAAATTTTTTAAGGAAATTAATACAACATTTCTATATAAATTCAATCAAAAATTAGTCTAATAAAAAAATATTTTTTAAAAAATAGAATTGATATTTTTTTGATTTTTTTTATCTTAATATTAAAATTATTTAGACCATGTTTAAAAAAATAGACAAAATTTTATTTTTTTAAAATGAAAATGAATTTCAAGAAATAGTCTTTAAAATAATGGCTTCTACCTATCACACCCAAGGTGATTCTAAAGGACACTAAATGGGCCATTTCAATTTCCTTGATGAAACAAAATATAATTGTTTAAAAACACACATGTCAAATTTTTTAGTAAGCATAAGTTATTATATTTAGAAAATTGTTATGTATGGTTTCACACTCACTAAATAATCATAAAAAATAGACTCCAGATGACATTTCCAATTTTGAAATATATAAAAATCTACAAATTATATTTTTTATAGTTTACATATAGAAGAATTTAATCATGAAACTACTTTTAAAACATCCCATGAAATTATCAAATTACTTAAAGTTACTCATGAAGGCAGTATTAATGTTAATGATTTTGGACCTAAAATTTATAGACAAGATTTTGAACATTTTAGTATACATTATAATGAATAAATTTAATATATTTTTACTCACTTCATTGACATTTTCAATGGTATTAAATCAATTAGTGATGATCTTTCTACAAAAAATCTGTTAAGGAAGATACATTGGGATTTTACCGATTCATTTGCAACCAAGGTGATTGAAATTCAAGAATAAAAATTCATTAATAAATTTCCAGGTGAAGAACTTATTACAATTCCCATAAATTATGAGATAACCATAAATAATAAAATCCAAAAATAAGAATGTGAAATGAAAAATAATTAAAATATATTTAAAAAAATTAATAATGATCATTCTGAAAGTGAGACTGGCATATAATATCAATCCAATAATATAATAAAATACATAATGAATACGATGACATTCAACATGAAAAAATAAAAGATAATAGAAATAATCTGAGTTAAATTTTTATCATTAAAAAAAGAGAATCATAATACTATATTTCCCCTGTCTCAAAAAGGAATAGAAAAAATAATAAATATCTCAATTTTTCCACATTGTGTGGAAGTGATGATTTCCTCTCCTCTTATATAATAAGTGATAGATGTTCCAAAAAACTAAAAACCAAAAATGAAGTCTATGAAGAAGTTAATTTTCCTAATTCATCAAAATCTAATTCTTAAAAATATTATTGCTCTTCAATCCAATTATAATATAAATAATTAGTGATCCAATTTTTTTAACTCTCCAAAAAATATTAATATCTAAAAATAGTTATAATATAGTATCTTTTGAAAAGAATAAATATTATAATAAAAATTAATATTTATCTTTAATGTTAAAAGATCAACCTAATGTAGAGAAACTTGAATCACCTTTTAAGGATCTCATTAATTCTGTTTCAAGAATAACCCAAGGTGAGAATAAACTAAATACGATTTTGGGTTCTCAATGAGAAGTAAAAAATCCTTTTGGTTTTGTTTTTAATAATAAAGTAAGAATATTAAAAAATACTATTTTTTAAAATTGTTTCTTATAATATAATTTTTTAATTATTATAGAAAAAAATAGGAAACTTAATTATAAATGAGATTGTAAAAATAATTTACAGTCTAGGACTATGTTAATTCATCTCTATTACAATAATGTTTTTAGGAATTATGGAAAATAATATGAAAAACAACTATGGATTCCAAATTCTCTTTTGGATAACAAGAGTGGACAAAACTTTTGGATACTAAAATATTTAGTTTCTTGATTATTTTGTTAGAAACATGTCATATGTTAAAAAATCAAGAAGATATATTGTTTTTAGAAAGAATGTGATCAACATAAAAGTTTAATGACTGCTCTGAGATTAACCATCATGAATATATGTGTTAACGCTACATCAATTTGGGTGATAACTCAAAGAGTAATATCATCTATATAGGTACTATTGGTTTTTCAAAATTTTATATTATTAAATATGTTTTATATGATAAATTTTTAAATAATAATTTGTTAATTGTTAGTTAGTTATTTGATAATGGGTTTAATTTCTGTTTTAAAATTAAATTTTATAAACTATTTGAATATAAAGGAAAATTTTATTTTATGATTTTAGCTCCCAAAATTTTCTGTAATTGATTTAAAATATCATTCAATTAAATTTTAAAATTTTTTAAGTTCACAAGATATTGATTCATGGATTTGGATTGGGAACCTTGTTCATCGTAGCACACACACCCTTTTCCAACTCAATCAAAATCATATATTTTGAGATTTATGTAAATTTTATTCTAAAAATATTATTGTTTATGATTAGTTACAACTTGGTAAAAAAACACCTTTAAATATAAAAATAAAGTATCCACCTATATGTACCTTGACCTTATTCATCTTGGTATTTTTGGATAAACCCATGTTTATAGGAGGTAAATCTTACACTTTTTTAATTATTATCGATTATAAATGATTTACTAGGGTTAATTAAATATCTCATAGAAACGAGGCTTATAAATCATTTATCAAATATTCTAAGAAGGTTGAAAAAAATGATACAAGATCATATAAATTTTTAGTGATCATAGGGGAGAGTTTAATAATAAATATTTCTATGTACATTTTGCTTCACATGGTTATTATCATTCTTTTTTCCACTCCAATGACTCTACAAAAAATGGATTTTTGAGCGACATAGTTGAATTCTTCAAGGAATTTCAATAACTCTTGTAAATGAATTTATGATCTATCAATAATTTTAGTCCGATGATATTATTACCACTTATCATAAAATAATATGTGTTTTACTAAGACTATTAATTTCAAATAATTTTTATGAAATTTGGAAAAAAAGAATTCCTAAAGTTGTATTTTTTATAATTTTTAGATGTATATAATATATTCTCAACACCAAAGATAATTTTGGAAAAGTTTACCCAAAATATGATGATTGAATTTTTCTTAGGTTCTCCAACTCATGTAAAGAATAAAAATTATTTAATAAAGAGACCAAAAACATAGGATAATAAATTCACATCAAATTTGATGAAAAGTTTCCTAGAACTTATCCCCAAATTGATGATGAAGTTGATCTAAAAATATGAATTGAAATAATCCATCTACTTATAATTGAATTGATATTTTAAAAGAACAATAATCTATCCCTTTACCCAAGTAATGATTAAAATTGAAATACCATCCCTTATAAAATGTTATTAATGACTCACAAACATGTTATCTTACTAGAAGGCCAGTTTTAAATGAGGATGAACGTTTTTATTTTGATTCATAGTTAGAAGACCTAAATATTAAGGGTTCCATTAATGATGAAAGACAAGTATTTTCAATTAAATAATAATTGAACAAATTTATAAGGAATATTTTTAGACTATCAATGAAAGGTATGATGATAAATCAATTATTAGTACTAAATTTGTTTTTAGAGACAAATTTGATGTGAAAGTTAACATTACATATAACAGATATACATTTATAGAAAAAGTGTAAAATCAATAAAATTTCATTGATTGTGGTTGTAAATTTATACTCATCTCAAGGGTTGATTCTATTAGAATCTTACTAGAATTATCCAATCATTTTTAAATTATTATTTTTTAATGGATGTTAAATGTATTTTTTGAATGGTTTTATTTTTGAAAATATTTTTATTGAACAACCTCCAAATGTTGAAGAAAATGATAATTAAAATAATTTTTTATGTTAACTAATTGTATTTATTTTTAAAACATTATTCTTTGGCCTTGTATGAATTATTGACAGAATTCATTTTTGAAAATAATTTTAAAATTGAAAAAACCCATTAATTTTATTTAAAAAAATATATTTCAAATAATTTATTAATTGTTAAAATTTATATCAGTGATGATATTTTAACTTATACTAAATAATATATATGTATTTAATTTTTAAATTTAATTATCAAAAAAATTAAAAAAAGTTTTACAGCAAAAAATCAATTTTTCTTAGTATTTAGAATTCTCAAAATAAAGATAGAATTTTACTATTTCAAATAAAATAAACTAATGAACTTTTAAAAAGTTTTCGAATTGATCAAGTAAAAAAAATACATACACTAATGAGTACTTCTTGTATGATAACATTGGATTATTCTCATAAACCATTTGATTATAAGATTTATTAAGGTATGATTGGGAGCCCTCTTTCCCTTACTATGACCCGACCTGACATGGTATACATTGTATTAATTTTTTCTCATTTTCAATAAAATACTAAAGAGTCACATTTTAAATATCTTAATATAATATTGATATGTTTAAAAGGTTCTAAAAATATTGGTTTATTTTATCCAAAAGTCATTTATTTTGAAATTACAATTTTTTATGATGTTAATTTTAGAGGATTATAACTAGATAGAAAAAGTACAAGTGGGAATTACCAATTACTTGGAAAACACATTATCTCTTTTAGTAGTAAGAAGAAAAATATGTTTCTCTTTATATGGTCAAAGAAGAATATATATCCACTTGGAGTCATTGCACCCAATTTATTCAGATAAAACACACCCTTTTAAATTTTGGGATAAATAAAAATTCTATCCATATTAATTATGACAACACTAGTTCCATTAGTATTTATAGAAATCCTATTTTTACATTCTCACTAATCATGTTGACTTTAAACAACATTTTTTAAGAGTTAACTTCTAATTATTGATATACTTCATGAGTTCATTAGTACCAATACTTAATTGACTGACATCTTTACAAAGAATCATTATTTATATAGTTTTTTATTTTATAAATGTAGAGTTTGGAATGGTTTTATTATGAAACTTATCCTTTAACTTTAGAATATTTGAGTTTTTTCAAAAAAAAAATAAAGTGTTTTAATCTATAAAAAATATCTTTCTTTAAATAATAACATTTTCAAACTTCACAAAATTTAATTATGGTAAAATAATGTTAATGTAATATCCTAGAAAATAAATTTCTATTTGGATATAAATAAGTGGATGTTATTCTATAATAGATTCATCTATAGGTTATAACCTCAAAAAGGACTTGTTGGATTTTTAATCTGATAATTACCCAGGGAACAAGCAATGGTCCTTTACTACACACTAGGATTGAAACTCTAGGGGAATATACTTTGGATAATTAACACCACCTTTACAAACCATAATGATGGATTGGAAATGTTTGGTTGATCTTAATGTTTTTTTTCAATTTATCACTTGAATTCAATTATTTTATGGATCAATCTATTTGTAATTCATTAATTACGGGGGGTTATATCTTTTTAATACTAATATGTTACTAGTTGAGACAACTTATTTCAACATTGAACTAATTTTAAAAACTCTTCAAAATTTTGTATTGATCTTGAATTAATTTTGGAAAATATCTAAAGTTTAATATTAATCTTTATTTTAATATAAATATAGTTAAAAAAAATATTTTGATACTTTTGAAAAGAACAATTTTTTCTATTTTGTAAAATTAAAATATTTTAATTTTGAAGAGTCTATTTAAATTTTAAAAATTATGTTGTTTTTTATATCGATGGATAATTAATTACGAGTTAAAAAATATATTTTTTATATCTTATTTTATTTTACACTATTTATTTGTTTTCTGATAAAAAATGAGTATAAATTAGTTTTTTTAAATGGATGGATAAATTTATGGTATCATTTTGATATTTATAATTTTACAAATTTAATATCTTTTAAAATTAAAAGATAAATGCAAAACATTCAGGTAATGGTAATTTATGGTTTTATAGTTTTATTTTTTATTTTTTAAATATCTTTTAAATAAAAATTATTTTTAACTTGTATTGTGTTCAATCAATTTAAAATTATATTGTTTTAATCTCTTGAGTTTTTAATTTGGTTTATCATCAGGTTTTAATTTCAATGTCAAATATTGAAATTAATTTTAAAATTTTAATTGGTTTATTATAAGTGTTTTTGATAATCAAAAACGGGGAAATTTTCATACCTCACTTTCTTATATGTGATTTAACGATCATAAACACATTTTTTGTAATAAGGTTTTCAATTGAGTATTATTTTTGTATTTATGTTTGAGTATGAAGATAGAATATCATTGTAAAAAAGGATAAAAATTGAATAAAAAATATTAGTAGTGGATCCCAAATACTTTGTTACCACCAGCTACCTAATAATGTTTCATTAGTCAATCAGTAGCATTGGAAAGAGGCCATTATAAATAGAAAGATCACAGTCTACCGTATTGAACTCACTGGCCACCCACTAAGATCTGGAAAGAGCTATTTTTTTGTAAGTAGTTCAATACATACATGGTGGTAGATATTGGGTACTTAGTGGTATATGTATCATCCATAAAGTATATATAAGTCCCATCGTCTAGTTGGGGGCATTGGTCGACTACCTAGTAGAGCTGAGTACGTATGTTAACAGGTGCATTTACGATGGTCTTAAATAGATCCCTTCACCCCATTTCACATAAAACTCAACCCTTATAACCCCATAGTATAAAAATTCCACCCATGGTAGGATTTTAAAACAAAAATCTAAATCAATTGTTAATATCACTGATCTATAGTGAACAAAAACGAAAGTTAGCTACAAATGTTCTTCATCTTTATATATATATAAATCTTCTTTATCTAAAAACATTGATATCCTATATTCAACACTATGATTATCTAAACACAAACTTATTTATAATTCTATAGAAATAATATCTTCTTTTAAAATTATTTTCACCTAATAAAATATTTATTTTTTCTCTACCATGGTGTTCTTGGAAAATCATTTAAAACAAGATCTTTTTCATTTAGTTCTTAGAAAATAGTTAAAATGAAGATTCTTTTTTTGTTTCTTTTCTTATACTAAAGTAAGTGGTTTTTTTATTATTAAATTTCTTGGATAATGGTATATTAAATTTATATATACTCATAAATCCACAATCAACTAGGGTTGGTGATATAGGGTCTCATAATGGATATTTTATCAAACATTTTTTTAAAAATATTTGTTTTATTTATTTTTATCACATTTAATTATGAATCTCATTATTTCAATTAATAAATTAACCACTTAATATTTCATTATATAAATTAATTAAATTATATAAATCAATATGTCACTTAAAAAATTAACTTTTTCTCTTACACTTGTAATTTTGTATTTTAAAATTATTATCAATTCCATTCAGTTTAATTTTATTGTTTTATTATATCACTAAATTACATATTTGTATCACATCGATTATTTTAATATTTTTTAAAATAAATTCATCCCCCCATTTCCATTTTTAATTTACCAAAAATATAGAATGTCTATAATTTTCCAATACAAAATTAACTTTCCTTAGTAGAAAATAATCATCCATAGAGAAGTAAAAATTTTCAAACCATCATTATTTAAGAACACCCTCCAAAATAATTTATGAATGATTCGGTATTTACACCACATAGAGTAATGAGTATATGTATAAGTCATTAATATAAATAATTTAGGATACATAAATGGTAAATGAGACCATCAATTAATAATAAATGAAGCTGTTTTAGTAAATAAAAATCTTTTGGGAGAGAGATAGGGAAATGGAAGTGAAACTTTAAAAATAATCTTCCTAAAACATTCATGAATTGTTTTTTTGTAGAAAGGAATGTATATTCTAATTTTTTTCCTATGATTTCATGAATAATTTTAAAACATTATCTTGAAAATAATTTAAAATGATTTAGTATTAACAATCAACTATATTTATGTAAGAAAACGTAGAGCATAAGGTTAAAATATATATAATTAATGAAATAAAATTTCAAAACATTTATGGATGTAATATTATTTTCTTTTGAAAAGATCAAATAAAAATTGGAATAGATATTAATTTAAGGGAAAAATTAAAATATAAAAATAAAACTAAATAATAAAAATTGTATTTATGACAGAGAAACCTATTCACACTGAAAAAGTAAAAAATATATTCTTTCACACTTTTATAAATAATGATAAAAAATTACACGTTTGGTAAAAATTTAAAAACAATTATTTTATATATTTTCATAGAAAATAAAATTTAAAAAACACTAACCATAAAAAATAGTTTAAGTATATAAAATAAAATATTTTAAGAAAAGTAGAGAATATGGATATTATGGAAAACGATTACCGGCTAGAAAATGAGAAATATGGTCGGTTTTTCTTATAAACATTATCATTATTATTTGGATTAACAAAGTGAGAAAAATGAAAAAAATACATGGAAAAAAGTAATAATAAATTTAAAATAAAATATATGTGATTTAGGAGATATATAACATAAAATGACACCAATGTCCATTAAAACACAAATAATCCCAATCAAATTGATATTGTATATCAAACCCTTACGGTTATGGTAAATTATGAATCAAAAGACATAAAAAGATAAAAATTAATATAATTATATAAATACAATAAATTACAAGAAATAATATGAGAAATAATATCCATAGTATAGTAAGTACACTATATAAGAGAAATCATGGTTCACAATATAAAACATTTTTCAAGAAATTAAAATTGGGAAAAATGAAACCTTATGATATATTATAAAACATTAATCAAAACTTATTGATATGGGGAAAATGTAATAGAATTTTAATTAACATGATAAATGAGTTTATCAAGATATTAATGTTTCAGAATGAACACCATATATTATAAATATCTATGTAATTTAAAATATGTCTCCAAGAAGAAAGTTTGAGATAAGAAACCCTTATAATGATCATAACATTTGAAGTAAGAATAAATAAATTAAGTGATTATGTGAAAAAAATTTATATTCACCTAAAAGAAGTGGAAAAACTATCATATGTTATAACATCTATAATATTGTCATAAAATATTCAAAAAAGAAATGATATAACCCAAAAAAATCAAAACAGAGTTAATAATCCCCTTACCTTGAATCCCAACATTTTTTATATATACATATAACATCCTTATTAATAAAATTATATTGATTATATAATTTAATAAAAACAATTTTCATTTTAATAAATTCATTATGAATTCTTTTTATTCACTTATTATCATGTTTCATTTATTTAGTAAATCAGTTTAGTTAACAATGGTCGTTTTGGGGTCATTCAGTTTATAATATATAAAATAGCTTCAATATCTTTATAAAGGTAAAAATTATTATTTAAATGGTTAAAAAATATTTATATGTGTCAAGGTATAACTTTTATATTATTTAAAAAACAATGTAGTTCAATAGATCATGAAATAGTTACCTTTCTCTAAATCATCCTTGATAAGATTTTTTTTATTATATAAAATAAACATGATTGTTCAATTTTATTTCAATTGATGAGATGGATGTTTAATATCACCAAATTGTTTAAAACATATCAAATTAAATATTAAATACCTTTAAAATTGTTTATTTTTATTTAATTATTCATGACATATTATTGCATTGTTTGTATAAGTTGTAAGATTAACCCAAAAAGGAACATGTTATAAATGATGAATGAATAATAACACATCATTTTATATGGATAATATAAATTTTATACTATTATAATGATTTAAATTAATTTTATTAAAGTTATAAATCATATTCAATAATAGGTATATGAAGAATATAAATAAAAAGTAATGGTAGGAAGTCATTACTTATAATGTGCATTAGTATGCTCATTTAAATGGTTTATTTTTATAATGAAAATTTATTATTAATATTAATAATGTAATTGGAAAAATATATTTAGATAAAAAAATCATGTTAAAAAAATTATACTTATTCCTTAAATCCATTTTTAGAACCATGCATGTGAGGTGATACGAGAAAATGAAATACGTCGCTTCATGGAGGTGGTTGTCTGGACGTAGGCATGAGCCACATTTTTATTTTCTTTTGGATAGAAAATTATTAGAAAAAAGTTTTTACCAATAATAGAATAACATATTAGTATATTAAATATACTGATGTAATTAGTTTAGTATAGTTATAGAATATTTCTATGATGTCTAAGAAGAAAGAAACTAGAATCATCTTAGTAAGAACATATAACACCTCCTTGGAAATATATTTTGAAAAAATCATTAAGGCATCACAGATGGGTATTTGAGTATAAAATTTCCACAAACCAACATGTGTTTACCACAAACTAGTCACCTAAGTTGACCTACAAAAAGGCCCTAATGGATTTCATGATCTTCACAGTATAGAAACTAGTGTTGAGAATAAAACATATTCAGTTGGGAATAGTTTATCCCATAAATGATAGAAATATACACAAATATGAGCTAAAAAAATAAACACTAGTAATAGTAAGAATTAAAAGTTTAAATATATATAAGTAACCCTATATTCAATGTAGATATTTCCCATGGCATGAGGGAATATATACAAAGATGATATATATATATATATACACACTGTACCCATGTATATGTGTCTAGGATATCCCCACGAAAGAAAGTCCAAAATACACTATATAAAAATACCAGAAACTAAAGAATCAAAAAATACCTAAATTAAAATAATTCAAATATATAAATTAGATAAACTATTACCTGAAACCAATAGAGCACCCACTACCTTCAATGATCATGGTAATAAGCAACCCTAATAAAACCTGAGAACCTAGGACATCAATAAAAAAATAGAAACTCCCAGAAATGGGTTATGGTTCCCCCTATACATGTGTACCACATAAGGAATAAGTAGAAAGAATAAAAAGAGGTGGAACTCTTGGGAGAATATCTCACCCACACCAAAGGGAGAAGAGATGCACATCACATGGCTGGGGAGCCCCTCCTGGGTGACATTATTTAAGAAATAAATGGGGAGTGGGCTTCATCTGTGCTAAGGGTAAGGGAGAGGGATAAGAGAAAAACCCACATTTTTGGTTTTAATAATAATAATAATAATATAATAATAATAAAACATTTATTTATTTGTTTTATTATTATTCTTATTAATTTCATTTTGACGTATTTTATTTTATTTATATTTTTTAAAATTGGGGAAGACCACATAGTTTGGCCGTATTGTATGTGAAACTGTGTGCCAATTGTGAGGATTCTTATATCCTAAGAGTGAGGGACCACACGATATATAGGGGAGAGGCACACACCCATGAACCTATCTGTGCACCTTAGAATGTTCCACTATCTAGGTCCCATAGTTAGCACTTCATTGGCATATGATTTCTTCTTAAAATGTTTCAACTATGCACCTTCCTTTTTTCCGCCCAAAAAGAACCATCATTACAAAAAAAAACGTTCAATATAAATATAATAAATTTAAGACAAAAAATAAATAAAATAATAAAGATTTTTCTGGGTGGGGTGCAACAATTCTCCCCACTATTAATACATTGTTCCCCAAAAAGTTATGCAAACAAATGAGGAATAAAATGAAGACTCAGAACTAATCTAGAATAAATGAAATTTGAAACTCGGTTTGACCTATCCAATCCAAAAGTCAAACTTGACCAACTTCAGAGAAGAAAAAAATTAGACCCCATAGTGGGTACCACACTATTAAAGAACTAACTAGAAAGAAAGTTTCAGTAAGAGGAATGCTCAACAAAACCACCCACTAAAATAAAAAGGGTTTAACCACATCGACTCAAATATATAACAGGGCCAAGACACAATTTATAATTTCTCAAGACACATGAATCTCCAAAAAAGTAACACCAAAAAAATAAAACCAAACCTTATGAACACTAACCATTTAAGAATTTATTTTTCACCATGAAAAAACACATCAATATCAGGAAAGAGGGCCCCATAATCTCTAAAACCAAAGGTTCTCAAGGATAGGAAACCAAAAAATGGAAAACATTAATGGTTAACACTGTAAAATTAGAGATAAAAAACAATATGTATATCCATAACACATAAAAAATCCTATACTACATGAAAAGATTCACTCCAAGATCTATGTGTAGAGCCCTGATATCTTGATTCATCTACTTCATTGTAGTCGGGAGCTGATAATCTACATCCCAAACACCTTATAGTGAAAAAAGTTACCAAACTTCTTCTGGTATCAAAAGCTTCCACATGGATGAAAAACCATCATAGGATTATGACAAGATGACTTAGAGTGCCTAAATTGACCATACTGGAAGAAAAAAAGAAAGTGATCCAATAAATAAAAGGTAGGAACTGATAAAGAGACATGTATAGAATTAGTTCCTCCACTTCATAGGATTCAATGGATAGAGAAAATACATGACTACCAAAGGAAACCGTACCGTCAACTTCCATATAATTTCATCTGAGACTTTGTAAGATGAAAGTAAGCGATCCTTAAACCAAGCATGGGGAAGCCACACAACAAGATTAGTTTCCAACTAATCACTCAATAATATATCTAGAGAAAAGGAATCTAACTCATTGATATTGTCAACATTCCAATTCACCATTAATTGAAATTTTTGGAATCCATGAGCTCTAGAAGCTTTTTTTCATTCACTTCCTCAAGAATAAACCATTGAATGAAAGTGGTATTGAAGATCACATGAGACATCCCAAATCACAATGAGGAGGGAACAATCACCTTATAATGGATTAGTCCCAATAATTTAATCATACTAAACACAAATCACACCTCCTTGACATCTTGAGTTACTAAAACCCTATAGACACTCCCATCTTCCACAAGACACTCTATAGAATCTAATAGACTATGATGGCTATAGAAAATAGGAAATGATTGAAAAGAGATCGACTCCACTACTCCTTTAGAAGTATGGGTAGGGATAAAAACTATAAGAGGCTCCTTAAAAACCTTCAAGTTCATTCTATGTAGTATGCATTAAATTACATAATACACAAATAAAAAAAAATTCTCAACCATATAAGCACCTCACTCCAAAACACCTTTCTCATAATCCATAATTCTATAAAACAAACCAAGAGTACAAATTAAGAAACTATAATTTTCTTAATTGACACATTTTTAAACTAATTTACCATTTCAAAATTAATTAAATTACAACACATACACTTTAACACCAAAATACCACCTCCGCCTTTCCTCTTAAAACCCAAATTCCATTACAAATAAAAAACATTTTCCATCAGTTTAAAATTAAAAAATCCATTTAATCACATAATAATATATTTTTATAGAAATAATTTCCTTTATAAAGTCCACTCTCTCAAACCAAAACCAAATAAAAAAATAACTCATATCATAACTTTTCAAGAAGGAAGATAGTGATCATGCATAACCAGACCATATGGTTTAGTATACCATACACTAAGAATTCACTAACCACTAGAATTTTCTTGAACCATGCACTCAAGCTCCACGAAAATCACCACTCTCAAAGATTATCAACATTTATATTCCATTTTCATTCTAAAAATTACAATACCAACTATCTAAGAAATAAAAAAACAATATAAACCCAAAATCAACATTAAAAAATCAACCCAAAATATCTAGACATTTGAGGATTAGAATGAATAAGAGTTCATGAGACTCTTCCGACCCATACCTATTAAGTTAAAAAATAATTATCTTCAGTATACCAGACATCCCAAAATAAAAGTGATCATATGATACCATTTTTTCATAAACTGACTTGGGTTGACCCCAGAACGGTCCCATGACCCAACCTACAATGAGTCCGGAGAGGTGTTTCTGATCCTCTACGTAAATAAACTACTATCAAGAAGAAAAAATAATTAGTTGGGAAATATGTATCCCAAAAATGGAAAAATAAAAAAATTTGAACTAAATAATAAAAATAAATTCTTATAATAGAATGAAGTAAGACTTCACATACCCTTATGTGACCCTGTGGGTCACCTGTAATCACTCAATCAACATTGGTCCATGGCGACCAAGTCTAAGTTGGATGAAGCACCAGAAGCTAAAAAATGAAAGGTCTATAGGTATGATTATTAAAACATAGTAGTAATTCCAAAATAAACTATTCTATATGATTTATCTTTAAAATGAAAACCAATTCATTGTTTCTTGAATGTTTAAATAGAAAAAAAAAATAGTTTTCCCATTAAAGAACCATACATAACTTTCCAAAAAAAAGGTTTCTAAAATTGAACATAACTTTAATTTTTCTAAAATGGTTATCTATATCCAAAACCTAGTTTAAAACTAAAACTCTATGTATGAAACCATAAATAAACACCAGAACCAGGTTAAAACGAACAATGATAGAGGATGAGAAAACAATACCAAAATAAGTAGACAAATATAAGAAAAATAGATAACAAAAATATTACAGAATGAAACAAGAACATACAAATATGTAATTATGGGTATTTACTAAAAATAACTTGAATAAATCCATGTATTTACTTGGTTTGGACCCACTTACTAACATATGGTGAACCTCTATATTCAATAACTGACATAAATTATCTAAACTAGCATTACTAGTGGAAAATCCCACATGCCCCAATACTCTATCGAGGGGGTTCTAATCTGTCTAGTTGGGACTAGAAGGAAACAATAACTAGAACCTCTAGATTAAATATAGGAATCCCATGATATGAGTTTAAATTATAATGATGTGGTTATCAAAAAATTGGAATTAAACATAGCTCGTATATGCCACAATGCATGTATTTTCCAATCCTTGACACGAACCATGTGAAGGCCCTCTCATTGGATGGAAAACCATAGGGGTTACAATTATTTAAGGGACATCTCAAAGTGGAAAATGGTCTTAATAATTTATCATTTCAAAAAAATTACCTAAAAGAATTTTGAATATATCATTCATTTTAAGAAGATGAAAAATGTGCCATTCGTGTCATTTGATTTCTAATCTACACTTCAAGGTTCTAAACATTCTAGGTTTTATATAAAAAAATTTAAAAAAGATTTTGAGTTCCAAGAACCACACAAAACATGTTATAAATCAATTAAGAAACTATTTTAAACATTTAAGATAGTTTAAATTTAATTGTATGCTTTTGAATAGGCTAAGACAAAAGTAACTCATGTTGAAAGTTAAGGAAAAGCAAGAAAAACACATAGAAGACCATTTCCATGAAGGAAAATAAATTTTCATAGAACATAAATATAATATAACAATGAAAAATATTATTAAAATAATAAATAAATTATGGAATTAAAATTAAAGGAGTAGGTATAGAGAACCTAACTCATAACATAATTTTTTTGAAGAGGTAAACTCGAATCCACCCTTTACGCTCACAAATACATGCATTTATACATTTGTATATATAAATAACCCTAGGGGAAATATAGATATTCCCATTTATATGTGGGAATATATAAAAAGAGGGTATATATAAATACACACAAATTACCCATGCGTATGTGTGTAATCAATTGCCATTAATAGCAGTCCAAAATGTACAAGATAAAAATACAATAAACTCAAAAATCACAAAAACCCTTTAATAAAAATCGTCGAAGGTTAAAAGAAGAATAAACCTTACCAGAAAACATTGTATCACCCACTACATTAAATGGATATAGAGATAATAAGACAAAATGAAACTTAAGAACCATAGGCATAAAGAAATAATATTAGGATTATCCAAAATCTGGTTAGGGTTTTCCCAAGACGCACACACTGTAAAAGGATGAAGAAGATTGAATAAGGAGGAGAGAAATAACTCATCAGAGATGATTTCAACCATGATGGAGGGAGAGTGGAGGAAAATAGTGTGGATGGGGAGTCCCTCCTTGGAAACATAAATTGAGAAGAATAGGGGAGGGGGATTTATTCATACAAGGGGTAAGGAAGGGGGAGAGGGAAAAACCCTTTTAGGGACTTTAATAATAACAATAACAACAATAACAACAATAAAACATTTTTTCTTTTATTATTTGTCTTATTATTAATTTAATTTTAAATTATTTATTTTATTTCTATTTTTTAAAACCTGGGGAGACAGCCTGGTTTGGCCGCACAATCTTCTAGTCTGTGTGCCAACCATGCAATTGCCTCTATCCTAAGAGGGATGGGCCACACGAGCTTCTTAAGAGAGGTGCACAATCATTCTCCTATCCATGCACATTTGAAATTTACACTATCTAGGATGATTTCATTTCACTAGGACAATGTATTGTTTTTCTTAATCATGCACCTTCCTCTCTCCACAAATAAAATGTCATTTTTTTCTAAAAACACCCTAGAAATCCATAGAATAAAGCTAAGGAAAATAAATAAATAAATAAATTTCAGGTCTGAATGTCAAAAAAATAACCATTAGGTAATTTATATGAGTGTTTTTATGGTAATTGGACATATATTTGTAAATCTAATTGTGTTTTGGGTTTGTGTATATGTGAGGAGTGGATATTTCCTTTTACAAGTGAGGGAGGTGTCACCCTTGTTAATACTCTAATATTTAAAATAATAATTTTTTATTTTTCGTAAAGTGTAATAAAATGGAAAATTTTTATGATATTGGATAAGTTAAGGTCAAAATCCACTCATTCGATAAAATTTATACAAGTTTTAGTGATATTTTAAGTTTTATCTCTTATTCTAACCCCCTAGTTAAACCTTATGAACCTTACTGTGGTGATAAACTTTTACTATGATAAATATTAATTATGAATGAAAATGAAATGATACTTATTAAATAATTATAATATACAAATTAAAAATAATGAATCAATTTTAAAAGAAACAATTTATGGCAGTGGTAAACACTAATTTTAATATAAGTGACAAAAATGCAATGAAAAAAAGTATTTTAAAAAAATGTTGCTTAAAGTCTAAAAATGATTTTACACCGAATTAATTTATATAATATATTATCAAGAAATTTATTTTTTTTATTTAACAAATCGAAATTCAGGTGACTTAAAACCAATTGAAAACTAAATGTAACATAATAATTACTTAATTAAATCAAATAATAAAAAAGTTCTTTTATTAGAATAAAACACCACTTATGTCACAAAATGTTAATAAAATATATATAAATAAAAAATAATATATTTTAAAACATTATTTTACTCATTTGGATACATTTTTTTCCAAAAATGGTTTAATTAGCATTCAATTAACTCTTATATCATGATAATATCATAAAAGTGACAGTATTTGAAAAATCGGTATTTTTCACTATTTACCCAAAAAATAATTTTTTTAGAAAAATACCAAAAATTTACTCTAAGATATCTTTGCCATTTTTAATTCATAACATAATTTTATTTCATAAAAAATTAATTATAAAATATATAATGTTATGTTTTAAATGGAGATATTCAATATAAAGATTATCATTTTTATAGAAAAATTTCCCCTTTAAACATCAAGTGTTCATAATTTTATTTATTATAAATTTATAATTAATGTAAAAATATTAGTTTATATGTTGAAATATTATATAACATATTTTAAAAGCGAACAATTTAATTTATTAATATAAAATTCACAATACTTTAAAAACATTTCTTTTAAATCTATCCTTGTTTAATATTGACTATATTTAATCAAAGAAAAATATTGATTTTCCTCTAAACATTAAATTTTATCAATAAATAATAATAATATGTATTGAATAAATTATTTTTCATCTTTTCATTTACTTTGAGGTTATACAGTTTTTTTAATTTCACAATGATATTTCACATTATATTCTCCTAATGTATTATAATAAAATATATAATGATGTTTAAGTTCAATGTTTAATATAACATAATATATAAAACATAATATAATTTGAAGTATAATTACATATTGAAATCATAGTGTGTTACAATGATCTTATAAGAAGGTATCATTTCCCTTACTTTATCATTGAAACTATTTAAAGAGTATTATGATTTTTAATGTTACTCTTTTGATTTATTATAATTGCTCTTATGATTTTTGAATGTTACTCTTATGAATTTTAAAGTTAGTCTTATGGTTTTTAACATAGAACTTATGGTTTTAAATGTTATTATTACTTCCAAAAAGTGTTTTCTATTAGTCACTCATATATAAGTTTTCTTAATTTTGGAAAATCTGATACATATTTGAATAATCATTAAGAAAAGGTGAGTTTTTTATATTTATAGAAGAGACTATTATTTTTGTATATATAACCTAAGTTATTTGATATAGAAAATTATCTATTACTATCTTTATTATTAGATTATTTATATGAGTTGAAAGATAACATTCGAAATATTTATTACTTTTATTCTTATCATCCATTTATTATTATCACCAACCCTATTTTCATTTTTTATAACACAAATAGGGATATGGGTTTTCTTTTGCCTATGATATTTTAGTAATGGAGGATAAATTTATTTTATTGGGATAAATTAATTTATGCTTAAAAGAGAAGGTTACCATTGTGAATTCATTGAATATCTCAAAATGTGTAATATTTAAATAAATTATAGGGCGTTTCTCTTCCCGTTTATTTTATATTTGATATATCATTATATTGATTAACTTTAAATGAATATTTTTATTGTTTTTATTTTTCAAAGTCACTAAGGTGTAGAATTTTTACCAGAGTAATTTTGATAGATTCAATATGATTTCCTTCATATTTGTTTTCATTTTCATCAATGGGATATGTTATATTTAAGGAAAATATTTTTTTTGATAATTATATGTGTTTATTAAAGGATGGATATTAGTTTCATAGATGTTATATCTATACGAAGATTTATCATATGTTTCAAGAAATTTTATTTTTATATTATCAACAAACATACCATTTCATGTGTTTTAATGTGTGTTTTTTGATTGTCAAAATAAGGGTATATTATTGAGCCAAATGACTATTGTTATCCTTATTTTAAAAATCACAATACAATTTAATTTTATTTTGTTATGACTTAATTTTTTTATGTTTTATTTATTAATACATAAATTTTTACAGACTAAATATTTATGTTTCGGTGAAACGATTCAATACACCTAATTTCCTAAACATTGAAAAGCAATGAAAAACAATTTATTTAGATGTTAGATCCAGATCATTAGAAGATAAATTTGTCGTGACCACTTAGGTAATGTTGACATTAGATCAATTTTGATTCCTTATAAATATTCAAGAATTAGATTTTAGAGAGTTATTTTCACTATAATAATGTGTTATAATTTCCCAATAAAAAGTAAATAGTTTTATTCATACTAAATTACTTTACATGTAGTATAAGATTTTATTTAAAAATTTAAAATTTAAAATTATATAATTTAAATTTTAAATAAGGGATATAATTTTTTTATCTGAAATTCAAAACCGACATAGAGTTATTTTTTGAGGATTTTATGAAAAAGTTGATTTTTGAGGGAATAAAAGATTATACTGATTTTTAAGAAAACTATATTTTCTTTTAAAGTATTTACATAGTATCATTTTTATATAGATTGTTATTTAAATTTAGTTAGTTAACTTTTATTAAACATAATAAAACCAATGTCACTAAAATAAACGTCATAATTGAATTTCATATAGAAAAATTTTAATAACTAAAATTTTATTTTTTGAGAAAACAATATTTCATCAGGTTTTAAGAGTTTGTTTTTATATTATTTTTTCTAGTTATAGGAACTTAATTAATTAAAATGGAATTAAAATTTAGAATCAATATTTCCATCTTTTTCAATGTGTAAACTTTCATTTTTTGGTAAATATGAATTGTACATTTGGTAAAAAATCTAGTTACCATGATATGATTTTAAACAGGTTGAAAGAGTTAAAATAAAAACTCTAAGAGTTTAAATTACCTAAAAAATTTATAATTAAAATTTTATGGTAATAATTTTAACCTATATTATCTGACATTCTAAAATTATCCATTTGGTTCCATTTTTCTTGATTAAGGTGTCGATATATTTTAGTGTTTTGAAAAATTGCAACTGCATCCTATCCCTCACTCATAAAAGGACACAATCTCTCTTCTCTTATCTAAAATTCAAGAGACTCTTATATCTGCCAAGAACTTCCTAAATAACATAATAAAATCCATAAATTTTTTTATGGGTTTATTTTTTTAAGAGAATACCATCCTGGGAAGGATTTACTTATAAACATAAGGAGGTTTTTTAAAGAAGAGGAATGATTATTAACCGTGATTTTTCTATTTATTTATTATTTTACCCCCTTCAGAAATCTCAGAAACATTGTGATTTAATATCCTCAATATATAAAATTTAATTAAATTTTATTATATTTATATTATAACCCCTTTTCATCTACTTAACCATCAAATTAAAATAAAAACATTGCTGGTGCGTACATGCAGACCACCACCACTTAAGATGAGGTATTTCATTTTTCATCACCGGATATTAAGAAAGGTAATAATGATGGATAAAAATAAAATAATATGATATATGTGTTATAAAATCAATTTTTAATGCTAAATAATTATTCTATGTTTTTCTTTATGATCCACATAAAAATAAAAAACATCGCTCATTTGTACATGCGGACAACCGCCATATAAATTGATGTATTTTATTTTCCATTGTTTCCTAACAAGGTTGTAATATATAAGATAATTTAAATAAATAATCTATTTTTATGATATAATTAAAATTATTTAAATTTAAAATAACACATATATTTTTTTCTACAAGTTCATTGAAAAATGGAAGCCTTTCTCAGGTGTATATATTGCCTAATATCTCCAAGTTGTAACATAATTTATTTTTCAATTTTTTTTAAATGTTTGGTTATAAATGTATATATAATATATAAAAATGATAATTCTAATATGATTAATATTCCAAAAATTATATAATCATGATCCATTTCACCATATTCATCCTACCAAATCCATTTCAGACTTATAATATGAATGTTCTCAAAACGTCCAGTGTGGACTTAATAAATTAAGTAATTATGTATAACATGGGTAAATGTGAAATAAAAGAAACAATAATATCACAAAATTTAGTAAATTAAATAATTAACATAATTTCTTTATTCTAGAAGATAAATAATGTATGTGAAAATTCATACTCGAGGTTGGAGACACTTTACCTTAAAACCTTATTTCAAATGTTCTGAAGATTTATTCTCTAAATATTTTCCTTCCTAGTACATATTATTAAAATTATTTTATGGATGTATTTATATTGATATAAATAAATTACATATTAAATTTTATTTCTTTTTTTACTTTTTTTAAATTATTTTTAAAAGGAATATATTTACATGTTTTATAGAGAATGCTATGAATTTTTTTTACCAAGGAAATATGAATGTTTTATTTTAATGAATAACAAATGAGAACAATTTCATTATATCATGACTGTTATTATTTAAAAATCATCTTCTTCATTTTTTATTTTTTTTCAAAAGAATATCCCATTCCTTTTTCTTATATAATTTTTTTAATATTTTTCAACAAAAATGGATTTTTAACCTTATTTTTATATAAATCTTGGATGTGTTTATGCATATTTCTTAAATGGAATATTTTATGAAAATTAATGATATAAATGAAATAGTTTATGCGATTTATGTATTTTATGGTCCTTGTAAAATATTTTTTTATTATGTGTGAGAATAATATATATCTCTAATGCATTGTGTACTGATTATGTTTTGTAGAGAATAATATTGTAATTAACCTCATAGGTTATTCCTTTTTTATGGTTTCCTATGATGGTTATTATAAGGGTTTTAGATGTCCCAATGAAACTTAATAAATTTTATATGATATCTAATGATTATTCAAAGAAATATGTATATTTTATAAATTCATATAATGATATTTATTTTAAAGGAATGATTAATCCCTTTAAGGGTAAAAGGTATGTTTTTATGAAAAATATTTTTCATGGGTTATCATGTGTTCTATGAAAAACTCATATTTTTTATTTTTCATTTATGAATTATTATAATGTGTTTTATAAACAATTTTGGTCATTAAAGATTATTTCTTGTGTATGTAAATGGATATTTGATCTCAATGTTTATTATGTTAAAGTAAAACTCTCTTATAAGTTATCATAGTTTTCAAATAGACTAATTGGTTTCTTTTATTCTTTTTATATGTACCTTACTAAGGTTTTTATTCTCATAGATTATTTTTAAATATTTTTCAAAGGGTTTTAAAGATTTTTAGAAATAATGATGAAGCTGTGTTTAAAATCATGAAGATATGTCATGAAGAGAAAATGTGTTTTATTTTATAAGTATTGTATTATAGAAAAAATATATACTAAGTGAAAGTATATAATTTGTAAAGTATGGTTTTCTATATATGATCTATGACCAAATTATATAAAAATTGAAATCTAGAATGTTCTTTTGGAATGAAAGAAAATTATTTAATTATTTAAAACTTATGATTATGTAATTTGTCATAGCTGACTATTTATAGTGATCCTTACAATGCACTCGTAACTAAACATGAAGATCTTATAATGTGATCCTTGATGTTTATTACACCGATGATTAAAAATTAGACCAATACATTAAGTAATGGATGATATTAATCTACCTTGATTCATTATATCTAGTGATTGTGCATCATCTCAATTGTTTTTATACTTTGATTTTATGGTTTTTTGGTGTATTTTATTTGAGTTATATATTTGAGGTTTTTCATTATAAATCTATATGTTTTTGATTTTTTAATAATTCTTCCAATCATTGTTATTAATTATAATCCAATTGTATAATCTATATCTTACGAAAATTTTATTCAATGAAATACATGTATATAGATTTTCAACTGATTAGTGAGATATGAGTGGTGATTATGGATGAAGCTAGATACTACTTACATTTCAATAAAAGTGGTTCATGGTGTAGAACATTGTATTATTGACTGGATTAGTCAAATAAGTTCTAGTTTTTGGAACATGTTGATACTTTTGACTTTTTATAGATCCACCTACTAATTCAATTTAAAATCAAAGACTTCCCATGATTGAGTGTTTTTGTTAATAATATACTTTAATAGGTATTGGAACAATAAAATTCATTCCATTCACTTTTACATTGAATCCATGACATGGTCCTCACTCATACAAGATAATTAATGTTTACATATAAAAGTATCTCCACACTTGAAGAAGATGTAAATGGTATTTCCATGTGTTTCATGAGTTCTTATGCACTAAGGGGTAGATACCCTTATAAAAATATCACACAATCTGGTGATGCGGTGGTGAGAACCTCCCACCTGGAGTAGGAAGTGGATGTCACACGCTTCTTATGAATTAGTTGATGGAGCCTCTAAATCAATTTTGAGGGTATTTAAGGAAAATAGTTTTGTCTGAAACACCATTCTATAGAGAAATCCTATATCTAGTAGTGTAGTTCCATTAATTGTATTTGATTTGGATCGTCTTGGATCCCAGAAAACATATGGATCAAATGATGTAATGTATTAAGTCAACCCTTATCTTAGCATTAATAATGTTTAGAAAAGGAATATTCATAAGTAAATATTTCATATAACTTAATATTTTCATGAATATTATACTCTTCTCTCACATTCCATGTAAGATCCTTATGTGAAAGAAGTGTTGTTCTTGGATTGAAGGTGGACATTTCATACTGCCTCAAGGTACCACTTTCATTCACACACCACCCATTTTTTTCTCATGTACTATTTTATCCATTCATAGACAACAAGAAACTGTCATCATTCATGGATTAGAGGAAGAATTATAACATGGTATATACACTATCCTTATATAGCTATCTATTTTTGGAATATGGTTACCCTCCACTGCTTATACATACCCCATATCTACCTTATGTAGGAGACTAACACAAGGGAGAGGGATGAAAACTTCTATCTTGGGGAAAAAGTTTCTTTTATTAGTGAACTAATTAGGTAATTCCCATGTGTATAATGAAATAATCCTGAAAAATATTTTAATGAGGGAAAGTCTATGAAGGACCTCTTCATGATGATTCCTTGAAGTTATTCCATGAAAACCCTTCTGAAATGTCCACATATAAAGCCCTCTTACAGGGGCCATCACATGAATATATAATATAGAAGCCACCATCTAGAGGCCATCCCATAGAGGCCATCATGTGGATCCATAACTCAGAGCCTATCATGCATATCCATCATACATATGCCACTATACATAGGAAATCATGTAGAGCCATGACACAGAAGACATTATACTGAATTCATCATGTAGATTCATTTGGTGGAGGACATCACATGGTGGAAATATCAAGGAGGATATCCCCTAGAAGCCCTTATATAGATCCATATTACATGGATTCCCTTTAATAGACTCCCTATGCAGGTACCCTCAAGATTTATGAAGTCTATTTTCCATTAGTGTCACCAACATTAGAGCCCACCGACTAGGATCAACGATGGGAAGTAGTCTCTAACCTTCAACCCAATCCCTTCACTTCCATCATCGAACCTCATGAAAAATCAAGCCTCACACATGAATTTTTTTTGATGTGTCTAACCTTGATAGGGTTGTGATACCTAAAGCTCTAATTTTTATCTCATAAAAATTCCTCTAGTTTAGATACCCCTCATATATTATCCAAATTCATTGAGTGTGATACTTCTTGTGGTTCTCATATTCAACTAGAGTTAATATACACATCATGGATTCCTCATTTGTAATGAACCAAACTTTTTTAATAATAATTGTTTCCTAAAAATTCATGTTATATTATATTGTACTAATCTTAACTCTATATCTTCAATAATGATGTGATAATATTTTGAAATGTGATCATCGAGTTTCGAAAATAAATTGTCATTATAATAAGATAATATATTATGATTAATGATAATTTTAATGAAATGGAATTATTTAAATACACTTATTTATAATTTAAATTCTAATTTTTCTTCATGTGTCATAAATTTCACTATGCATTTTTATCCTATATCATTTTTAAATAAGGTATTCTATATTTAAACTTCAAATTTATAATATTTATAAAATTATTAAGATAAAATGAACATCGTTTTTAAGTCATCATGTCTAAATTAAGTTAGGGTTAATTTATGATATTTTTCTAAATTAATTTATTGTTTGAGAATAATAGAAATATAGATTGAGTTTTTTTGTATGTTTACTAAAATCAAAATGATGCAATAAGTAATATAAAATTATGGTCGAATCTTGTGGATTATAATGTAATAATAGGTATCCCATGTGTCTAATCATATGATAAAATACCATTGTAAGGCCCATGGTTTTAAATTTACCACAACCAAGGTGTCTTAGGAAATTAAAAAACAAATCCCCATATTTTCTTATAAATACGAACCCATTTTTTCATTTAATTTAACTACAAATTAATCCTAAAAAAATATGTAGTAGTTTTAACTCCCAATGAGTCCTCCAAAGGTTTACTGAAGCCCCTACGGTACCAATCATTGTGTTTTAGGGAAACCCTTCAAGGTAAGGGGAATCTCAGAGGATCTTTTCCTTTCAAGTTACGTTTTTATATGGTATGTCCTTAAAATTTTCTTTAATTTGTTCTTCTATAAATTTTCTTATTAAAATTTACCATATTAAGTGTATTTTATTAATGGGATGACATTTTATATTCTCCTTTTAATTTTTTTATAAAACCATGTTTCATACCCACTATGCTGCCAAATTTTCTTCTCAAATTTTCTCTCTTTTACACAATAAATTCTCTTATTTTCTTTTATGAATACCTAAAACTCTTTATGTTCTTAGGGTACTAACCTATATTGAAAATTTTTATAATTGTTTCTTTGATTACCATACAAGAAACCCAAATTTTTTTTATGGGTTAATAATAACATAAAGATCTTTTATTTAAGCATTTCTTTTTAAAAAACCAAGATTTTATATGAAACCCATTTCATTTAATATTCACAGGTTATTAATGACATGTTTTGTTAGGATATATATGGTTCACATTAATTAAGAGATATAAATGGTTCATCCTGTTATCACTCCAATTAATTGGTAAAGAATTTCATCTCTAGAGATGACATGTTTTACGATACCATGGTGAATAACCTTGGTATTTTTTATGACACCTTGATGATAAACCTTGGTGATATGATTATGAATGACTCAATTAAATGTTTTAGAAATTATTAAATGTTATTATTCATGTTAGTTTTACTATAATGAGTCTTTTTTTTCTTTTATCATTCCTTTATGATATTTATCAAGTTCTGATTGATATATCTCAAGACAACTAGCAAACAGATTCCCTTTCATTCCCTTACTGGGCCTTATGATCAAAAATTAATTTGATGTATTTCCCTAGGTTATGATATTCCATATTTTTTCACAGGATGATTCTTTTATTAAACATTTCAAGTATAATTGAATAATAATTTTTGTTTTCATGTATTATGCTCCTTTTTACTAAGAAACACAACTTTTAAAGATCGTATGTTTTGTCCAATGTAATGTAAGTTATGTAATAAAAATGTGGGATTCCATAGTGAGTATCAAAAGATGGTTTATTTATTTTTTGGATATTATAAATTGAAAACATTAATAAGAGCCCAATAGAATCATTTAAATAATGAAAAAACATCCTGGTATTTTGGTGAAATATTAATTAAGTGGTTTCTGATCAAATAAACCATAGTCTGGATATGAACAAGTGAATGTGGTGTTGGAAAAGATGTAGCTAATAGTTAATCTGAACAAGTGTTTCATGTCTCACTCGGTGTAACCAGGTACATGAAAATTCATATTGATACACTCATGGTTTGAAACTCTTGAGGGATATTCTTGGTTAACAATAATATTTTTATTAACCATTATGAAGAATTTATTGAGAACACAGTTTTTGTTAAAGAATAACATATTTAAGAATGACGTTTTAAGGGATGAAATTACTTTAAAATTATAAGATTATTAAATGAAATATGTTTCTCAATAAGGTTTTATTCTTTTAAAAAATAGAAGGAAATAAGAGAAACTGTGTAAATGGAGAGCACAATGGACCAGAAACTGATGACCTTATAATGGAATATATAATGGAAAAATTTACGAGAATGATGAATCAAATGACTCAAGTTATGATCAATGAATTGAATCAAGCTCAGAGACAAGATTCACCTCAAAAGAAAAAACTATTCTTTAAGTCAATTATAGAACAAAAAACACCTTAATTCAGAGGATATATTGAACCATTGATTAATGAAAAATGGTTAATATCTATGGAAAAGATTGTTTATATACACTGTTTTTTAGAAAAAGTGAATGTCACCCTGTCTATGAAAAAGTTAGGGGGAGAAGTTGATTAGTGGCAGACACTAGTAAAAAAAAGAAGCCAAGAGGGGAGATTGAAGATATGGGGTGAGAATAGTTTAGGGGAACATTTTAAAATATTATTTCCCCCAATAAATGTGAATAAAATTAGAGATTTAATTCTTAGAGTTAAGGAAGATGAAAAATGAACCTATGGGAAGATAACATATGAAATTCAAACAACATTTCTATTACTGCTCTAACTTTGTCATAAATCATAATGGGAAGGATAATAGATCCTTCAGTGGACTAAGACCCCATCTATGGAGGAATGTATCCAACTAAGACTATAGAAACTTTTAAGAGATTTTGAGGAGTGATATGAAGGCTGAGCTAGAGTTCAGAGAGACACTATGGTCTTATAGATTTAATTAAAATTAAGATATCATTGGAACCAAAATTGGGGAGGACCTTTGATCTAGAGGAAGAAAGAAAGTGAAACTTATCACATGAAACAAATGTGGGAAGAATCATTCAAGGAACTAGTTACATAGGAGTGGTAAATGTTACTAGCGTGGATTAGATGATCATATTTCTTGGAATTGTTGCAGTGAGGTTAAGCTTCAACTTATAAATACTAACTGTAAACTGATGATGGCACATGTGTCATAACCCGTCCCCTGGGGCCCATACCGTGACTACCCCAAGCCAATCTTTCATAGGCCAGGGGCTGGTGACTAGCACCAAAGGCATAAATCCCTAAAAACGGGAAGGCATTGCCTTTATAACCTAAGAATGCACCCAACAGAGTACAAGCTGGAAGAAAAACACTAAGTAAAACTGTATAACAAAAGAGTGATGAAAAGTAAAAAGGGAAGGAAATAAAAGCCCAACTGTAAATTATAATAAACAGAAAGTACAAGTACTAGAAAAAGAGAAAACAACTCATGGATCATGCATTGGGAAATCCTACTTGAATGGTAGGTACAGATAGCTTCCACAACACTCCACGTCTCTCTATCTCCTCCGTGTACCGTCATGCCGTGTGGTCCACCTCTGGGTACCATCTTGTCCTGGTACAATAATCCTCGGTTAGTTTTGTCTTTCATCTGCATCCAACACAACGAGGTGTTGGCATAACCCATGAAAGGGTGAGTATAACGATTCTCAGTTGGGACCCCAAGACCCTCAAGGTCTCACAAAAACCAACATGGATAAACAGCAAGTATGAAATCAATAGATAACCCCAATTTTGTATATTCCCAAACATATAACTAAGTTATCAACTTATCCATCTCAATCATGAGGAAAACATAAAAGTAACTAACTCAGGTCACACATGTATACAACTTTTGTAGAGAGTTAGAGATGATTAGATGTATCCACAAAATCATCAATTGTGTCAAACCCACATAGGATCCTAGTATAGAAATCAGAGTTGTCGAACCCCCATAGGATCCAGGAGCAGTAGTCAGAGATGTCGAACCCACACAGGATCCAAGAACAGTAGTCAGAGCTGTCGAACCCACACAGGATCCATGAACAGTGGTCAGAGAGCAACCAGCCACAGGGTTTCCACACAAGGAACCCTTGATTCTGGGAGGGTTCTCTCCTCAAGACCAGTATTGATACATAAACTTCCATGAAGTCCCAAGTTAATATTTCCAAAATATCCTTCCGACCATATGATACCCAATGAAATAGACGACACGTCAATCAGATGCCCAGTCTGAGAGTTATTGGCATTTTCATTCCGAGGTCCCGATTAGATTTATGTTGGATCCAACCCGGTCGTACCCCAAATATGTCCAAACCTCGAGTGGGGTATACCAAAAGAACCGTCTTCCTACATAGTTTATGTCTCTATAGATAGTTCATCAATCAGATGCCCGTATCTCATTTACGAGGAAAAGAGTAGAAGATAGGTCAATCGGGTCCGGGTCTGGTCCGGTCCAGTCGGACCAACTTGGTCCGCGGATCCGACCCAGCCCGCGGGGGCGGCCCGACCTGTGATGGGTCCAGCCTGTGCAGGGTCCATCCCGCATTGGGCTTAGTCTGCGCTCGGCCTGTGGGGGCATCCTGGACCGCGCCGGGTCCAGCCCATGTTGGGTTCGGCCCACGTTGGGCTCAGCCCGTGCGAGGCCTGCGGCTGGCGGCCCAAGGGGTCCACCCTAGCCACATCCAGGGGTGAGGCCACGCCCCCTGGATTCCCAAATGGCTTAGCCGTTTGGGGAATTCCAAAATGGTTCCATGTGGCCCCAGTCCGTGTCACGTGAGACCCACACCACAAGTCCCTCTCCTCCCGGCTAGACTAGCGGTTCGCCACCTCCCGCACGACATAGTTGCACCACACCTCCTCTGGTGACCAGCCCATCCTCCATCGTCGTGGCCAAGGCCCCCTTTTGCTCCACCTCGCAGGGCAGTTCCCCCGCGCCTTCCCTGGCAACCCGGAAGCTTGAGCAACAAGTTTTCTTCATGGCCAGCCTTGAGTCGGCTGCCACTGCACTGCCTCCGCTCGTCGGCCGCAGCTACTCCTCTGGCGGCGCGGTTGCGCCGCTGCCGTCAATGCAGGGATGTTCGTCGGTTCCATCCATCGGAGGACTTTCCGCAGGTCACCAGATGAGTTCTGGTGGCCCGATTCTCATTCCAGAAGTAGCCGCTCACTCCACAGGACAACATCTTCGATCTGCAATCATTGTTGATGAAAATCACTCAACCCAAACTCATTCTGCGATTAGCGTCAAAAACCACAAAGTAAGGCGGTGGGGTCGGGCCGTGTTCATTCGGCCCGCACCCTCCGTGTTAGAGTGATAACATATAGATTCGATTCTTAATCCTTGAAGTAAAGTTAAGAACATGCAACAATTGACAAAGCATGAACCCCTACCATAGTTCATTGTTCGTTGACCGAGTCGCGGGGAAGAAGATGGTGTTGTAATCATTCGTCACGTCCGCCACACACTTCCAATCCAAGATCATGTGTCAGTTCATTGACGACGATGAGGAAGGGAGATCGGTCGAAGAAGTCCCACGTCAAAGGGGGGGGGGGGTTCCAAGGAATAATGTCAAAGGTGCTCCACACATGCATTCTTCGTTGGAAGAACATGTTCTTTGTTCTTCGTTGGCGAGTTCTTTTCTCTCTAAACTCTCTCATTTCTCCCAAGCTCCACCAAAAGAAAAATTCCAACCCAAAATAATGGATTAAGTTAATCTATTATTTGATTGTTGGCACTAAAATCAAAATGGGTGGATTAATTAAATGTGAAGGATTTGGAACATTAATTTTTAGGGGAGTTGAAGAGGCTCCCCTACACTTAATGGAAGGTGGAGGGTTTCTCCCCATTAAAGGGGAGTTTCAAGGGTGTTAACCCTGGGTGGTCCCCACCACAATAAACAAGAAGAGGAGGTTTAGACAACGGGTGGGCCCCACCTCCATAACCTGTCATGGGAGGTTATGGTGTGGTGGTCCCCACCTCCATCCTCCACACAGATTTTTCAACCAACGAATAAAAATAAAGTTCACACAACCTCATTTTTATTTAATTAATTCACTAAAAACCCAAAAACTAACTTTTATTCTCAACCAACAACCATCGAGGTGAAAGTATCCTTAAGAGAATACTGGCACTGTGAGTTCAATAATGCCCTTTGATTTCAATTCTGATCACTGGTTCAAAAATTATAAAAAACCCACTCGTATGTTTACTAAACGTACCCGAAAAAAACTTCAAAAATTTATTCTGGGCACATCGGTCCTCGGAATCACCTGCCGTCAATTTTCGTGGACTTGTAAAATTCCCATGTATTTAAGAAAAAAATTTCCATTTAAATTACGGGTCTTTATATTCTCCCCACCTTAGGGATTTACATCCCCATAAGCTACAACTAAAACTATGGAAACAAGTGGGGGTACTGAGTACGCATCTGAGCCTCCCACTTCTATGTGCTCTCTTGGAGGTTCCCGTGCTGTCAGTGAAGGTGAACCAGATGTATCGACCATCCACATTGGACCCGCTCTTGTCTATCCCCAATCTCCACTAGAACCTCTATAATAGTCACCCCATCGTCGATGTCCAGCTCTCAATGGTCGATGATGTGAGAAGGTTTCTGCATGTGTCTCCTTAGCTGAGATACGTGGAAGACGTCATGCACCCAGTGAAACTGAGGTGGAAGAACTAAGAGGTAAGACACCTCTCTAACTCTATTGAGGACCTGGAAAGGTCTGAAAAATCTCAGAGATAACTTTTCGCCTTGGCCAAATCACCGTAGTCCTCGTCGGGGTGAGACCCAGAGAAAGACATGGTTTCCATCCTTGAACTCCAGAGGTCTCCATATCATGTAGGCATACAACTTATTCCTGCTCTGTGTAGTCTTTATCTTCTCCTGGATGATCTTCACCTTCTCTGTGGTAGCCCGTACCATCTCTGGTCCCACTAGTGCTGACTCCCCTGGGTCAGTCCATCACAGAGGTGATCTGCATGGTCGCCCGTACAACGCCTCAAAAGGTGCTATCCCTATGGTGGAGTGACAACTATTGTTGTAGGAAAACTCCACCAAAGGTAGGTGGTCCTCCCAACCGTGACCAAAGATGAGAACACATGGACATAGCATGTCCTCGAGGGTCTTAATGGTCCGCTCAGTTTGAACATCCGTCTGAGGATGGAAGGCGGTGCTCAAACGAAGCTGCGTCTCAAAAGCCTCTTGCAACCCCGTCCATAACTGGGAAGTAAATCATGCATCATGATCGGAGACAATCATCGAGGGTATACCATGTAAACTCACAATCTCCCACACATATAGGCATCCCGAGCTCTCTAATGTACCCTTCTCTCTTATCCCTATGAAATGGGTTGACATGGTGATTCGGTCGACGATCACACAGATAGAGTCATGTACCCTGGACGTACGTGGGAGTCCTGTAACGAAGTCCATGGATATTCCATCCCACTTCCACTTTGAGACCTCTAAAGGCTGAACCAAGACTACTGGTACCTAGTGCTCTGCCTTCACTTGCTGACATGTGAAGCATCAAGAGACAAACACCACTACTACCTTCTTCATACCTAGCCACCAGTGCTATCATCTGAGGTCCTGATACATCTTCGCCACTCCTGGATGTACCACTAGTGGGGATGTGTGGAACTCCCTTAAAACATCATCCTCAAGTGCCACTGGTACCATGGTAAGTCCTCTGAAGAGGATGGCGTGCTCCCCACCTTCAGAAAATCCATCAGGTGCCTGCCCTGTGGATATCTGAGCACGTTGTGTCTCGCAATCAACAGCTCCACGTTGTGCCTCCATAACTCACTGATGAAGTGTCGGAGTGAATGTAAGAGACTGAAGGAAGGATTCTCCATCTCTATCCACAAAGGATATCTGTAAAGCAGCCAACTTCTCTGTTGCCTCTCCTAGTAGCTGTGTACTAGATCTCCTACTAAGCGTATCTGCTACAACGTTTTCCTTCCCAGGAGTATATACTATCTCAAAGTCATAGTCCTGGAGGAACTGAATCCAACACCACTGTCTCAGGTTCAGGTCCTCTGAGAGAAGATATACCTGAGACTCTGGTGGTCAGAGTAGACTGTGAAACCCTCACCCATCAGATAGTGCCGCCACATATTTAAGGTGAAGACCACTGCTACTAACTCCAGGTCATGGGTGGCGTAGTTCTGCTCATGTTGTCTCATCTGACGAGAACCATAAGCGACCACTGCTCGCTCCAGCATGAGGACACATCCGAGTCTGGTCCCTGATGTGTTATAGTAAACTACGTACCCTATTCCCTCTTCTAAAAGCCTCAAGATGGGGGCACTAGTAAGCCTTTGACTTAGCTCCTGAAAGCTCTTATGGCATCTCTCCAGCCACACAAAGGGTTTCCCCTTCATCATCAAGGCTGATAGTGGTGCTGAAACTCTAGAGAAGTCTGGTACAACCCTCCGGTAGTATCCAGCCAAACCCAAGAAACTCCATACCTCCGTCACACTCCTAGGTGGCTCCCAAGCAAGTAATTCCTCAAACTTCACTAGATCTACTGCATCTCCAGCCTTCGAGATGACATGTTCGAGGAATTAAACATCTCAGATCCAAAACATGTACTTTGAGAGCTTAACATATAAATGGTGCTCTCGGAGTGTGTCCAATACTACCTGAAAATTATAGGCATGCTCCTTCTCAATAGTCAAGTAGATCAGAATGTCTTCAATGAAGACTACTACAAAGTGATCGAGGTATGGCTGGAAGATCCTGTTCATGAGTCCCATGAACACTGTTGGAGCATTGGTTACGCTGAATGGAATAAACAAGAACTCTTAGTGGCTGTACCGACATCAGAAGGCTGTCTTATGCACATCCTCATTCAGAACTCTGAACTGGTGATAGCCTGATCTGAGGTCTATCTTTGAAAACCATTGTGCTCCCTTCAGCTGATCAAAGAGGTCATCAATCCTCGGGAGTGGGTACATGTTCTTCATGATCACCTGGTTCAGGTGACGGTATTCTACGCAAATCCTTAAGATCCCATCGCCTTTCTTGGCGAATAAAATCAGGGCTGCCCAGGGAGAAACACTGGGCTAGATGAATCCCTTCCTCTGCAAGTCCTCTAACAGTACTCGCAGCTCGTGAAGCTCCACAGGAGCCATCCGATATGCTGGTGTAGATATCAGTGTCGTCCCGGGGTATATGTCAATGTATAATTCCACATCTCTGTGAGAAGGTAGACATGGGACATTATCCGGGAAAACATATGTGTACTAGTCCACCACTACAGGATAGCTCGAACTCTACACATCAACTGCTCCGAGGGTAAGGCAAGCCAACTGATGAGTGATTGGATGCACGCTTCTCTAAGTAAGTTTGTCATGCATTGCGAAGGCTCACTTCTCCCCGGGGAAGGTAAACCTAGTCCCATCCATGCAGACACACCACACATTGTACCTAATACAGATGATCTGAGCATGGAATGTAGATAACCATCCCATACCCAAGATAACATCATAAGGACTCGACGCCGCTAATAGGAGATCCCAGCCGAAGCTCTCACCTCCTAGAGTAAGCTCACACTTGCGTCACCAGTGCGTAATCATCGAATCTGCTCCCGTAGGAGTCTCTATCCATAAGGATTGAGCCAACAACTCCGTCAGAATTTTTGAGGTCCGAACGAGGGAAGTGACAAAGAAAGAGTGACTAGAACCCGTGTCTATAAGAACTGCAGCTAAGGTGGAGTAGACAAAGACCATGCCTCAAATCATCTCCGGAGCTCCATGATCATATGCCTCAGCTTTTTGGAGTTGAACTCTCCCCTGTCCACCTACTCCCTATAGTCAGGGTGGACCTCTTGGTGGTGACAGTGGTAAAACCTTGAAATGTCACCCACCACCAACTGCATGACCAGATCCTCTTCCATGTCCACCTGTGCCCTACAAATTGCCTCAATCGAACCTTTTCTTATACTTGGGAGGTCTGTCAACTATCAGCTGATCATCTGAACGGTGGGTCTGATAGTCACGAGCCATCTTACCCAGCCCGCCGCATGTGAAACACTGCATGTTCCTTAAATGACTGGCTCTATCTCATGTTCCTCGCACAACTGAACCCATGTCCTAAGGTCGTCCACCAGATTGTATGGTTCGTTTGGATCTATGCGACATCTGTCTGCTACGATCTGTAGAATACTCTACAACATGATGCCCGATGGTGGGTCTCACTACTGGTGACTACTTATCAAGAAAATTATCTACTAAGAGGGAACTCTCTAGCACCCCCTATTGTGTCAGGAGGCTGAATGAGATCATCGAAGCCTTGATCTCTCGCCTGAGCCCATGATCGAAAGTTCGGGTTCTAAAGAATGGGTCTCGCACAATATCTATGGAGTAGAGCGAGAGGTTGGTGAACCTCACTGAGTACCATGACACCGTCATGCTACCCTGCTGTAAATGAAGTAGCTCTTGTATCCTTAGAGCACGCAGGGTGGCTGGGAAAAACTCCTCCCAAAACAAGCTCTCTAAGTCTTCCTAGAGAAGTGTCGCCTCATCATGCACCTGGAGCATCAGTCTCCACCATCTGCCAACTGCTTCCAGAAGGAGACTCACAGCAAGGATCACCATAAGGTTGGCTGGTGTCCATACTAGTCAAAAAACTCTCACCACAGCCTCTAGCCAATCCTCATCCGCCTATGGGTCCATATCTCCTCTGAACCTGGGTGGCCTCTGGTGCTGGAACTCGTGCAACGTGCTCAAGAGGTGCGCATCGTCTGCTGCTAGGCCAGGTGGCATCGGAGGCCCAATGGGTAGTGGTACCACTGGTGCCTCCGCTGTGATAGGGCCCCTGCACCGATGCCTCATCGCTCGGTGGGATGCCATCTCGTACAAAGTCTAGAACCCTGGCTGTCTGTCTGCATGGGGCCATACTATAATGAAACAGGTGTGCCACAGTCAATAAGTTATACATGGTGTGCTGAATCAAAGATATCACTATGAAAACTCTTGAAACATACACACAATAAGTGTTTTCATGCACTATGTTAGAGATCTGAAGTCAGGGTCCTGGTGTATGGATACGTCGGCTACCACACCACCACTGAACTCCCTGAACTGAAAAGGAGATTCAATACCCTTAACACTATTTCATAATATAAAAGATTAGAGTCCTAAATTCTATGGTAGAACTGACTCCTCTAATACCAATTTTTCATGAACCACCCCCAAGGCCTGCACCGTGACTACCCCAAGCCCGCCTTTCAAATTCCAGGGGCTAGCGACTAGCACAAAAGGAATAAATCCCTAAAACTACGAAGGCATTGGCTTTATAACCTGAAAACTCACACAATAGAGTACAAGATGGAATAAAAACACTAATTAAAACTATATAACAAAAGAGTGATGGAATGTAATAGGGGCTGGAAATACAAGCCCTACTATCAAGTTCAGGAAACTAAATGTACAAGTACTGGAAAAAGGGAAAAGAACTCCTGGATCATCCACTGGGAAATCCTACCTGAAGGGTAGGTATAGATGTCCTCCACAGCACTCCACGTCCGTCCGTCTCCTTCGTGTACCAGCACGTCGTGTGGTCCACCTCCGGGTACCGTCCTGTCCTGGTACACTCAACCTCGGTCAGCGTTGTCCATCATCTTCATCCAACACAATGAGGTGCGGGCATTGCTCATGCAGGGGTGAGTATAAAGTTACTCAGAAGGGACCCCGAGACCCTCAAGGTCTCATAAAAACTAACAAGGATAAAAACCATGTATGAAATCAACCGATAACCCCACTTAGGTATATGCCGACACATATACCTAAGTTATCAAGTAATCCGTCTCAATCCTAAGGGAAACAAAAAAAGTTAATAACTCAGCTCAAACAAGTATACAACATTTATAGAGAGTTAGAGATGATTAGATGTAGCCACTAAATCATCTATTCTGTCGAACCCATGTAGGATCCGGGTACATAAATCAGAGTTGTCGAACCCACACAGGATCCAGGAATAGTAGTCAGAGCTGTCGAACCCACACATGATCCAGGAACAGTAGTCAGAGATTTCGAACCCACACAGGATCTATGAATAGTTGTCAAAGCTGTCGAACCCACAGAGTATCCAGTAACAGTAGTCAGAGCTGTCGAACCCACATAGGATCCCGGAAGAGTCATTAGAGACCAGCCAGCCACAGGGTTTCCACACAAGGCACGCTTGATTCCAGGATGGTCCGCTCCTCAATCCAAGTGTTGATACATCAAATTCCATGATGTCACAAGTTTATGTATCCAAAAGATCTATCCATGCATAAGATACCCAACGTGAAAAACGACGCGTTAATCAGATGCCCGGTCTGAGGGTTATTGGCATTTTCGTTCCGAGGGCCCGGTTGGATTTATGTTCGATCCATCCCGGCCGTATCTCATCTGTGTCCAAACCTTAATGGAGTATACCAAATGAAACATATTACTCCAAGGTTTCCATTTCCATAGACAGTTAGTCAATCAGATGCCTGCAGGTCAAAGTATGAGAAAAAGAGTGGAAGACAAGTCTATCGGGTCCGGGTCCGGTCCCACCCCGTCGGACCGACCTGGGTCTGGACTGGGGTCCAACCCAGCCCGTTCTGGGCTCGGCCCACACGGGGACCGCGAGGGCAGCCCAGCCCATGCTGGGTCCGGACCGCACTAGGTTCGGCATGCGTTGGGCTCAGCCTGCGAGAGACCCTCGGCTGGCGGCCCTTGGGGTCCTCCCTAGCTGCGTCTAGGGGGGAGGTCGTGGCCCCAGGATTCCAGAATGGATTAGCTATTTGGGGAATTGAAAACTGGCACCATGTGTCGCCGTTCAATGTCACACGGGACCCACGCGATAGGTCCCACTCCTCCCAGCTAGCAGACCGGCCAGCCGCCTCCCACGCGACGTAGTTGCGCCGTGCCTCCGACGACGACTGACAAAGCCTGCCGCCCATCCTCCATCGTCACGACCAAGGCTGCAACCTCCTTTTTCTCCACCGGGCGGTGCAGTTGCACTGCGCCTTCCTTGGAAACCCGGCGACTGAAGCCGTTAGTTTTCATCGCGGCTGGCCTTGCGCCGGCTACCGCAGCACCACCGCGGCCTGTCAGCCGCAGCTAATCCTCCGGCGGTGCGGTTGTGCTGCCACCATCCATGTGGTGATGTTCATCGGTTCCATCCATTGATGAACTTTCTGCGAGTCACCAAACGGGTTCTGGTGGCCCGATTCTCATTCCATAATTAGCCATGCACTCCTCGGGACGTCGCCTTTGATCCACAATCTTTGTTGATGAAAATCTCTCATCCCGGACTCATGACGCGATTAGCATCAAAATCCAAAAAGTATGGTGGAGGGTTCAGGCTGTGTTCGTTCAGCACACACCCTCCATGTTTGAGTGATAGCACGCGGCTTAGATTCTTAATCCTTGAATTAAAACATAGAACGTGCAACAATTAACAAATCTTGAACCCCTACCATTGTTCGTTGTTTGTTGACAGAGTCGCGGGGAAGAAGAATGTGTTGTCGTCATTCATCGCGTCCGCCACACACTTCCATTCCAAGCTCGTGTGTCAGTTCAATGACGATGATGAGGAGGGAAGATCAGTCGAAGACAACCCACATCAAAGGGGGGTTCCAAGGAAGAATGTTTAATATGCTCCACACCGGCATTCTTCTTTGGAAGAACGCATTCTTCATTCTTCGTTGGCAGGAGATTTTCTCCCTAAGATCTCTCCTTTCTCCAAAGCTCCACCAAAAGACATATTCCAACCCAGAATAATGGATTAAGTTAATCAATTATTTATTTGTTGGTACTAAATATAAAATGGGTGGATTAATTAAATGTGAAGGATTTGGCACATTAAGTGTTAGGGGAGTTGAAGAGGCTCCCCTACACTTAATGAATGGTGGAGGTTTTCTCCCCATTAAAGGGGAGTTTTAAGGGGGTTTAACCCTAGGTGATCTCCACCACAATAAACAAGAAGAGAAGGTTTAGACAGTGGGTGGGCCCCACCTCCATAACCTCTCATGGGAGGTTAAGGTGTGGTGGTCCCCACCTCCAACCTCCACATAGGGGTTTTAACCAACTAATAAAAATAAAGTTTACACAACCTTATTTTTATTTAATTCATTCACTAAAAACCAAAGAACTTACTTTTATTCTCCACCAACTTCCGTTGAGGTGAAAGTCTCCTTAAGTGAATATCGGTGCTACAATTTCAACGGTGCTATCGAATTTCAATTCCGAGCACCAGTTTAAAAATTATAAAAAACCCACTAGTACGTTTACTGAACGTACCCAAAATAAACATTAAAATTTGATTCTAGGTACACCGGGCCTCAGAATCATGCACCGTCAATTTTATAGCATTGCAAAATTCCCAATTATTTAAGAAAAAAATTTCAACAGAAATTTTGCATCTTTACAACATGCCCTACCTTAAGTCCAATTACTCAAGTGTGGAATGTTAGGGATCTTTTCCCATCACTGTAAAATCCGAAGTTAATAGAGGGTAGTCACCATAAACCTCCTTATAGGACATGAGAGAAAGGGTGTACTCTTTCTATCAAGATGGCTGAATTTGAATCTATAAATGATGTGGTGGAAGGTACTCTCATTTTTCTCTCAAAGCTAGAAAGTAATTTGTTTGATTCTAGTTCTACACATTCTTTTATTTCCTCCATGTTTTTCAAAAATATAGAATCAATCCCTGATATTCTATATGTAGAGTTATCATTTAAGAATCTTGGAGGGATTATCCAATCATTAACAGTATATAGAAACTATAGTATTCACTTTGGAGAGCATAATTTAATCACCAATCTAGTAGTCATTCCCATGACAGAATTTAAAATTATACTAGGGATGGAATGAATCTCAAAGTTTAATGCTAAGATCAACTATAGAAGTATGGAAATATCAGTATATTTGAATGGTCAACAGATAGTTTTTTTTTCAAATGACACATATCACAACCTAATTTTTTTCTAAAATAACCACTCGTAGCGTTCAAAATAAAAACAATTAGTGAAGATGAAGAATTAAATGACCGTATAATAATTGAGAATGTCCCCATCATTCAGGAATAAATTGATGAATTCCATGAGGTGTTACCTAGACCTCCCCCTGAAATAGAGGTAGAGTTCTCCATTAAACTCATTACCAGATCCTATCTGATATCAAATACCCTATATAGAATGGAAAATTTGGAGTTGTGTAAATTAAAGAAACTTCTTCTGGGTCTTCTGGAGAATGGGTTTTTCTAACCATGTGTGTCCCCTTAAAGAAAACCTATTCTCTTTTTTAAGAAGAAGGATTAATCAATGCACATATGCATTAAATATATATAACTTAATAGGATTACAGTGAAGAACAAGTACCTTATTCAAAGGATTGATGATTTATTTGACCATATTCATGGGTCTCAATTATTCTCCATGATTGATCTTCGATCTAGTTATCATCAATTGAGGTTGAAGAAAGAAGATATTTCAAATACCTTCTTCTGGTCAAGATATGGGAATTATGAGTTTTTTTATTCCCTTCGACATAACTAATACACATAGTATTTTTATGGATTCAATGAATATAGTCTTTAAGGAAAACCTTTATATCTTTGTGGTAGTTATCATTGATGATATTATGATATATTCCAAATATCGCGAGGAGCATGAGGATCATCTAAGGGACATAATAAAAAATATAAAGAAGGATTGGATATTTGGGATGTTTAGAAACTCTGAAATTTGGTTACAATAAGTTTCTTTCTTGGGGTACATTGTAACCAAATAAGGAATCTCAATTGATCCGGCAAAGATAGAGTTTTTGGAGGAGTGGCCTCATCCTACAATAGTAATTGAGATTCATAGTTTCATTGGATTCGTGGGTTATTATAGGAGGTTTTGAAAATACTTTTTAGGAATTTATGATCCACTAACCATGTTAACTCAAACAGGGTATAATTTCATTTGGATGAAGGAGTGCAAAGAATGTTTCCAAGAGATGATGAAGTTGTTGGTAACTATAACTATGTTAACTCTACCCTATATCAGATAAGGATTCATTATTTTTTTTGATGCATATCTAAAAGGTCTTGGGCATGTCCTCATGCAAGATTACAAGGTGATTGCATATGAATTTCAATATTTGAAGCTACATGAGAAGAATTATTCTATGCATGACCTGGAGCTAGATACAGTTGTTTTTTCTCTAATGAAATGGAGACACTATCTTTATGGAGAGAAATTGGATATATTCCTAGACCATAAAATATTGAATTATATTTTCATAAAAAGGAATTGAACATGAGAGAGAGGAGATTTTTTTAACTTATTAAAGACTAGGATTGTTCAATTCATTATCATTCCGAAAGAGAAAACAATGTTGCTGATGCATTTAGTAGAAAAGACCCTATTATTTGGAAATGATGAGGATTCAAGGGGATCTTTTGATCAAAGACTAGAAAAAATGGAAATGGGAATTGTATGGAAAGGGTCACTACCATCTCTATCCAAAATTATTTCTTCACCATCAATACTAATAAAGATCAATAAATCTCAATTAGATGATCCTTTTTTGTAAAATAAGATAGAGGCTGTGACCTTTGAGAAGATTCTTGAGTTAAATATTGATCAAGAAGGAGTAATAAAATTTCATACAAGGTTATCTGTTTCATATATACTAGAACAAAATAATGAACTAATTTATAATCTTCATAGATCTACCTTCTCTATAAATTCTGAAGGAAAAAAATGTATAGGGACCTTTTTGATCATTATTGGTGGGAAAACAAGAAAAGGGAGATTGTTGGCTACTCTACAAGGTTCCTTGTTTATTAATAAGTGAAGTCAAAGTGAATAAATCCGAATGGGGGTTTACAAACATGACCCAAACTAGCATGGAAATGGGATAATATCACTATGGAATTTGTAACTGGTCTCCCAAAAACAAACAAGGGATACAATATAATATGGTTTATATTGGACCGTCTCACCAAGACTTCCCATTTTATCTCTATTCGAGATGATTTATCTTTGAACTAACTTTCCATGATTTACATAAAAGAAGTGGAGAGGTTTCTTGGAGTTCCACATTATATCATTTTTTATTGTGATCCAAGGTTCACATAAAAATTAGAGAGATGTATTCAGCATTATATGAGTACAAAATTGAATTTCAGCATGACATATCACCCCCCAAACTGATGGTTAATCAGAAAAGAAAATTCATACACTCGAGGACATGATGAGAACACGCTCAACAAAATTTAATGGGGGATATGTTCAACATATACCATTTGTTGAGTTCTCATAAAAAAACTTCCATTGGAGTATTTAAATGGAAACATATGAATTTATATATCTAAAGCGGTGTAGAACTCCTACTTGTTAGGATGAAACAAGTGAGAGAATTTTTCTTGAGCCTGATCTTGTGTAAGAGATGATGGAAAGTGTGTATTCCATCCAATAACACATAAATTCTAATAAGATTTGGTATAAGATCTATGCTTAAAACCATCAATGGGACTTGGATTTTGCTATTTGTGATACTGTATTCCTTCTAATTTCACCTTACAAGACTTTCGTCTAGTTTTGGAAGAAAGGGATGCTCAACCCTAAGTATATTAGCCCCTATGAAATTTATGATCACACAGAATCAGTGGCTTATCTACTTGAACATCTTATTAATCTAGCTCATGTTCATTATGTATCCCACATATCTCTCTGGGGGATGTATATACATGACCCTTCACATGAAATAAATCCCAAGGCAGTATAACTGGAACATGACCTCTCTTACGAGGTGTATCTGATAGAGATCTTGGATTACAGATGCAAGGTTCTACGCAACATGAATACCCACCTTGTTATAGTGTTTTGGTGGAACCAAAAATATGAATAAGACACATGGGATCTATAGGAAAATAAAGGGGAAAAATTACCACCACCATTTCTAAATAGGAAGAATTAGTATAAATTTCAGGGAAGAAATTTCCTAAGGGGGGAAAATGTAACAACCTGAACTTTTTGAACAATAAATGTTTTGTAAAAATGTGTGTTATATTTTTTGGTACTCAACATAACTATAAATATTTATTAATGAAGTGAGTATATTTTGATATGTGACCATATATTTTCCACCATTATATAACCCTTGGTAAAAAAGACCATTGGGAAATATACTCTCGATAATATTTTTAAAGTTATCATTACAGTTTATATGTAAAATTTTAACAAAGGAAAATTATTATAGAAAGAAGAGTCAACAGAATCAACCAGTAGAGTCATTCTTTTTGAATTCCAATTTTAAAGCTTGAGAGGGAGGTCTCATCAATGAGTTTCTCACTTTATAAAGAACAAGCTGAGCTTCAACAAGTGACGCACGAATGAAATCACCTACAAGAGATGTTCGTGTTAGTGGAAATTACCACTCAGTTGATGTTAGCCAAGGAACCCAATGAATCAACCAACATTAAAAAACTTACTCTTCAGAAATATGTGATTGTGATAAGGGATTATGTGTTGATACCTTAGTTACTTAATATGTAATCCATTTTTACAAATAAAATGTTATTAAATAATATCTATTTTCCGAATAATTTTTCAAAATAGACTTAAGATAGAATTTGATAAATTGATTTTTCAGTCTAAAATTGTACTTTCAGGGAAATAAATAATGGTTATAATAAAATAATATTTTATTAATAATGTTTATTTTAATGAAATGGTATGATTTAAACCCACTTATTTAAATTTAAATGATAAAATTATTTTCTTTTTTTTTCAATTGTTGGAAATGTTACTATCCATTGTCTATATGTTATTATTTTTAAAAAATAATTCTTTTTATATTTAAAAGTTAAATTTATCAAATTTATAAAATTATTATGATAAAATAAAGATCATTATTTAAATTATAATTTTGAAATTAGGTTAGGGTGAATTTATGAGAATTTTCTAAAATACATTGTGTTTTCGTGAATAGGGAAAATACAGTTTGTGTTTATCTGTATGTTTAATGAAATCATCATGATGTAATAAGTAATATAAAATTCTGGTTGAATTTTTTGAATTAAAATAACATAATAGTTGTCCCATGATTACAATACCATGGTCAAACCCATGATTTATAATTTACCACTACTTCGGTGTCCAAGGAAATTAATAAACGAATCCCCCTATATTGCTATAAATACCCACACATTTCTCAATTTAATTTCACACAAAATTAATCTTAAAGGAATATATGGTAATTTTACCACACAATGAGTCATCCAAATGTTTCATTAATCTCCCAAGGTCTAAATATTCTTGTTTTTTTGAACACTCTTCAATGTAAGGGAAATCTGAACTTCTCTTTTCCTTTCAAGATCCTTTTTTATGTGGTATGTGCATAAAATTGACATACTATGTTATTCTATACATTTTATTCTATTAATTTACTATATTAATAGTCTCTTAAGAATGTGATACAATTTTACCCCCTCTTTTTTATGTTTTCTAAAACCATGTATCATACCTGTTATGTTGCCAAATTTTTTCTTAAAAGTTATCTCTTTTTCAAAAGAAATTCACTTATTTTATTTTTTGAATACCCAAAGCTCTTTCTTTTCCAAGTGTATTTAACTAGATTTAAAAATTATTAATTTTTATTCTGGGATTAACATACATGAATTCCACCTTCCTTTTTTATGGGTTAACAATGACATAATAATATTGTCTTTAAGAACTTGTTTTTAAAACCCAATGAATTTTATATGAAACCCATTTCTTTTGTTCTTCATGGGTTATTTATGAAACATTTTATTATCATATATGTGGATCTCATTAATTAATACATGTGAGGGTTGTGATATTATAGTACTCCAATGCATTTGGTAATGAATTTAATCTTAAGAGATGACATGTTTTACGATACCTTGGTGAATAACCTTGGTAATTTCTATGACACCTCAATGATAAACCTTGGTGATTTTCTTATAAATGGATCAATTGAATTTTGTAGCCATATTACAATGTTATGATTCAGATTATTTTTACTATTATGTGTCTCTTTTTCCTTTTCTCATTCATTTATAATATTTTTAAAGTTCTAATTGATATTCCTCACGATCACTTGTAAACTATTTCCCTTTCTTTCCCTTACTGGGCCTTATGCTCACCCATTCCCTTGATGTATGTCCCCAGGTTATGATATGATGTATTTTTTACTTACGATAAAAATTTTATGAATCCATTAAATTTTAATAGAAGAATTTTTTATGTTTTAATGAATTATGTACCTTTTTTTTCAAAAAACTAAACATTAAAAGATCCTCTATTTTGTTTAATATAATGAATGTTTTGTCATAAAAAGGTGGTATTCCATATAATTAAGGGTACCAATCCTATATTTATTTAAAATTATTTATATATACCATAAATGGCCCTCCACATAGGTGTATTCCCTAACCATACCTTCTCATCCATCCTCCATTAATAATAGAGGGGATGGACCACCATGGGCCTCATCTTATGTGTAATCCCCAACCATACCAGAAAGGGAACCACCAATGAATAATCCTTAATCAGTCTCTTATTGTAAAACCTTACATGACATAGTAATCCTATATTGTCATAATCAATGTGTAATCACCACTCTATCCCCAAAAATATTCTCTTATGCAATACATTTGATCTTATATTATCTATTGTGTCTCACACTTAGCATGAATCACATGGTCTTCGAGGTTTAGTTGATTATTCTACTAGTAGAATTGAGATATAACTTAGTAATATATTTTAAGTACTGCTTACATGATTATAAACCACATAATAAGCATCCTTAAAAAAATATGTTAAGATTCATGGGATGCTCCCTTTATAGGAGCTTAAACTATGCGACTTGACCTAAGATGTATTTGATTCTAGTTAATGTAATGACCAAGAATATTTGATTGATAATTTTTTCCAAAGAAAATTCATGTTAAACCATTTTTTTTCACTCAAAAAACCATTTATATTTTATAATTTAGGGATTATAATTTTTAATGTGACCATCGTGTTTCGACCTTTATATGTTCGTTGGTAAATTATGACCATTGGTCATTATGACCATTTGAAACTATACTCGTAATAAATATTTTAATTGTCTAATTAGTGTATATATGTAGAATTGATAAAGTATAATTAATATAGAAAATATAAATGATGACCTCAACATGTAGAGTCATTCCATAAGAATCCCATTTTTTCGATCATGGGAGGGAGTTAACATCACTGCAGTTTTCTCTTGACCAAGCCCATGTGGAGCTTCCAAAGGTGAATCTAGAATGAAATTGCTTATAGTAAAAGTTCAAGTTAGTGGAAATTACCACTCAGACGATGTTGTCCAAGCCACCCCAAGAATCTATCACCATGGAACATGTTACCCTTAGGACATAAGCAGGTTTTATAATGGGTTATCTATAGAGGCCCTAGTTTATTAGAGTGTAATTCCATTGAATAAAAAAAATTCCATTCTATCAATTACTTTTCAAGAATATTTTTTCTTAATAAATTTGAAATGAAATTTGATAAGTTTATATTTTGGAAAGAAATTGTACTTTACTGAAAGGATATAAATATTTTAAATAAAATAATATATTAGTAATAGTACTTATTTTAACAAAATATTATGATAAAAATATCTTATTTAAATATAAATGATAAAATAATTTTATATTTTTCAAAGTGTTAGAAATGTTTTTAAGCATTTTCAATCCATAATTATTTTTAATAAATAAGAATTTTTATATTTAAAAGCTATAATAATCATATTCAGAAATTTATTCTTGTAAAATAAATATCATTTTTTGAAATAATATATTTGAATTTAGGTTACTGTGCATTTTTGAAAATTTTCTAAAATACTTTATTATTTCCATGAATTGTAAAAGTACAATTTTTTTTTCAGAATGTTTAATGAATTAATACTTATTTAATAAAGATTTAATAACAAATTAACTAATATAAAGGACTTAAAATATGTTATTTTATTAGTATAAATTATTTTTAAATATTTTAATCAATTTTGAAACCTATATTTTACCTTCCAAAGTTTAATATGGAAACATTAACATTAAAAACATTTTTCTTATGGAGTCATTACTTTTACAAGAGAAAAGAAGAAATATAAAATGAAGTTAGACTATTTTGGATTAAAATAACATAAAATATGATCCAATTTTCCAAAAGTATTGGCAAATACCATAGGGAAGATCATGATTTTTTATTTTCTACAACCTAGGTTTCCACAGCATATATTTGGAAATTTAAAAAAATAACTCCACCATTTTTTCTAAATAGCCTCCCATTTCATAGTTTAATTTCACATTAAAAAACATCCTCCATTAATTATTTGTAGGTTTAACTCCCAAGTAGTTCTTCTATGGTTTCCTCATGCTCCCAAAGTTCTAAACCTCATCTTTTAGGAACAAGTCTTCAAGTTAAGATAAATATCCTTCCTTTCTATTCATTTCAAGAACCAATTTTTGTAAATGTCTTATGAATGTTTTGGTCAATCTACATCATTTCCTTTTTACTCATTCTCTTACTTCCAAATTAGTTTTTATAAATTGGATACCCATATCCCCTTTATTTTTACCCTTTTCTAAGAAAACATTTTATAACCATTATGATGCTGAATTTACTTCTCAAAATTTCTATCTTCTCCTCAAGATATTCTCATTTATTTTAGTTTTGGTGAATACCAAAAACCTCTACATTTTCTAGGGATATTCACCAAGATGTGAAAATGAGTTATTTTATTCTAGTATTGACATAAATAAATCCCAAATTTCCTTTCCATGGGTTAAAAATTACATAATGATCATTTTCTTAAAAACCTTTGAAACACTATGATTCTGATATGAAACCCATTTTATTTTATTCCCCATGGGTTATTTATGAAATTATTTATTATTATCTATGAGGATAAAAAAAATTAATAAATATTTAGGGTGTTCTTAGATATCAATCTAATTAATTTGGTAAATTATTTAATCTCTATTGATGACATGTTTCATAATACTTCAGTCAATAACATTGATACCTTTTATGAAACATTAGTGAAAAACCATGGTGATATTCTTATGAATGTCTCATTTAAATGATGTATCAACATTTCCATGTTATTATTCATATTATTATTTTTATTATATGTCTCTTTCTCATGCATTTGTGATATTCCTCATGTTGTTATAAATATTTCTCATGTTCACATGTAAAATGTTTCCCTTGCTTTCCATTATTAGGCCTTATGATCACCCATTCAATTGATATATTTCCCCAGGTTATGAGTTGTAGTAAATGTACATAGGATGAAAATATAATGAATCCATTCAATTTGATTAGAATATAATTTTAATTATTCATTTATTAGGCACCTTTTTTCCATGAAACTAAACTTTAAAATATCCTCGGTTTGAATAATTTAATGAAAAGTTATGTAATAAAAAGGTGGTATTTCATAGCTGGTATCAATGTATGGTATAGTTATTTGTGGAAATTAGGATTTTAAAACATTAGGTAGAACCTTATGAACAATTTTAAATATGTGAAAAACTCATGGTATTTTGGTGAATTATTAATTAAGCAGTTCCCATGTAACGAAATCCACATATGGATACAAACTAGTGGATGTGGTTCTGGAAAAAATTATGTTGGGGTAAAACCCATGAAAAAAACTTCAAGATAGACTTGAATGGAAACTAGTGCCGAATAATGGGCCTTAATAAACTCTTTCTTTGACATTCCCAAGGGATATGTTTTGTTAATCAAAATCTTTTTAGGAGCCAAAATGAAGGATATATTAAAAATGAAATTGTTGTTAAAGAATAACATATTTAATCACGATTTATTAAGACATAAAATTATTTTAGAATTATAATATTACTAAAAGTAACACATTTTTAACTATGGTTTTATAATTTTAAAAAATGATGGGAAATATGATGAACTATGTAAATGGTGAGCACTGTGGACCTTGTATTGATGGACCACCGATAGAATATGGAATAGTAATCTTCTTGAGAATGATTAGTCAACTAACTTGAGATATAAACAAAAACTTAAATTAATATGAGAGACCAGATTCACCTCAAAGGAAAGAATGTTATGTTGATTCATTCATACATTAATGAACACTTTATTTTAGTGGATGTACCGATCCATTGATTTCTGAGAAATGGATAAGCTCTATGGAAAAGATATTTTCTGTATTATATTGTTCGGAATAAGAGAAATTCACGTTGTATATGTACTACTTAGAGGGAGAAGCTGATTAGTGTTGGAAACTAACTAAATACTCAAATCCAATAGAGGATATTCATGCTATAGAGTGGGAATAGTTTATGGGAACCTTTTGAAAAAATATTTTACCCATTCAATTTGAATGAAAATGGAGAAGGAATTCCTAGAGTTGAACTGGAAGGAAAATGAATGTATGGGAAGATATGAGATGAAATTTACAAGAATTTCTGGTCACACCTCTATATTTTTCATAGATCCTAATGAAAAGTTTGATATATTCTTCATTAAACTAAAACCCCATCTATAGAAGAATCTATCCAATCAATAATATGAAAACAATGAGAAGATAGTGCATATTTCTCTAACGGTTGAACTAGTTTTCATAGAGATGCAGTGGTCATATAGATTGAATGAAAAGAAGTGATCAATGAAGCCATGATGAGGGAGGAACATTGATCATGTAATTGGAGGAAATTAGGTGTAATATCCCACATTCAACAAATGTGAGAAGTACCATTGACTTAAATATTTAATCAAGAGCATAAAATGTTTCAATTTTGGATGTAATGGCCATATAGATCAGAATTTTCACAATGAGGTGAAGCCTCAACTTCTTATCACTATCAAAAAATGGAATATGGTGCATGCCCTACCTGAAGTCCAATTTTATATATTTGGACAACATGGGAATTTTTCCAACCATTATCGAAATTAGAGGATAATAGAGGGGAATAAACATCAACCTCAACATAGACCCAAAGATAAAGGTTGGGAATTTACTATCATAATGGTTGATGCAGATGCACCAAATGATGTGGTGAAATATACTCTCATAGTTATCTCAATGCTATCAAGTACAGTGTTTGATTCTAGTTCTACACATTCCTTTATTTCCTCAAAGTTTACAAAGAATATATAATCAATTCCCAAACATAAAAGAGTATAATTTTTAGTCATGTCTACTATAGGGGTTATACAAGCATCAAAATATTATAGATACAATAGTATTAACTTTGGAGAGAACAATATAATCACAAATACAGTAGTCATTACCACTCTATAATTCAACACTATACCAGGAATGGAATAGATGTAAAAATATAATACTAATATCAATAATATAATTAATGAAATATATATATTATTGATTGGAAAACATGTAATTAGATTCAAAGTAGAGATATATCAACCTGATATTTTTCTAGAATAACCTCCCATGGCCTACCTTTTGTAAATTATCTATAAAGATGATGAATAAAATGAAAGTATACAAATATAAAATTTCCCTGTCATTTAGGAATATATTAATAGATTTCCTATGTAGATAGCTGGTCCTGCCCCAAAAAGATTGGTAGAGTTATCCATTAAACACATGAATAGATCCAAGATGATATCAAAGACCCCATATAGAATGGAAAATGTAGAGCTGAAGGAATTAAAGAAATAACTTCTTGATATATTGGAGAAGGGGCTAGTCCAACCAATGGTGTCTCCATGGAGAGCACCTATTCTCTCTGTGAAGAAGAAGTCTGGATTGATGAATCTACGCATTGATTATAAAGAACTTAATAGGATCACAATGATGAACAAGTACCCTCTTCCCTAGATGAATGATTTATTTGACCAACTTCATGGGGATCAATTTTTATTTAAGGCTGATCATCTATCTGGTTATCATAAATATAGGGAAAAGAGGGAAGATATTCCAAAGACTACCTTCTGATCAGGATATGAGAATTATGTGTTTTTTTATTCCATTCAATGTAATCCACCAAAATTCTAGGATTTTTCTTTAAAAAATTAAATGGGATTACTTCGAGGCCATGCTCTAAGATAGAACGTAATTATGAGGCCTAGAGTGGATAGAATGAAATTTTGAACTATTTTTTAAGGTTCATTAAAAAAACATGTGGGCATGATAATTTAACTTTTAAACTGGTTCCCAGATAAAATATCCAAGGGCACCATTGATATTAGAGTGGTAGGATTCTCCTAGAAAGGGCCTAACATTGTCTGGCGTGGGCCAATGGTGGAAAATAGTTTTTTGCGGTAAATAATATAATTAAGTAAAAAGTATTTTATTTTCAAATCCTTGTAACTCCTAAACAGTAACTCGGATTTGGAAACAAAATAGTATGGTTGAGCTCATAAGGGCGTGTTTTCCATAGGTAGAGCTTAACCTCAACCAGCACTAATGGAGGGTGAAATATAGTTTTTGGACGTTTTAAGAAAAAAAATAAACTTAAAAGGGTTATTTTCATCAAAAATTGTTTCACTACGACATAGAGAAGGGAAACATTTTTCAGTCCATAAATGTAACAGTGTAATGACTATTTAACTAAAGCATAACAGAAATTAAATTTCATAAATGAAACAACGCAACGACATGATGGATAAGAATAACAAAAAATCTGTGACATATTTCTATTTTAATGAGATAATGGGGTTCGAGAAACAGATCTGTATTTGTAATTACTCAGAAAAATAACAATAGAATAATATCCAATAATGAATACTAGTGAATCAGAATGTGGAAATGACACACTTTAAGAATGGTTTCAGGACTGGAGATCAATAAACACCAATAGATTTGAACATATCCTAAATCCCCAAGGACGGATCACTACTAGCAACGATCCTTCCATTCAATCAAAGCTTATCTATCTAGGGATTTAACTTTTTGAGAATTTTTAATTCCCCATTATTCTTTCTAAAACAATGAATGCAGATTAACCCACAAACATGTTAATCAGTGGGTCACTAGTTCTTGTGGGAGGGTGTTTTATCATGGGTATTACATCAGGTTATTTCTTGATAAAAAAATAATCTCCTCTTCCAATGTTTCAAAAACTCTAACGCAGAGGAATCTGGATGACACAAATAAGGTGCCGATTCCTTGGTCATTGGACATTCATTTGATCTTTGTGATCACTCATAAAAATTGGCGGAATGGAAACATCGAGGATTTAGTAGGGAATAAGGGGAACTGAGAAGTCAGAGTGTGAAGATGATTCAAGAAATGGACCACCGGTGAAGACCTGGCAGTCCGCAGAAAATACCAGCGGTGCACCATGTTGGTGTGCTGAGGAGGAGGCCACGACGATGTAGCAGGGGCCTCCAGCACGTAGGCCGGAGATTAGCAGAGGTTGACACAACCACTTGGCCATGTTGTAGGAGCATCTTGCGGCGTACACTGACATGTGTTATAGCGGGGACCGTGTGTGGGATAGGGGCGGTCGGCCTTAGCCGGTTGCATGGCGGAGAAGCCAGATGCCTCATGGTGTTCGGGCAGGTGAAGAGCCAGCCTGAACAGTAGGCCGATAAAGAGGCGGGCTGGGCCACGCAGTGGGATGCACGCGGGGCCCAACAGGCCAAGTCATATCTATACTGGTTCAGACCTAGGTCAGGTCGGGTTGGTCTGACCGAGTCGGACCAGACACGAGCCCGATGTGTCCATTTTGGAAAAAACTATCATAACTCTCAAAATGTATGTTTGATTGATGGGACGTTTGAGGCTTTGGAAAATTCGTGATGAGGATACCTTTTGTAATTCTATAAGGAGACATTCGTGGAAGTTGAAATATGAAGAAATAATTGAAGAGTGGATTCTGCCAGAATTAGGCATGCTACATATGGGAATCCTACCACTGGCTAGGACCAGAAGACTGGTCACAAGCAGTTCTATATGACCCTACATTCCTAGATGATAAGAAGCCCTATACAGGCTAACTAAAAGAGGCTCTGTGTGAATTTGCTATAAGAAGATCGGTGTGAACCAACGGTAAGTGGCCCTGTGTGGACGATCTATAATCTGCCCTGTGTAGATTAGCTATGATGGACTAAATGGAAAACTTGCCTATGTGACCCGGCATATCCACAGTGTGGAGCAGATTTGTGTGACCCTGCTAACTCATGGTACTTATCCAGGATGAGTACCTTAGCATTCCAAGGGGTTTAGTGTTAGATGTGATTTTCTTGTTTTTCCTACTTTAGATTATACATGCATGAGATTATAGTACCTTGTGTATAATTTCTTTTGTGGTATTTACCTTGGGATTCTGGATCCCTATTGAGTATTGTGTTACTCTCCCTTACACGGGATCCGATCGAAAGTGTTGTGTCTAGTGCCGAAGAAAGGTGATCTGATAGAGACCCTGGTGGCCCAGTATCAGGGGGTTCCCAGTGAAATACGATAGGAAAGACGTACTTCTACGGATTCTGACAGCCAGTCCTTGCCTACCCTTCAGGTGGGAATCTCCAACAGATGACTTTTTAGAATTTTTTTGTACTTTATTGTTTTCAGTTTGTCTTTTGTTAGTTTTCTGTTCTGGAAAATTTTTCTTTGAGATTTTACCTTTATTCTGTGGTTGTTTAGTGGGATGCCTGTTTTTCTTTCCATCTTTTTGGGACATGGTTGTGTGTGTGCGTGTATAAATGTACATAAAAAATTCTTCCCACTCATGAAATAATTCCTTTAGTTCTAGTCGTCGACCTCTATCATTTGGGAGGTGGGATTGGGTTAGTAATGACAATGGTGTCAAGGGACGGGTCATGAAAATTGGTATCATAGGTGGTTAATTCTACCTCAAAGTAGAAGATTCCATTGTTTTTGTTTTTGGAGAATAGTGTTAAATGTTTTGAGTTTGTCTTTTAGGTTCGGGGAGTCCAGTGTTGGTGCAGCGACTGACATATCCATACACCAAGAACGAAAATTATGCTTTTTTACTTGTAACTTGAAACCACTAGTTTCATGAATCATATAGGAATTGAGTGTTTCCTCATGTTATTCTTGAATAAATGTCAACTCACCAGATAAAATCTTTTGACTGTGGTGCATCTTGATCTGTTTCAGGATGCCTCCATATAGACAGTCAGCAAGGATTCATATGTCTGACTATGAGGATAGGATCCCTTGTAATGGGGTGTCAGTTCAGGGACCCGTGATATAGATGGCCCCACTTTTTAGTGCACCACTGTTACAACCACCCGTTGATAAACTGTTACTGCCATCATTACCGGTGAAGGACGCATGCAGAATCAGTTCCTTTCACAAGTTCTAGAGGTAGATAACTCCCATGTTTAGTGGAAAGACTGAACCCTAGGAGGTCAAGGCTTGTCTTGATGTGGATAAAAGAGTCTTATGACTTGTGAATATGCCTCTCAACCATATATTAATCTTATACGCAAGCCTTTTTTAAGGATTAGTGGGGAGATGGTGGAGTCTGACGATCTAGACACATGATCAGATACCCCTCACCTAGACAGACCTTGAGCACCTCTTTAGGGAAGGGTTTATCATGGTGACATTTGTATTTGTTCACATACAAGATCTACGACACCTACAACATGGTAGCATGATAGTAGCAGAGTACTCAATGACATTCACCGAACATTCTCGCTACTCTAAAGACTTTGTGCAAGACCCGTTCTTCAAGGATCAAGCCTTTGAGCAGGTACTACGCCGGGAGATTTGGGAGTCCATGGTGTCTCTCATCATACAGACACTAGCTGGGGTGATGGAGAGAGTCCTAATTTTAGAGAGCATCCCGGTAGAGTAGGTGCCGATACCTAAAGCCACCAGTAGACATTAGGAGGTAGAGTCTTCAGTGGTGGTAAGAAGGCAGCAAGCACGAGTACCCAAGTGAGTTAGGCCTTTAAGAGGATTTTCCTAGGACATAGGGTCCGTAGTGAGGGATCACAGTGTAGAGGGAGTCAGTAGGGCCCAGGTTGTGCTTCTCAAGTAGTGGGTAGGGACACATGACTCGTGATTTCCCGACTCTCCATGCAGATGATTAGGAGATGATCGAGGGACCACCAAGGTAGGGGCTGAGGTTTGATCGAGGATTTCCACAGGGAGGTAGACATGGAAGAGAAGTAGACTGAGCTACAGGAGGTGGTTGAAGGTTAGAGGTTTTACCACCACCTCCCCCAGGTGGTCCACCACAGGCTTTGGGAGCCGGTGTAAATGGGCGGTCTCAACTTCAGGCGTTGGAGTCCGATGACCAAAGTGCATCAGAGGTGATTAGAGGTACGATATGTGTCTTCTCTAAATTATCCTCAGTTATTATAGGCAAAGGTGAAAGTCACTTATTCCATGTCACAAACCCTATCCAAATCTCATAGATTCTAGTGGATCCGTTGGCTCAATCCTTTCAATTAGAGACTCCAATGGGAGGGGATTCGACAATTTGAAACTGGTATCAATAGTGTGAGATTAACCATTGAGACTTTATCTTTATCTATCATATTTGAGTAGTAAAGTTGAGGCCTTATGACATCATTCTAGGTATGGAATATTTATCCAGAGTCCATGCTCAGATTGACTATTTTAGGCAAAAATTTATGTGTATCCACGAAGAAGGAATGATGTTCTCTTTTACCGGTGAAAGGGGGATTCTTGAAGCATATGATGAAATTTCTCAAAGAAGGGTGCACCCGATCACTCACCAGTTGGCTTGCCTCACCCTTGGTGAGGGGGATGAGGAGAGTACCCAATTCCCTATTGTGGTGGATGAGTATGAGGATGTCTTCTATGAGGATGTTCTAGGATTACCTCCTCCCGGGGAGGTAAAATTATACATTGACTTGTACCCTGGGACAATATAGATATCTACACCAGCATTTTATATGGCTCCGATAGAGCTCTAGGAGCTAAGGGTGACGCTAGAGGACTTGTAGAGGAAGGGGTTCGTAAGGCCCAATGTTTCACCATGGGAATCCCATGTGGTGTTTTCAAATAAGTTAGAAGGAATCTTGGGGATATGGGTGGACTATCGGCACCTGAATCAGGTGACTGTGAAAAATAAATATCCACTACTAAGAATTTATGACCTTTTTGATCAGCTGAAGGGAGCGAGGTGGTTCTCAAAGATAGACCTCAGGTCTGGCTATCATAATCTTCATGTACATGATGTGGATGTACCAAATAAAACGTCTAGATGTTGGTATGGAAACTATGAGTTCCTGGTGATTCCATTAGGCATGAACAATGCCCCAAAAGTTTTCATGGGACTAATGAATAGGATCTTTCAGCCACATCTTGATGAGTTAATTATGGTCTTCATTGGTGAAATTTTGGTGTACTCAGCATCACTGGAGGAGAATGTGACACAACTGAAGATTGTCCTAGATATGATCCGAGAGCACCAGCTCTATGTGAATCTCTTGAAGTTCTAGTTCTGGATTCGGGAGGTCCACATTTTGGGACATGTATTCTCAAAGGATGGAGTTGCAGTGGATCCAGAAATGATAGAGGCATTGCTTTCTTGGGATCCACCCTTGAGTGTGACTGAGGTGAAGAGATTCTTAGGGTAATATGGATACTACTGGAGGTTCGTGCATTACTTTTACAAGGTGGAATCACCCTTATCAGCTTTGACATGGAAGGGAAAAACCTTCGTGTTGATGAATATGCACCGAAAAAGTTTCCAAGATATGAGGTAGAGACTGATGAGTTCCCCTGTCATGCAGCTGGAAGAAGAAGGCTTTGGATATGTAGTTTTCTGCGACGTGTCTGGGACCAAAGTGGGTTATGTCCTGTTGGAAGGGAAAGCAGTGATTTACTATGGTTCACAATAGTCGAGGCATTATGAGAAGAACTACATGGCCCCAGACCTTGATCTAACAGAATTAGTCTTCTATCTGAATATGCGACAACACTACATGATGGGTGAGCAGCTTACAGTCTACATCGACCAAAAAAGTAGCAGGTATATCTTCTCACATAAGGAACTAAAATTTATTTAGCTACTATGGATAGAGTTCCTACATGACTATGACATCGAGATAGTCTATACTCTTCGGAAGGGGAATTTGGTGGCAGATGCACTCATCAGGAGATCTAAGTTGCTGTTTCTGAGTGAGGCATCAGAGAAGTTGGTCGTGATGCATATATCCTTCTTGGATGATGATGAACAATATTCCTTCAATCGATGGTTGCTAATCCCCCACTCTTATAGTGATTTAGGGAGGCCCATCTTGATGATGTTGACTACAGGGCCCTACATGCTCAGTTTCCCATAGGACAAGCTCTTGATGGCTATTTGATAGGTCAGGAGCACGTCATACTTTTCAGAGGGTGCACGATAGTACAGGTGGTGTTGTGAGAGGATGTTTTGAGGGTGTTACATACCTCCACTTTGGTAGTAAATCCTGTAGTGGAGAAGATGTACCAAAATCTCTGATGATAGTACTGGTGGATAGGGATGAAGAAAGTGGTGGTAGAGTTCATTTCATGATGCCTCACATTTCAGAAAGTGAAGGTTGAGCATTAGGTTCCACCAGGCTTGACCCATTTACTTGAGGTACCAGAGTGGAAGTGTGATTATATCTCAATGTACTTAATGATGGGTTTACCACCACCATCCATGGGCCACGATACTATCTTGGTTATCATTGACTAACTCTCCAAGTTGGCTCACTTATTACCCCTCCAAGAGTAGTGATCAGTTGAGGGATTGGGATGCTTCTATGTCCATGAGATAGTGCATAATCATGGGGTTTATTTAGTGATCATCTCAGATCTTGATGATTTCTTCACATCACGACTGTGGAAGGGATTACATGAGGTGTTCAGAAATCATCTTTTCTTAACAACAACTTTCCATCCCCAGATTGGTGGTCAGATGGAGAGGAATATTCAGGTGTTGGAGGACATGCCTCTTGTTTGTATCTTGGACTTTTGTTGCATTTTGGAGCACAACCTTCCACTGGTGGAGATTGTGTACAACAACAACTATCACTCTACCATTGACATGGAACCATTCTAGGCACTTTATGGGAAGCTTTTCAAATCACCTCTATGTCGGAACGACCCAAGGGAGTCAACACTCATGGGTCCAAAGTTGGTATGGGATACTACTAAGAAGATGAAGATCATCTAGGAGTGGAGGAGGACTACATAGAGAAAGCATAAATCTTATGCTGATAGGAGATGGAGGATCATGGATTTTGAGGAGGGAGACCATGTGTTCCTTCAGGTCTCACCCCGATGAATATTGCCATGATTTTGCCGGGGTGGGAAGTTATCTCTCATATTCATCGGCCCTTTCCATATTCTGAGAAGAGTTGAAGTGGTGGAATATGACCTAGATCTTCCCCCACAGCTACACCAGGTGCATGATGTTTTACATGTGTCACAGTTGAGGAGGTACGTTCATTATCCATCGCACGTCATCGATTGGGTCAAGTTGTACATTGTTTATGGGGAGACGTTTGTGGAGTTACCAGTGAAGATAAAGGATCAATTAGAGTTGGTCCTTCATCAGAGGTTGATTCCTCTTATGTGCATTCATTGGCAGCATGGGAATCTACAAAAGATCACATGAAAGGAGGATGCACAAATTTGTGCTCAGTACTTCATTCTCTTTGATTATCCCTTATTTTGGATTATGAGGACATAAATACCTAAAAGGGTGGAGTAATGTAATACCACATAATTCCATGAATTATTTTTTATAATTAAATCATATTATTTTGAGACTAGGATATGAGATGGCATTTAATTCTGAGGCCTGAAGTGGTTAGAACACATTTTGAACTATTTTTTTTGTTTTATTAAATAAACATGTGAGCGGGTTTCTCTATGTTTTAAACCAGTTCACAGAGACAAAATACAAGGGAACCATTGAAATCAGAGCATCAAGATTCAGCTAGAAATGGAATAACATTTTCCAACATAGGATAATGGTGGAATGTATTTTTTGGTCATAAATAAAATAATTATGTAACAATTATTTTATATTCAAATCCTTGTAACTCCTAAACGATAACTCGGATAGGAAATAAATAAGTACCATTGATGTCATAAGTGTATTTTTTCTTTTAGAAAAGAATAACCTAGAGTGGTGTGGGTAAAGGGTGAAATATAGTTTTCAGACATTTTAATAAATAAAATAAAAATAAAAAATTTATTTTACTCAAAAATTATTTCACTGCAACGCAATGATGAGCAGACTCTTTCATTCCAAAAATGAAATAGCGTAACAACTCTTTAACAGAACCATAATAGAACTATTGTTTCATAAATTAAAAAACATAATGGTGTGAGGACTAAGCGTAACTGAAATGCTATGACACATTTCTCTTATAATGAGATAATGGGGTTGGAGAAACAGATCTAGATCTGGAATTCCTTTGACAAATGATGAAGTAATACACTCAGACAATGAACAATAGAGAATCAGAATGCGTTGATGACCCCCTTGAATAATGGATCTAAAACCAAAGATTAATGAGTGCAAACATTTTTGAAAGGACCATGAATCCCTATGGATGGATTTCCACTACCAATTATCCTTCCCTTCATCCTAAGCTTTTCCAGTTAGGGGTTTCTCTTTTTGAGAAATTTTAATGCCCCATTATTCTTTCCAAAACAATGAATGTTGATCAACCCATGAACAAGTTGATATGTTGGTTTCTTGTTCTTGAGGGAGGGTGTTTTATCTCGGTAATTTCATCGGGATATTTGTTGATAAAACCATAATCTCCTCTACCCATGCTTAGAAAACTCATTCATAGAGGAATTAGGCTAACACAAACAAGGCTATGATTCCTCCATTTTTGGGAGTTCTTATGATCTTCATGACCGCACCTCTAAATCTATGTCAAGATGACTTCGAGGCTATAGCAGAGAAGATGGAGACTTGAGAAGTATGAGGGTGGAGATGATTCAAGAAATAGACCACCAATGTGGACCCGATGGTCCGTAGAAAATATAGCCAGCATGCTGAAACTGGCGGCCTGTAATGGTAGCCATGGGCAGGTGGTAGCACACCACAGTGGCATGCTGAGGCAAAGGATACTACTGGAAAGGGGCAAGTGGTGTGGAAAGAACCCTCGAAATTTAGGCTGGAAGTTGGCAGAGGTGGATACGACCACCCAGCCGTGTTAGAGGAGCAGCTTGTAGAGGTGCTACAAGAACCTCTATTACGCATGCCAATGGCTGGTGGAGGTGGACATTGGCCATGGCTATGGGCTGCGGCATGCACTGGCATGTAGCCCCGTGGGGACTCTAGGTGGGATGGGGCTATCTTGCCTCAGACGGTCGTATGACAACAAAAGCCGGTCACCTCTGGCCGTTTTGGCAAGAGAAGAGCCACCCCGCACCGCAGGCCATAAAGGAGGAGGGATTTAACCTTGTCCCAATACGCCAGGTTAGAGCCATACTGTGTTTGAACATGGTTGGGTCACTGGACCTCAGGCAGGTTGGGTTGTGTTGGTCCGACCGAGTCAGACCGGACCCATACCTGACAAACCCCTTAAAAAATTGTTATAACTCTCAAACCTTACACCTGATTGAAGATTCCTTTACGTTGTTGAATACCTAACGATGGGTAAAAACATTAGGAATGTTCTAAAGAGACTTTAATAGAAGTTGAGATATGATGAGGTTCTTGAGGAGTGGATTCTCCTAGAATCAAGCACACTACGTACAAGAATCCTACTGCTGGATATGACCCAAAGACTACTGATGAGTGAGTATAAGTGAACCTACATGGATAGATGATAAGAAACTCTATGTGGACAAGATACAAGTGGCTCTATGTAAACCATCTACAAGTGGCTATGTGTGAACCAACTATAAGAGGCCCTGGGTGGACCAGCTATAAGCAGCCCTATATGGACCAGCTGTGATGGCCTATGCGGTGAGCGACTCTATGTGACCCCGAAGACCCACAATGGGGTGTGACTCTGTGTGAACCAGCAGACCCATGTGACTTATCAGGGATGAGTACCTCAGTAGTCCAAGGAGTTCAGTGTTACAACAGATAGTCCTTCTTTCCATACTTTATATTACACATGTGTGAGCTGACCGAACCTTGTGTATAATTTTCTTTGTGGTCTTTCCCCTGTTTTTCTGGATCCCTATTTAGTATTGTGTTACTCACCCATGAATAGGCTCCGCCCGTACATGTCTTGTCTAGTAAATATGATAGGTGCTTCAACATAGACCGTAGTGTCTCAGGACCAGGCAGTGCCCAGTGATATACAATAGATAGAACATACTTCTACAGCTTCTGAAGGCCACTCTTGGCTTACCCTTTAGGTGGGGTTCTCCTGCGGAAATATTTTTAGAGTCCTTTTGTTATTTTTTATTTTCAGTTTTCCTTTTGTTGGGATTGTATTCTAGCTCATTTTACATATAACTTATATCTTTCCTTAGTTGTTTTTTAGTGGCATGCATGTTTTCCTTTCCATCTATTTGGGATGTGGTTGTGTGTGTGTGCGTAAAAGTATTTAGTAAAATGAATCCCAGTCGTGGGATAATGCCTTCAGTGCTAGTCGCCAGCCCCCGGCCTTTGGGTGGCAGGATTGGGGTAGTCACAAGATGGGCCTCGGGGGATGGGCTGTGACATTCATCTTGACTATTTCACATGATATATTTATGAATTTGTTTAATAGAGTCTTTAAGGACTACCTTGAAAAATTTGTTGTTATTTTTATTGATGATAATATGATTTATTCCAAAAGTTGTGTGGAACATGTGGTTCATCTAAGGGTTATATTGAAAAATATGTGGTTAGAGAGGCTATTGGTAAATTTCCTCAATTTTGTATTTTGGTTACAAAAAGTCCCTTTCTTGGGGCACATTGTATCCAATGAAAGAATCTCAGTTTATCCTACCAATAAAAAGTATTTGGAGGAGTTTCCCCAACCTACTATAGTAAATCAGATTCATAGTTTCCATAGTTTAGCAGGATATTTTAGGATGTTTTTTTTAAAAAAATTCACGCCATTCTAATCCACTAACCTTGTTAACATGAAACGGGGTTATGTTCATTTGGAAAAATATTGTAAAATTAATTCCAAGAGTTGAAGAAGTGATTTGTTTCTCCATCGGTGTTAACAATGCCCTATATTGAAGAAGGACTCATTATTATTAGGGAAGAATCTCTAAAAGGGATTGGGTTTATACCCAAGTAAAATTACGAGGTTATTTCTTATGTCATCATCATCATATGTAAATTTTTATTCAAAAAGAGAAAGAAAGAAATACAGTAAGGGCCCGAGAATAAAGAAAGAGAGAACACAACTATGGGGGTTTAAAATGGTGAAGACTGAGAGCGTCCCCTTTAATGATGTTAACCCCATCCAGCTTCAATGTTCCATGATTATGGAATACCAGGCTCTCCAAGACTGGATTATCAAGAGAGGCTAGGCAATCTGCAGCCCCATTCCCCTCCGTCCATGTATGAGACACTTTGGTAATGTTACCCATGCATCCTCATCATTTGCGAATAATGTATTCAATAGACCAAGGCATGAAACCCATCCCTTTTGTTGTGTTGTAAACTAGATTTGAATCTATTTCCACTTTCCTGATGTCTAACCTCCTCTGTATACAAGTGGTAAGACCTGCCAGCATAGACTATGCCTCCACCTGCAGCAACATGCCCTGGCCCAGCCGGATAGAAAAATCCATGTTAACCGAGCCATGGCTGTCACACACAATCCCCCCCCCTCGCATGAAACCATAGGCACACGAACCAACTATGTTCTATTTATGTTCATGGACAGGTGGGTTCTAATAAACCCAGTTACCAACCGAAGTATTAATGCCTGATGAGGTACCTTGGATAGCCTGACTAAGCCGTTGCAAAGTGGGGCCCTCCCGCCATGAAGTGATAGTCCTGACCATATCCAGAAGTAGAGTTTTTTCTCCATTGATAATTGGAAGACCGGTTGATACCACCCCTTCATGCCTCCAATTATTCCAAATTTGCCACAAGAACCGACAACCTGCCTGCAAGACTATGGTGCACGCCCTGGGTTCGGGTCCCTCCTTCCCCACGCCATGGAACCAGCGATCAAAAAAAAGAAGATAAGCAATACCAGAAACTGAAAATGCTGGGAATTCACCAAGTAAATTGTAAAACTCCTTCTCCCAACCCCCCAAGATGAACATGTGATTCGATATTTCCTCCTTATACCCCATACAACAAACACACCTAGATGTTGTGCTCACCCCACAACATTTAATATTCTCATCTCTGGGAACTACTCTATGCCAGAGATTCTAGGTAAGAAAATTAAATTTGGTGGGGATTCTCTTACCCCAAATAACCTCATTCCACTTCTCCCTAGAAACCGGGGTGATGAATACCTGCCGATAGTCCTTTGTTGTGAATTTACTAGAAGAAGACGAGGCAAACACAAGTTTATCCTGCTCCGAGGTCATCTCAATGATGTGAAACTTTTCCAGATGGCCCCTCTCTAGCACGACCGTAATGAAAGACATGTGAAGGCTTGCCTCACTAAAGGATATATTGGTAGCTGATAAACAAGGGAACCCAAGAGTCTCCCCACACCAATTATCATGCCAGAATGAGACACGTCCAGTCCCAGCGATCCAGTGTGAGTAAGGTCTCAGTGAGGAAACGATGGGACCTATATCACTCCAGAGAGGAGAGGCATGAATGTTATGAAACTACCCTTGCCCCGCTAAACTTGTATGCATGGTTTGTTACCATAAATAGCATCGTTCCAACACCTCCCATGCCAACTTGACATGCATTCATGGAATGGTATCACTCAGACTCCGCACGTTTATACTGCCTTCACTGATAAAATTCAATATCTTCTGCCAATATGCCTAGTGTCTTCTACCCTCGAACATCATTTCCCAGATAAATCCCACAAGAAGAATATCCAATTTATAGATAACACCTTTGGGGACCTTGACAGCCGAAAGAACGTGGACAGGAGTATCCAGAACCACACTGTTAACGAGTGAAATCCTCCCCCCAAACGACAAATAATTATTTTTACACTTAAGGATCCTCTCCAAAATTTGGAAAACAAGAGAGTCAAGGTCACGGATATGCAACCTCTTCGATGAAAGTGGGGCTCCAAGATCCCATTAAAAAAAATTAATATTTGTATTAAGAATTTCGTTTAGACTGGAAATATTCTTGAAAGGAAGCTTCTCACAGTTCCCTGGAGGAAATGTTGTAATCCTTTAGAGAAAGACGGTATTGGAATTAAAAACCTTGAAATGTTTAATGATGCTTTGCAAGCCAGGATTTTTTGGAGGTTGATTTATAAAAACTCTGATGCTATTGAGTTTCTTAAGAAAAGATTTCTCAGTAAACATAAAAAAGGCAACTGAAATTATATTCAGTCCTCTATCTGGCCATCTATTAGGAATATTTATCAGAAGATTATGATTAATGCTAGATGGATGGTCAATGATGATTCTTCAAGAATTTTTGGACTGATAATTGGACGAGTAGACCCTTAATCTCCTTAATACACTCTAACTCTTATCCTCAAAATATTAATAATACTATTAAGTATGTAATTCATTCGATCAGACATGATATTCCTGATAACATTAATCACATAATTGACAATTACCCTTATTCTATTTCTGATGACTTCCCTATTTGGGAACCTTCTCACAATGGCATTCCCGACACAATTTGTTTTACATTCATAACCTCTTGAACTCTAATTCTTGTTCTGGATGGTTTAATGACTTTAATAAACCTTGGATCAAACCTTCGAGACTCACTCTTATATGGAGAATCTCTCACAGTATAATTCCCATTGAAGTGCGTCTTCAATCATTTGGTATACAACATTGTTCTATGTGACATCTATGTAATCAATACAGGGAGGACATTAACCATCTTTTTCATTCATGTTCTACAACCTTTGACTTTTGGAACTATGTTTCTGATATTTTTAATTGTAAATGGTCTTTTTCTAATTCTATCACCTCTCAGATAAAAAGATGTGTCGAACACCTTTCTTCTCAACAAATTAAGAATGTGTTACTCTCTAATTTTTCCAAGTTGATGAACGTGATCTGGTATGATAGAAATAATTTTATTTACAAAAAATGCTCATTAAATCTCAATGGAGGTAAAGCCAGTATCCCAATTGTGGTGCAGGAAGCAGCCTCTATCCAGAAAGCGCACTGTATCAATTATGTTAGTGACTTTGAGATTCTCTACAATCTTTGGAATAATGGAATCTATAGGCAACCCAAACTCACCCTTGATGTTTTCTGGAAAGCCCTGCTCCCTGGATGGATCAAAGTCAACATTAATAGGGCCTCTAAAGGAAATCCTGGTCCTGGGGGTTGTGGAGCAATCTTCAGAGAATACCTTGGCCAGTGCCATGGGTGCTTCTATGGTACCTGTGGTACGACCTCCTCATTGGAAGCAGAAATGAGGGCTGCGATACATGCTGTCAATTTTTCCCATAAAAAAAGGCTAGCGGGAGATTTGGATTGAAAGTGACTTGACCAAAATTTTCCAGGCACTCTGGAATGGTGTAATCTATTTCGCATGGCCTCTTACCACCCGCTGGATGAGATGTCTTGATTTGCTTCAGGATACCAAGTACATCGTCACACATGCATATTGAGAGGTGAATATGGTTACCGATGCCCTTTCTAACACAGGTATCAATCAAGACTTGAATTGGTCTGATACCTTGCTTCTTGAATTTCACCATTTGTATGATAAATATTGTAAGAAAATTCCATCCTTCAGACTCATGTAACTCATTTTTTTATATATTCAATAAATTGTGCCTTGGTCTTTGACTGAGGCACCACCTTCTTCAAAAAAGGGGCTCCTAGATAAATTGTGGCCAAGTCACCTCTCTGCATGCCCAAATATTGACTTACCCTAAGGTCTTGTCTTGTATAACATCAATTAGAAATAAAGAAACTACTCTTCGCCTTGTTAATAACATGTCAGCTCTAGTAGCTGTAGTCCTCCAAGATTTTATTCAGCCCCCGAATAGAAATGAATGAAGCATTAGTGAAAATAATGGAATCATCCGTGGACATGAGATGAGAAAGCGAAGTAAGCCTCATCCTTCTACGATATGTAGTGATCAAACCGCAAATGATTCCGCTTTAAAGGAGACGACTGAGCATATCTTGTGCTATTATAAAAATGATTGGGGATATAATATTGCCTTGTCAAAGACCTCGCGTTGCTTTAAATAAGAAAAAGGATTTACCAATGAACGTAATCAACATGCAGGTAGAACTAAAGCACCGAAATAGAATATCTATATTCCCTGAGGACATCCCCATACGTGCCAGTACTCTGATGATGATGCTCTACTCCAATCAGTCATATTCCTTTATCATATCAAGCTTGATATCTATATTAGATCCCTGAGTTTTGAAGTTGATATCTCTAGTTAGTTCCTAATCCAAAGAAAATTTCCACTTGGACAGAGCTTCCCATCACAAATCCATGTTGTTCTAGAGATTTCTAGGTGGGGAGATGGATGGATAGGTGAGCGTTAATAATGCTACCAAGGATCATATATGGTACATTTCACATGATAATTAGGCGAAAATGCTCAATAGAAGTAGGAGTATTGATATTGGGAATAAGCACAACCTTGGTAGTGTAAGAAGCATGAGGTAGCAGACCCCCCAGAAAAAATCATGGATAACTTCGATAACATCATCCTTCACCGTCTCCCATGAGGATCTATAGAAATTTGATGAGAACCCATCCAGTCCAGCTACATTGTCAGGATTCAAACTCAACATAGCCTTATATATTTCTTCTTGTTGAGGGATGATGCCAAGGGCCTTGTTATCCTGCGCCAAACAAACAGACATGGTAACTTAAAAAACCCCTGCATCACCTTCTAGATAACCATTCAGATGTTGAACATTGGAACCAGCAAGAAAATCACGAAATTAGGCATAAGGCATCTCCCCAACCACCTCTCTGTCATCAGAAAAGGAACCATCCTCCAATTCAATGTTCAGTTTAGCCCATCGTTTCCTCTCTTTCAAACAAGCATAAAAGAACGTCGTATTCCGATCACCTTATTTAATCCAATGGATCCTTGCCTCTTCCCTAGCCTGACACTCTTGTATTAGGATAATTTTTGATAAAATCTCCTATCGATATGAAAGATCCTCAAATAATCTGTCATCCCAATCCTCTTCAAGACTCTGTTCGAGCCTATCAACTTCAATTATGACACCCTCAAGCTCTTTATTAGTCACAGAAAAATCCTTTTCCCAAAGTTCCAGGAAGGGCTTAAGTATTCTATGTTTATTATGTAAGCCGAACCACAGGGACTCCTTAAAAGGGGCACTACAGGATTCTCGTACAACAAAAATATACCCAAAATTAAGAGACCAGTGTTGATAAAATAAAAAGAGATAAGGCTAGTCCTGCCTACCAGAGAGTGTAATTAAAAGCGAGGAATATTCCAATATGCCCCGTGATAGGTGCACCACCCGAGTATTGGAGAACTCTGAAACTGTATTCATTTTGGCCACACATCTACCAAGGAAACCCATGACCTATGAACCCTCTGTTGGTTATTACACCATGTAAACTGATCCCCAGAATAACCGAGATCCATTAGACCCCTGTCTGCTTGGAAACAAGCGAAAGAGAGGATCACTTTCTTATTTAAAGGACCTCTTCCCTTCCACTCTCCCAGGTCTGCCACAACATTAAAGTCCCCTCCCACGAACTAGGGAAGGCTCCCATGATCGAACACATTCAGATCTTTCCACAGAGTCTCCCTTTGCTAAGAATCACAACTTCAATAGATGTAGGAGACAAGGATGAAATGGGAGTCACAACTAACCTTGATTATGATAAACTGATCCCCCACCTGAACTAGATCAATTGAATCACTCCTTCACTATAAAATCTATATATGTTTATTAGAAGGATCATCATGCATGTATTCATGCATTTTGATCCTCCTGGAAAACTCCTTGATTCTACTTGACTGCTTCTTATGCTCAAGGATAGCCACCAACAAGAGTTTGTGTTTGGGGATCTCTGAATCATAGAAGTATGTTTTTTGTGGCCTCCCATGCCTCTATCATTCTAGATGAACATTGGTGTCATTGGGAAAATAAGCTCATGATACTGGCCCTAGAGTGTGTGTCCTTCTCAAAGTTGGATGCCACCTGCCCCTTAAAATTTATGGATTGTGATATGATGAAAACTCTAACATTGTTGGAAGTATTCAACTTTAGAGGAGGCACATACCCTTGAGTGTGATATAAGGACCTACCCTTAGATCCCAGGTTAGAAATATAATTCCTTTTCAAGCCACCCTCCACCCACTGATCCAAAGAAGGGGATGAAAGAGGGGTATCAGGAGGGGCAGAAGGAGAACCATTAAAGGAGTAACACAGAGGTACCAAATCCAGTGTCCTCTCCTCCCTTACAGAAGAACCCCAAGGAAATAGGGTCTCCTTCAATATCAAACCGCGCCGGCCGATGAGAAGCGAACTCATAGAGGGAAGGACTCCCTCCAAAACCAAATGTATACCTCGTGGAATGAAGGGAACTGTGTCCCAACAAGGTTCTGAACCACCTTCCACAGCTGGTCTAGAGAGAATCCCTTGAACCATGCCCCCCTACTCAAGAATCAGGCCTCCAACAGAAGCATGATCCTCTTCAACCTCCACACATAATAGATATCTAGAGATTGGGAGAAAACGAGCACCTCTGGATTAAGAGCCTTGAGCTTGGCATCGACACCAATCCTACCACCGACGACAGAACACCTACCCACCATGGTCTTGAAGAAGACAATGAGGGAAAAAACATAGAAAAACCGAATAAACAATGTCTTGAACCGAAGAAAAGGAATCCTGGACTCGGAGATCGATCTTTTCCAGCACTAGAAGAGAAAGATCTAGCTCCACACAAATGTGTGCCACATGAGCCACCGCGCAAAGGCTGGTCCAAGGATCATAGCACAAGAAACTCCCCCTAGGAGTATCCAATAGCCTAAAAAAGACCATAGTTCTAGAAAGGAAGTGGAAACCCGGGAGGCTAATCCACACCGCGGCTGAAGGACTCTCCTCCCCCGATGGGCTTCCAATGACCATCTTCAAAAACTAAATTTCCAATGCCCCCATGAGCACGGAGCCCGACACCATGCCTGAATGAAATCCTCCTTTAACATGAGAACAAATGAAAAAGGATTGCCTATGGAGAACAGATATCGTCGTCGGAGTTCAGATCCCCCAATAATCCACACAATGGTGAAACACAACAAGTGGGGGGGGGGGGGCAAGGCAGCCCTGAAATGAGCAATAAGGGTGAATTGAAAACATGAGGAAGCCTCTAAAAAGGCAGATCCAGAAAATTCCAGGCTGACCCGAGATCTGCTACGCGACAACTGAAGAAGCTCCAGAGAGACCAACGAGAAATAGGGATGGCCGACAGCCGAGGAAGAACTGCACAGGGCATCACAAAAGGATGGTAGAGTGGAAGGGACTAAGGGAGGAGTAGATGGAGAAGGTGACCTTCTATGCAGGGGCGGGTCAACATCCCTTGGTCAAGACAAGGGAGGAACAAAAGAGGACAAGCCAGGATCTGAAGGAGCTAGGGCCAAGAGAGACTCCATCATCTAGGATGAGGGGGCTGCAATGGTCGAAAAGTTTTGAAAAGAGGGCAGCGCGTTACACACGTTCTTCATGCCCGCATACCCCATTTCAATACAAGGTGATTGCTTATGAATTTTAAAATTTAAATCATAATGAGCATAATTATCCTATGCATGACCTGGAGCTATCTATGGTTATTTTTTTCTCTAAAGATATAGAGGCACTATCTTCATGGGGGAGATGTTATATATACAAATACCACCAAAGATTGATGTATATTTTCATGCAAAAGGAATTGAATATGATACATAAGTTATGGTTGGAACTTCATTATGATTGTGACTGTTTAATTCATTATCACCATCAAATATAAATTAAAGACGATGATGCATTTAGTAGGAAAACCCTATTGTTCCTAAAATTATGAGGATTCAAAGATATCCAATTTTTAAGGACATAATAATATTGGACATGAGAATCCTAAGGGAAAGGAAATAATCAACCCAATTCCAAAGGATTTATTAACCCTCATTACTAGTGATGATAAAAAAATCTCAAGTATAAGGTCATTTTTCATAGAAGACAATATAGTATGTGAAGAACAAGAATTTTCCTGAGTTCAATATTGATCAAGAAGGTTTACTTAAATCACGTAAAAGTTTATGTGTTCAAACTATTCTAGAGATGACTAAATAAATAATGGTTGAAGCTCATATCACTATATTCTCAATACATCCTAGAATTACTAAAATGTATAGGAACCATTGTGGTCATTATTAGTGGGATAACATGAAAAGGGATATTTTTGACTAAACTACATGGTGCTTGGTGTGTCAAAAAATCAAGGGATAGTGAAAAATTCCCTAATAGGTATTAAACCCACTACCCAAACCAACATGGAAGCGGGAAAAAATCACATTGGACATTATAAATAGGCTCATGTTAACATAAAAAGGAAACAATGATATATGTGTTAGCGTTGATCGTCTCACAAAGATTTCCTATTTCATCACTATTTGGGAAGATTTTTCTCTTGACAAAATTTACTAGGAATATGTAAAGGATGTTGTGAGGTTGAATGAAGTGAAACTTTCTCTACTTTATAATCATGATCCAAGGTTCACATAAAATTTTTAGAGAGGTATCTAACATGCTCTAAATACTGAATTGAATTTCAGTATGACCTATCACCCCCAAAATGATGAAAAATCTTAAAAGACTATTCAAACACTAGAGGAAATACAAAGAAAAATATTAATGGATGTTATATGTGGATGAGATCAAAATTTCCCATTAGTTGAGTTCTTAGACAAAAAACTTCATTTCATGTATTCAAATGTCACCCTATAATGATTTATATGGGAAGTAATGTAGAACTCCTACATATTGGGATGAATCTGGTGAGAGAATCTTGATGGGACTTGATCTTGTTCAAGATATGATAGAAATGGTTTATCCCATCCAATAAAACATAATGACTACTCAGAGTTAGAAGAAGAGCTACTCTGAAAACCATTGAAGGGACCTGAATATTGATGTTAGGGAAAAAGTGTTCCTTCAAATATCACTATGGTGGAAGAAATGCAATTTGGGAATAAAGGGAAGCTTTATATTTGGTATATTGGACCCTATGATATTCTTGATCACATAGGAGTAATGGCCTATCAACTTGAATTTCCACCAATTCTATCTCTAGTTCATGATGTATTCCATGTATCTGTCTTGAGTAAGTACATACCTAACCCTTTATATGTACTGAATCCTCAGGGGGTACAACTAGAACATGAACTCTCTCATAAGGAGAAACTGGTGGAGATCATGTATTGTAAAGACAATGTTTGAAAAAATAATATTTCCCACCTCTTCAAAGTGTTATGGGGGATCTATAAATATGAAGTAATTACATGGGAAGTAGAGAATAAATTAAGATATAAGTACCCAAATCTATTCCCAATTGAAAGAATGAATTGAAATTTAGGGGGGGGGGATTCCTTAAGGGGTAATAATGTAATAACCGAAAATATTTGAATGATAATTTTTTCCTGAGAAAATTTGTGTTAAATTATTTTTTCACTCAACAAAACCATATCCATTTAATAATTAAGTGAATATAATTTGAAATCTGACCATTAGGTTTAAACCATTATATGACTATTGGCCAATTATTATCATTGGTCAATATGATAGTTTCAAATTACACTCTTAATAATAATTTTATCATTATAATTTTTGTTTATATGTATAAATGAAAATGGATAATTTATGTAAAAAGGAGAAATGATGGCCTCAACTAGTAGATTTGTGCCATATAAAGCCCATTTGTTAGAACTTGGGGGGGAGGCAACAACAATGGGGATTTCTATTAACCAATCCCATGTTGAGATTTAACAATTTAAGATAGAATGGAATTTCTTATGATAGAAGTTAAAGTTATTAGAAATTAACACACTGACGATGTTAGCTGAGCCGCCCCATGAATCTATCACCATTGAAAACCACAACCTTAGGTCGTATACATGTGTTATAAGGGGTTATGTGTCAAGGAACTAATTACTTAATGTATAATTCCATTGTATATATAAGATTTTTATTCTATTAATTCCTTTTTAAGAGTAGCTTTTATTAATTAAATTGAGATGATATTTGATAAAAATAATTTCGGATAGAAATTTTACTTTCTAGAAAAAAATAAAAATATTTATAATAAACAAATATATTATTAATAATACTTATTTTAATGAAATATTATTTTAAAACAATATTATTTAAATATAAATGAAAAAAAATTATTTTCATGTGTTAGAAATTTTACTATGCATTTTCCAAATGCTATTATTTTTAATAAATAAGGATTTGAATATTTTAAAGTTATAATTATCAGAATTATATAATTATTTTTATAAAATAAATACTATTTTTAAAATAATCGCATCTAATTTAGGTTAGGGTGAATTTCTAAGAATTTTCTAAAATACAATATTTGTTCGTGAATAGTAAGAATATAGGTTTAGATTTTCCGTATGTTTAACAATTTCATAACTATGTATTAATTATATAATAACTAATTACACGAATTGAATTACTTAAAATAAAGTATTTTATTTATATAAAGTATTATAATAGATTTTAATCAATTTTAAAATACTTATTTTACTTTCCAAAGTCAAAAATGGAAACATTAAGATTAAAAACATTATTTTTGTGAAAATTTTACTTATCCATGACAAAAGAAGTAATATAAAACGTTGTTTTACTATTTTGGATTAAAATGGAATACTATATTACCAAATTTTCGAAACAAATGGTCAAATACCATGGGAGAGCCCATATTTTTGAATTTTCCAAGATCTATGTTTCCAAGAACAACATTTGGAAATTAATTAATAAATCCTCTGCTTTTTCTATAAATACAAAACCATTTTTCTATTTACATTCAATCCCAATCTTTCATTCATGTAACTCTAGAATTTTTACCTATCAATGAGTCCTTCTATGGTGTCCTAAACCTATTGAGGTTCCAATCCTAATGTTTTAGGAACAACTACTCTAGTTAACGAGAAATATATTTATTTTCTCTTCATTTCAAGAACCTCTTTTTGTATATGTATTTTTAAAGATAGGTTAAATATCCATTATTTCATTTTTATTCATTCCCTTAGTTCCAAATTATGATTTATCAATGGTAAACCCCTTTACTCTCTGTTTTTACCCTTTTATAAAACCACATTTTATACCCATTATGCTACCAAATTTACTTCTCAAAATTTCTATAATCTCCTTTGAAAAATTATCTTTTATTTTATAATTTTGAATAACCAAACACTTTTCTTCCATAAGTATTCAATAATAAGTAAAAATTATTTATTTTATTTTGGAATTTGAATATATAAAACCCAAAATCCCTTTTTGTGGGTTTAAAATAACATAATGATCATGTTTTCTAAGCACTTTGAAACACCATTATTTTTATATGAAACCCATTTTCCTTTGTTCTCTATAGGATATATATGAAATGATTTATTATGATCTATTTGGATCAAATTAAAATTAATACATATTAAGGGTTATCCCTGATAGTTATCTAACACATTTTTTAAATAATTTAATCTCTATAGATGACATGTTTTATGATACCTTGGTGAATAACCTTAGTAATTTTTATGACACATCACTGAAAAAACATTGTGATATTCTTATGAATGTATCATTTAAATGTTTTAGCCTCATTTACATGTTGTTATTTAGTTTATTATTGTTATGAATTTTTTTTTCTAATTCCTTTATGATATTACTCATGTTCTTATTGATATTTCTAAACGTCACATGTAAACAGTTTCCCTTGTTTTCCTTTACTGGGCCTTATGCTCACCCTTTCCTTTGAAATATTTCCCTAGTTCGTGATATGACATAAATTCACTTAGGATAAACCTATAATTAATCATTTAAAGTTGATTATAATAATTTTTTATGTTTTCATGTATTATGTACCTTAAAAAAAACTAATCTAAAAAAGTATCCCCTTTTTTGCACAATGTAATAAAAATTTATGTAATAAAATGGTGGGATGCCATTATTATCCAGGATACATAGGATACCACTTTTAGGTTCACCCCAATATCCTTAAACATAGATTTTAACTTATATGTTGGGAATACGATGACCTTGTTTTCCTATATACCTGTAGTTAAGATACGTCGATTCATTTCATCTAATGCCTTAAATCAAGATAATCCTCTTGATTCCCTTATATGCACCTTGAGTCGAGATTACCCTTTTGGTGGTCCTAAAATATTACTCGAGTCAATATAATCCTCTTTATTCCAATATATGAGCATCCTATTTAGTGTAATACCAAAATTGATCTAGATAACTCCTTATGTTGATGAGAATAAGGATAATCATCTTTCCATAGTGAAAAAACATGGATGCCTCTAGTGAAGAACCATATATGACTCACACTCTCTCTAGTTTGGTTGCCCTAAAAAGGGATAGATAGGAAGGAAACCCCATATATAAGTCCCAAAAAAACTATTTTAGGATTCTTTTCACCTGATAGTCCACTCTGTATGAGTTTAAATTACATTTAAGTAGTCTTATATGCACATCATTAAAAGTTATATCACTTGGTCAGGGATACCTTTCATTAAAAGGAACCACATCATTCCTTATCACATGATTGTTTGAGGTATGGTATTTCTTATTAAACAAAACAAAACAATATATGTTATGATACCTTTCATATGGATATATAGAAATCCCCTATCATTGGCTCGATACCAACACCATACTCACTTAAAATATCCCAGATAGAAAGAGAATAGATATTTCCAAACTGTATGGATTTAAACCAAAATATTAAAAAATAATAAGATAATTATTGGGAACATATAATATACATAGATATTCACATGTACACATGTATTTCATTAGATTCTTGTAATAGTGATAACCCGTCCCACTCTAGTATTTGGGATGGATTCATGAAAAGATATGAAATCTATTAGAGAGTCAATGAGTATGAATAAATCCCCTAAAAATGTGTGATGATACTGTCCTCCCACCCTCTCAACCAACCTAAATTATGAGGTGTCTCTAGAAATGTCCCTATGACTTCCAATATTTGGATGTTAAAGATAAACTAACACAAAATGATCATAGTAAAATCGTGCATCAGATTTTATATTAAAAACAAAATGGGGATCTCGATGTGAAACCTTTAATGGTAAAAGTGATTGATTGACCATGTAATGTTACTTGTGATGATGTATTTATGGGTGTACCATTTATGTTTCTTTTTTTATCTCCATTAAGAATCCCCAAAATCCAAACAGTGTCACTAAATTCACCAACAAATGATGAGCTCCTTAGACAGGTTGGCAGTAATTATAGGCCACATCAAGTCGTTACACACACCCAGCTGACATTCCAAACACACACCTTACGTTCTATACAGACCATGTCCTTATGGACTAAATGTACACTGTCATGGACCAAGTGCATCCAGATCTAGTTAATGAAATCCTCAGTATGGGAGTTCTATCTCAATATCTCCATCCAAAATATGGATGTGGCTTGTCAAAGGCTATAGGAGATGAATCTCTACTAAAAATACTATAAATATAGGTCCTTGAAAATAATGTGGTTTCTATCACTACATCCAAATTCTTTGAGTGTCTATCAACTAAACCTGACAATACCTACCTTTTTTATTTAGGAAAGGTAGAAGAGAACTACACCATGTCTAATAAACCACAAAAGTGCTACCTAGGAGGGATCATTTTTAGCATGGTCATTATCACCAATTATTGAACCAAGATGTAGAAAATAATGTTGTTCTTGAATAAATCATCCATACTAGGGAAACCAGGATTATAGCCTAATGGGGTTAACAACCATTAAAATGGAAGGGTAGGTCCATATAACTATTACTTCTAACACACTTGAGGACCATAAAAACAACCCAAAGCTACATAATATTGATTTTATAATGTTACTAGAAAAAAATATAAAATTAATATCAACTAGCCTTGATGAATGCACCATTATAGTGGAAACCCCAGTGTATAGGGTTGCAGGTACTGTTATCATTTATAACTTTGCATTAATCTATGATATCATCACCTGAGAAGGAAAACACCCACATCATAGATATACCTTGTCCGAATTAATAATAGGTTCCTTACATAATCTTCACATCAGTAAATTTAATAAATGATATCCCAATAATGCTATGAACAATGATACCATTAAATAAGAAATAGTTGTGGCCACATTTACATCCCACCCAACACCCAACAACAATGAATCTATCATAGTAAAACAGGAGATTGTTCTATTAAAGGACATGATATTGAATCTTGAGAACATTAATTCGGAATTTCAAAGGGTACGTAGACCCACTAAACATGTGAATTACATTAAAAACTCCATTCCTCTTTCAAGTGTCCCAATTCAATTCAATGATATATCTTGGACATTAGTGATAGAGTCAATCCACTCCATTAACTAGAGGTCATACCAATTATACCATTTTAATACAACACCGATTGACCATCAATAGTTTACACTACTAGAGAATCATTAGATTCTAGTTCATGAATGTTTATCGAGTCTAAATATAAAATAGGTATCCCAGTAATTATTAAATGATCTCACTTCTTAGATAGATTCCCTTGAGGGCTGATGTGCTCTGTTATAACCATAAAGGTATCAGTATCCTGAGTGGGTGTATTTTAATACTCCTTCACCAAACATTGGGAATCTGAAATTTTTAAAATTTAATGGAATGAGAGAAATAGAGAATAATATCACCCATTTATCTTCCTATAGAGGGTCAATGACCAGAATGTAATAAAAATAAGAGGCTACTAAACTCTGATTCTTTATATAGATCCTAGAAGGTCCAGAATTCTCTTTTTATAATAAACATGAAAATAGGTCTATTTCAATCTAGGATGATATTCATCAACAGTTACTCTTAAAATTTATCTCTTCATAGAGGAAAAAAATATTGTTCACATATCCAAATGAATGTAAAAAAATAGTGATAGATTCACGGATTTTATCACAATACGGAATGGTCAAACATATTTTTTTAAAAACATATCTTCAATAGGAACAATTGATAGAGATCTATATAGAGAACCTATAGGAAGATATTTCATCTATACTCATCCCATTAAAGTTTCATGGTGGATTCTACAAGCTTGTGACTTTTAAACAACATCTAGAGGATAATATTCACAGAACCATGGAAACATTTCATCAGGAACCACCACCATAGATTCTGAACCTAGGAAAATAAGAAAAAACGCCATCACCATTAATCCAAATGGTTGAGGTTAAATGGTATTGAATACAGGAAGAAATTTTTTATTTCCTTTATAATGATAATGTTTTTGGGTACTTAATCTTTTCCTTGGAGAAAAAAGTGATCATATTTCTAAAAATCTAGAAGCCCAATGAATTAGGGCTAGATAATCCTCCAAATTAAAGACCATACCATCATATGTTGGGTCACACGTTCTAAAAATTTTTATCATAAAATATATTATGAAAAATATGGACAATGAATATCATATTCCATTGAAAAGTCAAAATGTATAAATTACATATATTCTACAATGACCTCAACATTTTGAATGATATTGTTTCTTAAAAATGCATGTTATATTATTTTGAACACAAAAAAACCATATATGTTTAAAAATTAAGTGAGTATAAATTAAAATGTGACCATCAGGTTTTGGCAGTTATATAACCATCAGTCAATTATGACATTTGGTCAACACGACCATTGGCAACTATACTCTTGATAATAAGTTTATGGTTATCATTATATTTTATATGTAAAATTTAACAAAGAAAATTTGTTACATAAATAAGAGTCAATGGAATGAACCGATAGAGTTGCTCTATTTGAATCCCATATTTCAGAAAATTAGAGGGTGGTCCATAACTAGGGTTTTTAAAAAATCAATCACAAGACGAGATTCAATAACTTAATATTGATATAATCTCCTGTGAGAAAAGTTCAAGTTAGTTGAAATTACCACTTGGTCGATCTTAACCAAAGAACCCCATGAATCTACCACCATTGGACACATTAATATTAAGGATTATGATGCTGTAATATGAGTTTATGTTTCTAATCCCTATTACAATTCTATTTTTTAAGTAAATATTTTATTCCATAATTTTTTGTTAAGAAAAGTTTTCCTTAATAAAAAATATGATTAATTTGAAAAATTAATTTTTCTCGGACAGAAATTGTACTTTTCAAAAAAGAAATAATTATTATAATATAATAATGTAGTATTAATAATGATTAATTTAATATAATAGTATTTTTAAATTACTCTTATTTAAATTTAAATAATAACATATTTTTCTTCAAGTTTTACCAATTTTACTATGCATTTTTCTTTGCACTTTCAATGCGCTACTATTTTTAATAAATAAATATTTTAATATATAAAAGTTAAAATAATCTTATTTAGAAAAATATAATGATAAATATTAATCAATTTTAAAACCAGTATTTCAAAATTAGTTTAAGGTGAATTTATGAGAATCTTCTAAAATAATTTACATTTCATGAATAGTAAAATATTGTTTGAGTTTTGTGGTATATTTAATGACATCATAATGATGTATTACATAATAATATTATGATAAACTCTTGTCAAATAAAATAACATAGTAGGTGTCCCAAGATTCTAATACCAAGGGAAAATATAATGGGAAAGCTCACAGTTTTACATTTACCACCCCTAGAAGATCAAGGAAATTAATAAAAAAGTCCTCCACTTTTTCTACAATACCCACCCATTTCTCCATTTTATTTCACTAAAAATTCATCCTCCATGATTATATGATATTTTTACTTACCTTCAACTCCTCCCAAGGTATTATCAATCCACCAAGGTCCCAATCATCATGTTTTAGTAGTTACTCTTCAAGGTAAGGTAAATCTATACTTCTCTATTCCTTTCAAGTTCCTTTTTTATGTGGTTTATCTTTCATGTTTTAAAACCATGGTATTATTTCCATTGTATTATATCCCTTTACTATGTTAATATAATTTTATGATTGGTAGAAAATTTTTCTCTCCCTTTTAACTACTTTCTAAATCCCTGAATCATGCCGTTAGGCTACTGAATATTCTTCCTAAAATTTCTCCCTTTTTTCATAATAAAATCACTCTTTTGTTTTATTTTTGTGAATACCCAATACTAATTATTTTCAAATGATATTCACATAAATTTCCAAAATATCTATTTTATTTGTGGAATAACATAATTGAAACCCACTTTACCATTCCATGGGTTTAAAAAGTAAAAAATATTTAGTCTTTAAGAACTTCTTAAAAACATCATGCTTTTAATATAAAACCCATTTATATTATTCTCCAGGGGATATTTATGAAATGTTAAATTATGTTATATAAGGATTACATTAATTAGTACATATGAAAAATTTTCCCTGATAACACTCCAATTCATTGGTTAAATAATTTTATCTCTATAGATGTCACATTTTATGATACCTTAGTGAATAACCATAGTAATTTCTATGACACCTCTATGGCAAACATTGATGATATGATTATGAATGTATAAATTAAATTTTTTATCCAAATTTCCATGTTATGATTCATATTTATTTATTTATCACATTCCTCGTGTTCTATATTTCATTCCATAATGATATTATTTATTTTCTTATTTATTTTACTCAAGATCACATGTAAATAGTTTCCCTTGTTTTCCCTTACCGGGCCTTATGCCCACCCTTTCCATTAATTCATGTACCCAAGTTATAAGATGAAGTAAAGGGACTTATGATGATTCTATTATCATCCCTTTTAAGTATATTAGAATTAAATTTTAGGTTTTTGTGTTTTATTTACCTTATTTAAAAGAAACTAAACTTTAAAAGTTCATCTATTTTTACAATGTAATGAAATGTTATTTAATAAAAAGATAGGATGCCATAGCTGGTATCAAAGTCAGGTTTAGTTATTTATGTAAATTAGGATTTGGAAGCATTATGAATAAACCAATATAAAAATGTAAATATATGAATATGTCTTAGTAATTTGGTTATGTATTATATAAGTGGTTTTAAAGAAAATAAATCCCAATCCGGATAAGAATAAGTGGACATGGTTCTAGCCCAAATTTACCTTGGGATAACAACTCAGACATGGTGTGTTGGAAATGACTCTGCATAGCCTAGTATATAACAACATACCTTTTTGTGCTACTATTTTGACACTCCAAGCAGGTATAATTGGTTAATCACAAGATTTTTATGAACCATTATGAAGGATTTATCAATAATTTAACTGTTGTTAATGATTAACATAATTAAGCATGAGATTTTAAGACATAAAATTCATTTGTAATTATAATATTATAAAAAAAAATACAATTTTCACAATCTGTTTTTTTCGTTTAGAAAATGAAAGGAAATAGGAGGAACCACATAAATGTTGAGTGCAACAGACCATGCACTGATGACACTCTGATGGAAGATGGAATGGAAAATTTCATGAGAATGATGAATTAAATGTCTTGAGTTATAAACAATAATCTAAATCAAGAAGAGATAACAAATTCAACTCTAAGGGAAAATATTTTTTTTGATTCCTTCATGTGTCATTGACCACCTTCTTTCAATGGATACACTAATAAATTGATTTCATAAAAATGGGTAATCACTATAGAGAATAATGCTTTTCTGCTATATTGTTTAGAGTATAAGAAAGTCACACTGGATATGTCCCAATTAGAAGGAGAAGAAGATCAGTGGTGGAAACTGGTTAAGAAAATGATTCCAAGAAGGGATATTTAAGCTATGTAGCTGGAAGAGTTTATGGAATCCTTTTTTAAAAAACTATTTCACATGTTCTAAGTGAACAAAAATGGAGAAAGAATTCCTAGAACTGAAGTAGAAAGAAATTGAATCTGTGGGAATCTATGATATGAAATTTATAAGGATTTATCACTACAACTTTATATTTTTCATATACCCTAATGGAAGGTTGATAGATTCTTTGGTGAACTAAGACCACATTTATAGAAGAATACAAAAATCATGACTGTGACACCATTGAAGAGATGGTGAAAAGGTCAATGAAGGTTGAACTGGAGTTCAAAGAGATATAGTGGTCCCATAGATTTAATTAAAATATGATATCAATGGAGCCATGTTTATGAATGAAATTTTATCATGAATATATAAGAAAGTAAGTTAAACACTACACATTCAAAAATTGTGGGAATAAGTTTTCAGGGAACTACCTGCTAAGGAGTGGGAAATTTTACAAGCGTGGAAGTTATGGTCATACTACTCGAAAATATCATAGTGAGGTGAAACCTCAACTTCTCAACACTAATGAAAAAAGGATGATGTTGTAGTCCCATATTGAAGTCCAATGCCTCATATGTAGAAAACATGGCCACTTTTACAATAAATAACCAAATCCGATGATAATAAAGGTGAATCACCATCAACCTCAACATAAACTATGGGAGAAAGGTCAAGATTTTCCTATAATGATAGATGATGTTGAATCTCTAAAAGATGTGGTGGAAGGCACTATAGTTGTTCTAACATATCAAAAAAGTACTTTGTTTGACTACAGTTCTATGAATTCCTTTATTTCCTCCATGTTAGAAAAGATTATAAAATCAATCCCTAAAATTCTATAAGTAGAGTTATCAATCAACACTCTTTTAGGGATTATCCAAGTATCAATAGTGTATATAAACTATAGTTTTTATATTGGAGGGCATAATCTCATTACAAATTTAGTAGTCATTATCATGTTGGAATTTGACATTATACTAGGTATGGACTAACTTTCTATGTATAATGATAATATCACCTACAGAATCAAGGAAATATTAGTATTCATGAATGGAAAACTTGCAGTTGTTTCCAAAGGAGACATATCACAAACTCAAATTTGTTTAAAATAACCTCCCATAGACTTATTTATGAATATGATCAGTGGAGATAACATGGAAATGAAAATATATTAATATAAAGTATCCCCATCATTCAAGAATACATTGATGTATTTCTTAAGGAGTTTCTTAGACCTCCCCTAGAAAGGGAGGTAGATTTATGCATTGAAATCATGCCTATATCAAAGACAATATCAAAGTCCCTGTAGAGAATGTAATGTGTGGAGCTGGAGGAATTAAAGAGACAACTCCTATATCTTTTTGATAAGGGGCATATCAGACCATGTGTGTCTCCTTGGGGAGAACCCATTCAATTTTTAAGAACAAGTACGGATCAATTCACTTATGAATTGACTATATAGAACCTAATAGGATCATAATGAATAAAAATTACCCTCTTCTATGAATTCATCATTTATTTGACCAGTTTCATGGAACTCCATTATTCTCCATGATTGATCTTCAATCTGGTTATCATCATATTACGGTGAAGAAAGAGGATATTACAAACACTAACTTCAGATCAAGATGTGAGTATTATGAGTTTGTTTTTATTCCCTACATCTCGAATAATTCCCCTATTATTTTTATAAATTTAAGTGGAATACAACCTTTAACTACTACCTTTATAATTCCATGGTAGTTTTTTTTGACGATATTTTGATATATTCCAAAATTATTGAGTATGAAGTTTATAAATGTGTTATATTGAAAACTATGCGGAAGGAGAGGATTTTTTGGATGTTTAGAAAATTTGAATTTTAGTTGCAACAAGATTATTTCGTGGGGAAAATTGTTGTCAATGAAGGAATTTCTGTTAACCCTTCTAAGATAAAGGTTGCAAAGGAGTGGCCTCATCATACAATAGTAATTGAGATTTATAGTATCCATGGTTTAGCAGGATAGAATAGGAGGGTTGTAAATATATTTTCACGATGTTCTACTACATTGAAAAAGTTTACTCTTAAAGGGTATTTTTTCATCAACATAAAATATTGTGAAGAGAGTTTCTAAGAGATGAAGAAGAGATTAGTTGTTGCAATTGTGTGAAATCTACCCTCTATCAGAGAAGGATTCATTATTTTTAGTGATTCATCTCTAAAAGGGACTAGATTCATCTTCATGCAAGATTACAAGGATATTTATTATGTATCTTGATAGCTGAAGCCTCATGAGAAGAATTATCGTACACATGGCCTGGAGCTAGATGCATTTGTTTTTTCCCTTGAAGATACAGAGACACTATCTTTATGGAGAGAAATTTGATATATAAATAAACCACCAAAGCATGAAGAATATTTTCCCATAAAATGAATTAAAAATGAGATTAAGGAGATGGTTGAAACTTCTTCAGGACTATGATTGTTCAATTTGTTATCTTCCTAGAAGATCAAACAAAGTCATTGATGCATTAAGTTGGAATGACCCTATTATGTTGGAATTGATGAGGATTCAAGGAGATCCATTGATCAAAGACCTAGTACAACTGGAAATGGGTATCGTAAGCTAAGTGACATCCTCAAGACTTTCCCAAATTCTTTATCAAACATTATTACTATAAAATATAAACAAATGTTTAATAGAAAATCCTTTATTACAGTAGAAGATAGGGGATGTGATTAATGGTATGTTTTCTCAGTTGAATATTGATCATGAATGTGTATTGAAATTTCATTCAAGGATATGTGTTTCATATATTCCATAAATAATGAGTGATCTAATGGATGAAGCACATCTATCTACATTCTCTATACATCATGGAAGCACTAAAATGTATATGGAAATCTGTGATCATTATTGGTGGGATAAAATGTAAAGGGAGAATGTTGACTACTCTACAAGGTTATTAGAGTGTCAACAAGTGATGAAAGAGGGAAATATTCCTAAAAGATTATCACAACCACTATCCATACCAATATATAACTAGGATAATATCACTATGGACATTATCCTTATTCTCTCAAAAACATCCAAAAGAAAAAATATGATTTATGATATAGTCGATCATCGAACCGAAACATAATATTTCATTTTTATTTGGGAATATTTATCTCTTTACCAAATTTCCAAGATATATATGAAGGAAGTGGTAAGGATGCATGGGGTACCAATCTCTGTCATATATGATCATGATCCAAGGTTCACATCAATTTTCTATAGAATTATTCAAAATGATTGGAGTATCGAAATGAATTTTAGTACAGACTATCACCCCCAATTGGATGGATAATCTGAAAGAACTGTTCAAACACTCGAGGAAATGTTGGGAATATGATCAATGTAATTTAATGGTGGATGGGATCACCATCTCCCATTAGTTGAGTTCTCATACAACAACAACATCAATTTTAATATTAAAATAGAACCCTATGAAGCTATATATTGGAAGTGATGTAGAAATACTACATGTTGGGATGAAGTCAGTAAGAAAAATATTCTTGGGAATGACCTTTTGAAATAGATGATAGAAAATTTTCATGACCCACAACAACACATAAAGGCTCTTCAGTGTTGGCTGATATACTATGCTGATAACCGTCAAAGGGAATTGGAGTTCGATGATGGGGGGAAATTTTTCCTTCAAATATAACCTTGGAAGAGAGTCACACATTTAGGGAAGAAAGGCAAGATTATCCCCAAGTACATTGGATTATATTAATTCATTGACTTTTTATGATCAGTGGACTATCTGCTTTCACGTTCTTCAAATTTAGCTCATATTCATGACGTATTCCTTGTATCTCTCTTGAGGAAATAAATACCTAACCATTCACATGTACTGAATCCTAAAATAGTATTACTGAATAATGGAAACTATTATGTGGAGTAGAATGTGGTGATCTTGGATCATATAGACAAGGATTCAGGGAACATGACTACCCACTTTGTCAAAGTGTTTTGGAGGATCAATAAATACGAAGAAGCATCGTGGGCTCTATAGGAGATAATGAGGTAGAATTACACACACCTTTTCTCAATTGAGAGACCAATATGAAATATTTTGGTACGAAATATATTAATGGGGAAGCTTTTAATGACCCGAACTTTTTGAATGATAATTATTTCATTAAAATGTGTGTTACATTATTTTGTACATAACAAAACTATATCATTTTAATAATGAATTGTGTTTAAATTAAAATGTCCCAATTATGATTGAACCATTAATTTAACATTGGAAAATTATGACAATTAGTCAAATTGACCATGGGGAACTATTATCTTGATAATAATTTTAATTTTATCATTATACTTTATAAGTAAAATTTGGACAATGGAAAATTATTAAGGAAGAAAGATTTGATGGCCTCAACTAGTAGAGTCGTTCTGTTTGTAGCCTATCAGTCAAAACATGGGAGGGTTGTCACTTACATGGGGGTTTCCCTTGACCATTCCAAGGATGAGATTCAACAAGTGAATCATGAATGAAGTCACCTATGATAGAAGTTCATGTTAATTGAAATTACCAATCAGTAGATGTTACCCAAGAAACCCCATGAGTCTACCTCCATTACAAACATTACTCTTAGGGTGTATGAAAGTGTAATAAAGGGTTTTTTAGTCCCTAGTTTAACTTTATTTTATAAAAAATTTTTTATTGAATCATTATGGTTTAAGAATATATTTTCTTAAAAATAAATATGATGAATTTGAAAAATTGATATTTTTTCTAACATAAATTATACCTTTCAGAAAAACATTTAATTATTATAATAAAATAATTTATTATGAAGAATTACTATATTAATGAAATAGTATTATTAAAATACTTTTATTTTAATTTAAATGAAATAATATTTTTTATTTTTTTCAAGAAAGTGAAATTTTACTATGCATTTTACTATACACTTTCAATTCGCTATTATTTTTAGTAAATATGGACTTTAATATTTAAAAAATAAAATTATTATATTTAGAAAATTATTATGATAAAAGAAACATCATTTTTCAAATCATAACGCTGAAATTATATTAGGGTGAATTTATGAGAATTTTCTAAAATACATTAATTTTTCATGAATAGTAAAAATACAGTTTGAGTTTTTCAGTATATTAATTCCTATAATAATATTGTAATAGATAATATAAAATTCTGGTAAGATATTTTGGATTAATATAACATAATAGTTTTTCCAATTTTCCAATACCATTGGGAAATACCAAGGGAAAGCCCATAGTTTTGTATTTACCACCGACAAGGTGTCTAAGGAAATTAATAAAAAAATCCTATTCTCTTAGTATAAATATCAACCCATTTCTCTATTTTATTTCACTCCCAATTAATCCTCCAAGAATTTATGATATCTATACCTTCCAATGATTCCTCCCAAGGTGTCTTCAAGCCCCCAAGGTCCCAATTCTCATGTTTTAGGAGTCACTCTTCAAGGTAAGATAAATCTAAACTTTTTTTTTCCATTCAAGTTCCATTTTTATGTGGTATGTATTTAATATTTCCAATATATTTTCTTATATCCAGTTATTAAATATATTTACTATATTAATAGTATTTTATTAATATTAAACCCTTTTCCCACTCCCATTTAACTATTTTATAAAACCATGTTTTATATTCTTTTGTTGCAGAACAATATTCTTAAAATTTCTCTATTTTTCATTGAAAATTTCACATTTTTTATTCTTGTTGTGAATACCCAAAACTATTTATTTTCTACGGGTATTCAAATATATTTCCAAATGATATTTTTTTATTCTGGTAATAATATATATGAATCCCAATTTCCATTTCCATGGGTTTAAAAAGACATAAATATCTAGTCTTTAATAACTTCTTAAAAATGACATGATTTTAATATGAAACCTATTTTTTATTCTGCATGGGTTATTTATGAAATTTTTTATTATGATATATGTAAACCAAATTAATTAGGAAATATTAAGGGTGCACCCTGATATCAATCCAATTCATTCAGTAAAGAATTTAATCTCAATAGATGACATGTTTTATGATACCTTGGTGAATAACCATGATAATTTTTATGACACCTCAGTGGTAAACCTAAGTGATATGCTTATGAAATTATAAAATAAATGTTTTAATTAAATTTATAACTTATGATTATTGTTCTTATATTTATGATATTCCTCATTATATTTTTTTCATGCCATAATGTTGTTCCTCATATTCTTATTAATTGTCCTAAGGACCATATGTAAACCATTTCCCTTGTTTTCCCTTATTAGGTTTTATGCTCACCATTTCCTTTTATCTATGTCCCTAGGATATATGATACTATAAATGTACTCAGGATTAACCTATGATGAATTTTTTATTGTTTATTAGAATAATTTAATATGTTTTCATGTTTTATATACCTTATTTACAAGAAACTAGAATGTAAAGGATCCTATGTTTGTAAAATTTAATGAAAACTATGTAATAAAAAGGTGAGATGCTATATATTCCATCCATTATCCTAGAATAAAAATAAATAGAATCATCTGGCCAAATTTTTCATTAAGAATCAACACACCAAATGAGTTACTACAATGTTGAGTAATAACAATTATCCACTGTTTCCATCAACATGGTAGTAACCATAACTAGAGAATTTCTATATGGTTCTGATGAGTGCATTCTTGATTGAGTTTATCACACACTTCTGAAATCATCTGAGCATCATAGGTTATTCCATCATATACTCATATAATTGGTGAATAAGGGCTTGGTAACACCACACCAACCTTTAAATAATGCACTATTAGCCTTGTTGATTCCTTAGAGTGAATCACTGATATATAATATGCTCGATGATAATAGCAGATCCAGTCATTTTGGTTTATATTGGGAATCCCATCACTATTAAACCATCTTAAAATTGGGATTGAAATTGGTGTCATTAATTATTAAGACAATTTTCCCTTAAAGCTGATAAGTCCATCGTTTCTAAGGAATAGATTGCCCAGCTATAGTGGGGAAATAAAAATCTCCTAAAAATAATTATGGAGATTCTTTGGAAATATATACCCATGGTGAAATACCATAATAATACGGTAAATACACCCTTACAGTGATGTACCCTACTATATAATATTAGGTCAATTTAATATTTTCACACTCCCATCTTGTGAAATTTAGACATCGTTCAAGATCAGTGACCACCTTGTAATCCCCAAGATTTTGGGAGTTATCTTTAATAGTGGGGACATTGTGGATGACTCGCTCTTAATTAGCTCCAAATCATCCACAAAATTGATCAAGATTAAGGTACCACCTTCCACATCTCAAATTAATCCATGTGAATAAGCTAAAAAGAACATGCGTTGAACAAGGGGTAAATAATGTTATCATCTATATTTTAATGATAGGAGAAGGAAGGTAAATTCCTTTGATCTATGTAAAGTCTCATGGTATTTTAAATTTACCTTGGATAATAATTTTATTGAGCTCATAATGGCTCATAATCCAAAGGATTAATATATGAGTTACCATTCAAATCACTTCACTAACCATCCATTATAACAATATACAATCAAGTGATGCTTCATCTTTAAGTATATCATTCATAAGTAGATAGAGGTGTGAATAATGGAGTCTTTAACACCTAAATCTATACTTAAACCATGTGAACACCCTGAGAAGAAAACACAAAGTTGGATAAAGAATCAGTGTCAGCCATCTCCCAATAATAGATAAAATATGGTCAATTCATTTAAAACTGAGCATATGACCACATATTTCACATTTTCCTTATATCATTACTTTATAATGATTTTGAATATATAGAGACACGAGGTGTAAGTCATGAAGGATTATCTTGGTTATTGTCCCTATCAATAACTTTTGGGACGTATTATTGAAATATTATTTGAATTCAAATATTTTCCACAAAATCGGATAGATGAATTTTTGATACAGTTAAATAACTGTAGGAATCATGCTATATTCATTTTATTGTCACTCCACCAAGAAGGAATCATTCTTGACAAATTATATAAAATAGAGGTCCTAGTAATTTTATATTAAAACTTAAGACACTAAATTCATTAGTTTATTATTCTAAATGTTACAACATATCGTCTTATCATTATGATATTAAATGTCATGACCAGAGTCTATTTGGTGTTACTTTAAACTACTCGGGCTTAGTATTTTTCACAAGATTCTTACCTTCCTTTCATATGGACATGTTGTGGGTCATACCCTCCCTTTTATATATAATGCTAATCTATATAAAACAATTAAATTGTACGGGTGTACTAGATAATGTTGACTTTAATTCAACAAACACACAATAGGAAAAGTCTATCTCACCTTATCATGGAACCAACACTTCATCCACATTAGGTTTCCTTCCTCCTCACATAATAAACCTTTCAATTCCATCATAAATTCACAATAAAAGAGTTATATCCACGAATAAAATGAAAATCTGCTATCCATATATAAGATTATGATCTGGATAAGAACTATTTTATAAGAACTTTTCATGGCTTGATACCCGTTATTATAGGGTACATAGTGATGTATGAATATCCAAACCAATCAGAAGATCAATCCCATATATACACACATTTTTTCTTGGAGATATATCCTTTATCCTCTTCTTGATGGGTTCACTCTCATTTCACTCCATCATTACTGAGTGATCATATGTTCCCATTATTTTCATGAATGATGTTTGTATTGATCCATTTTTTTCAAGATATTTAGTAATGTATTGACTATTTATTATAGACACAACCACAAATTTCAGTTTCATTCTAATGATCTGGCCCAAGATAGAACCCTAAAGTTTTTTTTTCTAATTTTGATCCTTTATAAAAATAAGAATAATTTTTTTTCCTATATATGATATACATTTATATAGGGAAATTTTTATAAAAATTATGATTGGTATGATTCATGTTACTAGATAATTCACAGTGACACCCAAAATCCATAAATTGGGGTTTGTATTAAAAATTGAAAACTCCCCCACTTTGTGTTGGTGTGTGACCCTTCACTCATATACATGCGTATTTTTTCCTTACTCAGCATTAAGATAAGTATCTTACAATTCATATATAAATTGGATCCTCCCAAAACCAATCACATGTCCATTCCTTATGACTCTAAACTATGGAACATTTAATCCTCATTGTATGGACTAAACTAAATGATTAATACTAATTAATTTTTTTCACTGATTCACAATAAAAACAGTCTTCTATTTTCTTTTTTTTCTTCCCCTAATCACAACTGACCTAATCATATTTTTTGGTTGATAACATCAATTACACACTCGAGATGCATCATACCCAAAAGTAGGGAGAATAAACTTCTTTCCACATGGATATAATATACATAGAAAAAAGTCCTTGTAAAATGATGTTAAACAATATGACATAACATCCTTTCTTTTGGATGTTCAAATCAGTAAAATTTCATCCTAGCTGTATGATGCTAATTGGAACATGCATGTATAGTGCATCCTGTAAGACCTTAAACTTCAAAAAGTGAAAAAATCTACATGGATAAGTTTCCTTACATGAGAGTTTTATCCATGTAAGGGCTCGACCAACACATGGGTATCAATTGTAATACTAGGGATGAATATGAAAATTACTATTCACTTTGACTTATGTGGTAATATTACGTTCCGTTTTTCTGGTCTCAATTCTATAATGCAACCATTTCACCGATCCCACATATGAGTAAGATATATATTAAGAGCCTTTGGATAAATATCATTGTATTTTATCCTTTCACTAGAACCATTCCCCCATTTTTGAGAATACACTCCAAGTGTTTGGTCCTTCATGATCACGAGAGGTTTTTTAATAAAATACTCTCCACTATAGTCTATGTATGAAAATTCCCCATGAAAAAAATTTATATTCTAGTTATTGTGTTCCCCCTCATCCACATTAGTTCCCTTAATAACCCTGTGTTAAAATGAGACCATATATTTATCTTGTGAATGAGTCAGATCATCTCAAATACCTTCAAACAATGTTCCTCATCATAAAAACATAAGTGGTATGAAGTTTCCTTCCCCTTCACATAACTTTAAACTGCATCAAATATGTCCTTATTGGATGAAATTAAATTATACAACACATGTTCTCACTACAAGAAGTTAAAATATATGAAAATGGACCAAATTGTATAAGCTGAAGTGACATGAAACCTTGGTCTAATATGGATGACTTCAAAACTTTTTATTATTTCCCAACTTATTGAGCATAATTATCAACTTATATAAAGGTAATAACCATATAAGAAATCACAATGCACAATTTCTTCTACATATTCCCTTGTACTAGAATATAAAAAATGTCTCTACACATGAGATAAATCTATTTTATTGATTATATTTTAATAAATAATTATTATTTTATTACTATATTCCTGGGATATGTAGTGATTCATGGTTTAATAATTATAGGCCCACACATAGTTTCCACATCCAAATTTTGACACAGGCACAAGATGTGGAACTAAATGACACATGGGTTGTCAAGTATGACCATAAAAAACTATATAAGTTAATCAATATGACCTTAATAAATTAAGAAGATCATCTAATTACATATTTTCCCCCAATACATTTCTTGTGAGGTTTAGTTTACTCTCTTATTTAATCAATATTCATTCATGATACCTAAATAGCTTGTCCTGTAGATGATGGTATTCCCATAAAATATTCTAAAAACATTTGGAAATAACCTCTCACACCCAAATGAATTTATACATTTTTATTTTTAAATCATTGGACATCTTGAATAGAGGAACCTATCTTAAAATCCATGAATCAAGAGTAAATACTCTTAGTTTCACATCCCATAGATACATTGGTAATATCAATTATAATTGATCTAAATAGAACCCTTTAAGAATTGTTGGTGAAAAACACCACCACCTATGAGACTATGAAGTAAACCCTAGGAGATGTTTGGGTCCCAGAGGAAAGGTCCTCTTTTAATATCCACATATGAATCCTTGATGACATGGAACAAGATTCAACCATTAATAATGATCCAAGAAATTCCTAAAAATCATTATTCCATCATCCACTAATCATAAATTTTAAGATGTGATTTACTTCATCGATATTCCCGTTTTTTAAATGGATTAATAATTTTATTGTGTCTCATTCCCTAAAATTCAGCAGCTACCCTAAAAAAGGCTCCATGTCGCATGAGAAAAAATTGCTAAATTATTTGGTCCACCTTCAATGAAATAACCCTACTCAGATAGGCATATTCGATGAGATTAACTATTCTTACATACGAGTTAGATATACATTAGTACCCCAACATATGGTTCTTTATTCATAATCTTTTGAATGAATGAAAATCTCACCCTCCAAATTTAAACACCTCCCACTAATGCAAGGTTTCTAAAAGCACACTTTTCATAATATTTATGTTTGTTAAAAACACCCTAGTCACATGATGTTAAACCATATGAAATTTATCCTATCCATATAAGGATTAAAATTATTATAATTAGGTACTTATTGAATGACCATGAACTGTAGAACATATAATTCCTTATCACATGATGTTAAAATTCACTACATATGGTCCATCATACAAGATATTCAACTACATAGAGTGTAAAATCTTGCAGAGACTTAAGATTAACATGAACATAATGCATTCCTAGGTTATAACTCTCAATTCATGGTTTGTTTCCACTAGTTTTCATGTACTACAATACAAAAAATTCCACCGTTCCTTGCATATAAGCTAGAAATTTAGATAAATTTTATTTAATAACACTATTTGAGAATTGAATATTATACCATGGGATATGAAGTGTTGCATGGAACTCCAATACCAGGCCCAAACGTGGGATCATATCTCATTCTCCAATCCCTGAATCATGACCTTAAAACTATCTGCACCTCTCAGTGAGGCAGTTTATACCTACATTGGGATCATAACTCATGTTAGGTTTTGTCATTCAATTTCTAGATATACTATATTACCCGTGAATGAATCTAGTAAGACCTTGAACTCCAAACCCAATGGTCTCAATTGGTAGAAACTAAAATGAGAATAAAAAAAGAAACAAATATTATAGGGCCCGCAATATGACCCTATTTAAAAGACAACATATGGTCTCTATAACCTAGATGTTTAGAAAAAGTTAGAGTAGATCTTCCTTTCCACTATCATGTGAATTTAATAAATTCCATGGGTACATTGTCCTTAACAACAAGTACATCTATTCAGATTTTTTAGATCACCCATTTAAGTGATTTTATACTCAATAATTTCTTATTATATCCATTAATCACTAGAAGTTTTTTAATACATGGTGCTGTAACCTTTAGGGAGAGAGAAACTATACTGAATATTCTTTTCCCTATAAAACTACTTTAGATCATTGATGAAACAATCATCACAAACCCTATTACTTGCGTGAAGATACTCCTATTAGAATACAATACCTTGAGTTTATTATTCCTATTTGTTATCCATATCATATAAATATTGGTAGCAAGGATTGATTGATCTAAATGGACCCCACTAGGAATTGATAGTGAATAATAGAGATGCCATTGAGCCTTGAAGTAACCCGTAGGTAATATTTTGTTCATAGGAGAAAGGCCCCCTAATAACATGAGCTATTTCTTCATAACATGTCACTAGTTTCAAATATTACTAATGTTCATCCTACTCCCCCCTCTTATTATTTTCAAATCAGACAGAAATTATTATATTATTATTTACACATTCCACAAAAAAAATCAAGTGAATTTAAATACTTGATATGTTACACATTCATGAACCATTCCCACTAAAAAAGTAATATTATGAAATTAAATTAGTATTCTACTTCACATATTGATGTTCTTGTAATATATCAGGTTTTTAATGGGTTTAAAATAATTAACCTACATTAATTTTTGAGTTGATGGTCAGACAAAAAATTTATTCTGATCTTCAAAACCTATTTTTAGTAGTTTTAATGAATAAATTCATAGTTTATAGATAGAGGTTAGGGATTTATAAGTTATATGGATTATCATATGGGTTTCAGGTATGTCAAACCTCATAAACTCAATTTCAGGAAAAATTATATAGATACACACAAAAATATTTAACCACACAGCCTCCTAAGAGTAACCGTGTGGCCCGCCTATAGAGCTAGACATGGTTTGTAAAAACATTTGAGTGGTGTTTTCATGATCATGTGATACCATTTTAATTTTTAATAGAGGTCTTACACATGGTTTTCACATGGACTAGAAAACCATTCACACAGACAGTGCATGTATGGTGCTTGGATAGTGAGCAATGCATGATTTTCCAAACTGTGCAGTAACCAAGCGGCCTTTAAAAGATGAAAAAATAATCCTTTTCTATTTAGTTAATTTATAAATATCGTCCTATTTTCATCCCCCTTGTAAATATTTATCCTCTAGCTTTTGTGGACCAATTTTATACCTATCTTAAGGCTTTCAGCCTTTGACCTCGATTGAGATCCAATTCAAGATCCATTGGTGGCTACAAATTAGTCTCGATAAGGCCATACATCTGTTAACTTATTTTCTATGTTTATATCCTAACATATAATTATAAATCGGCTGAATAACATTCACAATATTTTTAGGGAATTCATACAAACACGGATTTCTATCGTTTCATCATGATTTAGAGGCTGATATCAGAAGATCAATCACTTATTAATATAAGGTAGGTGCTTCCAAGATTTCACCTTAATTTTCAATGTATTTTGTGGGTGATTATAAATACACCCATTTTGGCTATTTGAGTGAGACCCTAATTAATTAATTTATTATTTTAAATTTCGTGATTGATGATATGAGATTCCTATGGGAATTTTCTCACTTCATAAAAAATTGTTAATCTGTGTAAGGGGATTAGGAAAACAGGGAATATTAAATAAAGTGTGTATTTTTTGAACCAATTAAATTGTTTATATTGACTATTTGAGTTCCATTGGAATGTAATATGATTGTACTGATTATTGAGGTGATGTTGATCACTTGGATTATGTTGAAATGTTTTTCAGACTGAGGGCATGGTATGAAACACATGTAGTGATGCTGATCAGTAGGTTGATGAAATATGGTAATCATGATTGAGGTGAAGAGGTCATTAGGATACTGGCATGGACCATGTGATATATGATCATGATTACTATCATGATTAGTTATATGGTCGCATTAGAATAAGGTTCTGATTATGTGGCTTATATTGTTGTTGAATTTACTCATGTCATGTTGGTTGACATGACATTGGAGTCATGTACACACAAATAGTACTCAATTGAGGTGGTGTTAAAAAATTTGTTGTGGGTGTAGGCCCCTGTATATTATTAAAATTAGGGGATGGTGTTGAACATCATATATTTTTAGGGTTCTCATCGTATAAAGCTATGTGAATAGTGATGGACCAATGAGAGATGGTGATAAGTCCCTTGGTTGGGGGATGATGCTTGATGTGATAATTGTTGCCATGGTACAAGATTATGGGAGGAAAGATGTCACCATGCCTTAAGAAAAACTATATTGTGCTGATGATGATTATATATTGGAGAATGGATATTACCGTGCCTCGGAACATCAGGCTTAGATACAAATGTGATTTTTGAACTCAGGTCTGAGTGACCAATGACTTGATTGAGCATTCCATTTTGATGTTGGTCAGATGATGATGGAACATACATTTTTGGATAGAATAAGGTGTTAGGGTATACATTTATGAGAGGTTCCAAGTGATCTCCTGTTAAGATATTTGTTAGGGGATTACTTGGTCACTAATCCCAGAGTTCTCTCCACTGTATATATATATATATAGTTATGTATTGTATTATAAATATATATATATTTGTGTTCAAATTATCTAAGATTATGATGTTTTCCAAACCAGGCAACTCTTCCTTGTTGATATTGAGAATAAAAGAAGTGGGTTATTAATTATATGTGTGTACAATGACTTTTATATATATTCTGTATAAACCCACATATTTATGGATGTAAGATAAGAACATTTTGGTGGTAGAATACTGAGTTCATACCCACTCCATACAATGACCACTTGGGATGCATGTATACTTTATCTATCGAAAAATTAGTCAAGGGATCAGGTTTGGGAGCTAGAAATTAGTGATTAAAGTTGTACCACATGGCATAGTATTTGTGTCCGTGGGACATAGTGGTTACTCTTCATCAAGCTGGAGTCTCTTTTAAAATTATTTATTCTTTTTATATTTATGTTCTAATATGGCAATCATTATAAAATCTTGTTTATCTACCATTTAAAACATTCTATAACATGTGTCTAATTTTAATATTATTTTTTACTTGGGGTTTTTTAAGAGTGATACTTCTATTTATTGTGCTTATATTGAGTCTTATTGTTATTTTTGTTGAGTATGGACATTCATAAAATTGATCTATACAACAATTAACACTTACTATCATCACCACCTATGGTTATAGTCTTCAAACTCTCTCTAAATCATAACATCAATTCTAGCTGGTGACCTTTGGAATATGGTGAGGCGCGCCTACGGCCTAGTGGAAAACTGGCCCAATGTAGTGTTTGAGTGTAAAATCAGATTGGGACACTACAATTAATTTACTATAAAGTCTTAAATGCCTCAAGTTGATATAATTATCAAGGACATTTTTTTTATTTGATATACTCTTCTTGGAACATGCTTGTTTAATACTTGGTCCTCATCACGTGAACTTAAATAACATGTGTCAACGATCTAAGCATCACAACCATAAACTAAATGACTCTTTCTATGAAATAGTATATAATAGAAATGATATATTCATTCATGTTTGGTTTTTAATTTACCATTATAGATAGACTATCCAACACATTTGGTCATATCTATTCAAAATTTTACTATAATAATATTTGGTCAAATATATTAGACATAAAACATTATAGAACCCTGGTTTAAGCACTATATCCTTAAACTATGTGCACCATACCCTATTGAATTCAATATTTTTGAAATTAGGATATAATTCAAACAAGGTTTTATTTGTCTAATTTCCCGACATATCACCTCATCCATTAGTCAAAGCTGTTTGGCCTTAAACATGAGAAACATTGGTCTGACATGAAAGGACTTAAAATATAAATATAAAAAGATAGAGTAATTTCATGGTTGAAAAACTATTGATGTTTGGATAGAAAAAAATACGAGTCTCCTCTAATTAGGAATCCAACACTCATAACTTAGAAAAATATTAACCATAAAAAAGGATCAAATTTTTTTCAAGATGATAACCAAGAGAGGGAGATCTGAAAAAAGACAAGTTATTGCTTAAAAAGCCTCTCCATCACTAGATTGGGTAACTGTGAGGGTGAAGATTAAAAGACATTTAGATTTTGGGGATTGACATCTGGTCCAATATAAAATATACTAATTATATCTAGGTTCATCTACATAGCCAAAAGTTAGGGAACCATTCTATTATAAGGGAATATATTCCTTTTCATATGAATTAGAATTTCATGATATATGGTATTTAATTCATGAACCTTAAAATAATAAAGTGTTTTGTGTTATATAACATAATATTTTCACATGAGATATAAATCAATGTAGGAGATAAACATCATTTTGTTCTGTATCCATGGTCCTATTATAGTATGAAAATGCCCACTTTTCTAGTAAGATCCCCCCATCCACAATAGATCCTCTGGAATATATAAATTAACCAAGATGATATTATGGATTATCCAATGAACATGAAATAGATAAACATTAAGAGAATAAAAAAATTCATTATTTCTAGTCTTATAGGATATGGAGCGACATCCAGATATCCTATCTTGGATATGGTAGTATATACTTTTTTCAAACCTTCCATTGGTTTTCATAGAATTTGAACATTTTACTAACTCATGATATAAAAATCATTGAGTTTATTATTACACATGACATAACCATAAAATATTATAGTTAATATCCTCTAGTTTGTAAGCATCCTGTCACTAGTGAGTTAGTTTCAAACCCCACCAGATGAACATGTGATGCAGAAAAGTTCCCTATTATACCTTTGGAATTATATGATTTTCATTCCAAATGAATATATTCTAATGGGTAATTTTTTTTGGAATCAATAGAATAATTTTATACATTTTTACACTAAATCCTGGAAAAAATACTCACTTAGACAATATAATTTGAGTTTGATAAGAAAAGTATCTCCATTATCAAACAAGAATCATATAGAATTCCCATGTCTCGCATGGCTGTTCTTAACTTGAGGTGTGTATATCCTTCAAAAATTCACTCAATAAAATTATTAGGAAGTGATAACCCCCACTAGGATTTGGAAGTTGATGTCACCGACTACCACCAAAAAGGTTTACAAAGACTCGAATCCCATTTTAGGATCTTCCAAGCACTTTTTGACTTTAAAAAACACCTAATATTGGGTAAACATATAGCTCAGGGTGTATTTCCATTTATAGGACTAATTTTATGGTGGTTGATCCCAAAAAGACCTATGGATCAAAAATTAAAACCATTTTATGCCAATACTTATATATATATTATGAAAATTTGGAAATGGGAAATTCCCATTCAATGATTTTTCAGACTATTAATTTTTTATATAAATCACACACCTATCCCATAGACTATGTAAGATCCCCATGTGATAAAATCGTCATTGGTAGACCAAAAGAGGGTATCTCACATGACCATGAGGTATCGATTTCTTTCACATAATGTTCTTTTCTCCCATGGAGTATGTGATTATTTAGAAAACTATGATAAACCCCTTGTTTATGGATGAGAGGAATAATTCTCACCACGGAAACATATAATCCATACATGACCTCCCATTTAGGTTAGGATTTTTTATTTTCTACATATAAATACATCGTACCTACCTCAATGTAGGGGACCCTCACATGAGATATGGACAAGGAAACTGATCTTGGGGGAAACCATTCAACTTTTGACCAAATCCTCTAATAATTATAAAGTTAAAAAGGAAATCCTCCCATAAAATCTCCTTATGAGAGAATGATTATGAAGGTCCTCTTCATGATGAGATAATGAGAAAAGTATATGAAAATCCTTCCACGAGTTCTCTTTTTGGGCCAATAACATATTGGAAATCACACAATGCCATTACAAAGAGGCCATCACACACATGCCATACCATAACGACCATCACACAAAGCCATCACATGGAGGGAATCACCAAGAGGACATCACATAGAGCCATCATGTTTAGGCCATAACATGGATATATCATTCAAAGACCATTACATAGAGGCCATCATGAGGATCTATCATGTAGATCCATCCTGTAGAGCCATCACACATAGACCATCATGTGGAGCCATATTACCGGGACTCCCTTTCATGGACTCCCTATTAAGGAACCCTAAATCCTTATGAAGTCTAATTTCCATTGAGTAACATACCATGGATCCCACTAGTACAAACTATAGAGGATCCTCCCATACACTGATGGTTGAGATTAGTGACCTAATTTGACCCCGAGTCTTGGGCCTGGCCTCTTCACTTCAACCACTAACCCCCCATGAGAAATTGAGATTTACAATATGAAAATTTTAGGCTGGGCTAGACCAGATTCAATTTCTAATTCCTATAACCCCAACCACTATAATATAAATATTTTTTTTGAGTTGGGACACTCCTAATGACTTCCCTAAATTCCATGAGTCACGATACTTCTCATTGTTTTCATATTTACCATGTGGTGAGATAATCCTCAAGTATTATTAATTGATAGTACTAATCTTACACTTAAATTAATGAGTCATATATAAAAAACATGATTCTTTTCCTAGGTATAATCCCTAACCATTCCTTCACATATATTTTCCATTACTAACAGATAGGACAAACAATGATGGGCCTCCTCTTGGGTGCAAGCCCCAAACCTACCTCAACGGGTAAGACCAATGCATAAGATCCACATAGTTTCCTATTATCACACATCTTATGAAACACCTATCCCATATAGGAAGCATAAATGCATAATCCCATATCGATCCCTAGTTGTACACTCTCATGAAATACAATTGATATTTTTTTATCTCTTATTTCTCACACTGAGCATGATTCACATGGAATTATAGGATTGCATGATCATTTCATTAGTATAATTGAGATACACAATAGGAATCTGCTTCAAGATATGGTTGTGTGACTCTAAATTGTATATCACATGTCCTTACCATAAAATGTTAAACAACATGGATATGTCTTGTCATAGCACCGTAAATAGTGCATCTCAAACTATGAGGGATTTGATTCCCCTTAACTAGGATACATAATACGTCTCTTTGAGGTCTAAACTCAATATACTAAAACATTAATTTTCAATTATTTGATAATTATATGATAATACACTCTTTCTATATACCTTTAGTTGAGATACTCTTATTGGTTTCCTCACATTCCAAGAGTTTATATATTTCTCATAGTTCCCTTATATGAACCTAGAGTTTTGATGCCCCTCTTAGTTTCCTCAAACACACATCGAGTCGAGATACCCCTCTTTATTTATATAATATGGGATTCCTATTTGGAGTCATACCAAAATTATTCTAGACACCTCCTTATGATAATGAGTTCAAGGCCAATCATACTTCAAAAAATTTGTACCATGGATTCCTCTTGTGATGATCAAGAGATGATCCACACCCTCTCTTATGTAGTTTCCATAAAAATGGATAATCAAAAATGGTAAACCATGTTTCAGTCCCTCAACTAAAATTTCTAAGCACCTTTCATCACGTTATCCACTTTTTATGACTTTAAACTCCTTATAGGTGCTATTGACCACATTAAATTAACAGTAACATCCCTTTGTCAGGGATGTATGACCCTAATATTCACCATATCAGTCCTGGTCACACATCTATAAATGGTACAAAATATAACATTAAGTGTTATAGAAACACATGGGTTTTGATAATTTCATAAGGATACATAGGAAGCCCCTATCCTAGGACTAATACCAACACCATAAAAACATAACACCTCCTAGATTAAGATAGATTTGAGAGTTCCCAACAATATTTATTTAAATAAAAACATCAAAAACTAATTATATAAATTTTGAGAAACTCTAATAAACAAAGATTTTCACATGTCTTCTAGTCTTTAACTAGATCATTGGAATATTGGTAACCATGCCTATTTTGGGGTTTAGAAATGATTCATGAAAACATCATAAATCTATAATATAGACTAAGAGTAAGAAAAAAATCCCCTTATAAAGGCGTGATGATCCTTACCTCCCACTGTCTTGACCAACACACATTCTAAGGTGTTACAAGTAAAGTCCTAGTTAGAGACTACCTCTTAAAATTAGGTTCACCCAAACTCATTGTAGGGATGATGTGATCACACTTCATAGTATCCATATGAAAGAACGTGTGTTTAGATTGTCATTCAGTACAACATGCATTTTTTTTACAATGTTGGGTTTATTTATGATCTATTTAATTTGTTATCTCATTTTAATTTTTAACTAATGAATATTTTATTTATACTATTTTTAATATATTTTTACTTTTTATAATTATATTTATTTGAATTTAAATTTTCTTATGATTTAACTTTTTAAATTTTTTTCATTTTTTACGACTACTATTCAACCACTCTTGTTTCTTCCACACAAATGTATTTTGAGAAAACACTCCATAGTTCCTTTGTTAGAGAAATAATGTTGATATTTCATTCCCAAAAAAGAAAAACATTTATATTCTACTACATTATTTAATGAACTATTAATAATTTCCCCCTTAGTTATGAAAGGTGTATCCATCATAGGTAATTTAGTTTTTTATTCCTTTTAGATATATTCTCTTATAGAATTTACATATATACTTTAGATATTATTGTTTTTTTATTTGGTTCTTGATTAATTTTTTTCAATATTTATTCATATTCTAGTAGTGAGATCATAAATAATGTGAAAATTTTCTAACTTCCTTTCCCCTTCAACAATTTTTTTTTAGTAATTCTCAGGTCTCCTTCTTTAGGAAGCCTCTCATGAAATTAAAATTATTCTTTATTATCATTGATTCATACCACTATACCAACCCATTTTTTCCCCAAAAATTTCTACATTTTTATATTCTAATTTACCAAATTAGTACACACACTCTTGGAATGATTATAATAGTAAACGGTGAACCATTTACCCAATAATAGAACCTGCCTTTCTTATTTGGTGTAGAATATTTCATAACCTTCTTGGGAATATTTCATTGAAAATTTCTGTTATCTAATATCCCAAGGTAAAATCACTTTTACTTATTCATTATTTTTTATATAAATTTAATTATATTCTTCCGATAGATGAATTTTTCACTTGATTAGATAATTTAAATAATAATTATTTATTATAATGACTACCTTAAAAGAATTATTATGAATTTCAATTAATATAAAACTTTCTTCACAATCTATTGTAATCATATCAATATTCATCTCATGAGTTTTATATATCTTTTTATTCTATTACCATTTATTATCAAGATCCTTTATCCTTTTAGAATTGGTCTCTAACTTATCATTCTTAACATAAATTATAGATATTAGTTTTTATTTCAATTGATGGATTTTATCTTAAGGACCTTTATTGGCCAGATGATTTACTTAATCAAAATTTAAAAATTCCATCTAAAATTTTGGGAACTTTTCTTCAAAACTCACATTCTTAGAACTTTTGAACTAAAATTTATGGGTGATATTTATACACATCAAAACCATTTGTTCTAGTGCTTCCTCTAACCTTATATATTATTCATTAATTTTTATGATATCTTCCAAACTTTTATCTAAAATTATAAGAAATAAAAGAGACAATTTGTTTTAAAAAATTCCCCCATATTCATTTCTAAATGGCAAATTAATCATCTAGTGATTCATTAGGAACATGGTATTTACCACTTGTAATAGGTTTATCCATAAAAAATTTATGATAATAAATTTCTTTTAACACTTCTTCAACAAATTATAGGGGTAGAATTTCTATCCATCATCTCACAAGTATAATTTTCCACTAGATCATACCCACCCTTGATAAATATGTTTTCATTATGATTATATCAAGTGAAGTTTAGAGTTTAATGATATTCATATAATAGGGATTTCTTATCATCAATGGATGAATTGGAATCTTCAATTGGAAATATTTCAACATATATTATAGAAATTTTTCTAGTATTATTACCTTTAATTAGGGGAGAATATTTCTATTCATATATATTTTATAATACTTACCTAGATTTATTTTATTCTTTTTACTTCTTATTCAATAATATATAGGTTCATATTTCCTTCAAATTTACTCTAATGGGGTGCTCACCAGAATCATTAAATCAGAAATCTATAATTTTTTCACTAGAAGAGTAACCCATAATAGAAATAGTTGAAAATTATATCATAGTTAAATAATAGTTCTATAATATCATTTGTCATTCCCATTGGATCAGGGCTTCCACACTTTTAGGGTGGGGGGGGGGTATGAATCAGTGTGGCTAAAAAATTACCAATTAAACCAATTTATTTTTTACCTACTCACCTATTAGAATAAATGGATCTTAAACTCCCATATGAAACTCATTCTTTCATGCATGTATGAAATATAAAAACATGAAATGCCATAAAAAATATATATTATAAATGTTCAATTGTAATGTTTGAACAAGTCCTTAAGGTATGATAGTTGTTATTCCAGAAACATTTTTGACCTTTTATTATTATAAACAACCAAGGGAAAGTGAATTTCCTTGAATCCCCATTCATTGTACAGACTATATTGCAATACCAAAAACCAATCAACATAAAAATTAACCACTTATAGTTATTCATGGTAAATGGAACCAAAAAGGTCCTATTTTTATGTCCATATTCAGCTAGGTCCTATTAAATAAAGATAAAAAGTATTATAATGATTCTCCACAACAAAAAGTAGATCTGATCAAGTTTAATAGTTTTAGAAATATTCTTGTGACTTCCTCTCTTCTTATTCTCTTTGAAAATTGACACTTGAGATATTAAATAGTCATATCTTCAATATCTCACATATACATAGTTTTATTTAAACCATAATGTATTTAAATATGTATGTTAGTACCTTTTTTTTCCACATAAAATCATATTCTACATTATAGAATCATCAATAATCACCTATATATTTCACACATATATAATTAAATATGAAAATATAGAAGAAATGTGGGATTAATATATTTTAAACTAAATAAAACATATATTTTAATTACAATATCCTAAAATATCAATCAAGTATTTTACCACATGAACTAGTAAATGATATATTTTAATACAAGTTGACATATTATCTATGAATCTCCTCAAATCCTAATGTATTTCTTTTCGGTGATCTTCCAAAAAGATATCTTATTATATTTACCAACTACATACTCTCATTAAAATAAGATTATGATTAAAAAATTCATCTCATAGTGTAATATCCATGTTCAAATCACAATATTGATCTTATAATGAGTCACAACATAATAAAAAAAAATATAATTAATCACTAAAGTATGATATGACAACACATTTTTAATGTTACATTTCTCTTAAAAAATCCATTTAATCTAAAATAGAATTCAATAAGATCTTACATATATATTTAAATACTTATGTTACCCTTACACATCATTATATTATATCTTACATGTTCCAAATATGATCTTTTTTATTGTATGGAATATCAACAATTAAGCATATGTACCCTCCAAATTAATATTACATAAATTTTGAATATTTGGATTTGATATTACAATCACTAGATTAATATTACATATTATTTGAGTTATTATTACATATAAAAGTATATTTTTAGGATTAATATTATTCATTCCAACAATTTTTCAATTCTACTTCTATGAGACCACACACATAATGTAACGCCCCGACCCCAGCTACCCAGAGTCGGTGCATTACTTCGTAACATTGGAATGATCACAAAAGATCAAGTCTCGAAAGACCGATTAGTTTAGTAGCCTTGGAAACACTAGATACATTCATAAGTGTTACATTACAACATAAAGTGAAAAACTAATAACAAAGTCTTCAAAGTTCACACTCATATCCTCTTCTGACTATCCCTGCAGGTCATTCATAAAATACTTCTTCACATCCTGGAAAATATTAAAACATTGAAAGGGGTGAGCTCAGATGCTCAGTAAGGATAACAATATTGCAGAAGCTTTCATAAATAAACATTAACTTTTAAGGCAATGTATAACTAAAACAAAAGCCTTTTAAACATGAACTTCAACATAATATGGCAAAAGTAAAATGAGATAATGCCATTTACTTATTCACATGGATATTCTACTGGTCGAATAATCACATGCAATATCAATAACCACTTTCATAATGATGGAATGCATAATGCCAGACTATCATAACCACATAGTCAAGGCCTCGTTCCAAGACCACAAATAAGATTTTGTCAAGGCCTCGTACCAAGACACTAGTTTGTCTCATGAGACCTGCCGATGCATCGAGGAGCTATAGCGGGCTCCACCCATCACTTATTAAGTCCAATGAATTCCTCATATGAATAGGTTTAAGCAAATCATAAACCATAACACAATATTATCACATAAAACATGCATAAAGGAAACATAACATTTCCACATTTCAATCACAAGATATCAATACAACACATTGATATAATAAAAACTCTTTAAAAACCATTTTAAATACCAAAAATAAAAGAAAGTTAAAACTTTGTATTTATTTTTCATTAAAAAAAATGATGGCTTGTAGAGGAAGCCGAAACTCAAATAATGGTCACGGCGGCGGAGAAGTCATTGTCGCAGCATATGTACGGAAAGAAAAACATTCCATTTTTGTCATTTAGTAAAACGCTTCGTATAAAAAGATTCCTTTTGACTAAACGTAAAAGTCAAAGGGGTTTATACCCCGCATAAAAGAAAGTTGTGTATAAAACCAAATATGCATCAATGAAAGGATATTGAGACGAAGTCCTTAAAAAGATCATTTTTTAAAATAAAATAGATCTATTATGTGTATTCACTATAGGTACACATGAAGAAAGTAAAAATACAAAATAGGACATAATAATATCATGGCATAATTTGAAAGTAGGAGATTAACCCAAAGAATGGAAGTTGGGTTAAGAAATTCCCTTACAAAGGTCATTTTTTTAAATAAAATAGATCTTTTATGTGTATTCACTATAATTACACATAAATAAAGTACAAATACAAGATAATACATAATAATATCATGACATAATTTGAAAGTAGGAGATTAACCCAAAGAATGGAAGTTGGGTTAAGAAATTCCCTTACAAAGGTCATTTTTTTAAATAAAATAGATCTTTTATGTGTATTAACTATAAGTACACATAAATAAAGTACAAATACAAGATAATACATAATAATATCATGACATAATTTGAAAGTAGGATATTAACCCAAAGAATGGAAGTTGGGTTAAGAAATTCCCTTACCTCGTGTCTGACTTGACTCGACCGTTCTTTAACATCCTGAATAATAAACTAGACTTAATTTCTATTTACTTAAGAACCTTTTTGATGTTCATTATTCCATTTATATCACTTATTACCACGTTATGAACATTATTTAATTATTTAAGTTAATAACGATCGTTTTGTCGATCTTTGGTACTTGAGTCAAAAATAAACTTCTTATAATTACAAGTTGTTCATGTGGTGAAATATCCATTATATCCAGAATTATATTCATGATGTAGATATCATATATATCATATATATACAGTATATACATTCATTCATAATGTCACGTAACATTTAGGGGTAAGAAATGAAATGCACCGTTCATGGAGACGGTAAGCCGTACGTACGCATGAACGCTACTTTCATTTCTATTTCATATTTAATGGAATGAAATCATAATTATATAAAGGTATAATATAGTTCCAGTATAATATAGTGTATAATACCATTTACTCCATCCTTTATACATCCCACATATGGCATTAATGATTCAAATCACTTTGAGGGGGCGGTAGTCCGCACTTCCTAAAATGAAATTATCTCGTTTTACCCATAATGGAAATCATAAAGTATGCCATAAATGAGAAATACATAAGCATAAGTAAAACATAAACATATTATAAATCATATATAAAAATAGTTACATCTTAATGGCCACCTTTGAAGGTGTTATATGAGTGTTGAACAATCATCGTTTCGTGAGGCAGAAATTCGCCATCCACAGAAACCGTATGTTCTTTAACCATTAGACGAAGGTGTGTGTAAGTGTAAACCAAATACTTATCATAACAACATCCTAGTATATTTTAGATACTGGTGTTGTTACAAAATAAAGGAATGAAAAGAGTTTAGGGGGTTGGAGAAGAAAAATAAAACAAAACAACATTAGAGAAGACATTACCTCAAAATCGGGTAACTCTTTTTGATTTGAGCCAAAGGCTTCCTTGGGAAGCGTTCTGCCCAAAGTTAGGATTCTAGGAGTAAGAGGGGGAAGTTGGGAGAGTATTTGGGAATAGGTTGGCCGAGCCAAATGGCTTGAAGGTGTGAATAAGGTGGGAGAGGTGGGGGCCTTTTATAAGTGGAGAGGAGGGGCTCTTTTGGAAAGTTTGAAATTTTACATTATTATACAATGATTTTCGGATTATAAAGGTCCCAAACTTATATAATTCTTGGATATGGTGATAAGGGTTCTAAATATCCACATCCAACAGGCTTTGGACAAGTGTAAGCCTTGGATTTTGCATTATCTTCTCATTTTATTTAAATCGTTAAATAATGAGGTCATCGCTGCATCATAATGATGTCAAAATAATTTAATTTATTTAATGTCTAAAAATTATAAAACAAATACTATGATTTAGGAAATATTTTTAGCTTTCTAATGAATATTTATAGTCAAAATTTGGACTTGTGTAACCCCACTTAAAAACTATTTTAGTAAAACAACTCATGTTTGTGTCAATTTAATTTTAACATTAAATAAATATATATTAATGTCATTTTCCAACCAAAGTGGCTCCATGGGGTCCCCAAGTTGACCCATGGGTTTTCTTGTTCGGCCATGACTCATACAATAGGATTAGGACAAGTGTCAAGCTCATATCATATAATTAAAACAATGTTTTTACCTTAAACTACACTAATTACCTCTAATCGCGATTAAGAACTTAAAAGTTACTATTCACCAAAAAATTATTTTAATCTCATTGAACCACATTTTACTTCTTAATGACAACCATGTATGTCGTATTTTTGAAAATCAAATCACAGAAGTGGTAATATTTCATTTAAACGAAAAATCAGTTATTTAACTACCACTTAGTGGTTTCACTATTCATCAAAAATTGAAGTTTTTCAGAACAATGCCAAAATTTCACCCTAAGCTATAACTGATATTCCGAATTCAAAAATGATGTCTATTTTAAAAAATTCCCAACATATAAGTTGCATTAATTAATTTTATAATTAATTCTCGCTGTCACAACAAATAGCGTGTTTTTAAGAAACAATTTATATCAAAAGATTGGCAATTGTTTATGTCCAATTTCAATGTTAAATTAATTCTAATGACCACCATTGGATAAAATGGTAAAAATATATTCTAATTATACTTTAAAACCACCAAATAGTATAATTTATCACTATAAATTATTTTGATTAAAAAAGTTGTTTTTAAGTATTTTTCACTATTCATAAAAAATTAGAAGTTCTCAGAAAAATACCAAAAATTCAACATAGGCTAATTTCGATATTCCGAATCCAAAAATGAATTCCATTTTGAAATATAAAATTTCTATAATTTTAAAAAGTAGTTATTACTATTCATAACGGCTACTTTGATTAATCATTGTGTTTTAGAACTCGAAGTTGCGTACAATGCAAGCTATTGCATTATTGAATGAGAAGCGTATAATGGAAGCTCGGGGTGTTACACATAACATTTATATATTTAATTATTCTCTAGGTTATTAAAAAATAACTCTATCTAACTCTATTCTTCTTTAAATAAACTCATAAAGAATATGTTCACTTCAAGATAACATTAAAATATATTTATATATATTATAATGATTCATAAGGACCATGAAACATATATGAGATCATTAGAGAACATCAATGATCTTCTATTTTCTAAAATAATTCAGTTCATCTTCAAAAATCACAATTCAAGTGCAACTTTAATATAACAACAGAACCATTATACTTTATAACACACAAATTAACAACAAAATTTCAGTATTCTTTATTCTTATTTAAGGAAAAATAGTTACTAAAATTCATAAAGATTTCATATATAAAAATATCCATACACTATAAAACTCATCTATGTACAACTACTTATTCAACTCAATAGATTTAACAAATTGAAAAACTAATTTTCCACATGAAATATCAAGAAACATCATCAAGTCAAACTTAAATCAGCTTTTCAAAAAAAGTTGATTTAGATTATTTTCCATTTATCCATTAAAAGAATCTAACATAGTAAGATTCCATGACCAACTCATATATTCCCATTTATTGACATTATTCCATTTACAATCTTAAAAAATTGAATATATTAATTAAAAAATGATAATTGGAGAAAACATTATCTTAATCTCTACTTCTAACAAATTAATAAGTTAATCTCTTTTCTAATAAATTAATGGATCTCTAACAATATATCTAATGTCATATTATAATAATGATAATTTATATTCACTTCAAAAACATATCAATCATTTCTCCTATGTGATTCTGCAATCATGTATCAACATTTCTTGGATATTTTATCTTTATACAACATTCACATCTCACCACATATTGAAATTATTTATTCTTTAATACAAATATAGTGAATAATCATCCATGGAAAAGGTAATGTATTCTATATCTTATCCATTACATCTATATCTTATTCTAATTTTGAATTGTTTTTATAAACTTTAATTTATAAAGTTTGAATAACCTTTATTTCATAATTTGAAAGGAAGGGTGTTTACCTAGAATGTAATACTATTGATTTGATTGGTGATAAATTGAAAATCCATATATATATTATTTAAATATCGATATTTATTGATTATGTAGCCATGTTTTTATAAGTGGTTAATTGGGTAACATTATGTATTAAATTATGTTATCTATTTATTAATTTTATCTGATGAATTCAATATTCTTATCAACTAATGAGTGGGAACCAAAATTATATATTCCCTTCATGAATAAATAGGCCTCTCAATTTAAAATCTCGTGGGTATCTCGTGTTTTAAAACCCATTTATATAAGATTTCCTAATATATTTCCTTAGCAGTATGGTTGTGATATCTTGAAAAAAGTCTTTGATGGAATGGTTGGACGTTCAACATTATGAATTCCATTACTATGAGATCTATTATTTCAATAAATTTGATTATCTATTTACATTGATATGGTAATATTATTCTAATTTATTAATTTATATGGAATTTAATTGATTATTTGACTATAAAAACTTAATATTTTAATACATGTTTTCTTTTAGATAAATATTATGTTCAATAGCTAGTGTCACACAAAAATTCAAACTAAAATGTTCTAAAATTTATTTTTCACAGAAATATAAACATTAATACATCATTAAAATAATAAATGAAATATCATTAGGAAAATTACAAGAAGTGTAAAATAAAAAGTAAATAAAAATTTAGTTAAGGGAATTTATTTTACATATTATTATTATTATTTTCAAAATGGTTTTATGTGGTATAATAATGATTAATTGTATAAATCTAACGGTTATAAGATAAATTAATAATGGGATTTCATTAAAATTATTTAGTGTTAAAGGAATAATTTTCGAAGGATTATATTTTTTATAGGTTATGAACTTTTATATTAATAAATTAAATTTAAAAATTTTAAATGATTATTCAAATAAAAATTTTCAATTTTAAAAAAATATAATAATAATCTTTTAATAAGCAACGTAATTTAAATAAGATGAAGACCACTTAAGGTTTAAAAATTCTCTTCTTAATAAAAATTGTTGTCATTATATGATTTGTTTTTCTTTAAAGGATGAATTATTAAATTCTATAGTTTAAATTAGATAAAATAATTTATTTTAGTAATCATCATGCTAAAATATCATAGGGTGAATATTTGGCATATTTGTAAGGAATTCGTTTTTAGTGAATAGTAAAAAATACATTTTTACAATAACCAAAACGTTTTTGACATAATCATGATATGAGAATGAATTAAAAAGTTTTGAAATATTTTTATAGAAAAAATATTTATTTATGGACTAAACTGATTCGTTCTAAAATTATATTATGAAATTATAAAACTTATGATTGAAATTTTTGAATTGATGTTATATTTTATTCAAGTAAAATATATTTTGGTCCTTTCCTTTAATTAAGGATTAAAAAGATCCAATTCTGGTTTGACTTAGTTTGAAAATAGAAAAGATTTTTTTATTTAATATTAAAACATTAAATATCATGGTTATTAATTATATTCATAACCATTAGCATGAATAATTATATTTATGCCTAAAAATACTTTAAAAAAATTATTACGTTATGTGTACTTATATTAAATTAAATTTCTATCACCTTTATAAAATAAATTAAATAATATAGATTTAATATTTATAATTAGAATAATAAATTTTAGGTAATATGTTTAATTTATTATTAGGGCATAAAGACATGTTACAAAGGTAAAAATTAGTCACCCTTGTAAATGTTAAATTGAGGTAACAGACTTAAATCACGTGGTAAAATCTTCAAATATCAAAAAATATCATCTATTAATGGGTATAAGAGGTAATTAAAGACCTTAATTATCTTATCATCAATAATTATAAAATTTGGATCTAATTTCCTTTAAAATGAAATCCATTTTAAAATTAAAAAATTTATATTTACTAAAATGCCACCCCTCTCACTTATAAAAGGATCCCTTTACCACCAAACTTATCCACAATAATAAATCCTTTCAACTCAAAAAATATAAACCAAAACCATTTAACAAAACTCTTAGATTTTCTCTAGAGGTTATTTTATCATTAAAATATCACAATTCAAAGGCTTAATCTAATTAGCAAAGGAGTTCTCCCGAGAAGTAAGGAAAAAACTCTTAATCACTCATTTTCATTTCCATTCCTTTTATTATCCTTATAACTAGTCCAGAATTATTTTAACAAACTAATATAATTATATAAATTTCATTTATATGTTTAAATTTTATCATGTTAATGTATAAGTATTATCTACCTCAATCTTATCCTTTCAAAAAAATGAAAACATCACCTGTATTATGGTTGATTCACCACCACCATGAATGATGTATTTTATTTTTCATTACCTCCTTACATGGATTGTTATAAAAATATTATAATTATTAAAAATTATATTTATTACATTAATAATATTTTTAAAATATAAACTAGAAAATAAATTAATAATATTAAAAATAAATGGTCATAGTGATTTTAACCGAGAAAAAATGACTATATCGGGAGATCTTTCTTAATTAAAAAATATTTTAGAAAATAATATATGTATAAATTTTTTATAATATAATGATAAATAATATATGACTATATAATTATAGTTATTATGAACTCATGAAAATACAATGTTAACAGAAACCAGTACACTTAAATAGATAAGGAATGGTTAAAAATAATAATACCGATAATAATTATTGAGTGAAAACAAATAATAATTATATAGTAAATGAATATAAAAAATTAATATACATGGGTATTGAATATGGATATGTTTTCGAAATAGATTATTAATCATACTATGTTTATTACAAATGATTTCAAATCATTTTGACTAATATATGGAATCTAAAGCATGAGTTCTTTTTTAAAATTTCATTCGTTGAGACATATTTCAAATTATACACCTATTCATATTTTATATGATGTTAATACTCTTAATTAAATTATTTTATTATAAATCAACTGTTATTTAAGTTATTTAAAACTCTATTTCATTATATCGTTCTATTTTCTTTTGATATATACATTACTAATTTTGTAAGTGGATTCTTAACTCAATTCCATTTTAATGAGTTATATCCTTCCTTTTTATTATGTTATAATATGACTATGTGAATTATATATTTTGATTATTTATATTTTATATTCACTTTTTTATATGTATTTTTATTTCTTTAACAAAATATATTCATTGATGTATTCTTACTTTACATGTTCTATTCCTGGTAAGGGTTTTACTAACTCAATTTCCATTTTGTTCAGTCATAATCATTCTTCCACAACTATGCCATTTTATGTTCAATTTATTATACTATATATCTATTATATATGATATTTTATATTTATCTCTAGTGAAATAACATCTTTACGTAAAAATACTCTTTAATGGATTTAATTATCTATTAAAATATATTAATTGGAATAATTTCCATACTTTATAATAGATTTTTTATGTCCATATTCATTAAAATTTTATAAAAATATTCTTCTCTATACATAAGTGATCGTTTGAGGTCATTTTATACTATATTTCAATTCCATTAATATTTTTAAAGGGAATCTTCTTAACATCATCCACATGGTTTATTTTTAATTTTTTTTATAGAAGTGTGAAATGAATCTCAATTTTAACATTTACCACATGAGAAAATTTTCCCACATTTATAAACATTATTAATGTAATAATTCATTTCAATTTTTTAACGTTTTTAAATTTAATTTCAATTCCCCTTGTTTTGTGATTTTTTAATTTTAAAAATAATTGTTAATGTTTTATGAAAAAAAATAATGTTATTTCATTACAGTTATTTATATTTTTATCTTTCAACCTATATTTTTTATCTTTAAATTTATTTTTATTCAAGGTTTTAATATTTGGAATTGTTTTTCGAAATTAATTTTATTTAATGTTATACTTTCATTCCATTGAAATATATTTTTATTGTCAATTATAAATTTGTTTTTTTAACTATGTAACATTAGTTATAAGAAAATTATTTTTATAATTTCAATTATATTTTCCTATAAAACACTAAAATATATATTTCCTTTGGAGTTATGTTTCATGAATTACCATCTTAATTCTCTGATGAATTTGTATTTTATACCTCACATTGTTTGTAGGGTTTATTTTATCTATCACTATACATATCTATATTTACTGTATTTTTCTCTTTTATGTCTATATTTCATAAGTTATTTTATTTATTATACATCACTCCCACAATTTTTATATTTTGTTTTCTAGTATTGAATAATTGGGTACCCATTAATATAAGTGGTGTCCTTTTGAAGGGTTATTACAAATATTTTTTTTTGATTTATTGAGTGTGGAAATATTGATATTTCATTTGGTTAATAATTATTATAAATATATATTGATTACTAAGATATTTTGGTTATGTTTTTTTGATATTTATTAAACTATTTATATATGTCCTAGAATTATATATCCCATTGATTCATCGACATGTCTCATGAGACAAACTATATTGGGTATTTGGTGTAATACTGACCCATTTATATATGATGTCCTAACATGAGGACTTGATTTTATATTTATGATCTCCAGAATTATTCATTTCATCAGTGTGAAATTAGTTACATTTGTCAATTTGATTATTTACATTGTTATGTCATCCATAGATATATTACACGATCTCCTAGGGTTTTACCAAGGAATTTCTAACAACATGGTTCACTTGGGATTATTTATAATCATGGTTTTTCGCTTCCCTGATATCATATTAAAGATCTAGTATAGTCATCGAGCATTAGTGAGTGTTGTGATTTTTCATGTTTCAGTTAGATTCGAATCACGACCGTCTTCTGATACTTGGATTTCATATTGATCATCACTATGGTATGGTGGCGGGAGATATGGTTCTTATTGGGTGTTATATTAGATGATGTGATCTGGAATTGGATTATGGTATGATGGATAGTGATTATTTTATTCACGACAATAGATTGTCCCCACATGCCACATATAAGGGTCAAAACATGGAAATATATGGAAGATGTGGGTCATGGTTTCCTGGCTATGTGATGAAATTTTGGATGGTGCATGAGGATAAAACATGGATGGATAGTTGTTCAATATCTATAAGATCTAGTGAATGGAAAGGATTTTTTATATCTATTATATATTTTGTGGCCCAATAGACAACAATGGAAGTTTTTGAGTAGATTTTTTTGCAATCATAATTTAGACCCAATTGAGTATTTTGTCCATAAATTTTATAATTTATAATATCTTAATGGTCCATAAAGTCATGTTTTAGTCTTTGTGTTAGTGGTACTATGGTCTATCAACATTTTTGGTTCTCCATTGGGCTTATGAACAATTTTTAGGGCTTTTTTCATTTAATGGGTTCCTTCAAACTTAGTTGAAAATGGGTTCTATTTTTATTTTATTAATAAAGGGGCTTGATCATTTATCATTTTCATTTTTATGACATTATTTGTATATTATTTTTTCCTTTAATATTATTTATGCCACATTATTTCTACCTTGTTTATTCCATGATAGCTTCTATTATATGTTTCCCATTACCAAACATATTTGATCACCCTTTTAGTTTTTCATCCCCCCAGTTATCTAGATGAGTAATAAGTATAATATGTGTATATGGGTATCATATGTATAGAATATTTTGGGAGATATTTAAGACATATTATGAGTCAATTAATCAATATTTTTTATAAAAAATACACATTCCATGGGAAATATATGGGTTTTTTTGTTAAAGGTTTTTTCCTGAATCTTTAAAAATATAATACTATGTAGGTGAATGAATAATTTTTTATTGATATTTTAATCATAGAAGGTTATGTTTGGGAAAATTCAATATATATCAGAACTATATTATAAAGATTATGTATTTAGTACTAGATTTGGGTGTGTGGGTAGGGGGAATTTCTATTGGTATCAAAGAAGGGTATAGATAAAGTTATAGGTTATGATATTTTTAAAATAATATAATTTAAGAGTTTTTGATACGATCATGGGTTAATAATATTAATTTTCTATATTATATAAAATCCATAGATACCCTCTTTGTGGTCTTATTTGACTGGATTTTAAGGTAGTCAATGATATTTTGGATATTTTTATTGTGTTTTAGGAAGAATACATGGTTGAGGTATATATAATCCTTTGGGTTGATATGTAATTTTATGTTGAGGAAATTATGGTGAATTGGGAAAATGGTTTAATAAATTTTGGGTTTATAATTTTACCATTATAGATAACCTCAGGGGAAGAAATGTAATATCATAATAATGAAAATCATGGTTTTTTGAAAAAATATTAATATTTTTTGGGAGTATATATGATTAATCTATATATTGTTTGATATGATATTTTATATTTTTTGTGATTTAAATAGTATGTTAAATTATTTTACTATAGGTATACATGAATTTTAGGTTTATAATGTAAGAATAATGATATTAATTAAGTTATTATTGGAAATTAAGACTATAATAAATTATCGGAAACATTAAGGATAAATATAAATAATGGAATGCATGCTATTTTTTTATAAATTAAAGAGTTTTTGGTTTAATATAAATGAAATCCCCATGTGGATACTATAAGTGGTTATAGGATCTAGAAATGATTCACATATGGCTAATAAATATGATAAAATATTGTTAGAGTATTAACTTTGTTTTCACTTGGTGCACAATAAGAAGAGACAACTAACAGTATGGTTTGACACTCTTGTGGGAGACTATTGGAAAGATTCAAAATATTTATAAAAATAAATATGAAGGATATAAATATAAATTTATATCATTATTTATTAATATATAAAAATATTTTATATGTTTTCACTACTAAATGGAATAAAAAATTACAAGGAAGAAATTTATTTAAGCAGGAAGAATGTAACAAAAGAAGTTTTATTATATGTTTTATTTTAAACCAATAATATTAATATATTATATCACACAAAAAAATGAACTAAAATTTATCATGATATATTTTATATTTTAAGATAAACATTAATATATCATGTGAATAAAATGTTAAATATTCTTTAAGAAAATTACAGGAATTGTAAATCACAATTAAATAAAAAGATAGTTAATATGATTCATTTAACATATTATTATTATTTTAAAGAATTATTTTATGTGTATTAGTACCAATTAGTTAAGAAAATTTTATGGTAATAAGATAAATAATAAATGGGATTTGATTGAAATCATCTATGTTAAAAGGCCTATTTTTCAAGACTCACATTTCTCTATAAATGATTTATTTTTATCATAATATAATAAGTTTACATTTTTTCAAGAATTATTATAATAACAATTTTCAGTGTTCATAAATTATATTAACACTAATTTAAATAGTGATAGATCTGTAATAAGGTTACGAACAGTTGATGTTTCACAAGCGATTTTCTAATAAAAATATTTTTTTTTGTTTTATTATATGTTTTTATTTGAATATTAAAATATTAAATTTTAGAATCTAAATTTCATAAAATGATTTTCTTTGAATCATAATTATAAAATTATATTATATAGAGTTATGATATTTTTTTGGGGAAGTTGATTTAGCTCGGAATAATAAACAATACAGTTTCTGATAGATACTATATCTTTTATGACATAATCATTATAGATGCATGAATTAAAAATTTATGAAAATTTTTTCACAATAAAATATGTATTTATGTATTAATATAATTCATTTAAAAAAATTATGTTGAATTGTGAATCCTATGACGAAAATATTGGAATATATAGTATATTTTATGCGAATAAAGTACTAACGTTTACCTATCCCTTTAATTAATTTAGTCACATGATTCCAATAAATTTTTAATTAGTTTTAATTTTAAAAATATAATTTATTTAATCATAAAACATTAAATATCATGTTTATTAATTCAATCCATAATCATTTTCCCAAAGATGTCTTTTGGGATTATAAATAATTTTTTTTAAAAAATTATTTTTATTGGGTTGTGAGTACTTATATTGAAGTTAATTTCTAACACCTATATAAATTTAATTCAATAAAATGTAATATTTATTTGGAATCTTAATAATAAATATTATTTAATATGTTTAATTTAATTTTAGGGAATTTAAATAAGTTACCGATTCAAAAAGTAGGCACCACATTAATGGTTAAAATGTGGTAAAAGTGTTAAATCAAAAGGTAATCTCTAAAAATATAAAAAATCTAATCTATAAATGTGTGTGTGAGGGATTTAATGGCCCTAAATTACCTTATAATAACTAATTAATTACTTTTTATACACTTTTATGCAACATGACAACCCTTTTAAAATTAATAAATCAATATTTATAAAAAATTCCACCATTTTCACTTTTAAAAGGCCCCTTTGCCACCGCACATATCCTCACACCTGAAAACTCTTACCTAACCAAGATCTTCCAAAAAGTCTTCAAAAAAATATTATATATGTACTAGATGCTAAGTTATTATCAAAATTCATCATTCAAAAGGCTTAATTCAATTAGAAAAGGATTTGTCTCAAGGAGTAAGGTAAGAACTCCCAATCAATCTTTTTCATTTATTTTCTTTTAATTCTCATTATACATCTTAAAAATATATTATAATCAACATAATATAATTAAATTAATATAATATTATAATTAAATTCTATTATATTTATAGAATAACTATTTTTAACCCTCCTCACATCCACTCATAAAATGAAAACATTTCTCGTATAATGGTTAGTTCACTGCCATCATGAACAATGTATTTAAATTTTCATCACCTCCTTATATGTAATGTTTAAAAAAATAATTCAATGAATAAATATTATATTTATGACCAGTATAATAATTTTGAATGATAAATTGACAATTAAATTAATGATATTAATAATAAATAATCATAGTGATTTTAACTACAGGAAAACGAGCTTATTGAGACATCTTCCATAATTTGAATCTATTTTGAAAAATCCATTGAGATGTATAACTTTCATGATGTTATAATGATAAATAATCTATAACTATATACTTTTGGATATTATGAACTCAAAAAATGGAATGATAGAACAACCATTATACTAAAACAAAAAAGTAATGGTTAAAAAAAGTAGTACTGATGACAATATTAGCTAAAATTAAATAAAAAATATTTAATAAATGAATGCAAATGATTAATTTAAAAGGGTTATAAATTTGATAAAGGTTATAAAATATATTTTCAATGAGTCCTGTTTTGTTATACTAGAGGCTTGGGAGTGTTTTAAAAATCATCAATCTTATGTAAGGGTTATTTGTCTTAATTTTCATTCCATGAGCCACATTTAAAATTATACACCTATTGATATTTGATACAATGTATAATATATCCATTGAATTATGTAATCTTAAATAAAATCTTATTCATGTTATTTGAATGTCCATTTCATAACCTATTTTCATGTGATTTTTATTTATTTATAAACAATCCTATATGGGGATTATTAACTCAACACCGTTTCATTGATTTCAATCCTTATTTATTTGATTGTTGTAATCCATGATTATGTGAATTATAAAATTTGATTGTGTTTATGTTTCATTAATAAATTTTTATATGTATTTAAATTTCACTAACATAATATTTTCATTGATATATTCTTACTTCTCATGTTATGTTCTTGGTAAGGGTGTTATCGACTCAATTAACATTACATTGGGTTATAAAATTTCTTACTTAGCTATGCTTTTCTTAGTATCTTATATTTTATCATGTATTTATTCTATATTATATTTTATATTTCCCTTTAAGGAAATTACATCTTTACATAAAATTTTATTCTTTTATTTATTTTTTTCTCTATAAAAATATTATTTTTTATATATTAAATCCATCATTACAAATTATCATTTTTCTTCCTTGTCCATGTTATTTATAATGTTTCAAAAAAATCTCTATAATTCATTCCCTTCTTATGGTAATTTTCCACAACTTATGAATTTCTTAATGTTTTTTTAAAATGAATATTTTTATGGTTTTCGAAATAGGTAATGTTTTATTTTAAATACAAAAGTGTGAAAATAATCTCATTTTAAATAGAACATTTTCTCACTTTTATAACCCTTAATATTTATTAATATTACTTTGTATGATTTAATGGGTCTAAAAATTAATTTTTTGTAATGCCCCGACCCCAGTTACCTAGATTCGGTTCCTTATTACATAACATTGGCATGATTACAAGGAAATCATGTCTCGAAAGACCGATCGGTTTAATATTATTGGAAACAAGATTCATACATATGATCCACTATACAGCTTAAAGAGAAATAAAACAATAATATATTTCATTAGAAGCTTCCAAGACTCCTAGATTATGCCTACAGGTCACTCATAACTAACCTCTTCATATCCTGGGAAAATGAAACATAAGAAAGGGGTGAGCTCAAACGCTCAGTAAGGGTAAGTAATATAGCAGAAAATTACATAAATATTAATCATTGTAAATAATTGAAAACCACATGCCTTTACCAATAATAAACATGAATAATTTTATGGAAAGATTATGAGATGAGTAAATAATGCCATAATAAAATATAATCATGGGTATTCTACTAGTCTAATGACAACATGAACCATCAATATTATTTCCATAATGAGGGAATGTATAATGCTGAATATTCTCAAACATTTTGTCAAGGCCTCTGCCAAGACATCTAAAATGATTAAGGCCTCGACCAAAACCATAAATCAAATTGGGAAAGGGCCTTGGACAATTCCATGTCTAGTTGTTTCATGAGACCTAACGATGCATCGAGGAGTTATAGCGGGCTCCACCCGTCACTTACTAAGTTCAATACATTCCTCATATGAAAAGGTTTAAACATATCACAAACATTCGTATTAAAATTAGAATACAAAATGTCAATAATTTAACCATAAGCAACGAATGGTATAAAAATAGCACATTCGCAGTCAAACATATCACAAAAACTTCAATAATATGGAAGTTTTGTATAATAATAAATCAACTTCAAATAAACTTAAAATCCATCAAAGGATGTTGACATAGATGAAATCAAACCCTTTTTTATAGACATATCTCTTTATATTTTGAAATCATTTAAGATTCACATAAATACAATATTTATTTTGAAAATATTCTTATAATATTTTAAGGGAAGCTTCGACGATGTTATAACGACCGAAAATATCCGCACCCACCGTATAAGTAAAAAAACATTCTTACCTTAATTTTGTCGAAAAGGTTAAAAAGGACCTTGTTTGGAAAACGACAGAAAGATTCCTTTATAAACTTCTTATAAAAAGTCAAACAAGGGTATAAATGACTTTAACTCAAATTCTGTAAAATAGTATGAATGTTTTGAAATTTTTTTTTAAAAAGCATGGATGTGGATGATAAAGAGATCCCGGAAGATAATTACGGATAAACAACCTCAGATAATGAAGAGATTGTGAAATCAACCCCTACCAATTTGGAAACTTATGAAACATACACCCCATGAAATAGGTATCATACAATGAATATGTAAATACACATAAATTAAAGTGTATTACATAATGAATACAATTATGGGCAGTACATACACCACACAAAAGGGAATAGTGGCAATATGGCATGAATCTCATGGGAATAAGGAGTGAGATGAAAACCCCTTACCTTGTACTTTTCATATGGTAGGTTAAGCTCCTGTATAATGGTGAAATAATTTTTATTTAATTATACAATAATCATATATATTAATATGATATCATATATGATCTTTTAACACCGCTTTGTTAATAAAATCTTAGTATTATCGTCGTTTTGGGTGTTAACTTACTCATTTTCTTTAATATAAGCCGTGTTTGTTATGGATAGGATGTATCATACTCAAATCCAGAATGATATTAAGTACTTAAATATTATTTTTAATCATCCAATAAAATTTAGTCTTGAATGGATACGATAGGGAATGAATCTCATCGTGTTCGTGGAGACGGTAATCCGTACGTACGCACGAGCGACAATATCATTCTTTTGATATTAAAATAATATATAATTGGATGGTATATCATATAGACATAATCATTATCATGTTATATTTATTATTTACATGAATTATACATCATTATTATACCCATCTAAATAATAGTATATTGAATAACAATTACACCATAATGTGGAGAGGGTAGGCCGTACATACGCACGTATGGTGACATTTCATTCAAGGGATGGATAGAATAATGAATTTGTTTGTTCCACAATTATAATAACATCAATGTATATGGAATGTACTAGAGTTATTATTTTAGAATGGAAATAACAAGGAAAGAAGAAGTTGAAGAAGAAAGGAACTTTAAAGAGGGTGGTGAAGAGATTACCTCTTCTTCGGGTTCTTCCTTTTGATTTGATAAAAAGGGCTCCTAAGGTTGGGATTATGATCAAACTAAAGCCTCTAGGATGAAGTGAGGGAAGTTGGGAGGATATTTGGGCAGGGGGTTTTTGAGCCAAATGTCTTTGAAGGTGTGAATTAATGAGAAGGGGGAGTGCCCTTTTATAAGAGGGGTGGGGGGCACCTTTGGAAAAGCTAGAAATATTATTTTATAATAAATTCATATTCAGTGTTTAATGGCTCCAAAGTGTATTATTTAAAGGTTATTGTGAGGATAGGTCGAAAACCACTCAACCAAAAGGTTTTATATCGGTTTGGGTCACTATATTAACCTTATCGTTTAGTTTTAACTCTTAGTTAATTAGTTTGACATTTACCATGTCACTTTGTATTTTTATATTATATAGTTAATAAACGTACTATATACATCCAAGATACCCCAAAGTGGTCCATTAATGATACACCTATAATGATATAAGTCTCTTTGCCGAACCTTATATATTTAGGAATTGAATATCAATTAATAATATAATATTTGTTTTAAAAATTCATTTATGTCAATTTTGACACTATTCAATAATTGATTTTTGTTAAATTCATAAAAACTTTATTAATTCCAAACAAATTAATTTAAGCAATCTTATAATGTCATATTAACCAATAAAATTCGTGTATATCATCAAAATGTTCAAATTATATTTATTTTACTATTTATAATACCAATTATTTGATTTATTCATTAATAAGGAAAATACTACATCATTATTGTGTCATAGATAGTATTAATTATTAAATGTCTAAAAATTATAAATAAAATACCATTATGTAGGAAATCTTTTTAGATTTATAATGTATTTTTATAATCTAAAATCCAACATATATAACCCTATGTAATTTTTTTTTTCTAAACGATATATTCTTATGTCATTTTTGTATTTATTTTAACTTAATTAATATAATGTTTTCTTATCACTTACAAGTGGATCCATGGGGTCCCAAAATCGACCCAACGATGATCATGGTCGGACATGTTTCAACCAATAAGGGTAGGACACGTTTTAGGGTAATTTATTATTATTATAATATTATTTTTTTACCCTTATTTACCAGATTTAGCCTTTAACCATGGTAAATAAAATATTTACCGAAGTAATTATTCAAAATGTCTACAAATAAAAGTTACCTATTTAAACAATTTTAAAATCCTGATTCCAAATATGGAATCCATTTTCCCAAATTAAAAACACAGAAGTGGCAGAAATTAATTTAAAATTAATTCCCGTTGTTAAAATAAAAAGCGTGTTTTTAAGAGATAATAACTATCAAAAGATTGACACTTGTTTATGTCCGATTTAATTGTGAAATTATATACAATGACCAAAATTGTATTAAATGGTAAAAATATATTCTAAATATACTTTAAAACCACTGAAATTAATAATTTATCACTATTAATTATTTTTATTAAAAAAGTTCTTTTTAATTAAGATTTAGTAATTTTCACTATTCATCAAGATATAAAAGTTTTCCAAAAAGTACCAAAATTTTACCCGAGGATAATTTCAATATTCTAAATCCAAAAATGAAGTCCATTTTGAAGGATAAAATGTATAAAATTTTAAAAAGTGGGTATTAATATTCATAACGGCTACTTTGATTGATCGCGGTGTGTTTGAATCTCGAAGTTGCGTACAGGACAAGCTATTTCATTACTCAAAGGGAAACGTACCATGGAAGCTTAGGGTGTTACATTCTATCCTCCTTAAAATAATTTTTTCATCGAAATTTCTAGAAAATTACTGTATAAAAAGACTCGTGTGGTTCTTCATCATAAGTTTCTCGGGTTCCCACGTCGCCTCTTCCATCTTGTGGTTTCTCCATAAAACTTTTACTAGACGAGTCATATGGTTTCTCAGCACTTGTTCTCTCATATTAAGAATCCTGACGGGCTCTTCTCAATAAGATAGTTTTGGATCCAGTTCTAATTACTCATAGGTTAGTAAATATGTTGGGTCAGGTATGTATTTTCTCAACAGTGATACGTGGAACACATCCCGTACTTTGGAGAGACTTGGTGGTATTTCCAATCAGTAAGCTACAACCCCAATTTGTTCTAGAATTTTGAATGGTTCGATGTACCTGGGACTCAATTTACCTTTCTTACTGAAACGTATAACTCCCTTCCAGGGAGATACCTTCAAGAAAACATGATCTCCTACCTGAAATTCCAAATCATTCTTTCGATTATCAGCGTAGCACTTCTGCATACTTTGAGCTCCTTTGATGTGGTTTTGGATTACCTTTACCTTTTCCATCGTTTCCTCCACGAGTTTAGGCCAACAAGTTTTTTTTCACCAGTATCATCCTAAAAGGTTGGTGTGCGACATCTCTTTCCACAAAACGCTTCATATAGTTCCATCCGAATACTTGAATGGGAGCTATTGTTATAGGAAAATTCCACCAGAGGTAAATATTGATCCCACATACCCTGAATGTCAAGTGAGCATGATCTCAACATGTTATCTAAGGTTGGAATAGTCTGTTCTGATTGTCCATCTGTTTGAGGGTGGTAAGCAGTGCTCAAACGAAGTTCAGTATCAAGGCCTTCTGAAGACTTTTCCAGAATCTTAATGTAAAATGGGGATCACGATCCGAGAAAATCGATAGGGGAACTCCATGATGTCTCAAGACTTCATTAATATATAGTCTTACTAGACATTCAAGTGGTATATCTTCTCTTATAGCAAGAAAATGTGCTGACTTGGTAAGACGATCAACAATGACCCATATTGCATCATTCCATCTAGGAGTCTTTGGTAGCCCCATGACGAAGTCCATCGTAATATTATCCCATTTCCACTCAGGTATGGGAAGAGGTTTCATGACTCCTCCAGGCTATTGCCTTCCATCTTTCACTTATTAACAAACCGTACATCTTGACACAAAATCAGCAATCTCTCTCTTCATGTTTTCCCAAAAAAAATGTTCCTTTAAATATCTATACATTTTGGTGCTCCCAGGGTGTATAGAGAAATTGGAACTATGAGCATCATCCAATAATTACCCATTCAGATCAGGTATATTGGGAACACAAAGTCTTTTCCCAAACATCAAAATCCCATCTTCATACACAAATTCAATAAATCTCCCATCATTCACAGCTTTAATCTTCTTTTGAAACTCTTCATCACCAGTCTGAGAAATATTTATCCTTTCTAGTAAATATGGTTTGGAAACTATTTGAAAAAGTATTGATGTTTTACCTTCCATGGTGATTCCCATATCCATCTTTACTAGATCCAGGTATATAGGATCCTTTTCTACTCTCATCTTGTTCAAAAATCCATGATCCTTTCTACTCAAAGAATCTTCCACCTTATTATCCTTCCCCGAGTGGTAGTTTATCCTGCAATCATAATCTTTGTGTAGTTCAAGCCATCTCCTTTGCCTCATGTTAAGATCTTTCTATGAGAAAATATATTTCAAACTCTTGTGATCAGTATAAATCTCACATTTTTCACAGTAGAGATAGAGTCTCAAAATCTTCAAAGCAAATATTACAATAGGTAACTGAAGATCATGGGTAGGATAGTTTTTCTCATGAATTTTCAGCTGTCGTGATGCATAGGCAATAACTCTATCATTCTGCATAAGGACACAACCAAGACCGTTCTTCGATGCATCACAATAAATAACGAACCCATAATTCCCCGGTGGTAGTTTCAATATAGGAGCATTGAATAATTTTCTCTTAAGTTCTTCAAAACTTTCTTCACACTCTTTTTTTCAGACAAATTTAACCCCTTTACGTGTGAGAATTTTTAATGGGTTAGCCAACCGGGGAAAGTTCTGGACGAAACGTCGATAATAACTTCCTAAACCAATAAAACTGTGTACCTTGGTTATACTCGTTGGTTCTGGATAGTCTTGGATTCCATTGGTCTTAGAAGGATCAATAGATATTCCAACCTTAGAGACAATATGGCCATGAAAAGAAATCTCCTAAAGCCAGAATTCACACTTGCTAAACTTCCCATATAATTCATGTCTTCTCAGAGTCTTCCATATAATGCGCAAGTGATTTTCATGGTCTTTGTAGCTTTTGGATTATACCAAGATATCATCAACAAATACCACTAAAATGTCATCAAGATATTCCTTGAAAACTCTGTTCATTAGATCAATGAATATAGAGGGTGCATTAGTCATCCCAAAAGGAATTACTGTAAACTCATAATGCCCGTACCTGGTTCGAAATGCTGTCTTCGAAATGTCATCCTTCTTCACACACAACTAATGATATCAAGATCAAAGTTCAATCTTTGAAAAGTATTGAGCTCCATGCAGTTGGTCAAATAAATCATCAATGCGAGGTAGGGGATACTGGTTCTTTATTGTTATAGCATTGATCTCCCTGTAGTCAATGCACAACCTCATAGATCCATATTTCTTCTTAACAAAAAAGACAGGGGCTCCCCATGGAGAAACACTAGGGTGAATAAATCCATTATTACTCAATTCCTCCAGTTGTTTCTTTAGGTAAACTAATTCCACAGTGGCCATTCTATAAGGGGTTTTCAATATGGGCCTTGAATCAGGAATTAAATCAATGGAAAACTCAACTTCTCATTCTGGAGGATGTCCAGGTAAATCTTCCAGAAACAAATCAACATATTCTCTCAAAATAGGTACATCCTCTATTTGAACATTCCTTTCCTCACCCACAGTTCTTTCATTTTCTTCCTCCCCGATAATTGAATTTAGTTGAGCTACTGGGGGTGTATCTAGATAAGAATTAGGTGGCGACAATTATTCTCTAAAGATAAGGAGTTCCTTATCATCATCATCAAGAATCGTAACCGCCTTCTACTTACAATAAATATTCGCATCATGGTCCAAAATCCAATCCATACCGAGGATTATATCAAATTCAATCGTAGGTATGATGATGAGATCAGTGGATAAAGAACATTTATGTGCTCTAATGGGGACTGATTCACAAAACTTTGTTGCAATGATACTTCCCTTAGGAGTTTTAACTGACAACTTCCTTGTTAAATCAAATTATAAATATCTAATTTTCTTAGCAAACTGGGAAGATATGAAACAATGCGATGATCCAGAATCAAATAATGAATTTTTTAAACTTGAGGAAAAAATTAAATTACCTGCCACCACGTCTTTTGGGGCTTCAACCTTTGAAGTAGTGATTGAATAAGCTTGGCCTTGATCCCTTGTCCTTTTCTGAGGTAAGTTTCCTTGAAGCTTAGGAAATTAATTTGCATAATGTCCCATCTACCTTCAATTGTAGCATTGAACATCAGTAGCATCTTTTCTTCCTTTACAATCACCAGCTAGATGGCCTTTTTATCCACATTTGTAGCATACTCCTTTTCCTTTTAGACAGGAACCAGGGTGCTTCCTTCCAAAATTACCACAGGGTGGAAATTCAATTCTACCCTTCTTCCCTGTTTCCTTATTTCCTTTCACAAAGTGTTCAGTAGATCTCTTCTTCTCTTGCTTTGATTTAAAGTCATAAGACTTAGAGAATTATTTTTTTGTCTTGATAGCACACGAGACAATATGTTCGTATGATGAGAAGGTTTGCGAGACTAATGCTCGAAGGAGAAATGGTTTTAACCCATCAAAGAAATGATCAATCTTACTCCTTGGGTTACGTATATAATCAGCAGCATGCCTCGCTAACCTTGTAAAGTTAGCATCATACTTTGCGACATTCTCATCCTCTTTCTGCCTCAGGCTCAGAAATTTCCTTTCCATATCTTCTCAATGGTCTTGAGGAAAGTATTTTTCTAAGAACAACTCTTTGAAATCCCTCCATTCCATATCTGATACTTCATCATCTTCCTTCATGTTTTGTATCGATAACCACCATTGATCAACATCTCCAGTGAGGTGATAAACTGCCATGAAAACCTTTTCCCTTTCACTACTCCCCAAGGCATGGAATATTTTTTATATGGAATTTATCCATTGCTCAACTACTGTAGGATTTGTACTCCCATTTAATGTCAGTGGTTGTTTCCTCATGAAGCGATCTAACATTGATCCTCCACGCTGTGGATCTGGGTGCTCCATACGGGTAAGGTTATTATTCATAACCTGGGTGAGTTGTCCCAGTATAGTGATAAGCGGATCAACACCAGTTGCATCACTAGCTCCACTATAATTATCTTGATCAGGAGGGAAATCCCTATACGGAGTGCGTGCATTGATACAGTTTCCATTCCTTCCACTAGGTGCCATTTCTAAACAATGGCATAAACTAGATTAGTTTATGAATTGAAATATATAATTCCAAATTTCTAAAACACTTATCATAAATTCAACAGTTTGTGGATATAATCCATAATAATAAAAAATCTTTCTTTGAGAAGTATATACTCATAACCCTTCATAATGGTTGGTAAAGAAAATGATAATTACCCTAAGCATATCCCCCAGGAGTGTCGTAACCAAGAGTGCAGCAACGCCCATTGTCGTGCACCAGTTCCCGTTCGAGTCAAGCTCAAAGCGTTGTTTTTGGGTTTTACCCCTAGGTACATCTATGCAAGAGCCACCTCTACCTGCTCGTATCCAGATAGGGATGTATTTCTCGGAAAATTCACAAAATATCTACAATAACAAAATTCTAGGAATTTCTTCTATACTAATCCTCAAAGTCTATCTTAGGGCTATGTTCTCTAATCAGAGTTTATCTAAATCTAGTTTCCAAGGTTTTTACTAAACTTCCTATCACACCAATTGCAACGCCCCAACCCCAGTTACCCAGAGTCGGTGCATTATTACATAACATTGGCATGATTACAAGGAAATCATGTCTCGAAGGACCGATCAGTTTAGTAATATTGGAAACAATATTCATATATATGATCCACTTTACTGCTTGAAGAGAAATAAAACAATAATATATATCATTAGAAGCATCCAAGCCTCCTAGGTTATGCCTGCAGGTCACACATAACTAACGTCTTCATATCCTGGTAAAATGAAACATAAGAAAGGGGTGAGCTCAAACACTTAGTAAGGGTAAGTAATACAGTGGAAAATGACATAAATATTAAGCATGGTAAATAATTGAAAACCACATGCCTTTACCAAAAATAAGCATGAATACTTTTATGGAAAGATTATGAGCTGAGTAAATAATGCCATAATAAAACATAATCATGGGTATTCTACTAGTCGAATGACCACATGAACCCTCAATATTATTTCCATAATGAGTGAATCTATAATGCCGGACATTCTGAAACATTTTTTCAAGGCCTTGGCCAATACCTCTAAAATGATTAAGACCTCGGCCAAAACCATAAATCAAAATGGGAAAGGGCCTCGACCAATTCCACGTCTAGTTGTCTCATGAGACCTATCGATGCATCGAGGAGCAATAGCGGGCACCACCCGTCACTTACTAAGTCTAATACATTCCTTATATGAAAAGGTTTAAACATATCATAAACATTCGTATTAAAACTAGCATACGAAATGTCAATAATTTAACCATAAGCAATGAATGGTATAAAAATATCACATCCACAGCCAAACATATCACAAAACATCAATAATATGGATGTTTTGTATCATAATAAATCAACTTCAAATAAACTTAAAATCCATCAAAGGATGTTGACATTGATGAAATCAAACCTTTTTTTAGAGACATATCACTTTATATTTTGAAATCATTTAATAGTCACATAAAGAAAATATTTATTTTGAAAATATTTTTATAAGATTGTAAGGGAAGATTTGATGATGTTATAATGGAGGAAAATATCTGCACCCACCGTATAAGTTAAAAAAACATTCTTACCTTAATTTTGTGGAAAAGGTTAAAAAGGACCTTGTTTGGAAAATGATGGAAATATTCCTTTATAAACTTCTTATAAAAATTCAAACAAGGGTATAAATGACTTTAACCCATATTTTGTAAAATAGTAAGAATGTTTTGAAATACATTTTTAAGAAACAAGGATGTGGATGATAAAGAGGTCCCAGTAGATAATTACGTATAAACAACCTCGGATAATGAAGAGATTGTGAAATAAACCCTTACCAATTTGGTAACTTACGATACATACACCACATGAAAGTGGTATCATACAATGAATATGTAAATACACATAAATTAAAGTGTATTACATAAATAATACAATTATGGGCAGTACATACACCACACAAAAGGTAATAGTGGAAATATGGCATAAATATCATGAGAATAAGGAGTGAGATGAAAAACCCTTACATTGTACTTTTCCTTGGTTGATGGTAGGTTAACCTCCTGTATAATGGTGAAATAATTGTTATTGAATTATAAAATAATCATATATATTAATAAGATATCATATATGATCTTTTAACATCGCTTTGTTAATAAAATCTTAGTATTATCGTTGTTTTGGGTGTTAACTTACTCGTTTTCTTTAATATAAGTCATGTTTGTTATGGATAGGTTGTATCATACACATATTCAGAATGATATTAAGTACATAAATATTATTTTTAATCATCCAATAAAATTTAGTCTTGAATGGATACGATGGTGAATGAATCTCATCGCGTTCGTGGAGACGGTAATCCGTACGTACGCACGTGCGACAATATCAATTTTTTGATATTAAAATAATATATAATAGGATGGTATATCATATAGAAAGAATAATTATCATGTTATATTTATTATTTACATGAATTATACATCATTATTTTACCCATATAAATAATAGTACATTTAATAAAATTACACCACAACGTGGAGACGGTAGGTCGTACGTACGCACATATGGTGACATGTCATTCAAGGGTTGGATAGAATAATGAATTTGTTTGTTCCATAATTATAATAACATCATATTATATGGAAGGAACTGGAGTTATTATTTTATAATGGAAATAACAAGGAAATAAGAAGTTGAAGAAGAAATGAACTTTAAAGAGGGTGGTGAAGACATTACCTCTTCTTCGGATTCTTCCTTTTGATTTGATCAAAAGGGATCCTTAGGTTGGATTTCTGCTCAAAATAAGTCCTCTATGATGAATTTAGGGAATTTGGGAGGATATTTGGGCAGGGGTTGGCCGAGCCAAATGGCTTTGAAGGTGTGAATTAATGAGAAGGGGGAGTGCCCTTTTATAAGAGGGGTGAGAGGCTCCTTTGGAAAAGCTAGAAATATTATTTTATAATAAATTCATATTAGGTTTCTAATGAATCAAAATTGTATTATTTAAAGCTTAAGGTGGGTATAGGTCGATAACCACTCAACAAATAGGTTTTATATAGGTTTGGGTCACTATATTAACCTTATCTTTTAGTTTTAACTCTTAGTTAATTAATTTGACATTTACCATGTCACTTTGTATTTTTATATTATATAGTTAATAAACATACTATATACATCCAAGAGACCCCCAAGTGGTCCATTAATGATACACATATCATTATATAATTCTCTTGGCCGAACCTTAGATATTTAGGAATTGAATATCAATCAATAATATAATATTTATTTTAAAAACACATTTATGTCAATTTTGACACTATTCAATAAATGATTTTCGTTAAAGTCTTAAAAACTTTATTAATTCAAAAAAAATTCGTTTAATCAATCCTATAATGTCATATTAACCAATAAAATTCACGTATGTCATCAAAATGTTCAAATTATATTTATTTTAACATTTATAATACGAATTATTTTATTCTTTCATTAATAAGAAAAATACAGCATCATTAAGGTGTCATAAATAATATTAATTATTAAATTTATAAAAATTATAAATAAAATACCATTATGTATTCAATCGTTTTATCTTTCTAAATAATATTTATAATCGAAAATCAAACATATATAACCCTATGAAAAAATTGTTTTTTCTAAAAGATATATGCTTATGTCATTTTTTATTTATTTTAACTTAATTAATATAAAGTGTCCTTATCACTTACAAGTGGATCCATTGGGTCCCAAAATCGACCCAAAGATGACCATGGTAGAACATGTATCAACAAATAATGTTAGGACAAGTTTTAGGGTAATTTATTATTATTATAATATTATTTGTTTACCCTTATTTACCGGATTTACCCTTTAACCATAGTAAATAATATATTTACTGAAGTAATTATTCATAATATCTAAAAATAAAAGTAACTTATTTACACAATTTTAACACCTTGATTGAAAATATGGAATCAATTTTTCCAAATTCAAAACACAGTAGTGGTAGAGATTAATTTAATATTAATTCCCGTTGTTAAAACAAAAAGTGTGTTTTTAAGCGATAATAACTATCAAAAGATTGACACTTGTTTATGTCCGGTTTAATTGTGAAATTATGTAAAATGACCAAAATTGTATTAAATGGTAAAAATATATTCTAAATATAATTTAAAACCACTCAAATTAATAATTTATCACTATTAATTACACATGAATATGCCTACATGTTATCTAAGAATAAGAAATCATATAATAATTGAGATTTATGTGTTTTCATTTTGTTATTTTAGTATCAATGAAATTAAATGATCTAATTAGTAAATAATTTCATAAGTCTATGTTTTTTTTGATTTTAAAGGTAATTAAATGACCATTAAATCAAGGTAGTAAGATTTGGAATTATTACACAAATAAAGGTGATGTCAATGTTAGGATAATAATATATCCATAAAAAGAATATAAAATAATATAACATTCAAATTAGAAAATAAATTGGAATCACATTGTATAGGATTAAATATGTTACTCATGGATTGAGTTTAGACTTCATCGAGCACATCAACTATACACTTCTTACTTAAGAAATTTAATAAAACCTTGAGATCAGATGTCTCCTTAAATTTCATTCCCTTAATGGGCTTCCTTTATTATTTGAATTTTCCATATAATGTAGTTTATAAACACTAACACCACCCAACACATCAATAGAATTATGAAACATAAAATGGGATGTGACCACTTCAATATGGGATGCCTACTCTTTTTTACACAAACACACACACAAACTCTACCCATATGAATCATCTAAAGGTATGACTCACAACAGTATAACATACATTAAATCCCCATATAAGGGTAGGGTGGGGATGAAACTAGCCAAGGAATGGAACCCATATTTTTTAAACACTGACCAAGGACCACAATATCCTTTAGTTAGTTATCAATTGATAGAATAACTAAAGTTGGTCTATTAAAAAATGAAAATCAATTGAAAAGGTTTTCATATTCATAGAGTGGTTTCTTTGATTTATGTTATGAGACTCTATCATGTTTTGTTGTCTAGAGATTCACCTAATAGAAAAAGGTTAAAAATAGTTAAATAAAGTGAAACTAATTTCCCCAATGAATCCTCTATCGACAAAAGTACTCTCTTATTTAATATCATGGTAGTATCCATTAGACACTAAGATTTATAAGTCTTATTTTTCTATATCTATCTATTTATTTAATCATAGAGACTAAATATGAATAAAGAACTTAATAGTGTTTGGGATTAAATTGGGGGGGGGGGGTAAATTATTGTACCAGATGATTGGACGTTCTTCATATCATTGGAATTTTTATCGCACTTCACAAGATGTTTCCAAGTACCCGCCTAGTGACCATGAAGATAAAAATAATAATATAATATAAACTAAAAATTAAAAAAAAAATTATCGAAAAAAATAATTTTATCATGAATCTTCTTTCAAATATATTTTGAGAGAGACATTATGAGTTCTATATCATCATATATACACATAGATACATAATGGGAGACTCATGTTAAAATTACTATTATATTCCCCTAAGAAGTTCATAAGATGAATTTTGATACCTATTAGAACAAATATATCCTTTTTGGGGAGGAGAAGACAAGGTAGATGGAATCATAAAGCTAAATGATTCTAATCATGTCCTTCGATAAAATAATTAGACCAAAAAATAAAAATGATATGATGATTATCACACCTGAAAAACTCATATGATGGATCTCAATCAAAGTCCACATTAGAGAAGAGATGAAAACTTAATTGGTGATGGTTAAGTTGAACTATCATAATTTTTGTAATGTAAACCAAAAAAGGAGATAAAACAACTCCTAAAGATCTAAAAAAATATTCAATCGGTGTGAAATATATAAATAAAGGATATATAGTAAAAATTTGTAGCATCATGAAATTATAAGGGGAAAAGAGTAAAGACCAATATTCTATTTAAATTCATCATTACCTTAAAAGTAAGTTGGTTTAATGTAATAATCAAGATAATTAACAACGATATGGTAAGAATAACCATTGATGAAACTTATTTAGGAACCAATGGAAAATCTATAGAGCTATAATAATTTTATCCAATCCCCTAAGGGGGCCAACACAACATTCATTACTAAATTATGTGAACTAGGGAGCTTCCAATTCCATAGTTTTCATCTTCATCCAATAAATAAATTAGGGAAATGATAAATAACTGCATTTTTATATTTGGTAGTAAATATATATTGAAATTATGACCATGATATCCCATTTATTTTTTCCACTGCTAATTCACCAACCCTCACAAAAAAAACTCATTGTTAAAGAAAAAATATCTCCATACCTCATTTCGATCAACATGAAGAAAATCTAAACCTATTAAAACTTGAACATAGTCTCTTAAATAGATCCAAATACTTTATAATTTGATATATTATGCTTCTAAAACCCATTAAAGGATATATTGCTTGTCTAATCTACCAATGGGATTATCCATGAGTTTGTAGCTTCAAGTTCCAGCTGCACTTCCTTATGTTTAACCTCATGATGGGATTGTATACATTTAATTACATATATGGAAAACCCATAATCACATCTACAATGATGTTTTAAGTCATTGATAATCATATATTAAAATGTTGGTTATCACTGGTACCTTACCAGTAACAACTTATAATGCACATTGGTTGATAGGATTGGAGTTTTTTATCATCTCACAGTAATTTTTGGGAACATATTACCTACGATAGTACAATTTTTTTTAATCTAATGTATGTTTAAATATCCTTAAAAAATCCAAATTTAGGACTGGTTACCACCATGATAGTGATATTATCAAATCCATGTGTTGATGTGAACATTTATATATATTAGTGGATCTCCATATTTCACTTTTTGGTCAGTCAATTATGAGAATGTTTAAAGACACATATCTATGTTCACTATAGTTAATCACTATCCAGGGCGTTGGTAGGTGTTTTTAGTGTTTTTGGTGATGGGATTAGGTCCTAGAGAAGGTAATCCTATGTAACCCCATGAAGGGAATCATAACCAATGTAATTTAATTCCACATAGTGTAAGATCTAGAACTTTTTTTGGAGTAACCTCATGGTCCTTTTTAGGTACTATATTAATGTTTTTTTGGTATATGTTTTTTGTGTTTTATCTGGGGTTGTTTCAAGCGAGATTGGAGAATTTTGGAAAATAGATGGGCAGTGAATGGTTGGAACATGGTTTTCTGAAACAATGTTCCCATCCCAGCAAATCGTTAAATCTCAATAGACGGGACTTTCACAATTGGCACAAAGTTTATAAAATTGTGTTCCCATCAGGGAGATTCTGTACACCCATAATAAGTGGTACACAGTTAAGGTTCACAATTTGAAAAACCTCGTTTCCTTTCCCAAGAATCCATGCATGTGGGATTTAATTTTTCTGAAAATTATAAATAAATTCCAGAACATCCAAGTATTAACTGCTATTCTCCTGATTTCATCCATACACTTTTTACTATGATTTTGGAGGCTCCTAAGGGATTCTAAGGATCCTTAAACCCCATTCCTTAGGAATCACAGATCTATTTAAGGTATCATCTCTCCATTGATAATTAATTTTTTCCCTCATTGAATTCCTTTCTCTCCCTTTTTTCATTGTGGATGAAGAGTAATGGCTTCCCTCCCATTGAATGTGAGTTTAGATATAGGATTTTATTGGTATTAATCTCTTTGATATTGATATTAGGTTTTGGTTATACATATTCCACACCATTGTGATCTTTATCATTCTGCTTCAATTAATGTGATTCTGGTTTGGCGAACATCCATCAATGACCTTGAGTTATGTTGTATAATTTCGAATTCCCAGAGTCTTAATTATAATTACGAGCATGAAACTATGAAATTTAAATTGCCACATTTGGAAATAATATATTGAATTGTGTTAATCAATAAAATAATGGGATTTTGAAATTTGTAAATTAATAGGATTATTAATTCAGTCAATTAATGTCATTTTGAAATTTATTGATGAATGGGATTATGAAATTGTCTAATTAATGTTATTTTTAATTGAATGATAATGGGAATTAGGGGATGGTTAGTATAACATTTTAGGGTTAATTATACATAATATTAAATATTGATAAGTGGTTTAACGGTGAATTGTTCATATTATTCAATGCGATAAAAGTGATAAACCATGTTTTTTTGTGATAAATTGAAATTTTGCACCATGATTTCAATGATTGAATGGAATGTATTGATTTTTAACCATGACTTATATATTTTTATATATGTGATAATGATTATGAGACAAGGAATGATGCAAAAAATAGTGATATGTGATAAAAAATGTGGGATAATAAATGATTCTCTAAATACACATATGAATAATGAGGTGTTGGATAAGGAATGATCCTCCAAATACCCATGGGATGGCCTACATGATGTTCATGGACCATGATATTGGATTTGGACTAGAGTTCCATGTGGATGTGATATGAAATTGTATTTAAATGCATAATGAAATAATAGATTGTGATTTCTTATGATATATTGTTATGACTCCAACATGGGATGAAATAGGTATTAATGGTCTTATTATCATCATGAACGATGATAATTTTGTGGTTAATTAAAAAATGATTAATTATGGAAACAAATTTCTTTACTTTTTTTATTTTATTATTAATATAATTGCATACAAAGTTATATAATTAATATTGTTTTATACACCTTTGGTGGTGGCCTACTGAGTTATACTCACATTTTACTCAGGCTACATGATTGGTACCAAATAGAATTTATTTTTTCCTGAATATGATAAGGGTGTGATCCATATGTTAGATGGATGAGTTGGGATGGATCATAGATGAGGGAACCATACATGATATGGGAACCCACTTGGGAGTTTTCAGTTTTATTATTTTTGGTTTTTCCATTTGAAACATGGAACATATTTTTTTAGAGATATCTATTGCTTAGGCTTGGATATTGTTTACTTTTTTAGGTTTATCATGTGATACAAGACTGTATTGGTTATGTCATTATTCTTCTCATTATTTATCATCTACTGGTTGTTGTTTATTATTTCCACTATTGTGATTATTTGATAAAGAGGGTGCATTATACCCATGATATCTATATTAGACCCTTCCTTCTAATTGATAGCCTTTCTAGTATAGGGAGTCATGCCTGAGGTCATGAAACCAACCGACTTGGGGAATCAACATGTTCCCCCCTAGATGGAATGTTCTAAAGTTGAATCAAATGATTTTTTCTTCTAATTGTTTTCATTACTATGTGGGAATGGTAGAAATGGGATTATGATCAATTATTCCTTGGACATGATCTTGTTCATGGGAGTAGCTAACCCATGTATGAGTGGAAATCCAAGTACCTAGTGTGGGATTTTTATAATTGATGTTTACTATTATAGTTGGATATTTTTTCAAATCGGGTGATTCACATGTTTACTTATGTTTTTATTTTTTTTTAAATTATCCAAATTTCTTAGTATAGAATGAAAGTTTTTTATACAAGACTAATTCTAGGAACACCTGATTTATTATTACATGCATTATTTTGGGCATGCATGGAAATGAAGTATTTGGATGAGTTGTTTAAAAGAAAAATCTTTTATTTAATTACATTAATTTTAATAAAAAGGTACCTAATGTGAAATTAAATTTTTTAAAAATATTGTGAAATATGGTAAATGAAACGAATAAAATGGGTTTTTAATGAGAATAAATGAGACATGAAATTGTTTTACCCTATGTTAGCCATAAAAAATATGAGGTATCATTAATGATAGTGATAATGCCTTAGTTTTGACCATGTGGTGGGCTGTGAAGGATGAATATTTTGGGATTTATGTGAATATCAATTACATAAAAGTAATAATGTTGTGTTATGTGTCCTAATATGTGTGTTGGGAATTATAGAGACATTCCTCCATGATAATTCTAATTGATTGGAAGACATGAGGACATGGATGGAAATGTGCCTGTAGTAGAGGAACCAAAGTCTTCGATAGTGTCAGGGGGAGGAGTAGGAGATAAATTTATTCAGAACATTTCTCACATTATTTATTTTTTGAAACAAGAACCATGGATGGTTGTGAAGAGTATGTATGAATTTTAATGGGAGTTCCAGTTTCAGCACCCTTAAAATTTCATTAGAGAGGGTGGACCTGAGGTAGTTGAGTTTAATATTGATTCAATTCAGAAGATACTTGAACACTTTTAGAATATTACCGAGAAGAGAGTAAATCTAACTCATTATATGTTACTTAGGAATGTAAATAATTGGTGGGACATCTACAATGGTTCTGAAGGAATCCAAGATAGGTGAGTAATGACTAAGGAGCTTGGAAGAATTATGGTACTGTAAGGGGGTCCATGAACCCATATTAGTTTGGATGTTGGAGTACTACTAGATGTGCTACTTGAGGTAGTATACATGGTACTATTGGGGAAGAGCAGCCATATTAGTAGAGTGGTTCTTCATAAGGGAATCGGACTATAGCATAGGGAAGTGGGGTGGGAAAGTTGCATGCAATTCATCCCACACTTTTGTATATCAAGGATAGACTACCGACATTTATATATACTATTCTTGTAAAATATAAGGTTTCTATAGTGCCTTATTCGATATAGGACCCTCTCATTAGTTTATATATGAACAACTTGTTAAAATTTGAGTATGATGGTGGAGTTTTTAAGTGGGGTTAGAATGAATCATGCACCTTTTAGAGTATGGTTATGTGGCATATGGTTGTGCAAGAGATGTTCTCTCGAAGGTGGGGAGTATCATTTTGTATGGGATCTTTATATCCTTTACATGTTAGGATTTGGCATAATTTTGGGATTACTGGTTGGTGACATACGAAGACCACTTAGACTTTTAATGCTAGAGAGTGACTTTTATGTCTCATGAGGGTGACAATTATGTTCATCCAGGAGAGTGATATATTTAGGAAGACCATGCTCGATGAGTTCATCAGCAGAGGGGGGGGGGGTGGCTCAACACTAAGGTTGTAGTTTTTTTTGGATGATGTTGGTGAGAAGCATGATGTCTTTCCACCTATAGTGGATCGGTTTTATGATGTGTTTCTTGAGGAATTCTCAAGGCTGACACCTAAGATAGGTTTTGAATTTACAATTGATCTCATGCTTAGAGCAAAGCCAATTTCAATTCAACCATATATAATAGATCCAAACTAGCTTCAAAATACTATGTCTTGATTGTAAGAGTTGATGGATAAAGGATTTATCCATTAGAGTACATCTCCATGATGTTTCCCAGTCTTGTTTCAAGGAAGGCTAATGTGACATTGCACTTATGTGTTTATTACCAAAAGTTGAACCGAATGACCATGATGAATAAGTATCCTCTTCAGTGTATCTATGATTTCTTTAACCAGTTGAGAGGAGCTTATGTGTTCTACAAGATTGACCTGAGATCAATGTATCATAAGTTGAGAGTTCAACCATATGATATACCACCAACTACATTTATAGAATGTATGGAATTTATGAGTTATTTATAATTCTTTTCAGGATGAATAATTCTCCTAATATTTTTATGGCCATGATAAAAAAAATCTCCCACCCCTATTTGGATCAGTTTGTGGTTCGGTTCGTGGATGACATCTTGGTGTCCTCCAAGACTCATGGCAATTATTCATTTTATCTTGGAATCATCCTAAGTACATTGAGAGATAATTACCTATATTCCAAGATATCTATGTTTCAATTATATATGAAAAAGTTACATTAATTGGGGAATATAATCTCAATGGATAGTGTCTCAGTTTATTCATAAAAATTATATGTAGTTGTTTCTTAGGATTATCCCAATAATGTCTTCAATATTCGTAGCTTTCTGGGTTTGGTGGGATATTATCAGAGGTTTATCCAAGAATTTTACAACATGGAATCACTACTTTTATACTTGAATAATAAGTGTATATTGTTTTATTAGTATGAGCTATGTGATAATTCATTCCAAGGGTTGAATAACAATTTTAATACTACACCAATTTTGATCCTTCCCATGCCAGGTGAGGTGTATGTGGTGTCTTCTAATGCATATGGGATCGGGCTTGGAGTAGTGTTGATATAGGTAGATCGATTTGTAATACATTGGTTTACATAGTTGATGCCTCATGAACAGAATAACCCAATGAAAGATCTCACGTTGGATAAAATTGTTTATGATTTGATTTGTTTGCGACATTATCATTTGGGTGAAAATGTTTCCTAGTATACCGATCATAAGAGGTCAACGTACATATTTTAAAAGAGATATTTTAATCTAATAAAATGGATATCTGTTGATTATATGTATTAATTTGATATTGAGAATGTGTATACACCCTGGAAGGGAAAAGGTATTGATGTCTCTTTGATTAGGAAATCTCATACTGAGGTAGTTCAAGAATCTAGTTCTGAGGGGAAGATTATGACCTTGCTGGATGAAATGAATGTTTTGGTTTAGTAGGGCTAGGAGAAGATGACCCACATATTAGTATTAGTGGACTCCACACATATGGTCCGGATCATAGAGAGGTAGTATAAGGATCCGATGTTTTTTTCCATGAGGGAAAGCCTTGAAGGTTAAGAGTCACCTTCAGATTGAACTACAGATGATGATGATATAATCTATGTTAGGAATCATGTTGTTGTGACTATGTGTATGCATGAGGATATGATGTGTGTGTTTCATTTCTCGAATTGGTAAATGAATCCACATTTTTCTAAAATTCACTATGATCCTCAGAGATAAAATTGGTATCCTAGCATGAGAAAGGTGATTGTATGTTTCATGACATGATTCTACACCTATCAGATGGTGAAGTCTGAGAATCAATGACATTGTGGTTTACTACAGTAGTTTCACATTATAGAATATAATTAAGATGAATCTACCATGGAATTAAATGTGGTTCTTAGATGGATTCCTCAAAAGAATCATTCTATTTGGGTAATTATGGATCGACGGATGAATGTTTCCTATTTCATGCCTATTTAGGAGACTTTATCAGTGAATTTGTTGGAAGACAAGTATATTTTGGAGATAGTTAGTCTTAATGTGGTTCCACAAAGAAATGTTTAAGATAATTACTCACATTTTACTTCATTCTTTAGGAATTTCATGTAGAAGGAACTTGCTATGTGGGTATTTCAGTGTACAAAAGTCCACCCATAGACAGATGGGATGTTGAAATGTTTAATTTAGGTACTTGAGGATATGATATGGGGGTCGATTCAGGATATTGGTGGATATTGGTAGAATCAATCAACACTTGTTTATTTCTCCTATAAAAAAAATTATCAGGTGACTATAAAGATAGAACCATATGAGGCTCTTTATAGTATCCTATGAAGATCACTCTTATGTCAGATTGAGGCATGTGAGTCAAAGTTTTTGGGATCACGTCCTGTGTATGAGTCATTAGAAATAGTTTATTTGACCTGGAATTGTATTGATATGGTACGTACATGGTAGAAGCTATATGATGATTGTTGTTTATGACCACCTGAGTTCACTGTGGGTGATCGTGTGTTCCTTCTAATGTCTCCTAGATTGGATCACCATAGGATTTGAAGATAGGAAAATTTCTATCCCATGTTTTCCTAAATATTTGATATTGTTGAGATAATTAGTATAGTGGCATACTGATCATATCTTCAAAAAAGGTAGAGTGCTATGAATTATTTGATTCGCGTGTCACTGATTTAATGGTATCTCCCTAACTATTCCCATGTGATCGATGTTGATGATGCTGATCTTGGTACTGATGTTTCCTTTGAGGATAATCTAATTTCTGTAATGGATCATAGTGTTAAATATTTATCAGGAAATAACATGAAAATAGATCGATTATTTTGTAAAATCGATGTGTTTAGGTAGAAAGGTGGGAGAGAGAAGCACATAAATGGGATCGGTGGATTGACCTTTCTTCATCGGAATCTTAGAGATTCATGGGAGTATAGCTTGAGGATGATCTATTATAAGGTGGGGTAATTTCAAGATCTCGACATATTATAGAGTTTTTTCATTCACTTTTTTAGGTAATCCCTTCTCCTCATTTTGTTATTTCTTGAAAGGGTTTTTCATTGGGAATTTAATAGGTGAAATTAGAGAATTTTGTAAAAAATAGGGGTAATATATAGTTGGCATAAGGTTTTCCCAATCCTGGTACCCACCCTAGAAGACTTTGAAACTAAAAATAGAGGGTATTTACATGGTTGAAATATGTTTTTTCAAACCATATTCTCACTTAGGAGAAACCATGCACCCATAAGGATGGGCACACATGTAAGGTCCACAGTTTGGAAAAACGAGCCCCCTTGCCCATGAAACCATTCTCACATAATTTAATTCCTATAATTTGTTTAAAAAAAATCAATAACCCTTATTATTAACTCATATTCATACAATTTCAGACTAACACATTCACTAGGATTTTGGAGGCTCTTAGAGGGATTCCAAGGGTCCTCGAACCCCATTTTTTGTTGAATCAAAGATCTGTTTGAAGGAACATATCTCCATTGGTATGTAATTTCTTCCCCATTTGAATTCCTCTCTCTCCCATATCTCTTTTTTGATGAAGAGAATTGGTTTCCCAACCAATGATGATGAGTTTAGATCTATATTTTGATAGAACATAATCTATTTGATTATGATCAATGGTTTTGGTCCTAGATCTTCCATATTGTTGTGATCTTAATCATTACTCTTCAATTTGGGAGATTCTGGTTTTACAAATGTTCATCTATGACATTTAGTTAGGTGGTATAATTTTCAATTACCATAATTTTTATTATATGTGCATGTATGTATTTGTGAAATTTCAATTTTCAGGTTGGTAAGTTTAATTTTGGAATTAAATTAATCAATCAATTAAAGGGATTATGAAATTGGTAAATTATTGGTATTGTAATATTTTTCAATTAATGGGACTGTTAAATTGGTTGATTAATGGGATTGTGAAATTAGTTGATTAATTTTATTATGAATTGATTGATAATTGGAATGGAGGGATGGATAGATTAACCCGAAAGGGTAAATGGTTTATATGATTAAATGTTGATGAATGGTTTAATGGTGAATTGTTCATATTATTACATGTGATTAAAGTAAACAATAACGTATGTTGTGATAAAATGAAATGGTGCACCATGATGTTAAGGATTAAAAATAAGGTTTCAATTTTATGCATGAGTTATATATTTTAATAGATTTTATAATGAGTGTGGGACACAGAATGATGCTTCAAATACATATATGGGATAATGATTGTGGTAAATGTACTGATTCTCCAAATACCCATATGAATAATGAGGAATTGGACTAGGAATGCTGCCCTAAATACCCATGGGGTTCCTGAAATGATGTTCTAGGTCCATTATATTACCATTGGACAAGGTTTCCAAGTGGAAATGATATGAAATTAAAATTAAATGAATATTGAAAAAATGGATTGTTATACCCAATGATATTTGGTTCATACTCCCACATGAGAAGAATAAGGTAATGATAGTTTTAGTGCCATCGTGAACCCAAGTAATTATGTTTCTAATTAATGAATATTGAATTGTGGAAACTATTTTCTTTACTTTTTTTACTTAATTCTTTATACAACTAGATATAATATTTTTCACTAGATATTTTTTTATACATCATTAGAGGTGGCCTATTGAGTTTTACCAACACCCAACTCAGGATCCTATATCAGTACCTAAATAGACATCACATTTATTGGACATGATAATGGACATATCCCCATGTTAGATGGCTGAGTTGTGATAGAAAATGAATAACAGAACCAATCATGATGTCAGGACCCACATGAGAGTTATAAGTGTATTTAAAATTTTCTTTTTTTATTAACAACTAGACACATATTTTTCAGAGCATATCTAATTATTGGGTTTGGATATTGTTTCCTTAGTTTCTTTTATCATTTGATACTAGTCTGCATTAGTTGTGGTATTATTTTACTTATTATTTATCATTAGTTTGTTACTGTTTATTATCTATATTATTGTACTTATTTTTTATAGAGGGAATATTCCCCCCATTATATATATATATATATATATATATATTTGAACCTTGGTGGTAGTCGATAACCTTAGGAATATGGGGAGGTGCTCTTGAGTTCATGTGACCAACTATATCAAGGAAACAACATGTGGAACCTTGAATGAGACATTAAACATATAATGGAATTTAATAACTCTTATGTTCTTTTTAAATGCACCAATTAACATTAGTTTAATGTCACGTGGAGTGGAATTGTAGGTTAAACATGCCTAAAAATCAATGGTGTTGAACTAAAAAGGAGTATAACCCAATGAGGATGGGTTCCTAGGTAATATAATACCATGAAATATGTGGTTGGTTTAGATTTTTTGGATTTGACCTATCATGTTGGATATGGTATCGTTAATAATACATCCCAATGAGAGGATGGTTTCAGATATTGGGTTTCATAATGAGTATAAACCAAGTGGTGGTGAAAAGGGGGTCTCAGCGGGAATATATCCCAATTATCTTGGATATTCATGCCCATGGGTAATATTCCATGACGTGGATGTTCATATATGGTTATGATGTTATGTTTTATCCTCAACGAGGAATCCCATGTAGCATGCTAAAATAGAAATCAAATTCCTTATAGTTTCAATTCTACAGTTTAAGGTCATGTGATAAGATCGTACCAAATATTTAATATAACGTGGGAAGGATATTTTAGTTTAGTTTTATATCCTGTGACTTGGATATTAGTTTCATGAAAGGGGCCATAATAGAGGGATGATTTAGGCTTATATAGGAGTATCCATCTTATAGAAATATTTAGAGGGAATATGGCCCTTTGTAAGGGAGTTGAGGCTTACACTTATTGGGAGGAGGACCAAATGTATATCTACAACTAAAACCTTGTATATTTTTATATTATATCAATTTTATTCCTTATAAATATTCATCAATTATATTTTATAGTGTAATACTCACAATTTGAAATATTACCTAATTTTCCCATAAAATGGAAATGGTTTTATTCACACTAAATTAATTTACATGTATTACATAGTTTTATTTAGACATATTAATTTATAACTCTTATAATTTTAATTCTATAAAATAATATTTATTTTTTAAATAATCACGTCAAAATATTCTTATGATGTTTTTTTGATAAAATTGTAGAAAATTTTATTTTTTGATGAATAATAGAAAATATCATTTTTTAAGAATCCATTCTTTTGTTTTCAATAATTTTCATAGAATAATTTTTATTTTTATTGGTTTTAATATATAATTATTTCACTTTTATTATATATAATTCTATTCATTTCATTATAATAAAAATTATAGTGGAATTTGGATTAATGTTTTTAATCTTTAGAAAGGAATTTTTATGGAAAACCATTTCTCAACATGTGTTGTGTGATTATTTTAAATGAAAATTGTACAAAATATAGAAATTGTGTTAGATAAATTTAAATTCATATTTTTAATTATCATGTCCAAATTTTTAAATATCACTTACAGTTTTGGTTATTATTATTAGTAACTTTGGTAAAAAAGGCACCTACCCTGGTAGGAGTTAAAATAGGCCAAAATAGTTAAAACTAAAAAGATAAATGTTAAAATGACCTAAAACATTTGAAAATACTTATTTTTGGTCATATTTAAACCCCATTTTATCTAATATTCTAAAATAGTAAATCTTTGAGCCATTTTTCTGGAGTAAGATATTAAATTTTTTTAACATTTTGAAAATTTATATGGGTGTTCTCTATCGTACTTATAAAAGGGTACCTTTTTACTCTATTATACTAACTTAAAGAACCTATTATATTAGAACATACATACCTTTGTACCTTACTAACATCCCTCCCCATATTAGGGGTCCAATTTTTGTCAAAATTCTAACCTAAGATGCATTTAGCCTTAAACCTAAAGAGGTTTTATGAAGAAAAGGTACAATTATTAACTGAGCATTTTCATTTAATTACTTATTATACCTCTATAAAATCTTATTTAACCATGCTTAAATAAAAAAATTATTATATTTCATATACAACTTATTATGGTTATGGTATATAAAATTTTCATATCATTTTCAATCCTATGGAAAATGAAAAGATCGCTTGGGCGTATTTGTCGATTACCACCTCTACAAAGATATGTGTTTCATTTTTAATCACCACCTCAAAAGAATGGTTATTATAAGGGATTTAATTAATATATATGACATCAATTACATAATTATAATTTTGGAACGATAACATCTCAACTATTATCTTACCTTTCCATTTATTGAAAAATGATAACATCATTTGTGCTTACATATGGACTATGTCACGACCCGTCCCCTGGGGCCCGTTTCGTGACAACCCAAAGCCCGCCATCCATAGGCCAGCGGCTGGAGACTGGCACTGAAAGGAGTTATCCTTAAAATTGGGAGGGCAATGCCTTTATAACCTGCAAACTCACGTAACCAAGCACACAAAAAGATACGAACACAAGGAAACTATATAACCAAAAGATTGTTCAAAGAAAGAAGTGGGTCGGAATACAATCCCAACAGTAAAGGTACAAGTACAATTGAAATAAAATAAAACTGAAGAAAGAGAAGAGACAAATACTATATTGTCCTCTGAGGTTCCTACCTAAAGGGTTGGTACAGATCGCCTCCTTAGCACTCCACGTCCACCCGCCTCCTCTCCGTACCGTCAGGTCGTATGGTCAACCTCCAGGTACTGTCCAGTCCTGGTACTCTCAGCCTCTTCTAGTGTTGTCCTTCATCTGCATCCAACACAATAAGGTACAGGCAATGCCCATGCATGGGTGAGTGTAACGATACTCAGTAGGGACCCCGAGACCCTCTAGGTCTCACAAAATCCATCATGGATTAAACATAAAGTATGAAATCAACAGATAACCATACATAGGTATATAACCATACATATACCTAAGTTATAAAGTAATCCATCTCAATCTTGAGGAAAAACATATAGGTACTGACTCAGCTCAAACTAGGATTAGTTCTAGTGGTAGTATCAAGTAACATTCACAGTCACAATGTCAAACACATTGACTACTAGAGAACTCCTCCTATGTAGAGAATATTGGGCCTGCCACATCACCCATAGTCACTTCCCACTAACCTGGGACTACTGAGGTACTCATCCTCTCTTGTACCATGGGTCTGCAACATCACAAAGGCGCTCCCCACCGTGGGTTTGCCGCGTCACCAAGGTGCTCCCCCTAGTTTCCTGCTGAGGTTCTCCTCTTATCGAGTATTGTTGGTCTACCAGGTCACCAACACACTCCCCACTATGGGTTCGCTGCGTCACCAAGGCACTCCCACTTGGACTGTCAAGTCACTCTGAGTCGAAAATGTCATCAGTTGTAAAGTCTCAGCCAGCCACTGGGTTCCCGCACTATGCTCACTCATCTCTAGGAGGATCCACTCAAAAACCTAATGTTCGATACTCCAAATACCATGAAGTCCCATGAAGAAGTGTATTAATGGTCTGCCACATCATTGGGGTCTCAACATAATAGACAGCGTGTCAATCAGATGCTCGGTCTATGAGTTATTAGCCTTGTAGTCCCGGGAGCCCGGTTGGATTCTTGCTTGATCTAACCTGACCATTTCCAATCTTAATCCAAAACATAGTGGGGTATCACTCAAAGGGACTGACTCACTCCAAGGTTCCCAACGCCACTGATGGTTCATCTAACAGACGTCTAGTTTCAAAGTTACGGCCAAAAGAATGTAATTTGGTCGTAGTGGGCTCTGGTCTGTGACCCGGTCGGACCGACTCAGACCGACTCGGACCGACTCGGCCCGACTCAGCCCTACCAGTTGGGTCTGGCCCAACCCGTAGTGTGGCCTGAACCATTGGGTTCGGCCCATCCCGCTGGGTCTGGCCCGACAGGCCGTGAGGGGCCTTGGAGAGTGCCACGAGGGCATGAGGCCGCAGGGTGGCTCGGGCGGGGATGGAGGTTCGGCCACGGGGTGGCGGTCTGGCCACAGGGCGGCGGTCCAACCAAAGGGTAGCGGCCGGGCCGTGGGGCAGCACATCGACCGTGGGGAAGTGGTCCCGCCGCGGGGTGGCAGTCCGGCTGCGGGGTGGTGTCATTGCATCATCGCCTTCGTCACGGCCGGCGGTGGTGCCGACCGCCATTGTCATTCCCCAACCATGGATGGTTTCCATTTTCCTCCATCGCGAAGAACACCACATTATTTGAGGAAGGGTCAGGCCATGTTGGTTTGGCACATACCCTCCACATTATGGTGGTTGCATAGGGCTCAACAAGAACATGAAAGAAGAACGTTAAATTTTACAACCTCCCGCAATGTTTTATTCCCAAACCAAAAAATTCCCCAAAGTAAGAATATGAGAAAAATATTCACACACAAATAAACCCCTACCTCGTTCACTTGATGATGTCGATGAGGTCGCAATAAAGAAGACGAATCATTGGAAAGATATGGACGTTAGTGTCGTCGATGTTTTCCTCAATTTTTAGTTCGTGCGTCATTAGAGATCCTTCAATGATGTTTGGAGAAGAAATCATTGAAGGAGAGTCATTTATTGTTGGCGTTATTTATTAGATATCTTTTCTCCCAAAGCTCTCCTCTCCCAATTCCTCAAAATGAAATGGTAGCCCCAAAATAATAGAATATGTGATCTATTATGTTTGTTGGCATATAATTCAAATTGGGATAATTAATATCATAGGATGGCATAATTAAAGTGGTGCGTTGGCTTAATTATTGTGGAAGAGGGTTGGCACAATTAATATTGGAGAAGTTAAAGAGGCTCTCTCACATTTAATGATGAAGTTGAGAGGTTTAGGCCTTAGGTGGTCCCCACCACCATAACCTCCCATGGGAGGTTAGGATTGGGTGGTCCCCACCACCATAACCTCTCATGGGAGATTAAGGTATGGTGGTCCCCACTTCTCAACTTCCACATGGTGGTTTTAACAAATAAAATAAAAATAAAACCTACACAACTTTATTTTTATTTTATTCCTTTAAGAAAATACCAAAAACAAACTTCCACCCTCGACCAACTACCACCAGGGTGAAATTCTCTTTATGCGAATACCGACGTTGTGATTTCAACGATGCCCTTAGATTTCAATTCCGAGAACCGATTCAAAAGTTAGAAAACCTTTCTTACACATTTACTAAACGTACCTGAAATAAATTCCAGAAATTCATTCCTGGCACTACGGGCCTCGGAATCACACACCGTCAATTTTCACAGACTTGTAAAATTCCCATATATTTTAAAAAAATTACATGGAAATTCAGGATCTTTACATTCTCCCCACCTCAGGACTTTACATCCACGTAAGCCACAACTCAAACTAAGGGAACAAGTGGGGGATGCTGAGAACGCATCTAAGCCTCCCGCTCCCATGTGCCCTCCTTGTGGTTCCCATGATGCCAGAAAACGCACACCAGAGGTATCAACCATCAATGAAGGAACTACTCCTTTCGATCCTCAATCTCTCCTAGAACCTCCGTAAAAGTCACCCCATCATCGACGTCCATCTCATCATGGTCGATGATGTTATAAGGGCCATGTACGTATCCCCTCAGTTGGGATACATGGAAGATGTCGTGTACCTGGTGCAACTGAGGTGGAAGAGATAAGCAGTAAACCAACTCACCAACTCTACTGAGGACTTGAAAAGGTCGGATGAACCTTAGAGATAACTTGTTGCCTCAGCCAAATCTCTTCAAACCTCTTCGAGGCGAGACCCATAGAAAAACGTGGTCACCATCCTCAAACTCTAAAGGTCTCCATCTCTTGTCGGTATACGACTTCTGCCTGCTCTGTGTAGTCTTCATCCGCTCCTGGATGATCTTCACCTTCTCTATGGTAGCCTGTTCCATCTCTGGTCCCACTTGTGCTGACCTTCCTAGGTCAGTCCAGCATAAGGGTGATCTGCAAGGTCGCCCGTACAATGCCTCTAAAGGTTCCATCCCAACGGTTGAGTGATATCTGTTGTTGTATGCAAACTCCACCAAAGGCAAGTGATCCTCCGAGTAGCGACTGAAGTTTTGAATGCATGCACGTTTTATATCCTTGAGGGTTTGAATGGTCTGCTCAGTCTGGCCATCTCTTTTAGGATGGAAGGCGATGCTCAAAAAATATGCATCCCGAAAGCCTCTTGCAACCCATTCCATACTCAGGAAGAAAAAAATGCATCATGATCGGAGACAATCATCTAGGGTACTCCATGAAACTGCACAATCTCCTATACATATAGGCGTCCTGAGATCTCTACTGATCCATACTCTCTGATCGGTTGGATGTGGGATGACTTGGTGAGTCAGTCGACGATCACCGAAATCGAGTCATATCCACTTGATTTATGTGGATGTTTTGTCATGAATTCCATGGATATCTCATCCCACTTCCACTCTGGGACCTCTAAAGGCTGAACCAAGCCTATTGGTACCTGATGCTCTGCCTTCACTTACTGACATGTGAGGCACTGAGAGACAAACTATGCTACTGCTTTCTTCATTCCTGATCACTAGTGCTGTCGTCAGAGATCTTGGTACATCTTCTCCACTCTTGGATGAACCGCTAGAGGGGAAGTGTGGAACTCCCTCAACACTTCCTCCCAAAGTGACACCAGTACCATGGTACATCCAATGAAGAGGATGACATGCTCTCCACCATCATAAAATCAATCAGGGGCCTGTCCTATGGATATCTAAGCACGTCGTGTCTCAAATTTAGTGTCCCCATACCATGCCTCCCTAACTCACTAATGAAGTGGGGGAGTGACTGTAAGAGACTGAAGGAATGCTACTCTATCACGTTCCACAAAGGATATCTGAAAAGTGTCCAGTTTCTCCATCACCTCACCTAGAAACTATATACCAGACCTCCTACCGAGTGCATCTGCTACAACATTCCCCTTCCCAGGAGTATAGACTATCTTGAAGTTATAGTCCTGGAGGAACTCAAGCCAACATCGCTGTCTCAGGTTCAGGTCCTTCTGAGAGAACATATACCTGAGACTCTTGTGATCATAGTACACTATAAAACTATCACCCATCAGATAGTGTCACCTCATATTCAAGGCCAAGACCACTAATGCTAACTCCAGGTCATGGGTAGCATAGTTCAGCTCATGTTGTCTCAGCTGTCGAGAACCATATATGATCACTGCTCACTTCTTCATTAGTACACATCCATTTCTGGTCCCTGATGCATTGTAGTAGACTACATACCCTACGCCCTCCTATGGTATCCACAAGATGGGGGAACTAGTCAGCCTATGCCTCATCTTTTGAAAACTCTGATGGCATCTCTCTAACCAAACGAAGGGTTTCCCCTTCTTTGTCATGGTTGATAGCGGTGCTACAATTTTGGAGAAATATGGCACAAACCTTCGGTAATATTCTGCTAAACCCAAGAAACTACGTACCTCCGTCACACTCCTGGGTGGCTCCTAAGAAAGTACCACATCAATCTTCACTGGATATACTGCAAATCCAGCATCCGATATGACATGTCCCAGAAAGTGAAACTCTCAGATCTAGAACTAGCACTTCGAGAGCATACCATAAAGCTGGTGCTCGGGGAGTGTGTCCAGTACTACCTTGAAATGATAGGCATGCTCCTCCTCAGTATTTGAGTAGATCAGAATGTCGTTGACGAAGAACACTACAAAGCGATCAAGGTATGGGTGAAATATCCTGTTCATGAGTCCCATGAACACTGTTGTAGCCCTGGTCATGCCAAATGGCATAACCTAGAACTCAAAATGGCTGCACCGACATCTGAAGGTCATCTTCTGCACATCCTCATCTTGCACTCTGAGCTAGTGATAACCTGATCTCAGGTCTGTATTCGAGAACCACCATGCTCTTTTCAGCCGATTAAATAGGTCTTCAATCCTCGGGAGTGGGTACTTGTTCTTCACGGTCAGCTGATTTAGGTGCCGATAACCAACACAAAGACTCAAGCTCCCATCTGCCTTCTTGGCAAGCAAAATCAGGGCTGACCATGGGGAAACACTGGGCTGAATATATCCCTTCCCCTACAAGTCCTCCAGCTATACTCGTAACTCACGATGCTCTGCGAGAGCCATCTGATATGCTGGTGTAGATATCGGTGCCGTACCGGGTACAAGTCAATATAAAAGACCACAACTCTGTGAGGAGGTAGACCCGAAACATCCTTAGGGAATCCATCTGCATACTTTTCCACCACTACAGGATAGCTCAGACTCTCCACATCAATAGCTCTAAGGGTAAGGCTAGCCAACTGATGAGTGATCGGCTGAACTCTCCTCCATGTAAGCCCATCTTTCATTGCAAAGGCACCCTTCTCTCCGGTGAAGGTAAAACTGGTCCCATCCATGCGGACACACCGCACTTTTTGACTAATACAGTCGATCTGAACATGGATGGTAGATAACCAGTCCACACCCAAGATGATGTCGTAAGGCCTCGACACTGATACTAGGAGATCCCAACCGAAGCTCTCGACTCCTAGATTAAGCTCACACTGCTGACACCAGTTCTTAATCATCAAATCTGCTCCCATAGGAGTCTATAGCTGTAAGGGTCAACCCAATGACTCCATAAAAATCTTCGAGCTCCAAATGAGGGTAGTGAAAATAAAATAATGAGTGGAACCTATTTCTATAAGTACTACAACTATGGTGGAATAGACACAAATCGTACCTCGTATCATCTCCGGAGCACCATGAGCATAGGGCTCAGCTTCTTAGAGCTGAGATAACCCCTATACACCTACTCTCTATGTTCGGTGTGGAACTCTTAGTGGTGGTGGTGGTAACATCTTGAATTGTCACCCACCATCAGCTACACGACCAGCTCCTCTGCCACATCTGTCTTCTCCCTGCGGACCTCCTCAGTCAAAACATTGCCTCTACCTGGGCAGTCCTTCGATCGTCTTCTGATCATCTGTATGACGGGTTAGATAGTCACGAGCCATGTGACCCTCCCAGCTGCATGAGTAACACTACAAGATCCTTTCCTGACTGGTTCCACCTCGGGTGCCCCGCACAACCGATCATGAGCCATGCAGTCGTCCACTTGTAGGTATGATCCTCTTGGACCTCTGTGAAATCTATCTACTGCTAGCTGCAGAAGACTCCGCTATGTGATGAATAATAGTGGATCTCACCACTGGTGACTGCTCAGCAAGGAAACTCTCCACTAAGAGGGCTCTCTTTAACACCCCCACCTGTGTCGGAATGTTGAGTGAGATTATCGAAGCCCTGATCTCCCGCATGATCCCCTACTCAAATATCTGGGCCTTGGAGAAAGGGTCTCGCACCATATCAGTGTATTAATATGAGAGGTCAGTGAACCTCACTGATTAATGAGCTAAAATCATGACGCCCTGTTGTAGTTGAAGAAGCTCCAGTATGCACACTGCGCAAAGAGTCACTTGGACAAACTCTACCTGAAACAGGATCTTGAAGTCTACTCAGAGAAGTGTCACCTCATTGTGAACCTGAAGCCTCAAGCTCTACCATATTCCCACTGATTCCTGTAGATGGCTGGATACAAGGATCACCATGAGATCAGCTAGTGTCCCTATGAGTCAGAAGACTCTCACTACATCCTCCAGCCAATCCTCAACTGCCTGTGGGTCTGTCTCTCCCCTGAACCTGGGTGGCCTCTAGTGCAAGAAATCATGAAATGTGCTCAAGCGGCATGCACTCTCTACTGCTGGGGCTAGTGCCATCGGTGGTCCAATGGGTAATGGTACCGCTGGTTCCTCTGCTGATTCCTCTACTAGAAGAGGGCCCTACACTGAGGCCTTGTTGCCTGGTGGGCTATTAGTGCATGAAACTCTCGGAACCCTAGCTGCCTGTCTGTGTGGAGGCATCCTGAAAGATACTTGTGCACCACAATCAATAAGTTAAACCTGGCGGGATGACTCAAGAGATCACAAAAAACTCTTCAAAACACACATAGAATCATTATTTTCATGCACTGAGTCGGAAATCAGAAGTCAGGGTCCTGGTGTATGGATACGTTGGCCACCGTACCAACACTAGTTTCCCTAAACTGATAACCAGACTCACTACACACAACACTATTTCAGTTAAGAAAATTATCAGAGTCTTATGTTCTGTGGTAGAAACAACTCATCTAATACCAATTTTTCATGACCTGTCCCCCGGGGCCTATGCCCTGACTACCCCATTCCTGCCTTCCATAGGGCAGGGACTGGCGACTAGCACCGAAAGGCATTTTCCCTAAAACTTGGAAGGTATTTCCTTTATAACCTGCAAACTCACGTAACCAAGCACACAACAAGATACAAACACAAGTAAAACATATAACCAAAAGAGTGCTGAAAGTAAAAAGGGGTTCAACATACAAGCCCAATAGTAAAGGTACAAGTACAACTAAAATAAAATACAACTAAAGAAATAGAAGAGACGAATACTATATCATCCACCAATGTTCCTACCTGAAGGGTAGGTACAGATCACCTCTTCAGCACTCCACATCCACCCGTCTCCTCTGCGTACCGACACACTGTATTTTCCACCTCCAGGTACCATCTAGTCTTGGTAATCTCAGCCTCAATCAGCATTTTCTATTTTCTGCATCCAATACAACAAGGTGCAAGCATAGCCCATGTAGGGGTGAGTATATCGATACTCAGATGGGACCCCGAAACCCTATGTCTCATAAAATCCATCATGGATAAAAAAAATATATGCAATCAATAGATAACCATACATAGGTATATTCCCATACATATACCTAAGTTATCAAGTAATCAATCTCAATCATGAGGAAAAACACATAGGTACTAAGTCAGCTCACACTTGGATTTGTTCTAGCGGTAGTATCAAGTAACAATCCAAGTCACGACGTCAAACACCTCGGCTGCAGAAGAACTCCTCCTCTATCGAGTACAGTGGGAAACCGTGTCACACAGAGGAGTTTCCCAATAACCTTGGACTGCTGAGGTACTCCTCCGGTTGAGTACCGTGGGTCTTCCGCGTCACCAAAGCGCTCCTCGCTGCGGGTCTGCCGCGTCACCAAGGTGCTCCCCCTCATGGCCTGCTGAGGTACTCCTCCTGTAGAGTAACGTGGGTATACCGCATCACCACGGTGCTATCCAGCGTGGGTGTTCTGCATCACCAAGGCGCTCCCCACTGGGCCTGTCAAGTCACTCTGAGTCGAAACAGTCATCTGTTACCATGTCTCATCCAGCCATTAGGTTCCCGCATAATGCTCCCTCGTCTGAAGGAGGATCCACTCCAAAAGCTACTGGTCGGTACTCCAACTTCCACGAAGTCCCACCAAGAAGTATCTAAAAGGTCTGCCACGTCATTGGGGTCTCAATGTAATAGATGAAGTGTCAATCGGACACCCGGTCTATGAGTTATTATCCATTTAGTGCATGGGCCTAGTTGGATTCGTTCTCAATACAACCTGACCATTCCCCATCTTAATCCAAAACACAATGGGGTATCACTCAAAGGGGCAGACTCTCTCCAAGGTTCCCAACACTGCTGACGGTTCATCTAACAGACATTCAGTGCCAAATTTATGTCCAAAAGAATGCAATTAGGTCATAGTGGGTCAGGGTCCGGTCCGACCTGGTCGGTCCGACTCGGTCCGACCCAGTTCAGGTCGAACCAGCCCGACGCATTGGGTCTGGCCCGACCCGTAGTGTGGCCTAGCCTGTTGGGTTCGGCCCAGCCCACTGGTTCAGGCCTGACAGGCCACGAGGGGCTACGGAGTGTGCTATGAGGGGGCGAGGCCACAGAGCGGCTCGGCTCGGGACGACGTTTTGGCCATGGGGTGGAGGTCCGGATGCGGGGTGGCATTCCAACCGTGGGGAGGTGGTCTGGCCGTGGGGAAGCGGTCTGGACGTGGGTTGGTGGTCTGGCCATGTGGGGCAGCGATCTGACCTTGGGGCGGTAGTCCGGCTACGGGGCGACGGTCCGTCTGCGTGGGGTGGCGGTCTGGCTGCGGGGTGGCAGTCTGTCCGCGGGGTTGCGGTCCTGCCACGAGGTGGCGTCATTGTGCCATTGCCTTCTTCGCGGCCGGCGGTGGTGCCAACTATTGTTCTCATGCCCCAACCATGGATGGCTGACATCCTCCTCCATCGCGAAGAACACCACAAGATTTGAGGAAGGGTCGGGCCATGTTGTTTTAGCCCATACCCTCCGCATTAGGGAAGTAGCGTATGGCTCAACAAGAACATGAAAGAAGAACGTCAAGATTTACGACCTCCTGCAACATTTCATTCCTGAACTACAAAAGAAACCAAGGTAATAATATGGGAAAAATATTCACATGAAAATAAACCCCTACCTTGTTCGGTTGATGATTTCGACGTGGTCACAAGGAAGAAGAAGAATTTTTAGGAAAATATGGACGTCAGTCTCATCAACATTTTCCTCGATTTTCGATTCATGCATCATTGGAAATACTATGATGGAGTTTGGAGGAGAAATCGTCGATGGAGAGGCGTTCTTCGTTGGCGTTCTTCATTGGAGAAATTTTCTCGAAAACCTCCTCCTCTCCCAATTCCACCAAAATAAAATGGTAGTCCCAAAATAATAGATTATGTGATCTATTATGTTTGTTGGCATATAATTCAAATTGGGTTAATTAATCTCATAGGTTGGCACAATTAAAGTTGTGCGTTGGATTAATTATTGTGAAGGATGGTTGGAACAATTAATATTGGATGATTTGAAGAGGCTCTCCCACATTTAATGAGGGAGTTGAGACGTTTAGGCTCCTGGTGGTCCCCACCACCATTACCTCTCATGGGAGGTTAGGCTCAGGTGGTCCCCACCACCATAACCTATCATGGGAGGTTAAGGTCTGGGGGTCCCCACTTCTCAAAGTCCACATGAATTATTTAATAAATAAAATAAAAATAAAATCTATACCACTTTTTTTATTCATTCACGAAAAACCCAAAAAATTTACATCCACCCTCGACTAATTGTCGTCGAGGTGAAAGTCATTTAAGTGAATACGAGTGTAGCGAGTTCAACGGTGCCCTCACTTTTCAATTCTGAGCACGAGTTCAAAAGTTATAAAAACATGCTCGTACGTTTAATAAATGTACCCGAAATAATGTTCAGAAATTCATTTCGGGCACATCTGGCCTCATAATCATGCGTCGTCAATTTTCTTGGACACGTAAAATTTCCATATTAAAAAAAATATACATGGAAATTTGGAGTCTTTATAGACTACCACCTCCATGAAGTGATATGATTAATTTTTCATTAATTCCATACATGGATTGTTATAAAATTTCATTTAATATATAAAAATGATAATTATATCATCATAAATAATCTAAATATGATAGAATAATGACCCATTTGACCCTAATTGACCTAGACAAGACATTTCTGACTTATAAGTTGAATGTTATAGAATGTATTATTTGATATTACTTAATTAAGTCATTATATATTACATATAGATATGTGAAATTAAAGGAATAACAGATCTCGTACTGATTCACTATTCATTTCCACCATTACACCAATATTGTAAACTTGTTTTGTATTGAAAATGAAAGATATGATAACAAATTGAAATTAATATTTCATTAAAATATATAATTTTTATCACTTTTAAATATGTGAATTTTTCTTCTTTCAGAGATTACATTATAGGAGGAGGGATTAGGAGAGCCCTTGATGGAATTCAAGAAAAACAGAAAGACTGCGCGAGATCCTGTGCATACTTGTAGACTCCAATATTTACTATGGATCACCCCTCCATGAAATTTGGATTAAATTTGAATAAGAGTTCAACCCCCTATGGGATATATTTCTATAGAATAACATGGATATCAATTCATCCATTTGGAAGCCCCAAAGTGGAAAAAATGTGATGCAATTCTAGGGGGGGCTATATTGGACCACCCTTATTTATTTGAACTATAACTCGGGCCACAAAAGTCCAATTTGTTTGACTCCACTATCAATGGAAAAATATCTCCAACAACCAAAACTTAGCTGAATTTTAATACTATTGGTCATGTTTGGTTAGTCAAATAGTCAAACCAACGTAGTGGAATAATCTATCATGAATGTCACACCTACAACCATAGACCATAGATTATTCTTAGATCCAACTTTAAAAATTTAAATTTAAAAGAACTACTTGGATAATTATATATATTTTATTGACTAGGGGTTAGGGTGATTTGAATTTGAGGGCTTTCTTCATCCATTTTTTCCACTTCTACATCATGTACTTCTAAACCTGTTAGTGATAAATTTGGGGTGGGGGGGGGGTGTTCTTTGTTGTAATCCTGAGCTCTATTATTTTCATCATTTAACAGTTATTTAATTTAATAATTTTTAGTATATTATTATTTATTTATAAATTATTATTTCTTTATTTTATTATGAACATAGACAAATAAGAGGAAAAATAATCCTCATTCTTCCATGCATAACACATATGTTGTGGTGATTTGTGTATGTTTGTCTTTTTTCTCACCCCTTCCCTTTCATGTGTGTGCGAATGGATTATGTCAGTTGATAAAATATGGAATCATAAAACCATGAATATTAATGTTCTTTTTTTTGTGGAAAATTTTATGAATAACAAAATCCTTTCCGTCTCATTATCTTTTTTATGTGATTCATTGATTGAGTTTGATTCTTAAATCAATGAAATTTTATTAATTATTAGCAGTCTATAGTAATTAATATCATTGATTTATAAAATACTAGGTGTTGAACATGTAATAACTCACATACCATATAGGTTATAGTGTGTATAAATCATGAAATCAACAATCCTTCCCATTTCCCTTGAGAGCAATGACAAATTGAGGATCAATGGATAATCACTCAGGCTGATCATGATTTCTCCAACCAGTTTATCTTACATAATAATTTAGATTCAATTACTATTTTAAAATCATAAAACCCCCAAAAAAATTATCCCATTTTATATTTCATAAAAAAATAATAATTTTTTTCTTCTAATTAATGATCTAAGGCTTCGTCGAGAGAAGACCTAGGGTTATTGCTATACTTGATAAATTCTAGATGAACAACATCTTATTTGACACTTTTGACAATGTGATAAATGTTGGAACCTTTTCCAGGGAGTAAATATAATTTTTTCCTTTTTTTAATTTGTTACCCATTTCAATCATTACCCCTTCCCTTTTCGATGTTTTTGTTTATGTTAGTTTTTGTGTTTTTATTCTTGTCTATCTGTTCTTATTCTTCTATATCTCTATATAATTATATTGTATAAAATAATATTTAATTTTACCCTTTCATTTTACATACGTTATTTTAATTTATCCATATTCCATCATAAAAATAACAAAATAATAAAAAAATTAACAAACTTCATAGCATATTTCTATGACCCGATCAGAAAAAGAAAGAAAATAAAAAGGGTAAAAAAATTACTATTGGGGATTCAGTTGAATAGTACATTCCTATTACTTTCTCCCAAAGAGTCTCTAAATATAATAAATTTTTTTATAATGATATTGATAAAGAAATCAGAGATACATTTATAAAGGTACAAGTTAATATTACTCTATTAGATGTAGTTCAACAAATTACTCTCTATTTCAAATTTATTAATGAACATGAAACACAATGAAGATTTTCAAAGGGGAATGTGAGAGTAAAACTTGGAAGGAATGTATCGATCATGGTAATAGTACAAAATGACAACCAAATGAAAGGATTTGTGCACTTTGATGATACCTTACACCAAAGTGGAGAACTAAAATCCTATTGAAATGCTAAATTTGTGTGCTTCTATTAATGTAATTCCTCATTACATGTATACTTATCTATTGGTTGGAGAGCATAAAATAATGAGAAGTTTCCTAAAACCTGACAACCAGATCACAACACACCCATTAAGAGTGATAGACGATGTCCTCATAAGAGTTTAGAATCTCATTTTCCTCACAAAATGTAACATTCTTGATTTGGAAGATACAAGAACCCAAGGACATGGCCCTATCATAATTGGAATAAAATTTCTTAAAACAAAAAATACAATTATCAAAATTCCAAATGGTACACTATCCTTGATGTTTGTTGGAGAAAAGGTATGTTTTGATATACTTGATGATTTGAAACAAAAAATTGATGTGAATTCCACTCTTACTGTGTTTTCTTTGGAAGTTATCTCTAATGACACACACACAATATCATCTCCTTGAAAAACATTTTTATTCATTTTATCCTTTTTAAATATTGGATTATTGGAGTTTTTGATTCATGTTTTGAGAATTGTGTGGGTTCTAAAAAGTGAAAATCATGTGCTTCAACTGATGAGTGTGTTCATTATAAGGAACCCATGACCATGAATGATTCTACATATCTCATTTTCATAGATTATATATCATTAGAGAATAAAAATTTTATGATAGATTTTCCATATAACTCACTCCCCATATATATCATCCATTAGTAAAAAAACTCCAATGTTTGAATTAAAACCACTTTCCTATAATTTAATATATTCATATCATGAGGGAATTATTGCTCAATATTATTTATAAAAACTTATTTCCATAGTATGATTTAAAACTAGTAGACCTTTCGAGATAGTGTAAAAAAGCAGATAGGATGGAAATTAATTGTTATTCCCAAGATTAGACCATCTATTTTTATGTACCAAATACTTTTATATGGTTATACTAAACCCATAAGGCATGCTCAACACCGGTTCAATCCCATTTCCCTTGACGCCGTAAAATTGGAAGTTAGTATATTACATGAAAAAGGATAATCTATCATATATTTTCTAGTAAAGGGGTTATCCCAGGGAAAATAATGCCTTAAAAAATTTAATAATGGTTGTGTCAAATTAATGGGATGAATTGGTTACAACATGAGTGAAAATTAGTTTGCGAGTCTATAATGATTGTGTCGGCTAAATTAATCCACAAAGGACCACTTTACTCTATCTTTCATTATTTTTTAGAGAGATTGGATAATATGTACCAATATTGTTTCTATGATGGTAATTTAGGTTATTTTTAAATCTATATATCCCATAAGGATATAGAAATGTGAAAATTTACCTGTACATTCAGCACATATACAGAAGGATTCATTTTTGCGTCTATAATGCTCCCGACACTTTTCAGAAATGTATGTTGATTATTTTTTATTAGTACCTTGATATTTTTATGGAAGTTTTTATTGGTGACATAATTATTTATAGATCATATTTTTATGATCATTGGGAACTCCTAGGTTATTTCCTCCTATCTTGCATTGAAAAATATCTCATATAAAATTATGAGAAATTTCATTCCATGGTTTTGTGGGGGATAGTTCTAGGGAATGATATATAAAAATAAGCAATTGAAGTGGATAAATAAAAAATTGGATTATTTTATACCTTACATATCTAAAATTAGTTTTTGAGGTGTGATCTTTCATAGTTCATGCTCATTTTTTCTGCTGATTCATTAAATATTTTAGTAAGATCCCACTGCCCTTTTCCAGTTTATTACAAGAATAATCTCATTGTGGGGTTGAGTAAAACTTGTATGATGAATTAAATACACTAAAAGGATTCTTAAATCAACTCCCATCATCCAACAACTAAGTTGGTATCTCCCATTCAAACATATATGTTATTCCTTTATCATTCTAGTTGGTTTAGTTTTATAACAAAGGGTTGAGAGGGATACTAATTTCATTGCATATGCCTCATAATCCCTTGACACATCTTATGTAAAATATATAAAAAAATAAAAACAACCATTTTTATTTTTTTCCATGGAAAAATTAAATTCATATATTCTTTGGTCAAAAGTCATTTTGTATCTTACCTTGATTCCCTTATAGATCTCTTTATGAAATATGAAGCCATTCCCCAACTCATACGGTGGCTACTCCCCATCCAAGAGTTTTTCCATGAGATTTATGATAAAAGAGGATTTTAAAATATGGTTTATAACCACATTTTCATGATTTACCAACCATTGTACCACCATGTTAAATCATCCCTTCGCATTAGAGAATTATTTCCTCATGCGAACCTTTCTACTTTTGTGGACCTTACCCCTTGGTATGAAAATATTTTGAATTTTCAAGAAATATATAGGGTCCATACTAATTTCATAACTTCACAATCCCAAATACGTAATAATTAATCATGATGGTACATTTAGGATAACCAATATATATAGAGAATTAAGTGTGACAAATTTGATCATAGGTTTGTCCCGAACCATGAGTTCACCTCAATTTGGAACTTCTCCCACACTTTGAAATATAGGGGCCAATTTGTGTCTAAACGTACGTATTGAAAGGTCCATGAATCGATATTTTATTGAAAAACATTTTATAGAGATTATAATTTGTTTTGTAAGTCATGTTCATGATGTCAATTAACACATAATAACTCTAATAGTATTGAAGTGCCACAAAAACCCTTTTTATTTTGATAAATATTCAATGCATGGGTCCTTGAATTCATGGGGTCTTTTCCAAAAATCATTTTCCATTGTTTAAATCTTTTTTATGTTGATTGTGTCTCTAAATGGGTGGAAGAAAGGTTACTAGGACCAATTAATAATGAGTGGTTATTAATTTTGTAGGGTCCCATATTTTTAGAAGGTTTTGTTTCCAAGATTCATTTTTAAAAGTTATGGTTTATATTTCTACAATGCCAACATGAAAAACATTATCCAAAAGTATAGGGTGGTTCATAAAGTATTCAATGCATATCACCCACAAACTAACAGAACGGCATAAATCTCAAATTGATAAGTGAATAAAATTTTGGAAAAATGGTATAACCTAATTGGAATGATTTTAGTTTGAGCTTGAATGATACACTTTAGCCATTCCCAACTACTGTTAAAACCCTGATCAGAATATAACAATACAAGATTTTGTTTGGAAATTCTTATCACCTCATGATGGAGGTAGATCACTATGCATATTGGGCGACTAAGAAATATAATATGAATCTATCAGATGCATGTGAGCATAGGATTTTCTGAATTTACTAGTTGTAATAAATTATATATGATGCATATGATAACTCCCAAATCAATAAATATAACAAAAAATATATATCATGATGGGACGATTCATCAATGAATGTTTATATTAGTGAGATAATTTTCATGTATAATTCACGGATAAAACTCCACCCAGGTAATATTCATTTTTAGTGGCACAATCCTTACATTGATAGTAATGTTTAGCATTTTGGTGTAATATGGAGTTTTCCTAAGTAGAGTGGAAGAAGTCTTACCACTAAAGGGAAAAGACTTGAACAATTTTACAAGGATTTTACAAGGAATCTAGTAGAGTAAATACACCTTCAGGAAGAAACATACTTGTAAATCCAATAAGATTTTACCAATCCATCTCACATTAACCTTTATTGTAGTGAGGAAACATTACACTCTAGGTGTAGGGGGTATGGGTAAATTCATGAGCTTATTTGTAATTTCTGCAAATTTATACTTTCATATATTTTTCTCTTAATGTATGGTATTGTGACTTTTCCTATCCTTGTTGTGTTTATTAGGATTTTCGTCATCTTTCATCTTTCTTCTCTTTTTCTCTTACATCGTGGTATTTTTACCTTCAACCATCATTGATCGTTAAAATAATATCCAATATTATTTTACATGCTTGAGTCGATTGTTTGAAAAAATTCAATATTTTTGGAAAAATATTTTTCAAATTAATATGGATATGGGATCTTTTTCTAGAATTTGTTTTTTCAAATAATTCTTATGAGTTAAATGGATTTTTTAAACCCATTTTTCATTATCACTATAAAATAATTTTAAATCCCTTACATGAGAGACATTATAATCCCATTATTGAATATTCTTCATCTTAATCACTTTTTTGAGCTTCTTGAGTAATATAGAGAAACTAAAAAAATCCTTGATTATTTTTAAATCCACAATATTGTTTTCTACTTGATTCACGATAGAGGCTATCATTCATAGAAAATACATTTGTTCAACTAACCTCTATTTTTGTCTAACATGACATTGTATGCTTTTTAAGCCTTACAAACCATGAAATTCCTATAATGTAGCCACATTATAATCTAATTTATCTCTACCTACCTATATTTTGTGCATATTCTGGTTTTATTTTCATTATGTATAAGGGAGAGGATGTTTCTTGTGAATTGTAGGGAAATATTTATTATAATGGGAGAGTAAAAGGGTGCATTCATTTATTTGGTAAGTGGGTCCACAGACCATATTATAAACATTTGTTATACACGTTTCTCTATTTTCTTCCAAAAAATATGTATTTAAAAAATAAATAGTTATACACATTGAAAAAATCAAAAAAAATATAGGAAATAATATTTTTGTCATTATTATTCATTGCTTGGTTGTAATCCACACTATAGGTACAAAGGGGAGAGTGAGGTGGAAGTGATACACTTTGTGGAGGGTGGGGGTGGGGGTTGGGTGAGTAATTTTTTTTGAAAAATCATTGAATTTTGGAATTATTTTTACTTAAGAGTTTAAGCAATCCTCTTGTTAAACTAAATATTTAAACACATAATCCCACTATCCCATAAATTACAAACAACCTGTTATAAGTCATCTTGAGTAGCACAATCATATCTAAATGTTAAAAACCTTTAATCATGGAAAGCATATTGTAAGATCATATGAACTTTGGGAAATGATCAAAGCCCCAATTTCATTTATTCCTTTAGTCTATAGGGAGAATTTATAGGTGATTTATCATGTGAAATGTTGCATGGATAAACAAATGAATTTGAACAATTTTGAATGTAAGAGAAGACAAATGATAGGAAAATTGATTTCATAAAACATACATGATGAATTAAATTTCAAAATTAGATTGGAAGTTCTATCACTGTTTATTTAAAAATGGGATTTGATTAAGATATAATACTTTTTCCATGAGTGAAAATGTTTTGGTGTGGGTGTGTGACCACAGAAGGATTCAATATTCATTTCAACCCATACACCACTGTTTTAAACTGGTATTGTATTGAAAATTCAAAATATAATAAGAAATATAAAATAAAATTTGATTAAATAATTTAATTTTTACTACTATTAAATAGTATTGTTTTACTTGTTTTAGTGTTTAAGTTGTAGGGGGATGTGATTTGGAGATCCCCTGATGGAATTCAAGAAAAATGCTCCAAACTGCATGAGAGCTCGAGCACACTTATGGACAAAAATATTTACTTTGGATAATTAGTTTATCCAATGGTTATTAAAATTAGCAGATGAGTTAAAAAATGTGGGATACATTTATCTGGACTACCATGGATAATAATTATTCATTTTGGAGGCCCAAAAGTTTTCAACAACCTGAAGCAAGTCTGGGCAGTCCAGATTGAGCCACCATTCAGTATATTGTCCATAACACGGGTCTCGAAACTCTAATTGGGATTATTACACTCCCATTTGATAGATAGCTCCATTTCCCACCTATCCAACAAATGTTAAGACAATTTGAATCATTATGGCCAATCATCAAGCCAAATCAATCTATTTGAATCAACTATAATGAATAGATCACTTACACCCAAAGAACATGGACTATTCTTGGATCCAACAAGCCAACTTTATCATTTAAATCTCAACCTGGATCCTTAAAAAAGATTTCATGACCATGGGAAATTATGAGTATAATTTTAGATATTTATTCATCCATTTCACCCTATTCAACATCATATACATCTAAACCTCCTAGTTATCAATTGGGGGGATTCATTGTTGCAATCCCGAGCTCCATGCTTGTGATCATTGGACGGTTATTGAATTTATAGGTTTGTAGTATATTATTATTCATTATACATAATTATTTTTTATTCTATTAGTATCATATAAAAATAAAAAGAATAATAATCATCATGAATCCATACATAACCCGAATCTTATGAGGATTTGAGCATGTTCATATCTTTTCTCACCCATTCTCTTTCTTAAGAGTGCGAATGGATTACATTAGTTGATAAAATCCAGAAGCCTGAACCAATAGATATTAATTTTCTTTTGTTGTGTAAAGTTTTATCATTGATAAAAATATGGTCATCTCATCATGTTGCTGTTGTGATTCCTTGATTATGTTCAGTTCATACATCAATGCAATATTATTGATTTTGAATGGTTACCGATAATAAATATCATTGATTGAAAAAATACAAGGTATTAACATTGTAATAAATCACATAAAATAGTAGTTTCAGTGTGTATATATCATAGAATTAATGTACCATACTATTTCCTTTATGAATGACGAAAAATTAAGCTTCCAGGGATACTCACCCAGGATGATCATGATTTATACAACCAATTCCTCTTTCCAAATAATATAGTTTCAATTTATGTTTTAAAATAATAGTTCCCAAAAAATCAAATCCCTTATTTCCTAATTAATGATATAATGAACTTTCTAGATGAAATTTATGTTTCCTTCAACATTATAAAAATTCAAGTAAAAAAACCTCTAACATGACATGCTCGACAAAAAAAATCATATTTTGCATCCTTTTATAGAGATACAAGATCGCTTTTTTCATTTCATTTTATTTATTTTGATTTAATTTTTTCCCATTTCAATCCTCAACCCTTCCCTTTTGACTAATTTTTTTATTTGTTTGTGTCTGTTTTTATTATTCCATCTATCTATATCTACTTATTCTTCCCTCTATCTCTCCATCTAATTCTATACTATAAAATTAAATTTTATTATCTTCTTTTAGAATTATTAAGTGATTGTATTTATCCATATTCCATCATAAATATAAAAAAGATAATTAAAAAAACATCACAACTTATCTGCATGAACTGATCAGAAAAAGAAAAAGTAATTGTATTTGAACCATAAATTGAAATACAAACCAACACAAATTAGTCCATATAGATCACAACAGTAATGTTACATTGAAGAACCCCTTTTGTTACACCATTTGGTCCCAAACCAATCAAAAATTAAACTAAATCATAACCCAAAAATCTTGCATTAAAATATTCAAGCCTTAATATTACTAACCACCCCAGATATGGAGTACCAACTAATGTACATACAATATCATGAGGCACCATCCAACATCGAGCTAAGATCATTCCTCATCCACCTCCTTCCAAAAATCCATGGTCTTCCTGGTGAGGTCCCTCCCCAATATCTAAAGGAATTTCATATATTGTTCCCCTCTATGAATCCCCAAAATTTGACTGAGGTCCTCATTATGTTTAGGGCCTTCCCTTTCAACCTTGAATATTTATCAGAAGATTTGATATAATCTCTGCATACCACAATTGGGGGATGGAATGACGTAAAACGATTATTTTTAGAGAACTTCATCTATAACTCTAGAACCAAATCATTACGAAAATAAATTTATGGAATTAGGGAATCATATGTGGAGACCCTTCATGAATATTGTGAGAGATTAAAAATAATTTGTTCAAGTTTCCACCATCACTATATTTGTGAAAAAATTTTAATTTAATCATTCTATGAGGGACTTTTCCCCATTGATCATGGTTTGAAAAATAATGTAGTTAGTGGTTCCCTTATTAAAGAAACTTCTTTCACTACTCAAGACATAAAAACCAACATGGATCAAAATGCACAAGTATTTGGTACAAAAATAATTTCACCCACCCAAGTAGTTCATGAGGCAAGTTTTTCATCCACAAAACATATGTTAGATAATAAACCGGATGAGATACATACCCTTATAATGAAATTATCTCAATCACAAGTCAATTCACACTGTCATCCTTTTCCAATACACTGTTGTATTTTTTATAATAATGCTGATTAATATAATCAATTCCACTAAATTCATGATTCTTATATGTCATTCACAATAGCATTTCCTGGGAATCCATTTAAACAAGCACCACCCATTATGCAGGAACCATTCAGAATAGATCTAAACCCCAGTTGGAAAAAAGAAACATAGTACCTAAAATAAGGTAACATGAGATACCCAAAAAAATTGGTATCAATAAAGACATGGTATAAAAAATTATCATCCATAACCTTCTAAAAAAAATCCCATTCTTACAAAATTTGAACCAAGACTTGAGGAAATGGTGATGAAAATGGAATCCCATAACCTCTGTATCTAGTATACCACACAATGAGAAATTAATTTCCTACAAACTCAAGTGGGATAATTGAAAAAAGCATCAGTGGGATAATGATATAGGGTTCAAGCAACTACCTTCCCAACATGTTCATAATCTAACAAACAAAGTTATTTTTTGTGCTATAACACTTAATAGTGGTAAAGAAGTTTACTCTTCTAGTAATTTTAGCCAATATATATTTCACACTCTTGAAAACTCTCTTTCTGTAACATCAAAAGATTATAATGTAGATAAACAAAACAAAAATGGTAAAAAATTTATCATTAATGATTCACCTAAATAATTATTTCCTCCTTCTTTCCCCCAAAACTCTATAAAATCTTAGAAAACGTTTTATAATGAGATTGATAATGAAAGCATGGTTACATTTTAAAAGTTATAAGTTAATATTAATCTATCAGATACAATTAAAAAATTCCTCTATATGACAAATTTCGTAAAGCAATTTTCATCCTTAGATGATGGATGAAAGGGAATGAGATATTCAATATTGGATGGAATGTCTCAGTAGTGATATAACCATAAATACCAACCAAATTCAAAGAATTTTGAACTTTCAGAATACCTTGAACCACAGGGGATACCTTCTTTTCTAATTCAATTCTAGATTTTGGCACATCAATTACTGTAATGAATCACTCCATGTATACTTCCTTATAGATTGGAGAGCATATAATAATGGGAATTTTCATGAAACATGACAATCAGAGCAGCCCACACTCATTAGGAGTGATCAAGGATGTCCTCATAAGATTGGAGAAACTCATTTTCCTCATAGAATTGAAGATTATTGAGAAGGAAAATACCTGAACCCAAGGAACTGACTCTCTTATAATTGGAAGGGAATTTTTTTAAAAAAAAATACAATAATCAATGTTCACAATGGTATGTGTTCCATAGGGTATGTTGGGGAAAAAGGAAAGTTTTATCATCATTGATGATATGAAACAACCCATTGAATAGAACACCACTCTTCAAATTTTTCAATGGAAAGTCTCTATAACAACACACAAAACATTATCTCTTCGACCCACACATTGATTCATCATATTATTGTTCAATCATAGAATATTTTCATTTTGATTCATGTTTTGAGTGTTTTGTGGGTTCAAAAAAGTGTAAATTTTGTGCTTTAATTGACGCGTGTTTCCATTCTGAGGTACCCAGGACCGTTGATGATTTTTCAAATCTCATATCCATTGATTCTATTTTCTTAGAGATTAAATATGAGATGATATAAATTTTTATGGTCCTCAATCCCCCTCAACCCCATCCCTTAATACAGAAACCATTTACATTAGAATTAAAACCACTTCCATTTAATTTTAAAAAATGAGTATCTTGAGGATATTGACCAATTACCCATCATTATAGCTAATAACCTCTATCCCCTCCAGGATTTAATAATTATAGATCAATTGGGAGGGTATTAAAAGATGATAGGAAGGAAATTATTAAATATTCCTAAGACTAGAGAATCTATTTGAATGCACCATATAATTTTAGATGTTGTGGATAAACCTATAAGGAAAGATCAATTCCAGTTAAATACATATCTCATAGAAGGGGTAAAATTGAAATCCATTACATTAAATTATGTAGGGATAATATTTCTTATACTTAAAGGTAAATGGGTTAACATAGAGAAAATTGTTCCTAAAAAACTAGAATAATTGTTGTGTCAAATTAATGAGATGAATTGGTTCCAAAACATGTGAAAAATAGTTGGCAGTTCTATATTGGAAACCGTCAAATGAATCATGCCACACGAAAGGACCATTTTCCTCTACATTTATTTGGCCAAATGTTATATAAATTGGTAGGTTAGTCCCATTATTGTTTCCATGATGGATTTTCAGGCTATTTTATAATCTATATAGTCCCTGAGGATCAAGAAAATACAACATTTACATATCCATTCAGCACATTTTCATATAGAAGGATGAGTTTTGGTCTAAGTAATTATCCTGGTACTTTTTAGAGATGTATGTTGAGTATTTTTTTTGAGTGAATTGAGAGTTGTAAGGAAGTTTTTATACAGGACATCACATTTTATATCTCTTCCTTTGATAACTGTTCTTTACACCTTTCTTATGTACTCCACCGGTTAATGAAAAATGATCTCATATTAAATAATGCTAAAATAAATTTCATGGTTGAGAGGGTTACTGTTCATAGGAATGTTTTTTTAATTGATGAAATTCAAGTGGGAAAATCCGAAATTGGTTTTATTTTATCCCTTCCATATTAAAAATGTGCTCATGAGGTGCAATATTTTTTTAGGTCATTCTATTTTTTACCATAGATTCATTAATTTCTTTAGTAAGATCAAACATCCCTTGTCTAGGTTATTACAAAAATAATATCAGTTTTTTTTTTGATAAAAGATAGGAGGATGAATTGAATTCAATAAAAAGGAGTCTCACATCACCTCCAATTATCCAACCACCAAGGTGGGATCTCCGATTAGAACTCATGTGTGATGCCTGTATCTTTGAAGTTGGGGTAGTTTTATCACAAAGGGTTGAAAGGGATACTCATGTCATTGTGTATTCATCACTTAACCTTGACCCTACCTTGGTAAACTACACGACCACTAAAAAATAACTCCTTTTTATTGTGTTTACCTTGAAAGAATTCAGATCATATCCTCTTGGGTTAATAGTCATTGTGTTTTCTTACCATACTTCCCTTCGATTTCTTCTTAATAATATTGAGGGAAGTCCTCACCTCATATGGTGGATGCTCCTCCTTCTCCATAAGTTTGAACTTGATATTCATGATAATATAGGGGTAGAAAATGTTGTAGCTGACCACATTAGCATGATTTCCCCCCCATTGGACCACCATGTTAACTCATCCCTCCCCATTGAAGAATTATTTCCCCATGAGAACCATTGTCATGTTGTGTAACTTACCCCTAGTATGTAGACCTTGTGAATTTATATAAAAATATAGGGTACCCATTAATTTTTGAAAATTGCAATCCTAGATACATAATCATGAATCATTATGATACAAATAGGGCTACCTATATTTTTGGAGAATTTATAGTGACTGTGTAGTTCATAGGTGTGTGCCTGAACATGATTTCACCTCACTTTTGAGGTTCTTCAAAATTTTGGCTTATGGGGGATACATTGGATCTCAATATACTGCTCAAAAGGTCATTGACTCAAGGTTTTATTGTCAAAAATTATATAGAGATTACCATCAATTTTTTAAGTCATGAACACGATGTTAATTCACATAGAATATCTACAAAGGAATTAAATTCCCCAACAAAATATGTTATTTTTAGAAATCATCGATTCATGTGGTATTGAATTCATGGGGCCTTTTACAAATTCATTTATCTTCATGTTCATATTAATTGATATTGACTGCATCTCTAAATGGGTGGAAGTAAGAGCTACAAGGACTGATACCTCTTGAGTGGTTGTTGATTTTTCAAGGTCCTAGATTTTCAGTTGGTTTAGTTTTCTAAGAATCATCATTAGTGATCAGGGTTCACATTTTTTTAAATCCGAACATGAAAAAATTAATCAATAGTTATGGCCTTGTTCATAAATTATCCACTTCACATCACCCCCAAAACTAACAGACAATAAAAAAATCAAATTAAAATGTTAATAAAATCTTGGGGAAAAAGGTACAAAATAATAAAAAAAGATTATAGTTTGTGCTTGGATGATGCTCTTTGGGCATATCATACTACTTTTAAAACCCAAATCAGAATTTTACCATACATTATTTTATTATGGAATGGATTATAACCTCCCTATGAAGGAAGATCAGTACACATATTGGGCTATTAATCAATGTCATATGAATCTCTCAGATATAGGTGAGAATACGATGTTCCAGATTCAGGAGTTGGAAGAAATGTGGCATGATGCATATGGGAAGTCATGAATCTATAAAGAGAAGAAAGAGGCTGTCCATGATGGGATGATTCATCATAGGATGTTTTATATTGGTGAGAAGGTCCCCATGTGCAATTCTAGCCTAAATATCCACCCACATAAGATGCATCCCTCGAGGATTCTTCCTTATGTTGTTACTAATGTTTACCCTTTTGGTGAAATATTTTTTTCATGAGTAGAGTGGCTGGAGTATTATCACTAATGTGATGAGACTTAAAAACAACTACGTTGATCTTACAAAGCATCTGATAGAGGAAATTCAATTTCTAAAAGCAACAAACCAGTGAAACCAAGTGGGTTTTTTCCTTCATTCCCACATTATCCTTTATTATAGCGAGGGAACAACACACTGTAGGTGTGTGTGTGGGGGGGGGGTGTAAATTCCATAGTTTATTAGGATTGTAATCATATTTCTTTTTTATTATAATTTTCTATTTGTTAATGGTATTTTTAATTTTCCCCACCATTTTAAGTTTATTAGGTGTGTCATCATCTATCATGTTTTATCTATTTTTCTCTTACTTCATGGTATTTTTACCTTCCACCATCTTTGATTTTAAAAATTACATCAAAAATAATTTATCATGCTTGTTTTGATTGTTTGGAAAAAGTCCAGGTTTTTGGATTTTATTTTCAAATGAATGTTTATATAGGGGTTTTTTTTGAGAATTTATAATTTTCAAATCATTATTAGTAGTTTAATGGATTTTTGAAAATCATTCTTTCTTTGCACTATATTATAATTTTAAATCTCATACCGAGAGACATTTAAAGACCTTTATTATATATTCATTATTTAATCACATTCTTGATAGTATCAGGTCATGTAGGGAAAATAAAACATTCCTCGATTAATTTTGAATCCATATGATTCTCTTGTGCAACATTCATGATAGAGACCATCGTTTATTAAAAATTTTGTGTACTATTATTATCCATTTGGGCCACCATAACATTTTACCCTTATTAAGATTTGTAGTCCATGGAATGCCTGTTAGGTATCCATATTGAATTTCAATTTATCCATACCTACCCATGTCTCCTGTATATTCAATTTTTTATGAATGTGTTGTTGATAGGGTGTTATAAGGGAATTATAGAGATATATTCCTTATAAATGGCGAGTGAAATGGTTCTTGCATTTGTTTTGGGAAGTGGGTCCACAAACAATATTACATAATTGTTTTTTACATGATTCCCTATTTACAAAAACAATATAAATATAAAAAAATATTTCTGTAAATCAAAATGAAATAGAAAAATAATGAAGAAAATTGGATGTTTATTAATTATTATTCAATTCATTGTTTTGGAACACAAAAAAGGAATGAAGGGGAGAGTGAGTTTAAATTGATACACTCTATGAGGGGTTGAGTGTGTAAATTCATTATGAACACTTGATGAAGTTTGAAAAGATTTCTACTTAAGAGATTAAGAAATACTATTCTTCATCATAACTTTTAAACATTAAACCATACCAACCCATAATCCTAAGAACAACCAATTAGAAGTACTCTTGGGTAACACACTTGTTTCTACCAGTATAGAATTTATAATATTATGAACTATATATTAATATCACATGAAATTAGGGAAATGGGAATTAATTCCCTTTCATATATTCGCATATTGAAGAGGAAAAATTTATTGGTTGGGTATTTTGTGACATATTTCATGGGGGAACAGATGAATTTGAACAAATTTTAATGAGAGAGATGAAGAATTATAAGAAAATTTATTTCATAAATAAGACATGATGGATTTAATTTCAAAATAATTTTTTAATTTATACCACCTTTTATTTATGAATTGTAATTTATTAGGATATGATAATTTTCCCAAGAGTTAAAATCTTTAGGTGTGGGGGTGTGATCGTAGAGAAAGTCGCTATTCATTTCCATCCTTACACCATGTTATCAAACTAATTTTGTACTGAAAATTAAAAATATAATAAAAAATTTATATTCATGTTTAATTCAACGATTTAATGTTTATAAGTCTTAAATAAGTCAATTTTAAATTATTCAGTGTTTACCTTATAGGAGGAGGTGATTTAGAGAGCCCACAATGGAGTCCAAGCAAAATGGACCGAACTACGTGAGTGCTTGAGTATTCTTTTGGAGGTAAATATTTTCGTTAGATATTATGCGTATTCAATAGGGATTAATATTTTTTTTAAAAAAAGTGAAAAATTATGTGAAAAATTTCTCTAGAAGACTAGGTATCCAAATCCTACCATTTAAAGGCCCAAATGTTGCCCACAATTTGTAGGAATTCTGGGCCGACCATATTGAACCACCCTTATGTATTTTATCCCTAAATCAGTCCTCATAACTCCAATTAGGTTTCTTCAATATTCATTGTATAGATATCTCCCAGATACACCTCTATACAAAATATGATTGCAATTATATGCGTTTTATTTAGTCAACTAGATGAATCATCTGGATAAAACAATATGTCATGGAAATCTCACCTACACCCATAAAACATTGACTGTTATTGGATCCAATATTCCAAATTTCTCTTTAAAATAACTCCAAGGACCATTGGAATGCTTTTAATGATTGAGGGTAAATTTGAGTCAAATTTGAGATATTTATTCACAACTTTTCTACATATTATACATCATGTACTTATAAACCACTAAGTGTTCCATTGAGGGGGTGTTCTTTATTGTAATCCCGGGATCCATTCTTGTAATAATTGGAATTTCATTTAATTTACTGGTTCTAATTCAATTATTATTAGGTTATACCAATTATATTTTTTATATTGGTATGATCAAATACAAATCAATGGAACAAGGGTCCTCATTATTTCTTGTATATCCCCGATATTGTGATGATTTTATCATGTTCATCTCTTTTCTAACTCCATCCATTTCATGAGTGTTAAAATACATTATGTCGGTTCCTAAAATATAGACTCTTGAAACCATGAATATTAATCTTATTTTCTTTTGGAAAATTTTATCTTTGATATAAAACAGGTCATCTCATCCTATTTTTGATGTGATTCCTTAATCTAATTCAGTTCTGAAATAAATGAAATTTTGTTGATTTTGAGTGGTTTCTAGTAATCAGTGTTTTTGATCGATAAAATACTAGGTGGTAAACCAATAATAACTAACATACCATAATGGTTTCAGTGTTTATATATCATGGAATCAAAGATCATTCATGTTTCCCTTCAGAGTGATAACAGATTTTATGTCAAGGGACACCCACTTGGGTATATAATGATTTCTCTTACTAGTTTCTCTTACATAGAAATATATTTTCTATTTCTATTTTTTTATAAAAAAATCCAAAAACTATTTTCCAAGTTTCTATTTGATAAAAACATAATCAAAATAATTTTTCAAATTAATGATCTATGGCTCCATCGAGAGATGACATAAAGTTCATGGATCATGTTGTTATAAATGTTGTAGCTGGTGGTTCCCTTTTTAATTAAACACATTCTACCATAGATTTCTTAATTGACAACACAACTCAAAATGTAAAAAAAATTCAACATGAATAACTGAACCCACTCGAGGAGCTCATGAGGCATGTAATTCATCTTTATAAAAAATGATAGATACCAAACATGATGAGATGCATACCATTCTAAGGGAATCATCTTAAAAACAATGTAATTCACACTCTCCTCATGTTTCATTACAGTATGGTACTTGTCCTTGTAATACTTATTCCTCTAATCTATTCCCCCCCAACTTAAGGATTATTTAGTGTCTTACACAATATAATTTCCAATGAATCTATTTCAATAAACTTCATCCTCTAATGAAGAACCATTATGGATGAATCCAAACCCCAACTAGAAACCAAAACCACAGAGCTGACAAGGAGGTAACAAAAGCTAACCTAAAAATAAATGGAATTAAAATGAACAAGGTATGAAACCTTCTTATCCTTTAGCTTTTTTAACAATCCTCATCCTCACAAATTTGAACCATATCTCAAGGGAATGGGGAAGAAAATGGAATCCCAGAACATCAACTTCCCAAATACAACACAATCATCTATCCATGAAATATGAATTGAATTTGGAAAATTAGAAAACACCATCAGTGAGATAAAGATCCAAGGTTTTGGATAACCACCTTCCCAAGAAGTTTCTAATCCAAAATAAAAAGGATATTTTTGTTTAATAGCTCTTTATAGTGGTAAATGTGTTTCTTATTATTATAATTATACCCAAAAGGTATGTCCATATATTGAAAAATATCTTTCCCTTCCATAAAAATATTATAATGAAGGGAAACAACCAAAAGGGAAAAATTATTATTGAGGAATTACCCAAACTTTCCATTCATCTTCCAATCCCCAAAGACTCTCTAAATCTAAGAAAATGTTTTGTAATGCGATTCATAATGAAATCATGGTTTCATTTAAAAATTTACAAGTTTTCATTCTTCTATTGGTTGAAGTAAAAAAATCACCCACAATGAACAATTTCATAATTAACTATTCACCCATAGATGCTGGATGAATGGAAATTAGAGATTCAACCTTGGAAGTAATGTCTTGGTATTGATATAACCAAAAATTCTAACCAAATGCAACTATCTGGGCAGTTTTACAAAACCGTTCACCATAGGGGAGACCCTCTTTTCTGATGTGATTCTAGATTTGGATTCTTTAAATAATGTAATGCCCCACTTTGTGAATAATTATCTATTGATTCGAGAGTTTTAAATAATGGTAATTTTCCAGAATCTTCCCAACTAGAGCACAACACATCCATTAGATGTGATTGAGGATGTTTTTGTAAGGCTGAAGAATACCAACATCCATGAAGATTTCTACATTCATGAGATGGAATATACCTGGACCCAAGTACATGCCCCTCTCATACTAAGAAGTTCATTTCTTAAAATAGAAAATAATATCATCAACCTTCATAATGGTATGATTTCCAGGGATACTAGTGGTGAAAAGGTAATTTTTAACATCCTTGGTTCTATGAAACACCCCATTGAATACCACTATACTCTTCTAGTAAATTCAATGGAATTTCTCTCTAAAAACAAACACACACACACACACATCATATTCTATCTCTCACCCATACTTTGATTCATTTTCTACTTGTTCATTATTGGATTATTTGAGTTTTTTTCTCAGTTTTTTAGTATTCTATGGGTTTAAAAAAGTGTAAATTTTATGATTTAATTGAAGAGTGTGTCCCTTATGAGGTACTCATGACCGTCGATGACAATGAGAATTTCATTTCAAAAGATTATATTTCTTTAGAGAGTGAACACGAGCACATAGATAGTTTCATGGACCCCCTCCCCCTAAATACCCTTCATCAATCCAAAAAACATTTGTGGTTGAATTAAAACCACATACATTTGATTGAAACTATGCCTTTCTAGGGGGTATTGAACAATTAAAAATCATTATTTATAAAAAACTCACTCCAAAGAAGGAATCAAAAGTGATAGAGTTTTTTGAGTATGTCTAAAAAGGTGATATGATGGAAATTGGATGATATTGTAGGGAATACCCCATCTATTTTTATACACCATGTACTTTTTATAATGAAGTTAAACCTATAAGGAAAGTTCAACGCCAATTAAATCCCACTATCCTTGAAGTGGAAAATCTTTTCTCAAGAGAACCTTTGTGATATTGTGGACCTTTCCCAATGTTATAAAGAAATTGTGAATTTTATAGTAACATATTGGGTCCTGATTTATTTTATAACATCATAATCCCAGAATCATTTTCACGAATAAAGATTGTACATTTTGGATGACACATATATATGGAGAATTTTTAGGGACCAAGTTGTTTGTAGGTGTGTCCCTGACCATAAGTTCATCTTAGTTTTGAGTTTCTGCCACACTTTGGATTGTGGGGGCCACTTTTTCACACAACCTACATTTCAAAGGTCAAAGACTCCTTATTTTAATGAAAAAATTGTATAGATATTACCATAGGTTTTGTATGTAATGAACACAATGTCAATTTACCAGGGATATCTCCAAGAGAAATGAAATTCCCTATCAAACCATGTAATTTAGTGAAACCTTCAATTCATGGGGACTTTTCCAAATTCATTTGCATTCATGTTAATTTTATTAGATATTAACTACTTCTCTAAATGGGTGGATATAAGGCCTACTTGGAACGATTAATATAGAGTTGTTGTTTGAAATTTAGATGTTATGAAATTCATGGAAAAATTGTACAAACTAATTGGAAAGATTAGAGTTTCACTTGGATGATGCACTTTGTGCATACTATAAAGATTTTAAAACCTCAATCATAATGTCACAATACATGATTGTGTTTTTAAGGGTTGTGAAATCTAATTTAGTTATAAAATAGTACATTTTATGCCATTAAACAAATCAATATGAATTTATCAAACACATGTGATCATAAGATGTTTTATAATTTGCAGTTGGGTGAAATTCGGTGAGAAAAAGGCTATACATGATGGGACGATTCATCTAAGGATGTTTCATATTGGTGAGAAGTTCCTCATTTAAAATTCATGGATAAAGATCTACCTAGGTATGGTTTGTTCTTAGTGTATCTGTCTTTATTGTATTACTAATGTTTATGCTATTGGTGCAATAACAATTTTTATGAGTAGAGATTAAAAAGTATTATTGTCAATGGGAAGATATTTAAACACATTTGTGAGGATTTTCCAAAGCATATGGTATAAGAAATACACCATCAAGAAGAAACATACTAGTGAAGCTCACCAGGTATTATCCTTCCTTACCATATTATCCTTTATTATATTTAAGACACTATACACTCTAGGTGTGTGTGTGTGGGGGTGTACATTCCTGAGTTCTTATGATTTTTATCACATTTCTTATTTAATATCCTTTTCTATTTATTCATGGTATTGTAAAATTTTAAATGTTATTTAGTTAATTAGAATTTTTATCTTCTTTCTTACTTATTATATTTTTCCCTTTCTTCATGGTATTTTTTCTTCCCCTTTGATGTTAAAAATAATATATAAAATATTTTTTCATGCTTGAGTCGATTGAATAGAAAAATTCAATGTTTTTGGGAATTTTTTTCAAATGAATTAGGTTATGGGATATTTTTCTAGAATTTATGTTCTAATATCTTTATTAGCAGTTTAATGGATTTTTGAAACCCATACATCCTTAGCGCTATCTAATAATTTTAAACCCTTACCTGAGAGACATTATAAGACCTTTTTTACATATTTTTCCATTAAATCCTTTTATTGAGTGTATCATGTCATATAGAGATACTAGAACATGAATCAATTCTTTTTGAAACAACAAGATTATGGTTTTATACATTCATGATAGAGGCCATCATTCATTGAAAAAACATTTATACAATTAACATATATTTTTTTCCAACCTAACATTTTACCCTTCATAAGCCTTAGAAGCCATGAAATGCCTATTACATCACTACATTAAAAGCTAATTTATCCCTACTTACCCAGGTGTTGTGTAATTTTTTTATATTCTTAGTATGTAAGGGTGATTGGGTGTTTCATGGGAATTATTGGGAAAGATTCATTGAATGGGTTAGTGAAAGGGTTCCCACATTTGTTATAGCGGTGGTTCAACAAACCATATTAATAATTATGTTATACCTGTTTCCCATTTTATCTCCTAAAAAATTATATAGGAAAACAGTAGTTTTATACATCAAAAAAATAGAACCAAGGAAAAAATTTGAGAAAAGTGGATGTTTACTAATTATAATTCATATCTTGTTTGTGAAACACACCAAAGTAATAGAGGGGAGAGTGTGTTGGACGTGATAAACTCGGTGAGGGGTTGATTGAGTAAATTAATTTTGTGAAAATGATAAATTTTGATGTTCTTTTTTATGAGATTATGTATATAATATCCTGCCTTTTTATAACATAACTTTTCATTACATTTTACAAAACTGAGGATCTTTATGGTTTAGTGTCTTGGAAACCAGGAACATAAAACATGAAAACATAAAACATTCTTCTTAAACACTTGAAAGGATTATCCTTATCTTCATCCTAGGTTCATTACTACATCTCATAACCTTGGGACATAGATCAAAAGAAAGGGTGAGCAGAAGGCCCAGTAAGGGAAACAAGGGGAAACATTTAACATGTGAACTTGAGATACATCAATAAAGTAATGAAAAAGAACATCAAGGCTTGAGAAAGAAATCATGAGGAATATCATAATAAAAACAACGTGTTTCATAACTTGATGTTTTGGCTACAACATCTGACTTAGAAAATCATGAACATATCACCAAGGTCCATCACCAAGCTGTCATTTGAAAATTAAGAAGGTTATTCACCAAGATATCGTTTAAATTGTAATCTATAGTGGTTACATCATTACCCAATGCATTGGAGCGCTATCAGGGAGATCCCTTAAATTTCCCTTTATGATCATGTGAGACACATATATAACCATCAAACATTTCAGAAATAACCCATATAGCTTAAAAGAAATGGGTTTCATTTTAAAATCATAACGTTTTAAAAACTTCTTTAAAGACATGATCTTTATGTCACTTGAAACCAACAGAAAAGGAATGAGGGTTTCATGTATGAAATTACCATAATTAAAATAGAAAATTTTGATATATATATTAATAAACCTATAAAAGAAAGATATTTGAGTGTTCAATTAATAAAAAATAATAATTTGAGAAAAAGAGAAAGACATTTTGAGACGAAAATTCTGCAGCATAACGGCTATGTTATAGGGTTTTAGAAAACATTGAAAAGAGAGGGGACACGGGTCACCCACTCATAAATGATAAATAAAACTGTATGGGGACAGAATATAAAGGATTTAAGAACATGGTAATGAAATTTTAAAGATATACCATATGAAATGAAGAACTTGAAAGGAAGACAATAATAAGATTTCTCTTATGAAAATTCGGCAACCTAACGACGTTACTTAAAACATCAAAAAATGAATTGACGAGATAAAATAGGGTCTCTCATAATATGATAATAAAATATCAGTATGATAGATATAGAGATCATACACCAACATAATAAAAAAGGAACTTGAAATACTTGACATTAAAATAGAACATGAAAATGAGAAGGGTGAAAGAATCCCTTAAAAATTCGGCAGCCTAACGACGCAACTTAAAACTTCAAAAAATGAATTGAAGAGATCAAATAGGGTCACTCATCATATGAACATAAAAGATCAGTATGATAGATATAAATATCATACCCCAAAATAATAAAAAGGAACATGAAAGACTTGACATTAAAATAGAAATGAAAATGAGAAGGGTGAAAGAATCCCTTAAAAATTCGGTAGCCTAACGGCGCCACATAAACATTCTTAAAACGAATTGATGAGAGAAAGAGGGGTTCTCTCATCATATGAACATGGAAAGGATAGTAGGATGAATATAAAAGAACATCCTCCAACATAAGATCATGGAGCATAAAAGATATGACATAAAAGAGAGTACTTGGAAAGAAAGAGAGAGGTAGGATCCCTTACCTTGAAGAATAACTTCAAAATCATGATGTATGGGACCTTGGGAGGCTTGATGGAACATTGGGAGGACTCCATGGGAGGTAAGGAGACCATAACTTCGTTGAGGAGTATTTTGGAATGGAAAGGATGAGGGAATGGCTAGGTATTTACAGGGAAAGTGAGGGGACAAGGCATTAATGGCCAAGGGACACCTCATTGGTGGTAATGGAAAAACCATGGGCTTGCCCATGGTATTGGCCACTTGGGACACCTCACACCTTATCTTTCTATTCATAAGTCGACCATATTTATTACATTTAATATATCATTTAATGATGTCATTAAACACCCGTAACTTAAAAACTGTATTTTCACTGTTCATCAAGAATTTAACTTTCTCAGAAAAATCCCAAAATTTCACCTTAACCAAGTATCAATGCTCTGATTTCAAAAATGACCTCCATTTTATAAAAATAATTTTCAAAATATTTTTAATTTAATTTTTAAATAAATAAATTATTCACCGAAAATTCATTTTTTCCAGAAAAATCCCCAAAAATTACCTTAACATAATATTGATGCTATGAGTTCAAAAATGAAATCCATTTTATAAAAACAATTTTCCAAATATTTTTAATTTAATTTTTAATTAAAAAACACTATTCACCCAAAAAACTAATACTTGACTAATAATTTCTGAAACAGTTATTTACCTATTTTATTAAATCACATTACTTAATCAAGGTGCCTAGATTATATTAATACATTATTTAAGTGAGATTACTAATCCATTTAGTCACATTACTAATCCTAAGCGTAAACTCACTATTTATAATTTACTATTCATAAAAAATTAAGTTGATCTTATTAGACTCTAAATTTTGTACTAAACATAATTATAGAAGACCATTTTTGGAAAATCATTACAAATAATTAATTATCTAAGGTTTACATAAATATTTTCAAATATCATTTTTCAAGAGTTCATCAATAATATGCATACTATATATATCTAGAAAATTGAAAATTCAAAAATTTCATCATAAGAAGAAATAACAATTTTTATTTAAAACAAAGATTACACAAGGTAGTTATGGTCTAGTTACATATCCCCTTATAACACCAGCATAGGACCTAAGATTAAGGTGTGCTAGGGTGATGGAATCTGAGGGTGGCTCAACCAACATCACACGTGTAGTTATTTCTATTAGCTTGAAATTTTCGGAAAGGTGATTCTGTTCCAGCTTCACACGAAGAAGTTCGGCTTGGGTTTGGTCCAGAGCAAAGCCCAAAGGTGATACCTCCTTCCCAAGTTCTGCTAGATGGACTTTGATTGTCCCGATACTACTATATGGGGCCATCGAATCTTCTTTCTATATTAATTAACCAAGATCACTTGTATTTAGAGACAACAATTGCAATATTTAGTTTCCAACAGTTATATTGACCAATGGTCATATAACGATTAAAACCCAATGGTCTCATTTTAATTATACTCATGTTATCAAATGAAACAGTTTTATTGATTGTAAAATAAAATAACACACAAAATTAGGAAACAAGATTTATTCAAAATTTCGGGTCCTTACATTCTTCCCCCCTTAAGAAATTGCTTCCTTGCAATTTTCTTAAAAAGAAGGGCTTGGAAATTTCATTGAAAGTCCCACATCGGAAAAGGAGTCAGTAAATCTATTACTTTAAAAGAAAGAAAGGGATGTTCAAAGGTCACCCGAGTTAACCCACACTTGGATTCCATGTAGGAAAACATGGACATGGAAGTGAAAACAATGGGTCAAGTTCTGAGGGAGAGTGATAGAAAACATGATTAGGAGAAAGTTAACCACAAGAAAATCACAAACTTTTGATGTGTGTAAACTGTCTTTGATTACTCAGTAGGAAAAGTAAACCAACAATGTTTTTTACATTAATTTTGATAATTTTGAGCAATTTATTTACTACATAGAATAAAAACATAAGGAAATATACATACCTTAAAGTAGAGTTTTGTCCTTTAATAAGTTTCTATCAAGACTAATCTTTTCTCCTAACGATGATCATTCAAAACTACTTGGTCTCATCAAAGCACAAGAATCATCTTTTATAGAATCACATAATCCACAAAATATTAACTATCTATTTCTTCTATCATTAAATGTTATCCCAAAAACAGAAAGGGTAAGATAAAACAACTCTTCAAAAAGAAATAACCCCATAGGTAGGGAAACTATTTTAAATCGTCAAAATTCCACGGTACCACCCAGAGTTCATCATAGACCAGTCCATAAATAACTGTCCTTAAAATTCCTCAAAATAAACCAAACTAAGATTGAAACCCAAATAAAAGAAGGATTTGATAACATATTCCTCCAATATAAACATTATCGTTCATCTCCAAACAACATCAACCACTCCTAACATCTGATAATAAAAGTAACTAACCTAAACAAATTTTCCCCAAGATAGGTTAATAATTTCCTAAATTACTATAAGATCACCATATATTCATTGATTCATCAAAATATAATTCAACCTTTACTCCTCAAAGAAAATACCGTAGTAATCTATTTACCTCGATCATATGAACATCTTCCAAAATAATAATCATCTTTTAATCCCCTAATCATCTTTTTTTTTCAAGAAGAACAGCTTCAGAACATCAACATGTGGTACATAACAATAGATGTTTTCCTTAATAAAATAAACCATCTTAGGAAGTGACTCAATGTTCTTAGAAAACATTAAAGATGTGCTCAAAGAGCACGAACTAAAATACAACATGACATAAAATATTATTGCGATGAAGTTTCATGTACTTTAGTCATCATGATCCATCTTAGCATAGGACTTTCTTTGTTCCCTTGTCCTTGAATATTGTTGATGCTCATCATGCTTCTCATCCCTTTCAAGAGAGAATTTCCTTGAATAGTATCCAACTTCTCCACATTTACTACATTGAAGAGTATAAGGTACATTTGATTGAACCTTATCTCTATTCATCACATTATCCAATTTTTGAAGCAATTGGATACTTTATGCCCTATCACCCCACACTTAAAACATCTCCCAGTTCCTTTGTGACATTATCCTGGATGCCACTTTCCACACTTTTTGCATAAAGTAAATTGGGTCTTCTTTCCCTTACTAACTTTATCAGATGAACATCCTTGAGACTTCGTCTTCTACTTCCTTGATGAATTTGGGAATTCAACTAGGTACTAATTATTAATTGTGATTTTTGATAGCTGGTTTGGCATAATCACAATATGTTCAACTTGATCTCTCGTCAAATCTGTCATATTAAAAGGGAAATCGTCACATTTCCTATCACATTGGTTATTGGGACATGTTCTTCTATTTCCCACCATTACCTATGAAAATAAAGTATAATTAGGGGCTTAAATACTTAGCCAATAATCATGAAAAGGAAAATTTAAGCATAGAATGATAAACTTGTAGATGAAAATTATATCCTAACTTGTGATCCCCTAGGTTCCAAACTTGGTTATCCATGATCATATATTCTTATGCGAATCGTTATTTTATTTTTTCATTGTTCCTTTAATAATGGTTCATACTAAGATTATGAATTTACCAATGAAAATCCCCTGGGAGTGTCGTAACCAAGAGTGCAGCAAGGCCCATTGTCGTGTTCCAGTTCCCGTTCAAGTCTAGCTCAAAGCGGTGTTTTCGGGTTTTACCCCTATGTACATCTGTTCCAGAGCCACCACTACCTCCCCGTATCCATACAGGGATGTATTTGATTGGCAACCCCTTACTCAATACTCACCAAAATACTAGGAATGTTTCCTATATTTAAACTTTTCTATAGGATTATTCCTAGAGTTTTCTTATCCTAATTTCCACAAATAACTAAACCATCATTCGATACCAACTATAACATCCTGCCTTTTTATAACATAACTTTTCATTACATTTTACAAAACTGAGGATCTTTATGGTTTAGTGTCATGGAAACCAGGAACTTAAAACATGAAAACATAAAACATTCTTCTTAAACACTTGAAAGGATTCTCCTTATGTTCATCCTAAGTTCATTACTTCAACTCATAACCATGGGACATACATCAAAAGAAAGGGTTAGCAGAAGGCCCGGTAAGGGAAACAATGGAAAACATTTAACTTGTTAACTTGAGATACATCAATAAATTCATGAAAAAGAACTTTAAGGCACGAGAAAGAAATCATGATGCATATCATATTAAAAATATCATGTTTCATAACATGAATATGTCGCTACAACACTTAACTTAGACAATCATGAACATATCACCAAGGTCCATCCCCATGGTGTCATTTGAAAATTACCAAGGTTATTCACCAAGATATCGTTAAAAGTGTAATCTCTAGTGGTTACATCATTACCCAGTACATTGGAGCGCTATCAGGGCACACCATTAAATTTTCCATTATTATCATGTGAGAGACATATATCATCATCAAATATTTTATAAATAACCCATATAGCATAAAATAAATGATTTTAATTTCATAATCATAAAGTTTTAAAAATTGCTTTAAAGACATGATCTTTATGTCACTTTAAACCCACAGAAAAGGAAAAAGGGTTTAATGTATGTAATTCCCAGAATAAAAATATAAAATTTTGATATATATATGAATACACCTATAGAATAATTATCTTTTAGTATTCAATTAATAAAATAATATAATTTGAGAAAAAGGGAAAGACATTTTGAGACGAAAATTCTGCAGCATAATGGCTATGTTACAGGGGTTTAGAAAACATTTAAAAGAGAGGGGATATGGGTAATCCACTCATAAATGATCCATAAAACTGTAGGGGGGACACAATATAAAGGATTTAAGAACATGGTAATGAAATTTTAATGATATACCATATGAAATGAAGAACTTGAAAGGAAGACAAAAATATGATTTCTCTTATGAAAATTAGGCAGCCTAACGGAGTTACTTAAAACTTCAAAAAATGAATTGACGAGATCAAATAGCATCTCTCATCATATGATCATAAAAGATAAGTATGATAGATATAGATATCGTACCCCAACATAATTAAAAGGAACATTTAAGACTTGACATTAAAATAGAACTTGAAAATGAGAAGGGTGAAAGAATCCCTTAAAAATTTGGCAGCCTAACGGCGCCACTTAAAACTTAAAAAATTGAATTGATGAGATCAAATAGGGTCTCTCATCATATGAAAATAAATAATCAGTACAATAGATATAGATATCATACCCCAACATAAAAAAAGGAACATGAAATACTTGACATTAAAATAGAACATGAAAATGAGAATGGAGAAAGAATCCCTTAAAAATTCGGCAGCCTAACGACGGCACTTAATCATTCTTAAAATGAATTGATGAGAGAAAGAGGGGATATATCATAATATGAACATGGAAAGGACAGTAGGATTAATATAATAGAACATCCGCAAACATAAGAACATAGAGCATAAAAATATGACATAAAAGAGAGTACTTAGAAAGAAAGAGAGAGGTAGGATCCCTTACCTTGAAGAGTAACTTCCAAATCATGATGTTTGGGACCATGGGAGGCTTGAGTGAACCTTGGGAGGACTCCTTGGGAGGTAAGGAGACCTGAAATTCATTGAGGAGGATTTTTGTCACGTCCCGTCCTCAGGGCCCGTGCCGTGACTACCCCAAGCCCGCCTTCCATAGGCCAGGGGCTGGCGACTAGCACCAAGGCGTAAATCCCAACAAAAAGGGAAGGCATTACCTTTGAAAAGTAAACAAGCACCACATAGTAAGCAAGCAGAAAAGTAAACACTAAGTAAAAATGGTACAAGCTGTGCTGAAAGTAAAAGGGGCCGGAAATATAAGCCCAACTGTAAAGTACAACTGAAAGGAAAAACATCAACTGAAAGGAAAAACTGCAGCGTCGAGCCGTCCTCTGGAAGTCCCACCTGAAGGGTGGGTACAGATAGCCTCCACTTCTCCTAGGGTCCACCTGACCGCTCCGAGTACGTCCCGCCCAGTGGTCCACCTCCAGGTACCGTCCTGCTCCGCAAGCCTCCACCACGATCAGCACTGTCTGTCGTCTGCAACCAACACAACGTAGTGCAGGCATAGCCCGTGCAGGGGTGAGTATAAGCTACTCAGTAAGGACCCCGAGACCCTGAAGGTCTCCCGAAATCCACCAAGGATAATCCACAAAGGAAAGATACAATCACGAAGTAACATCTGACACGACTTAGGTATATTCCCATACATATACCTAAGTCATCAATTCCCTTTCGGCTCCAACGTCCGAGCCCAAGTACAACCCAGTCCACACATGAAAGCAAACGTATACCCACACAGGATAACACAATACAATCCACAAACGGAGAGTAAACAGTAAATCCACACAGGACAGCTCAACACAATCCACAAAGGAGAGTAAACAGTAAATCCAAACAGGATAGCTCAACACAATCCACAAAGGAGAGTAAACAGTAAATCCACACAGGATAGCTCAATACAATCCACAAAGGAGAGTAAACAGTAGATCCACATAGGATAGCTCAACACAATCCACAATGGAGAGTAACAAAAGATTCAGCTCACACAGGTATACTTCTTCGGATGAAGATGAAGATGATCACTAATCCATCTAAGTCGTCGGACCCACGAAGGATAAATAGGTAACTAACCCCCGCAATGACCCACATAGGATCAGGCCCACACAGGACCTGTAGGCGCTGGCTCACACAGAACCGCTGAGCGCTGACCCACACAGGATCAGACCCACACAGGATCGGGCCCACACAGGACCGGGCCCACACTGGACCTGTAGCACTGATCCACGTAGGATCGCTGAGTATTGTAGTCGTCGCAGTCCACTGAGGATCTCTGCACAGTCGTCACCGCAGTCCACTGAGGATCTCTGCACGGTCGTCGTTAGAGTCCACGGAGGATCTCTGCACAGTCGTCGTCGTAGTCCACTGAGGATCTCTGCACGGTCGTCGCTGTCGAAGTAGCAGTCGCAGCCAGCACTAGGGTTCCCGCACACAGCAAGCTCGTTCGAGAGGGTCCGCTCCATGAGCCGAGAGGCCGACACATCAACTGACACAAAGTCCGAAGTTGATGTATCCAAAAGTTCCGTATCGTCAACATGAACTCAACGTCGCAGACGACGCGTCAATCAGACGCCCGGTCTGAGAGTTATTGGCTTTTTCGTCCTAGGGGCCCGGTTGGTTTTTAAGGAAAAACCAACCCGACCGAACTCCACCTACATCCAAACCTCGGGCGGAGTAAGCCAAAAGATCCGTCTCACATAGAGGAAAACAACAAAGCTGACGGCACATCAATCGGACGTCCGTAGCTTAAGATATGAGCGTTTCCGCTCCGAGGGCCCGGTTCGTTTCGTGTACGAACCAACCCGGCTGAACTCAAAGTATTCCGAAACCTTGAGTGCAATATACAGAAACGACCGTCTCGATCCAAGGATCGCGTTGTCTCTGACGGAGAGTCGTTTGGAGGCCCGTAGCTCAAGTTACGGGCACTTGAAAGAAATCTGTCCGAAGACGGGGGGTCCGGGCCCGGGCCGACCCCCCCCCCCCCCCCTGGGTCGGCCGAACCCGGTTCGGACCGATACGACCCGGTCCGACCCGGTTGGACCGGTATGGCTCGGCCAGCCCGGATCGGCTCGGCCGAGCGACCGAGCGGCCGACGCGGGGGGAGCCGCTGCCCCGCATGACACCTCCGCGGCACACGCGGGGTGTCGGCCAGACAACGGGACGCAGCTGAAGCCGCGTCCCGAGTGACGCGGGGGGAGCCGCCGCCCCCGTGTGACACATGGGGGACACTCGCGGGGTGTCTCCCTGGCACCGGACGCGGCTTCAGCCGCGTCCCGCGAGCGCCGCTGCCGCGGCGGTCTCGTCCGGCGGCGCGCCGGGCGCCGCCGTGCCGGCGACCCGCGCCGCCGCCGGCTTCCGCGGGCCGCCAGAGTCGCTCCGGTGTCCCGTTTTTCTTCCCGTCTGCGCCGTTGCTCCTCCCGGGACTCGTTCTTCACTGCGGGATCATCAAACTTCCGTTGCGGCATGTTCTGTCGTCGCCCGTCAAATCCGCACAAGAACGAAGAACGACGGAGGGTCGTCATGCCGTGTTCGTTTGGCCCGCACCCTTCGCGTTAGATATAAACAACGAGAGAATTTTTATTCCACACAGGAAACAACAATTTTAATAAAATTAAAATTGTTTGCAAATCCGGTTCTTTAACTTTTTAAAGAAACATTTACGGGAATAATAAAAAGGGGTAATTCCAAAAAAAAATCCCTACCTCGTAGTCGTCGCGCGTGAGCGTTCTTCACGGAATTGCTCGTCGCGGAAGAGGGGGATCGTCGCGTCGTCGCGGGAAGGCGTCGCGTCGTCGTGGAAACTGGCGTTGAGTCGGCGAACTCAACGGACCAAGAACAACAGATTAAATTATAAATAATTAAATCTGTGTTTCGTTTTAAACCAAAAAGAACTTTTAGAAGAAACCCGAAATCACTCACCTCAAACGGTTGGTGTTCTGAGATCGGGGCGGGGAAGGATGTCTCGGATTGGAGCGTCGTCGATTTCCGCGGATGACGGCGTTCTTCGCATTCTTTGCGTTCTTCATGAAGGAGAAATAAGGTACAAGGATTCTGTCAAATCCTCTCAACGCGCAAACGTTCAAAAGACTGGTTGGTCTTATTTTATTATTATGCCAACACACGAAAAAAGGGGAAGTAACGACCCATCGATTCGTTGAATTAATTCAATGAAAGAAACAAATCATTTAATTTACGAAATAAACTGCCCAATTAAATGGTCTGTTAAGAAATTAAGAAAACGCGTCAGTTGACTTTCATAATGACGGGTTTTCGCAGGTGCGTTACTTAGAGGAAAGAAACGGCAGAGCTCGTGCGGACCCCACCTCACAAATATCCTACCGAGGGGGTAGGATATTTCCTGGATAGCATCCTATCCGGATCAACTCAGTTTAAGCCATCTTTAAGTGGCATCAAGTGGCTTCCAAGTGGCTTAAATGAAATAAAATAAAGTTGTCGCAAAAATTATTTTATTTCTTAACTTTAAGCCCGAAAATTAAAAACCACACCCGAGCAAACACAACTCCGGAAGAGGCGTTTCTAAGAAAATACCGGCGCTGCGATTTCATCGGTGCCCTCAGAATTCGATTCCAGGCACCGGTTCAAAAGTTAGAAAAACCCGCTCGTCCGTTCACTGAACGTACCCGAGCCAAACTTCGGAAAATGATTTCGGGCACACCGGGCCTTGGAATCAGGTGCCGTCAGAGACCGCACTCTTGTCAAATTCCAAAGAAAATTAAGAAAAAAATTTCCTTGAAATTTACGGGTCTTTACATTACTCCCACCTTAGGGCTTTACGTCCCCGTAAAGATACATCATAAACTAGGGAAACAAATGTGGGTACTGAGCACGCATCTGAGCCTCCCGCTCCCAAGTGCTCTCCTGGAGGTTCCCGTGCTTCCATCTGATGCGCACAAGAGGAATCGATCGCCCACGTAGGACCCACTCCTGTCGATCCTCTATCTCCACCGGGACCTCCGCAAAAGTTGCCCCATCATCCACGTCTAGCTCCCCATAGTCAAAGATGTGTGTCAGATCGTGCACGTATCTCCTCAGCTGGGATACGTGGAAGACGTCGTGCACCCGATGCAACTGAGGTGGCAGAGCCAAGCGATAAGCCACCTCACCAACCCTGCAGAGGACATGGAAAGGCCCAATGAAGCATGGAGACAACTTGCCACCTCGGCCAAATCTCCGCAAACCACGTCGAGGTGAGACCCGCAAGAAGAAGTGGTCACCATCCTCAAACTCTAGTGGCCTCCGCCTCCTGTCAGCATATGACTTCTGCTGGCTCTGTGCTGTCCTCATCTACTCCTGGATGACTTGGACCTTCTCTCTCGTGGCCCGGACCATCTATGGTCCCACATGTGCTGACTCCCCAGGGTCTGTCCAGCACAAAGGAGATCTGCAAGGCCTGCCGTACAATGCCTCGTAGGGTGCTATCCCGATGGTGGAGTGGTAGCTGTTGTTGTACCCGAACTCCACCAAGGGTAGGTGGTCCTCCCAGCTGCGACCAAAGTCGAGGACACATGCGCGGAGCATGTCCTCGAGAGTCTGAATGGTCCTCTCTGTCTGACCATCCGTCTGAGGGTGAAAGGCGGTGCTCAGACGTAGCCACGTCCCGAACGCCTCCTACAACCACTTCCAAAGCCAGGAAGTAAAACGAGCATCCCGATCGGAGACGATAGTTGATGGCACACCATGAAGCCGCACAATCTCATGAACGTAGAGACGCCCCAAGCTCTCCACTGAGCCCTGCTCTCGGATGGGTAAGAAGTGTGCCGACTTGGTGAGTCAGTCAACAATCACCAAAATGGAGTCGTGACCTCTGGAAGTGCGTGGAATTCCAGTCACGAAGTCCATAGATATCCCGTCCCACTTCCACTCCGGGACCTCCAAGGGCTGTACCAAGCCTGCTGGTACCTGATGCTCTGCCTTCACCTGCTGGCAGATGAGGCACCGTGAAACGAACTCTGCCACAACCTTCTTCATTCCCGGCCACCAGTGCTGTCTCCTGAGATCCTGGTACATCTTCGCCACTCCAGGATGTACCACCAAAGGAGAAGTGTGAAACTCTCTCAGCACCCCCTCTCGTAAAGCGACTGGTACCAAGGTATGTCCTCTGAAAAGGACGTCGTGCTCTGCTCCAAGGGAGAAAACATCAAGTGCCAGTCCCGAGGATATCTGTGCACGCCGCGTCTCACAGTCAGCGTCCCCACGCTGTGCCTCTCTGACCCGCTGTAGAAGTGGAGGAGAGACTGTGAGAGACTGAAGGAAGGTTGCTCCGTCTCTATCCACGAAGGATATCTGCAAAGCGGCTAGCTGCTCTGTCGCCTCCTCAAGTAGCTGGATGCCCGTCCTCCTGCTGAGGGCATCAGCTACCACGTTCCCCTTCCCAGGAGTATAGACTATCTCAAAGTCATAGTCTTGGAGGAACTTGAGCCATCGCCACTGTCTCAGGTTCAGGTCCTTCTGAGAGAAGACATACTTGAGACTCTGATGGTCAGAAAAGACTATAAAGCGCTCTCCCATCAGATAGTGCCGCCATGTCTTCAGAGCGAAGACCACTGCTGCCAACTCCAGGTCATGGGTGGCGTAGTTCTTCTCATGCGGCCTCAAATGACGTGATTCGTAGGCAATCACGGCTCGCTCCTGCATTAGGACACACCCAAGTCCAGTCCCTGATGCATCGCAGTAGACTACGTATCCAACTCCCTCCTTAGGAAACCTCAAGATAGGTGCGCTGGTCAATCTCTGCCTCAGCTCCTGGAAGCTCTGCTGACATCTGTCTGACCACACGAAGGGTTTCCCCTTCTTCGTCAACGCTGAGAGTGGGGCCGCAACTCTGGAGAAGTCTGGCACAAATCTCCGATAGTATCCGGCTAGGCCCAAGAAACTCCTCACCTCTGTCACGCTCTTGGGTGGCTCCCAAGCTAGCACTGCCTCGATCTTCGCGGGATCCACTACAACTCCCGCCTTAGAAATGACGTGCCCCAAGAAGTGGACCTCACATAACCAGAACTGGCACTTCGAGAGATTTCCATAAATCTGGTGCTCTCAGAGTGTGTCTAGTACAACCCGTAGGTGGTAGGCATGCTCCTCCTCCGTCGTCGAGTACACCAAAATGTCGTCGATGAAGACCACGACAAATCAATCTAGGTATGGCTGGAAGATCCTGTTAATGAGGCTCATGAACACTGCTGGAGCATTGGTTACACCGAAAGGCATAACCAAGAACTCATAGTGGCCATACCGACACCTGAAGGCCGTCTTCTGCACGTCCTCGTCTCGAACTCTGAGCTGATGATAGCCTGACCTGAGGTCTATCTTCGAGAACCACCGTGCTACCTTGAGATGGTCGAAGAGGTCATCAATCCTTGGTAGCGGATACTTGTTCCTCACTGTCACCCGGTTCAGGCGACGATAATCGACACACAGTCGCAAGCTCCCGTCCGCCTTCTTGGCGAATAAAATCGGGGAAGCCCAGGGCGAAATACTGGGTCGGATGAACCCCTTGCCCTGCAAGTCCTCCAACTGTACCCGTAGCTCTCGAAGCTCGGCGGGGGCCATCCGATATGCTGGAGTGGATATCGGGGCTGTCTCAGGGTACAGATCAATATAAAAGTCTACCTCTCTGCGAGGAGGTAGCCCTGGAACGTCGTCGGGGAAGACGTCCGCATACTGATCCACCACTGCAGGAAAACTAGGACTCCACACGTCAACTGCTCCAAGGATGAGGCTAGCTAACTGATGAGTGATGGGCTGACCTCTCCTCTTCATGAGTCCATCCTATGCTGCTAAGGCTCCCTTCTCCCAGGTGAAGGTGAACCTGCTCCCGTCGGTGCGCACACATCGCACCTTGCGCCTAATGCAGTCAATATGTGCATGGACCGTAGATAACCAATCCATGCCCAAGATGACGTCGTAAGGCCTCGACGCCGCTACAAGAAGATCCCAGCCGAAGCTCTTGCCTCCTAGAGTAATCTCACACTGCCGGTACAAGTGCGTAATCATCGAGTCTGCTCCCGTAGAAGTCTCTAGCTGTAAGGATCGAGCCAACGGCTCTGTCAGAATCTCCGAGATCCGAACAAGGGCAGTGGCTATGAAAGAGTGACTTGCTCCTGTGTCTATCAGAACTGCAGCAAGGGTGGAATAGACACAGATCGTACCTCGAATCATCTCAGGCGCGCCGTGGTCATAGGCCTACACTACCTGGAGCTGTGCCTGTCTCTGCCCGCCAACTCCCTGTGGTCGGGGCGGGCCTCCTGGTGGTGGTGGTGGCAGAGCCTCAAAGCCTCGCCCACCACCTGCCGCTCGGCCATCTCCTATGCCTCATCCGCCTCCTCCCTACAGACCTCCACGGTCGACCCTCTGCCTCTGCCTGGGTGGTCCCTCCACCGTTTTCTGCCCCTCAGTACGACGGGTCGGGCAGTCACGAGCCATGTGGCCCTGCCCGCCACACTCGTAGCACTGCCTGCCTCTCGGAAGACTGGCTCCGCGCTGTGTGCCCCGCACTGCTGAGCCAGTGTCCCGAGGTCCTCTGCCGGAAGGCCTGGTCTACCTAGAACCCTGAGTCATCCGTCGGCTACCCGCTGCCGAAGACTCCGCCACATGCCGCCCTGCGGTAGGTCTCGCTGTAGACTCAGCCAGAAAACTCTCGATCAAAAGGGCTCGCTCCAGCACTCCTGCCTGGGTCGGGATGCTGAGGTAGATCAGTGACGCCCTGATCTCGTGTCTCAATCCCTACTTGAAGGTCCGGGCCTGGAAGAAGGGGTCCCGTACCATGTCTGTCGAGTAGCGAGAAAGATCGGTGAACCTCGCTGCATACTGAGCGATCGTCAAGATGCCCTGCCGTAGCTGAAGAAGCTCCTGAATGCGCACCGCACGGAGGGTGGCCGGGACGAACTCTGAGTGGAAGAGGCTCTCGAAGTCCATCCAGATGAGGGAGGCCTCATCGTGTACCTGGAGCATCAAGCTCCACCATCACCTTGCTGCTGGGTGCAGTAGGCTCGCCGCAAGGATCACCATGAGGTCTGCTGGTGTCCTCACTAGCCTGAAAACTCGGACGACTACCTCCAGCCAGTCCTCGGCTGCCTGGGGTTCCGTCTCCCCACGAAACCTGGGTGGTCGCTGGCGCTGGAACTCATGCAGAGCTCCGAGGCGTCGTGCATCATCAGCTGCCAGTGCTGGAAGCATCGGGGGCTCGGCGGGTAAAGGTACCGCCGATGCCTCTACTGTCAACGGGCCCTGTACCGAGGCCTCGTCACTCGGCGGGCTGTCGTCGCACTCTACTCTCGGAACCCTAGCTGGCTACCGTCGTGGGGCCATCCTGAAAAGGAAACAAGTGCGCCACGGTCAGAACAGTATACCTGGTGAGCTGACATAAGTAATCACAAAGAAAACTTGAAACACAAATGCAATCAATGTTTTCGTGCATTAAGTCGGGAATCAGAAGTTAGGGTCCTGGTGTATGGATACGTCGGCCGCCGCACCAACACTGGACTCCCTGGACAGATAACCAAACTCAATACGCTAAACACTATTGCTTCACATAGAAGAAAGATCAGATTCTGCGGTAGAACCAACCGCCTCTGATACCAATTTGTCACGACCCGTCCTCGGGGCCCGTGCTGTGACTACCCCAAGCCCGCCTTCCATAGGCCAGGGGCTGGCAACTTGCACCAAGGCGTAAATCCAAACAAAAAGGGAAGACATTACCTTTGAAAAGTAAACAAGAACCACAGAGTAAGCAAGCGGAAAAGTAAACACTAAGTAAAAACGGTACAAGCTGTGCTGAAAGTAAAAGGGGCCGGAAATACAAGCCCAACTGTAAAGTACAACTGAAAGGAAAAAAAGCAACTGAAAGGAAAAACTGTAGCGTCGAGCCGTCCTCTGGAAGTCCCACCTGAATGGTGGGTACAGATAGCCTCCACTGCTCCTCGGGTCCACCTGACTGCTCCGAGTACGTCCCGCCCAGTGGTCCACCTCCAGGTATCGTCCTGCTCCGCAAGCCTCCACCCCGATCAGCGCTGTCCGTCGTCTGCAACCAACACAACATAGTGCGGGCATAGCCCATGTAGGGGTGAGTATAAGCTACTCAGTAGGGACCCCGAGACCCAGAAGGTCTCCCGAAATCCACCAAGGATAGTCCAAAAAGGAAAGATACAATCACGAAGTAACATCTGACACAGCTTAGGTATATGCCCATACATATACCTAAGTCATCAATTCCCGTTCGGCTCCAATGTCCGAGCCCAAGCACAACCCAGTCCACACATGAAAGCAAACGTATACACACATAGGATAGCACAACACAATCCACAAAGGAGAGTAAACAGTAAATCCACAGAGGATAGCTCAACACAATCCACAAAGGAGAGTAAACAGTAAATCCACACAGGATAGCTCAACACAATCCACAAAGGAGAGTAAACAGTAAATCCACACAGGATAGCTCAACACAATCCACAAAGGAGAGTAAACAGTAGATCCACACAGGATAGCTCAACACAATCCACAAAGGAGAGTAACACAAGATTCAGCTCACACAGGTATACTTCTTCAGATGGCGATGAAGATGATCACTGATCCATCTAAGTCGTCGGACCCACGAAAGATCGATAGGGAACTAACCCCCGCAATGACCCACACAGGATCGGGCCCACACAGGACCTGTAGGCGCTGGCTCACACAGAACCGCTGAGCGCTGACCCACACAGGATCAGACCCACACAGGATCGGGCCCACACAGGACCGGGCCCACACATGACCTATAGCACTGATCCACGTAGGATCGCTGAGTGCTGTAGTCGTCGCAATCCACTGAGGATCTCTGCACAGTCGTCGCCGCAGTCCACTGAGGATCTCTGTACGGTCATCGTCGGAGTCCACAAAGGATCTCTGCACAGTCGTCGTCGTAGTCCACTGAGGATCTCTGCACGGTCGTCGCTTTCGAAGTAGCAGTCGCAGCCAGCACTAGGGTTCCCGCACACAGCAAGCTCGTTCGGGAGGGTCCGCTCCACAAGCCGAGAGGCCGACACATCAACTGACACAAATTCCGAAGTTGATGTCTCCAAAAGTTCTGTATCGTCAACATGAACTCAACGTCGCTGACGGCGCGTCAATCGGACGCCCGGTCTGAGAGTTATTGGTTTTTTCGTCCTAGGGGCCCGGTTGGGTTTTAAGGAAAAACCAACCCGACCGTACTCCACCTTCATCCAAACCTCGGGTGGAGTAAGCCAAAAGATCCGTCTCACATAGAGGAAAACAACAAAGCTGACGGCACGTCAATCGGACATCCGTAGCTTAAGATATGAGCGTTTCCGCTCCGAGGGCCCGGTTGGTTTCGTGTACGAACCAACCCGGAAGAACTCAAAGTATTCCGAAACCTTGAGTGCGATATATCGAAACGACCGTCTCGATCCAAGGATCGCGTTGCCGCTGACGGAGAGTCGTTTGGAGGCCCGTAGCTCATGTTACGGGCACTTGAACGAAATCCGTCCGAAGACAGGGGGTCCGGGCCCGGGCCGACCCGGGCCGACCCCCCCTGGGTCGGCCGAACCCGGTCCGGCCCGGTCCGACCCAGTCCGACCAGGTCGGACCGGTCTGGCTTGGCCAGCCTGGCTCGGCTCGGCCGAGCGACCGAGCGGCCGACGCGGGGGGAGCCGCCGCCCCGCGTGGCACCCCCGCGGCACCCGCGGGGTGTCGGCCAGACAACCGGACGCGGCTGAATCCGCGTCCCGAGTGACGCGGGGGGAGCCGCCGCCCCTGCGTGACACCCGCGGGACACCCGTGGGGTGTCTCCCTGGCGCCGGACGTGGCTTCAGCCGCGTCCCGCGAGCGCCGCCGCCGCGGCCGGTGCCGCAGCGGTCTCGTCCGGCAGCGCGCCGGGCGCCGCCGTGCCGGCGACCCGCGCCTCCGCCGGCTTCCGCAGGCCGCCGGAGTCGCTTCGGTGGCCTGTTTTTCTTCCCGTCTGCGCCGTTGCTCCTCCCGGGACCTGTTCTTCACTGCGGGATCATCAAACTTCCGTTGCGGCATGTTCTGTCGTCACCCGTCAAATCCGCACAAGAACGAAGAATGACGGAGGGTCGTCGGGCCGTGTTCGTTTGGCCCGCACCCTCCGCGTTAGATATAAACAACGGGAGAATTTTTATTCCACACAGGAAACAACAATTTTAATAAAGTTAAAATTGTTTGCAAATCTGGTTCTTTAACTTTTTAAAGAAACATTTACTGGAATAATAAAAAGGGGTAATTCCAAAAAAAATCCCTACCTCGTAGTCGTCGCGCGTGAGCGTTCTTCGCGGAATTGCTCGTCGCGGAAGAGGGGGATCGTCGCGTCATCGCGGGAAGGCTTCGCGTCATCGCGGAAACCGGCGTTGAGTCGGCGAACTCAACGGACCAAGAACAATAGATTAAATTATAAATAATTAAATTTGTGTTTTGTTTTAAACTAAAAAGAACTTTTAGAAGAAACCCGAAATCACTCACCTCAAACGGTTGGTGTTCGGAGATCGAGGCGGGGAAGGACGTCTTGGATTGGAACGTTGTCGATTTCCGCGGATGATGGCATTCTTCGCGTTTTTCGCGTTCTTCGCGAAGGAGAAAGAAGGTACAAGGATTCTGTTAAATCCTCTCAACGCGCAAACGTTCAAAAGACTGGTTGGTCTTATTTTATTATTATGCCAACACACGAAAAATGGGGAAGTAACGACCTATCAATTCGTTGAATTAATTCAACGAAAGAAACAACTCATTTAATTTATGAAATAAACCGCCCAATTAAATGGTCTATTAAGAAATTAAGAAAACGCGTCAGTTGACTTTCATAATGATGAGTTTTCACGGGTGCGTTACTTAGCGGAAAGAAACGGCGGGGCTCGTGCGGACCCCACCTCACAAATATCCTACCGAGGGGGTAGGATATTTCCCGGATAGCATCATATCTGGATCAACTCAGTTTAAGCCGTCTTTAAGTGGCTTAAGTGAAATAAAATAAAGTTTTCGCAAAATTATTTTATTTCTTAACTTTAAGCCCGAAAATTAAAAACCACACCCGAGAAAACGTAACTCCGGAAGAGGCGTTTCTAAGCGAATACCGGCGCTGCAATTTCATCGGTGCCCTTAGAATTCGATTCCGGGCACCGGTTCAAAAGTTAGAAAAACCCGCTCGTCCGTTCACTGAACGTACCCGAGCCAAACTTCGGAAAATGATTCCGAGCACACCGGGCCTCGGAATCAGGTGCCGTCAGAGACTGCGCTCTTGTAAAATCCAAAGAAAATTAAGAAAAAAATTTCATTGAAATTTACAGGTATTTACAATTTTGGAATGGAAAGGATGAGATAATGGCTTGGTATTTATAGGGAAAGTGAGGGGACAATGCATTAATGGCCAAAGGACGCCTCATTGGTGGAATTGGCAAAACCGTGGGCTTTCTCTTGGTATTTGCCCATGTTATTGGCCACATGGGACACCTCATACCTTATCTTACTATTCATAAGTCGATCATATTGATTACATACTTAATACATCATTTAATGATGTCATTAAACACCCGTAACTTAAAAAGTGTATTTTCACTATTCATAAAAAATTCAAATTTCTCAGAAAAATCACAAAATTTCACCATAACCAAATATCGATGTTTTGATTTCAAAAATTAACTACATTTTATAAAAATAATTTTCTAATTTTTTTTAATTAAATTTTTAAATAAATACACTATTAACCGAAAATTCATTTTTCCCAGAAAAGTCCCCAAAAATTACCTTAACATAATATAGATTCTCTGAGTTCAAAAATTAAATCCATTATTAAAAAATAATTTTCTATGTAATTTTAATTTAATTTTTAATTAAAAAGCACTATTCACTCGAAAAAATTAATACTTGACTAATAATTTCTGAAACAATTATTTACCTATTTTATTGAATCACATTACTTAATCAAGGTGCCTATATTATATTAATACTTTCTTTAAGTGAGATTACTAATCCATGTGGTCATTACTAATCCTAAGCGAAAAATCACTATTCAAAATTTTTTATTCATCAAAAATTATTTTGATCTCATTAGACTCTAAATTTTGTACTGAACATAATTGTAGAAGACCATTTTTTGAAAATCATTACACATAATTTATTATCTAAGGTTTACATAAATATTTTCAAATATCCTTTTTCTAGAATTCATAAAAAAATATGCATACTATATTTATCCGGACATTTGAAAATTCACAAACGTCATCATAAGAAGAAATCAAAATTTTTATTTAAAAAAAGGATTACAGAAGGTAGTTACAGTCTAGTTACATAGCCCCTTAAAACACCAGCATAAGACCTAAGAGTAAGGTGTGCTAGGGTTATAGAATCTGAGGGCGGCTCGACCAACATCCCACGAGTAGTTATTTCTATTAGCTTAAAATTCTCGCAAAGGTGATTCCGTTCCAGCTTTACACGATGATGTTCGGCTTGGGTTTGGTCCAGAGAAAAGCCCAAAGTTGCTACCTCCTTCCCAAGTTCTGTTAGATGGGCTTCGATTGGCCCGAGACTACTGGATGACGCCATCAAATCTTCTTTCTATATTAATTAACCAAGCTCACTTGTATTTTGAGACAACAATCACAATATTTAGTTTCCGACGGTTATATTGACCAATGGTCATATAACGGTCAAAACACAATGGTCTCATTTTAATTATAATCATGTTATCAAATGAAACAGTTTTGTTGAGTGAAAAATATAATAACACAAAAAATTAAGAAACAAGATTTATTCAAAATTTCGGGTCATTACAATGTACTCATCTTTTTCCTCATAATTGTTTTAACATAAAATCTTACCAACAAATAAAACTCCGAACAACCTAGTGGAAGTCCTCTAAAGTAGGAATCTAGTTTCTATAGGAAGAGAAGACAAAATCTTAGAAATAATGTGGTAAGATCACATAAAATTTGGTAAATGAGAATAACTACACTTTTATATATTATTGGAGGGATGAGGGAAGATTTATAGGTGATGTTAATTGCAACAAGTTACATGGGTGAAAAAATGAAGTAGAAAAATTTTGAATGTGAGAAAAGAAGAATGATAAAAAAATTGATTTTATGAATGAGACAATATGGATTTAATTTAAAAATAATATTAGATGTTTCTTCACCTTGGATTTAAGAATTAGAAATTATTATGATATAATAATTTTCCTAGGAGTGATTATTTTTAGGTATGGGGTGCGATCATGTAGCGATTCACTATTCATTTCATCCCTTATACCATTGTTTTAAACTACTATTGTATTGAAAAAAAAATCATACTAAAAATGTTCACTTCCTTTTTGATTCAATAATTTAATATTTATGATAATTAAATAGTGTAATTTTAATTTTTTCAGTGTTTACAATGTAGGATGAAGTGATTTGTATAGCCAATGATGGAATTCAAGCAAAATGGGCCAAACTACATTAGGGCCCGAGCAGAAATGTTGACTTAAATAATTTTAATGGATAATATGTGCATATAATTGGGATGCAATTGGTAAATAGATGAAATAATATGTTGTAAACATTTATCTATAAGACTATGGATCCAAATTAGTCCATTCATCAGCGCAAAACTAGCCCATAATGTGAAGAAATTCTAGGCGGTCTAGATTAGAACACCCTTATTTATTTGGGCCATAAAATAGGCATCAAAACTCCAATTTGGCTGATTATACCCTCATTGGATATCTAATTCAATGTACGAAATCTAAATATATTTTTAATACAATTGGATGAGTTGTAATTAGTATTCTAGGTGAATGAAATTGGTGGAAAAATATATAATTAATAGATCACATACACTCATAGACCATTGAATATTCTTAGATACAAATTGCCAAATTTCTATTTAAAAGGACTTTATGGATCGTTTTAATGGTTGGTACTACCAGGGTTAATATTAAGTAAAATTTTATATCTTTATTCATCCTTTTTTCTCCCATATACATCATTTACTTGTAAAAATCTTTGTGATAAATTTGGGGGTGGTTCATTATTATAATCCTAAGATCTAGGCTTGTAATCATTGGGTGGTGATTCAATTTATAGGTTTTTAGAAAATTATTTTTAATTTATACATATTTAATTTGTGTTTATTCTAGTATGATTAATTAAAAATCAATGGAACAATATTCTTCATGCTTCAATGTATAACCTTGTTATAATAATGATTTCAACATGTTCCCCTCTTTTCTCACCCCTTCCCATTCTTAAGTGTGAGAATGGATTACGTCAGTATATAGAATATATAATCTTGAATGCATGATTATTAATGTTCTTATTTGGTGGAATATTTGATCAATGACCTAAATCTTTTAATCTCATCAGATTTTTGAATTGTTTCTGTGATTCAGTTCAACTCTTAATTCAATGAAATTTTATTGATTTTGGGAATTCACCGATAATCAATATAATTGATTGATAAAATCTTAGGTTGTAGATAGTAATAAATCACATACCATAATGGTTTTATTGTGTATAAATTAATTAATCAATTATCCTTCCCATATTCCTTAATAGCGATGGAAGTTTGAGTATCAAGGGACACACACACAGGTTGGTCATGATTTCTCCAACATACTTTTCTTACTTAGTAATATAGTTTTAGTTTCTATATTAAAATAATAAGCCACCAAAAAATTATCTAATTTCGTATTTCATAAAAAAATAGTCCAAAACCTTTTTTCTAATTAATTATCGAAGGCTCCATCAAGAGACGACTTAGGGTTCCTGCTATAATGGAAAAATTAAAGTAAAAACAAAATCTAATTTGATGTGATCTACAAAGAAGTAAATTATAAAATAATAATGTTATTCTTTAATTAAATAATTAAAATAATTCAATTATTCAGTATGATAAGGAATATATTTTACATGGTTGACTCGAGTTAATATATTTCCATAAAAATTGTTTTAAACATTTTTAAGTATTCCTTATTAATCTTTTTTATACTTCCATAATTTTTATACTATATTATATAAGATCTTATTTAATCATAATTTATTTATAAAATTATTTTTATATCATATATGAATTTATATTCAATGGTCAAAATGAATATTTTTTTTTCAAATGAGTTACTTCTCACAAAATCTGTCAAACAAATGTTTTTAAACATACACGATATGAACAGATCTTCCCACCATCGTGGATTTTTTCATTTAATATTTTTTCTCTAAAAAGCATGATAATTTTAAATGGAATTTTTTTCTCAATATTTAGGAAATTTTTATTAAATATTATAAAAATAAAATGACATTTTCCTTATTTTATGTGAATAAGGAAAAGCTTTTTCATACTAGTTAAAAAGAATATTTTATGAGTTTTTATGATTTAAATGAAATATTATTTGTGATTTATGGGTTCTATGGTCCTTAGAAATTACTAATGATGAAAATAGAGTCTAATACATTGCTCATAAAAAATTGGGTAATAATTATGTTCTATGGTGAATTATGTTGGAATTAATTGATATTGTTATTGAATTTATAAGGGTTCATGTAAGTGTTATATGAATATGATGTAATAATGAACCTATGTGAATTATATATTATTTATAAGGATTTTCCAACTAAATACTAGGATTTCAAAATGTAAGATACTGTTCTTTTGTTTAAAAGAATGTTTATTTACATTAAGTGAAATATGTAGGTTTTCAAAAAAATGTTTTTCACGGGATCACATATTATCGAAGAAAACGGGATAAATATAAATTTTTCTTAGGTTTTATTATAAAATTTTGTATTAATTATTTTTGGAAGTAAATATGATTTCTTGTGTACTTAAATGATTATTAGAGCATAATTGTTTTATGTTAAAGGAAACATTTCTTATATAATCTCATGGTTTTCAAATGGACCAATGGGTTGATTTTATTATTTTTTTGTATATTTATGAGGCTTTTATGATCTTAACTTGCTTATAAATGTTTTTCATAGGGTTTTAAGGATGAGTAGGAACAATTAAGATGGAAATTTTAAAAACATGGTTATTTTTCATGAAATGAAAATATGGTTCATTTTAAATGTACCATGTTGTGGAAAAATAGAATCACTGTAGCAGTGACCACTTCATAATGCATAAATTTATTAGATAATAGTTATCACATAATTCTCTAAAAATATGAACTATAATGATCCCCGAAATTTTTGAAAATTATTTCTTGATTTGAATCTAAATATTATGAATTTTCTTAAGGATGATTCCTTTCATCTTCTCTATTCTAGTTAGTGGTCAGGTAGAGGCATGAATGGACCAATGTGAAATATGGCCTCATGGGAAAGAGTTTGGGGATCACACATGGGATTCAATTATATATACCTCTCTAGCTTATTGATGGGTCTTTCTGGAGAAATAATCCATGGTAACATGATTAAGGATTACTGATTATGATTAATCCTAGAACTTCATGCTTCATTAATTAGATTAAATTGAAAAATGAGGAACTTTTATATCCAATATGGTTATCCTTTTCATGGAGAGACTAAATTCCAACCATCATGATATAATACCTCTTTATCAAGGGGAACCATGATTTTGATTATCCCAAGTGTTCTATCTATATGAGTGGAAACTTCTAGAAAATCTTTTGGAAAGTGAATACATGATTAATGGGATACAAACTGGTGTTCATGACTTGATCATGTGAATATAGTGTTTGTAAAGGATACCATGATAATTGGACACCCCGGTAGGAGATGTGGGTGAAGGGATATTCAACCAATGATATTATTTTGTTCGTGATACCATAATATATGAGGAGAATAAAGTGGTACACCTTGGTAGACCAGGGTGAAGTGGTTCATTTTTTTGGAAGACCAAGGTGGGATTCTCCCTATTAGATATTTTAGCAAATGTATTCACCCTAGTGTTGATATGTATGACAGGTTTGAACCAAGATGAGGTCGGGTGAAATTTTCACGTTGGTTTGTTAAAGAGAGTAAAAGATCTCCCTAAATGAGGTAGGGTGGAGTGGTCACCCTATTTTGGGATTAAGAAAGAGGGGTTTTCCTTAGTATGAAGATCCCCTGGGATACTAGTGAAATATTCAACCTTGTGTGATATCCCTTCTGGATTTGGACATGTGGTTCTCTAGTATCTATGTCCTTATGGATCCTTCACCATTGACTATAAGAACTCTGGGAGAAGTGGTCTTTTGTAATGGTTAGGGTTCCCTAGGAGTGAACTCATGGGTTTGGAGCTAAAAATTTTCCTTAAAAACTATCATTGATAGAAGGTGATATTTTACCAATCTAAATATATATATTTTTCAATTGTTAACACATTATATCAGAGAAATAATCACACAATACCAACAATTAATGGTATAGTTTATTTTAGGATCAGTTACATTAGAAACATATTTTACAATAATCAAAAACATTTCCCCATATTCTAACATCAATATACCGTCTTTTGAAATTATCATAATCTATACTCACCTTCAAAACAAATGAAATGGAAACTTAAGAAATGGGTGCACTCAAAAAATCATTATGGTTAAAACTCATCAATATGTAATCAAGGGTTAAACTATAAGAAAATTAAAAATCATGATCATGGGAAAAATATCACATTGAAAATGGCATGGAACAATAATGGATCTCAATATTTCATTATATAAGAACATGTTATCACAAATTAACAAAAACATACCATGGAAAAAGAGTTTTAAATCATGAGATAATAAAAATATATCATGAGATATAAACTCAATTACACCCATACATATATATCTCATCAGATATAATCTTCTGACCAATGCATTGATTGGATTTAAAAGAACCAAACTCTCTCAAGGGTTTATCATACCCAAAATATCTTAGGTAAATATCTGGACACCCCGATTTTTATGAATTTTTTTTTCAAATAAATTCAATAACTTTGATAGCCTGTGCTACACGCAACACTGAGTTTTACTGAACCACGATATGCTATTAACATTTATATTTAAACATAAAAATTAAAACCTTAGTGTTAAAATTAATGGTATTAATAGGAAAATAATCATTTTTAAAATAAATTAATATGGTTTTATATAAATAAAATATATTGAACAAAAATTAATTCATTTCTAGAAAAGCCTTTATATGTTTCAAAAATAACATTTTGTCAAAAACATTATTTATTTATTTTTTTGAAAACAATAAAGTTAATTTTTTCACTAATATAAAATTTATTTTACAAAATGATAATAATTTATGGATTCAACATGTAAAAATTATATCTGTGTTCTATTTTGTGATTTTTCTAAAAAACTCAATTTCTCAATGAATAGTAAAATATACAAGTTTTTTTTTGAAAAAATGCGTTTTCATTTAAACCATTTATAGAGTTAAATTTTGTTTTAAAATGTTCTAAAAGTAAAATTAGATCAATTTTATTTTATTTAATCTATTTTAGGTCATTATAATAAATATATTATTAAATTTTAATATAAAAATCTTTTATACTTAAGAAACTTTTCTTTTAGAAACATGCTATTTTTGTCTAGTAGGCGAATTTAATTTTAAATTAAATTATACTAATTTAGTGAATTAAATATTGAGAAATATATTCAATATTTTTATGAAGAAAAAATAATATTATATAATAATGTAAACATATGTTTTGGCCAAATGTATAGTAATAACAAAAAAAATTAATTTCGGAAGTTAAGGTTAAAACCAGTTCACAAGTTAGTTAAAGAAAAACTATAAGGGTTAAAATAAAAAAAAACACTATAAAATTACAATTATATTGGAATATATTGAAATTAAATCTTATAAATTAATATAATACACTACTGGAAATACAGGTTTTCCCAACGGTTATGAACAGTTGGGAAAGGCTGCAGAACTGTTGGTATATGTTATACCAACAGTTCTGCAAACCGTAGGGAAGTAAGCCATTGGGAAAGATTTTCCCAATGGTTTATAGTGAACCATTGAGATAGGTTGGAAAAAAATTAACCTATCCCAACGGTCGTGCCAAACCGTTGGGAAAACCAAGTTGAGGGCTTCTTTCCCAAGTGTTTCTAAACCGTTGGGAAATGAGTTTTACCAATGGTTCATAGAACCGTTGGTAAAAAATACTCAGAGAGGCTATGAAGACGGTTTGAAACCACTGGCATAGCCTATTGTGTGAAAATTTCCCAGCAGCCTACAATTTGCATAGAAGTTCTCATTTTGTGCAATTTTCACAGGTGCATTCCCTCTCATTTTCAATCATTTCCAATTGTTGTACCTGCAATAAACTAACACATACACATACAATTATTGTACCTTCAATAACAGACTAACACATACATATAAAGAACAAATTCATACACATTAATCATATAATGCATCCTGGAACTATGAACATCCATAATTAAATCAGAATTCATAACGTAATTATAAACATACATAATTCATTTAGAATTCAATTTAAAATTTAGATGAAAATTATATGTGGAATCCGGAATTCAATTCATAATTTGATCGGTTTTTTATATACCATATTTTTTTTACTAGAAATGATGTCCATTTTAAAAAAAATACATACACTTGGAGTGATACTGGCCACACTGTGCCTCAGATTGAGGCGAGATTAACCCGTACACGTCACAAATGACCCATGGATCGTTGTCCTAAAGTATCAACATATTCCGAAAGCGTTTGGTTGGTTTTCTATATGTCAGTTGTTATTTTCACTTAAAATGAAGTGCTTTTTAAATAAAATAGAGACACTTTGAATGGTGTCGGCCACACCGCACCTCAGATTGATGCGGGGTTGACTCGTACACATCACAAATGACCCATAGATTGTTGTGCTAATATATCAACACAATCAGAATCTGTTTGGTCGGTTTTCCGTATGTACATAAAATGTTGTCCATTTTAAACAGAAGAGAGACATTTTGGGTGGTCACTGCCGCACCGCGACTTGGATTGAGGCACAGTTGACTTGTACACATAACATATGACCCATGGATTGTTGTCCTAAAATTTCAATAGATTCCAAATGCGTTTTTTCGGTTTTCCGTATGCCAGTTTTTCTTTTCACTTATAATCTTTTCCATTTTAAACAAAAGAGACACAGTTAGAGCGGTACCGGCCACACTGCATCTCAGATATAGACGGGGTTGACTCGTACACATCTCAAATGATCCATGGATCATTTTCCTAAATTATCAACACAATCCGAATGCATTTGGTCGGTTTTCTGTATTCCAGTTGATGTTTTTCACTTAAAATGATGTCCTTTTGAAACAAAAGACAGACACTTTGTGTGGTGCCGGCCACACCGCATCTCAGATTGAGTTGAGGTTGATTCGTACACGTCACATATGACCCATGGATCATTGTGCTAACGTATTAACACAATCATAATCCGTTTTGTCTGTTTTCCGTATTTACATAAAATTTAGTCCATTTTAAACAAAAGAGAGCCACTTAGAGTGATTCCAGCCACACCGTGCCTCATATTAAAGAGGGGTTGACTCGTACATGTCACATATGACCCATGGATCGTTTTCCTAAAGAATCAACACATTTATAATGCGGTTGGTCAGTTTTTCGTACGTCAATTGTTGTTTTCAATTAAAATGATGTCCATTTTAAACAAAAGAGAGACACTATGAATGGTGTCGGCTACAGAACGCCTCAGATTGAGCGGTTATGACTCGTACACGTCACATATGACCCATGGATCATTGTTCTAAAGTATCGACACAATCAGAATCTGTTTGGTCGGTTTTCCGTATGCTAGTTGTTGTATTCACTTAAAATGAAGTCCATTTTAAACAAAAGAGAGACACTTTGAGTGGTGTCGGCCACACCACACCTTGGATTGAGGAAAGGTTGACTCGTACACGTCTTATATGACCCATGGATCGTTCTCCTAAAGTTTAAACGAAAACCAAATTCGTTTGGTCAGTTTTTCGTATGTACTTATAATGTTGTCCATTTTAAACAAAAGAGAGACACTTAGAGTGGTCCCAGCCACACCGAGACTTGTATTGAGGCGTGGATGACTCGTACAGGTAATATAAGTCCCGTGTATCGTTGTCCAAAAATTTCAACAGATTCCGAATGTGTTTGGTCAGTTTTTCGTATGCCAGTTGTTCTTTTCACTTATAATCTTGTCCATTTTAAACAAAAGAGACACAGTTAGAGTGGTACTGGCCACATCGCATCTCGGGTTTAGACAGGGTTGACTCGTACACATCTCAAATGACACATGAATCATTTTCCTAAAGTATCAATACAATCTGAATGCGTTTGGTCAGTTTTTCGAATGCCAGTTGATTTTTTCACTTAAAATGTTTTCCATTAAAAAAAAAGAGACACACTTAGAGTGGTGCTGGCCACACCGCCCCTCAGATTGAGGTGGGGTTGACTCATACATGTCATATATGACCCATGGATCATTTTCCTAAAGTATCGATGCATTTTGAATGTCTTTGGTCATTTTTTCGTATGTCACTTGTTGTTTTCACTTAAAATGAAGTCCATTTTAAACAAAAGAGAGACACTTTGAGTGGTGTCGGCCACACCACGCCTCAGATTGAGGCGGGGTTGACTCATACATGTCACATATGACCCAGTTAGAGTGGTATGTCAGTTTTTTATTCACATTATTCAAATACACTATTTGACTAGGGGTCTTTAAATTAATTTATTTATGATAAATTTACATTTAAAATGAGAATATCAGAAAATTAATAGAAGATAAAACTTTTACTAAAAATACTTGCGGAAATATTAAGGTAAACATGATTTATGAGAATCCTCATTTTTCTGTTAGTGTAATGGAATTTACTTAAAATCTTTTGGAAATTCATATAGAATATTTTTATATCATTCTTAGTATGGATTATATTTTAGTTTATCATGATATGAAACATTTCCGAGCTAACAATTCCATGCCCAATGAATAAATCCATTTTATAACATACCAAGGATCTATGATATTGATTAGATGTGTAAATATGATTTACATTTATTATCATGATGAGAATAAAAATAATATATATTATATATTTTCTAGTAGTAAATGAAATCAAGGAGGGTGGGGGGCTGTCCGGGGGGCTGTCCAGTGGTTGTCTGGGGGGCTGTTCGGGGACCAGGGAGGAGGGTGGGGGGGATGTGCGTGGGCTATTCGGGGGGTGTTTGGGGGCTTGTCTGGGGTCCAAGGAGGAGGGTTGGGGGCTGTCCGGGGGGCTGTCTGGGGACTAAGGAGGATGGTGGGGGGGGGGGGGGGGGGCTCTCCGGGGGGCTCTTCGGGGTCCATGGAAGATAGTGGGGGTTGTCCAGGGTATAGGAAGGAGGGGGGCTGTCCAGAGAGTTCCCAAACACACAACCACTAAAAGAAAGCAACATCCATAAAAATAGACAATATATAAAAATAACTCAACTCCAACACTATACTACAGGTCTAGATAAAACCAACAACTAGAATTGATTAAGCATCAAATCTCAGTAATATTATTAAAAAAGGTAACAGATCAATTTGTCCCACATCACCATCACCATCATAATCATCATTATCACCCTCTTCCTCATCCCCATCATCGTCCTCACCCTCCTTAGCTCCCTCCTCCTCGCCCTCACCCTCCTCCTCACCCTCGCCCTCCTCCTCACCCTCGCCATCTGCCTTGCCCTCCTCCTATCCCTCTTCTTCTGCATTAGTCTTCTCACCATCATCATTGTCAAGCTGGACATCATCCTGACCACCACTAGAATTTCCACCTAGTGCACCATATATAGAACGTATCGATGAAATGTATTCATCAAAAGCTGGGATGGCCTCTGCTGGAAGTGTTGGACATAGAACTTCAATAAATTTCATAAATGCACTATTTTACCTAGAAGACTTTTCTGCCATCTCTATGGCCCTTTTCTCAACCTGCTCTGCCTAGTCCCTTAGTTGCTGCAGCTCATTGACAATACAACTCGTACCTGAGGAGGCCCAATACTTTATCAGGGCTATACTAGGTTGGCAGCATACTCTGTCAGTATGCTTCTCTTCGAACACCTGATGTAAGTGATTAGTTGGCCAAAAATTGTATGGTTCTTGGGCATCGAGGGCCTCTAAAGCATTCTTTTACACATATAAATATATTATTAAGTTAAAAAATAGATATTAAAATATAAAATCAACAGATTAAAACTTACAATCTGCTGCTGAGTCGCTTCATGGATGGCACTTCCATCCTTTTTCCGTCTACTCGAGCAAAACAGTTTTTCTCGAGGGACACGTACTTCAATATTCTGTATTTGCCTCTAAAATGACATTGAAAACTAAATTTATATGAAAACTTTAGAAAATGATTAAATAATTGCTGAAACAAAAGAAAATGTAAGTCGCAAAGAAATTTTATAAACAATTTTCATACCTACTTCCTCTCATGATCCGACATCGTAGTACGTCCTAGTGTGTGGAGGTATTTTTTTAAATCAATGTTTATTTATTACTTTTCCAGATGATTGCTAAATAAAATTTGATAATGAAAAGGATAATATTAATGAAAATCTTGAAAGTTATTATTTAAATAACTCAAATATAATTCATACCTTAAACTGGGTACTCGTCCAATGAGTAATCATCTGACGATACTGCTCTATAAGACAATCATCCACGACTAGTACCCCCTCTAACTCAGTGCCAACTCTAGCACGCCAGAAAATATACAACTGATGCTTATAGGCTTTCCAAATCTCGCCTAAATCCTTTAGAAGTTCCAGTCATGCGTCCTCACTATCGGTAAAATTAAATCGATGCGGACATCAAAATATTAATTCATATAAATAAAAAAATAATTCATGGCATTAAATACAACATATTTTTTACCCATATCTTTGCCCAAGCTATATGCTTGAACTCATGTGGCAAATGTCTCCATGATAGCGGGCTGATGGGAATGATGTCGGAGTATTTGTCAAGCGTTGCCAAAAAACTCCGACATTGCTGCCTTGTTTTCTCAACCATTTGGTTGTCTTCATTATAATCCACCATAACCTGTGTGTGGAGGTTCCACACCGAATGCATGCATGTACGCCCCCACCCCCGCCTCCTGTCAGTAGATGTATCTATCATGAAGGAAAAACAAATATTTTATCAAAACATGTTATAATGAAAATAATTATTTATATAAAAATTTGTTAGGGTTCTATAAATATACGTGTGCCAGTCTAATCATTGAGCATCGCTGGATCCACAGAAACTGATGGAACACCCTGTGGTGGAAGAATAGTTGAAGACGATGGAATATAGAAGCTCGAAGAGACATAAGTAGAGGGAAAAGAATATAGGACAACTGTATGACCGGATTCTGACTAGGGAGTGGGAATTATCATGGGATGTGAAAATGGTGGGCCAGAAGATGCAAAAGGTAGCGAAAACATGGGAGGCCTAAATATCCCGTGTTTCCCTAACGATACACTAAGATCAAAATGTGGGAAGGATGACATGTTAGTGGGAGGGGAAGGGTCTAGTCGGGTACAAGCAGCTGCTCATCCACCTCTGGTACGAACCCTCCTCGTACCACCGGCCTGAGTACTAGGACCAGTACTAGGCTCCTCATCGAATAACTGTCGATGTATATGTGGATCCTAAAAAAAATTTTACAAAAAAATTAATCACATGACATTATATATTCTTTAAATATATATAATTGAAATAATTTACTCACTGTAGGCACTAATAGTGGAACGCCCATCTCCGGCATTCAACGATTGTTCTCCATCATTTCTTTTCCTCTGTCTCTCTTCAATTGACTGCATTTCCTGCTTTTGAAAAAAAATAAGTAATTAATTAGAAAAATGAAACTAATTTGTAAACCAAAAAACTAAATATATGAGGGAATAGGGGGATTCATTGGTAATTTTTATATCAATTGTTTTAGAATAGATTGAATGGATTTAATAAATCATAAAAGTTTCAATGTTCACCAAGATAGAAATATTGTTTGACTAGGTTTGAATACAGTTCAATTCCAAATTAGAAAATGAAATTCAAATAAAACTGCAACCAATAAACATTGAGAATTCACATAACGGTCAAGTCAGCTAAAACATATTTGTGATCAATACTAACTCAATTTGAATATTACGAACCTTAAAAACCCAACTCGAGGTAAACCAAAATAATTGAGAACATGGATGAATGATTCTATATATTTTCAACCACAACTTCAGGTTCACAATCAACTTTGAAAATTGAGCTATTGGATTCATCAAAAGAAATAAATGGATTGGTTCCAATGGCTCTAGGGACAGTGTCAATTCCATCATCACCATCATCAAAAATATATCTTGGAATTACTTCAACTATGACACCAAATTTAGGTCCAAGTTGGTCTTTGACATAAAAACTAGTTTAGCCATTGATACCAACACATGTGGTTCTTCAGTAGCAAGAGTGCAAGTCATATTAATTACTCAAAATCCACAATCATCAATAAATGTGCCATGTCTCATCATCAAATCAAAGCAATGGCATTTCATCATTGTGACTCGTCCATGAGAGTAATAATACAATATTATTATTTTCTCAACAACTCCATAATAACCAACACTTTCAAATCGCGGTCTACTATCTGATGCACTGGAATAAAAATATGTTGTGGAAGTAACCATAACACCATCATGTTGTGTTCTCATGTTCTTTTCTCATTCAGTGACAATAAATTTGTACCCATTGATAACAACTGATTTACAGTCACGAGCCACGATATTAGGACCAAAAGCCAATGCTCTTATTTCCTTAGAGACAGAGTCAGCAGAAAAACTCAATACCTGAAATATTAATGACTATTAAACTTAATTAAATATTGATATAATTATTTTAAACAGTAATATTTTTACCTTCAATTTTAACCAAGCAGAAAACTCTTTTCTATGAAAATTCTCTCTTCTTATCAAAGATAAAGAACGATGATTCATATTTATCATTGTTTTATGTTCTCTATAGATAAAAAATACGAATAGTTTAACAGATATATACTTAGGATATACATATTCAATTTAGTTACCTGATATAGTCATCGAAAAAATCACATTTGAACAAAACTATGCGATGTGCCATCTCCCGCTCGTCATGGCATAATATCTTCAATGTATATGATCCATGAATTTCTCTTGTTTGAGGAAGTGATGGAAAACTGGGTTCAATTTTCTCATACTGTTCTTCTTCATTTCTCATTGGTCTTTTCATTCTTGTAGTAATATCAGACAAATACATTGAGCATAAATCCATACATTCTTGATCCAAGTAACAGTTCATGATAGAACCTTTATGATGATTTCTGTTTCGGACATAAGACATTAATGTGAACATATTTCATTCAGTTTGATACATCCAAAAAAAAAGAAAAAGTTCCTCTAAGAAGTATTTCAGTGGGAATATAGACAGTTAGATGCAACATGCATGTGAAAAATGATGGAGGAAACATTTTCTCTAACTCACACAAAATTAATGGGGTATCTATCAACATTTTTTGCAAGAAAGACATGGACAACTTCTTAGCACAAAGATCTCTAATCAAATGGCACAACCGAATAACAATCACCCTTACATTATTGGAAAAAAGATGACAAATTTCTATTGGAAGCAACTCATGCAGTAGAACGTGATAATCATGAGTTTTCAAATATTTTAGCTTCAACTCTCTTTTGTTGACCCGTTTAGATATGTTGCTTGAATAGCCATCAGGAACTCTAATATTATCTAATACTTCAGGAAATTGTTTTTTTTGTAGGTGTCATCACATAAGAAGCACATGGAAGTTTCCATTTGTTTTCACTGATACGTACAGGATGCAATTCTGGTATGATTCCCCACTCCACCAAGTCACGCAGAGATCGTAAATCATCTTTTGTCTTCCCGTTGACAATTAGAAGTACCAAAAGAAACATTTCACATACATTCTTTTCAATATGCATTACATCTCAGCAATGACGTAAAAAATTGGTTGCCCAATAAGGCAAATCAAAAAAGATAATTCTATTCCTCCAATTGTAATAGGTTTTAGTGGAAACATTCTTTCTCTTTCCAGATTTCAATTGACCCTTCCAAAATGAAAAACTGAAATCTTTCAATCCATTAAGCACATTAGTTCCAAACATACACTGAGGTTGATCATCAGTATCTATGGTATTATCAAATCTTCGATGATTCATTCTATATGGATGATCATTTGGCATGAATCGTCGATGTCCCATAAAACAGAAACTATAACAATGTTTCAGTCTTCTGGATCATGTATTCTTTATACAAACTGGGCATGACGGGTTTCCCTTCGTCCTCCATCCATACATCATTGCATAAGCCAGAAAATCATTGATTGTCCACATAAGTGCATCATGAATTTGAAATATGTCTTTCGAACATGCATCGTATATGCGCACACTCACATCCCAAAGAAGTTTCAACTCTTTGATTAAAGGTTGTATGTATACATCAATATCAATGCGAGGATCAGAAGGACTAGATATGAGTATATTCATGAATGTGAAAGGTTTTTTCATACACAACCATGGAGAAGATTATAAATGTGCAAAAAAACAGGCCATGTGTTGTGCGATGTAAGCATCTGCCCAAATGGATTAAAACCGTCGCATGAAAGACCCAACCTCACATTATGCATGTCAGCTGCAAAATCAGGATGTCGAGCATAAAATCTCTGCCATTAAAATCCATCTGTAGGATGAACCAGGTCATTATTAGTCTTCTTTCTCTCGGTATCATGCCATCTCATTTTTATTGATATGTCATCAGACATAAAACGATTCTGGAGTCTGGGGATCAATGGAAAGTGCCACATTACTTTCTGCGGAATTCAGGATGGTGTTCCATCAGATTTTGTCTTCTAGTAGGATGTGCCACATTTTATACAATCATTTCGTTCAACAGTTTCCTCCCATAATAAATTGAAATCTTTCGGGCAAGCATGAATTTTGTTTCTTGAAAATCTAAGTTCCTCAGATAAGTTCCATGCCATATAGTGGTTTGAGTGAATATCTGCATCATCTAGAAGTAAATCCTTCAAGAGGGTAAGAATGTAATCGATTTCTGTATTAGAAATCCCACACATAGTTGTCCCATGAATCAATCAGATTAAAAATTCCAGCTTTTTCATTTTATCGCATTGTCGATATACTGGAGTTGTGGCAGCATCATTCAATTTTTTCACCCTATAAATATCATCATTTTCACTAGATGAATCAGATGTCCTCATATAGAAGTCTTCTTGAGTTTAAATCATTTATTTTTCATGATGACGAATAAACGGAAACCGATCATCTAACAAATTCTCCAATCAAGTCCTTTCATTTCGATCATCACCAATTTGAGATTTCATTTTCTCCCCATTGTGATACCACACAAAGTAGTTTTCTTGAAAATAATTTTTGGTTATGTGGTAGCTGACTTCTTCACAGCTCAACCAAGGTCTACTAACACAATTGGAACATGGGCAATGTATGCGACCACTATCAGAAGCATTGTGAAATGAAAAATCTATAAAGCTCTCCAAATTGTTTTGAAAATCTCTTGAGATCCGATCGGTTTCATACATCCAACTTCTGTCCATTATGTAAAAAGAATTTATATAAGTCATTTTGTCATAAAAAATTCAATAGGATTGTACTTTAATAGAAAATACATTTAATTAAATTATAAAGGAAGAAGTTTCTAGTTGATGTAGTGAACTATTAAAATAATTTAAAGAACAGGTACTCATAAATTAAATTAAAATATATTTATATTTATTTTCATTAGGTCTATAAGAGGCACATGCCTCAGGTGCCATTATGTGTTATAGGCATCCCAAATCATTCACTAATGTTCAATAACTCATTATTTTCTGTAACACCTCGAGCTTCCACGATACACTTCTCTTTCAATAATGCAATAGCTTGCATTGTACGTAAGTTCGAGATTTTAACACACCGCGACCAATAAAAATAGCCATTATGAATAGTAATAACCACTTTTTGAAATTATATATATTTTATATTTCAAAATGTACTTCATTTTTGGATTCGGAATATCGAAATTATCCTATGTTGAATTTTTGGTATTTTTTTGAGAACTTCATATTTTTTATGAATAGTAAAAAATACTTAAAAACAACTTTTTAATCAAAATAATTTATAGTGATAAATTATACTATTGAGTGGTTTTATAGAATAATTATAATATATTTTTACCATTTTATCCAATGGTGGTCATTATAATTAATTTCACATTGAAATTTGACATAAACAATTGTCAATCTTTTGATATATATTGTTTCTTAAAAACACGTTATTTGTTGTGACAACGGGAATTAATTATAAAATTAATTAATGCAATATATATTCTTGTAATTTTGTAAAATAGATATCATTTTTCAATTTTTAATATCAATTATAACTTAGGGTGAAATTTTGGCATAGTTTTGAAAAACATCAATTTTTGATGAATAGTGAAACCACTAAGTGGTAGTTGAAAAACTGATTTTTTGTTTAAATGAAACATTACCACTTCTGTGATTTGATTTTCAAAAATCCAACATACATGGTTTTCATTAGGAAGTAAAATGTGATTCAATGGTATTAAAATAATTTTTTGGTGAATTGTAACTTTTAAGTTTAATTAATCGCGATTAAAGGTAATTAGTAAAATTTAAGGTAAAAATGATATTATAAAAATATGAAAATACCTTTACACTTGTACTACCCCTATTTGATGAGTCATGGATTACCAAGAAAATCCATGGGTCAACTTGGGGACCCCATGGAGCCACTTTGGTAGGAAAATGACATTAAAAACTTTTTATTTAATGTTAAAATAAAAATGTCACAAACATGAGATGTCTTACTAAAACAATTTTTAAATGGGGTTATAAAAGTCATAATTTTTACTATAAATATTCATTAAAAATATAAAAAGACTTCCTACATCATGATAGTTTTTTTATAATTTTTAGACATTAAGTAAATTAAATTATTTATGACACTATGATGATGCATCGATTGCCTCATTAATTAACGATTTAAATAAAATGAAACGATAATGTAAAATCTAAGGCTTAAACTTGTCAAAAACCAATTGGATGAGCATAAGTCGAACCCTTATAACCTTAGTCTAGAAATATATCATTGTGGGACCTTTAGAATCCGAAAATCATTTCTTGATAATGTAACATTTCATGTGTTTCCAAGAGTGCCCCTCCTCTCCTCTTATAAAAGGCCCCCACCACTACCACCTTATTCACACCTTCAAGCCATTTTTCTCGGCCAAAATCTGCCCAAATACTCTCTAAACTTCCCTCTATTACTCCTAGAAGCCTCACTTTGGGCATAATTCTCCCCAAGGAAGCCTTTGGCTCAAATCAAAAATAGTTACCCGATTTTAAGGTAATGTCTTCTCTTACGTTGTTTTGTTTTATTTTGCTTCTCCACCCCATAAACTCTTTTTATTATTTTACTTTGTAACAAAACCAGTATCCTCAATATAATTGGATGTTTTTATGAGAATTATTTTATTTAAACTTACACACACCTTCTTCTAATGGGTAAAGAACATACTGTTTCTGTGGGTGGCGAATTACTGCCTCACGAAACGATGATTGCCCAATCTTCTTTTAACACCTCTCATGGTGGACATTATGATGAAAATATATATATATATATGATATATATATATATATTATGTTTTTGTTTTCCTTATGATTCTGTATTTTTCATTTATGGCATACCTTTATGATTTCCATTATGGGTAAACGCGATAATTTCATTTTAGGAAGTGCGGACTACCGCCCCCTCAAAGTGATTTGAATTGTTAATGACATATGTGGGATGTATAAAGGATGGAGTAAATAGTATTATACATTATATTATACTCTAATTATAGAATAGATTTATATAATTATAATTTCATTCCATTAAATATGAAATATATATGAAAGTAGCGTTCATGCGTACGTACGGCTTACCGTCTCCATGAACGGTGCATTTCATTTGTTACCTCTAAATGTTATGTAATATTATAAATGAATGTATATATTGGATATATATGATATATATGATATCTAAATCATGAATATAATTCTGGATATAATGGATATTTCACCACATGAACAACTTGTAATTATAAGAAGTTTATTTTTGACTCATGTACCAAAGATCGAAAAACCGACCGTTATTAACTTAAATAATTACATAATGTTCATAACATGATAAAAATTGATATAAAAGGAATAATTAACTTGAAAAAGGTTCCTAAGCAAGTATAAATTAACTCTAGTTTATTATTCAGGAGGTTAAAGAACGTTCGAGTCAAGTCCGACACGAGGTAAGGGAACTTCTTAACCCAATTTCCATTCTTTGGGTTAATCCCCTACATTCAAATTATGTAATGATATTATTATGTCATATCCTGTATTTGTAATTTATTTATGTGTACTTATAGTGAATACCCAAAATATATCTATTTTATTTAAAAATGATCTTTTTAAGGGAACTTTTTAACCAAATTTCTATTCTTTGGGTTAATCTCATACTTTCAAATTATGTAATGATATTTATATATCCTATCTTGTATTTATACTTTATTTATGTGTACATATAGTGAATAAACATAATAGATATATTTTATTTAAAAATAATCTTTTTAAGGGACTTCGTATCAATCTCCATTCATTGAGGAATATTTTGTTTTATACACAAATTTCTTTTATACGGTGTATAAACCCCTTTGACATTTACGTTTATTCAAAAGGAATATTTTTATATGATGTGTTTTACGAAATTAAAAAAGGAATGTTTTTCTTGTCATATGTATGCAGCGACAATGACTTATCCACCGTAGTGACCATTATTTGAGTTTCAGCTTCCCCTAGAAGCCATAACTTTTTTTTAAATGAAAAATAAAAACAAAGTTTTAACTTTCATTTATATTTGGTATCGAAAATGGTTTTGATAATGTTTCAATATATCAAAGTGTTTTATTGATATCTTGTGATTGAAATGTGGAAATTTCAGTTTTCCATTATTCATGTTTTATGTGATACGATTATGTTATGGTTTATGATATGTTTAAACCTGTTCATATGAGGAATGCATTGGAATTAATAAGTGACGGGTGGAGCCCGCTATAGCTCCTCGATGCATCGGAAGGTCTCATGAGACAAACTAGTGTCTTGGCACAAGGCCTTGACAAAATCTTATTTGTAGTCTTGGAACGAGGCCTTGGATACGTGGTTATGATAGTCTGGCATTATGCATTCCATCATTATGAAAGTGTTTATTGATATTACATGTGATTATTCGACCAGTATAATATCCATGTGAATAAGTAAATGGCATTATTTCATTTTATTTTGCCATACTATGCTGAAGTTCAAGTTTAAAAGGGATTTTTTAGTTATACATTGCCTTAAATGTTAATGTTTATTTATGAAAGCTTCTGCTATATTGTTATCCTTACGGAGCATCTGAGCTCACCCCTTTCAATGTTCTAATTTTTCCAGGATGCAAAGAAGTATTTTAGGAATGACCTGTAGGGATAGTCTGAAGGGGATATGAGTTTGGAAAATGAAGACTATGTTATTGTAGTTTTTCACTTTATGATGTAATGTAACATTTATGAATGTATCTTGTGTTTCCAAGGCTACTAAACTAATCGGTCTTTTGAGACTTGATCTTTTGTGATCATGTCAATGTTATGCAATAATGCACCGAATCTGGGTAACTAGGGTCGGGGCGTTACAGTTGGTATCAAAGGAATTTTAGTAATAACCTTGGAAGCTAGATTTAGATAAACTCTGATTGGAGCACATAGCCCGAAGATAGCCTTTGAGGATTAGTATAGAATAACTTCCTAGAATTTTGGTATTATAGAGATTTTGTGAGTTTTCCGAGCAATACATCCCTGTCTGGATACGAGCAGGTAGAGGCAGCTCTGGCACAGATGTACCTAGGGGTAAAACCCAAAAACACTGATTTGAGCTAGACTCGAACGGGAACTGGTGCACAACAACGGGCCTTGCTGCACTCTTGGTTACGACAGTCCTGGGGGATATGCTTAGGATAATTCTCATTTTTTTACAAACCATTATGAAGGGTTTATGAGTATATACTTCCTCAAAGAATTTTTTTTATTATTATGGATTATATCTATAAATCGTTCAATTTACATTAATTATTTTACAAGTTTAGAATTATTCATTGCAATTCATAAACTAACCTTGTTTATGCCATTGTATAGAAATGGCGCCCATTAGAAGGAATGTGGGCTCCATCAATACGTATGATCCAAAGAGTAAGAAGGATCATATCTTTTACGGTATTAAGCCAACATTTAGAAGTGAAATAGTCTCCCATGTGTTATCAACATATGAATAAATAGTATCATGTGTTAATAAGATAAGTAAAGAATTCTCTGAGTCTTATGGCTTTGAAGGGAAGAAAGAGAAGAAAAGGATGGAAGAGAGAATGATGGATAAAGGGACGAGGGAAAAGAAGAATTTTCCAATATGTGATAACTGTGGGAAGAAAAACCTTGGAACTTTCTTGAAGGGAATGAGAGTTTGTTATTAGTGTGGAGAAAAAGGACACCATGTGCGTGACTGCAAGGGTAAGAAAAAGGTTTCAAATGTACAATGCTTCATCTGCAAGGAGTGGGTACACTATGCAAACCAATGTACAAATCACCAGAGTATGTCCCAAATGATGTTATTGGATAATAATCAAGTTATGATACTACCACAGATGAGGAGGAATGATTAGAGTTCTTATGTTGTTATTAAAGAATTTTTTCATTTGAGTGTTGTATCAATGATGTACAAGTTATAATAATTATGGAGTATATAAGGATTGTACTGCAGTACTATTTAATCAAGGACTTGAGATTGTGTGGAACCAAGAAAAGTGACACCATGACAGGTTAAATTTTTGGAAAATATATGGTTGAGAGAAAGATAAACCATAACATGGTTCTGATACCGAGATAGTGATTTTGGAATAATACATGATTGATTTGGATAATTTATATTTGATATTCTTAACTTCCTTGAAACTGATTAATGATTTGTATACATTTTTGGATAGAAAGAGTATATCTAGTATTCTATAAGGAATAAGGGATCATGAATGTAATAAATAAGGATTTATGGTAATTTAGGATGTTTTAGTGTTTTAAAATAATACATGATGAAGGTGTTCACATGTTGTTACGTGAAAAAAGGATCTTCATTATGTTTACCTTCCTTATAAAATTTGGACTATGAGTTGGACAGAAGTATTTTGGATAACTATAAAGGTTGGAATGGATTAAGTTGAACCTTGGATAGTATTTTTTAAGGTTAAAAAATTTCTGAATATTATTTTTGGAATATTATAATACTATAGTTTTAGGAAAAAGGACAACCTGTAGGTAGAGGGATAACCCGTTGTGTCGGACAAAGCTGTAGTAATCAAACCCACAACCATAGTGCGACAAGCCTTTATTACCTACCACTAGCCTACAGTAAGTCCCTAGTTATTACAAAATAGCTTTTCTAATCTAAATGGTATGTGTTAATATTTTGAACCTTGTACGATTAGGATAAATATAATATTTATGAGTTCTATTATCTTTTTGAGTGAAAGATGAGTTTGTGGTAGAAATTAGTTGAAGGTTGAAACTCTACTTGTCAAGTATAAATATATATATAACTATCTCTTATTCTATGAATAAATTAATTCTTAAACTTTAGTAAAGGGATATTAAACCAAGAAAATGTGTTATCCTAATACCTTATGTCCTGTTGAACTGATAATATTTTAAATCAACATAGATTGAAGGCTTTCAAGCCCTCAATTTTACACTTGTTTGTGATTGATGACCTCAATCACTCCCTAAAAATATTTATGTTTTCCCTCCAATTATATTTCCCTAATTGCCACCAATGTTCTCCTTATCTAGATCATAATTTGGTGGTGACTTTTTCATTTCCCTTTCCCTCTTATTAAGGATAAATTCATTTAACCTTATTTCAGATGTGGGTTTTCCACAAAGGTATTTTCTATTTTCAACCTTTTATTTTCAAAGAAAAATTTAAAATTGCGAGGACACAATTTATTGAAGGAGGGGAGAATGTAATACCACGAGCTTCCATGATATGCTTCTCTTTTAATAATGCAATAGCTTGCATTGTACGTTAGTTCGAGATTCTAACACACCGCGACCAATCAAAATAACCATTATGAATAGTAATATCCACTTTTGGAAATTATATATATTTTATATTTCAAAATTGACTTCATTTTTGGATTCGGAATATCGAAATTAGCCTATGTTGAATTTTTGGTATTTTTCTGAAAACTTCCAATTTTTTATGAATAGTGAAAAATACTTAAAATTTTTTTTTAATAAAAATAATTTATAGTGATAAATTATAATACTGAGTGGTTTTAGAGTATAATTAGAATATATTTTTACCATTTTATCCAATTTTGGTCATTAGAATTAATTTCACAATGAGATTGGAGATAAACAATTGTCAATCTTTTGATATATATTATTTCTTAAAAACATGCTATTTGTTATGAAAGCGAGAATTAATTATAAAATTAATTAATGAAACTTATATAATTGGGATTTTTTAAAATAGACATCATTTTTGAATTCGTAATATCAATTATAACTTAGGGTGAAATTTTGGCATTGTTCTGAAAAACTTCAATTTTTGATGAATAGTGAAACCAGTAAGTGGTAGTTAAAAAACTGATTTTTCATTTAAATGAAACATTTCCACTTCTGTGATTTGATTTTCAAATATCCAACATACATGGTTTTAATTAAGATGTAAAATGTGGTTCAATGGGATTAAAATAATTTTTTGGTGAATAGTAACTTTTAAGTTTAATTAATCGTGATTAAAGGTAATTAGTGAAATTTAAGGTAAAAATGATATTATAAAAATATGAAAATACCTTTACACTTGTCCTACCCCTATTAGATGAGTCATGTCCAACAAAGAAAATCAATGGGTCAACTTGGGGACCCCATGGAGCAACTTGGGTAGGAAAATGACATTAAAAACTTTTTATTTAATGTCAAAATTAAAATGTCACAAACATGAGTTGTTTTACTAAAACATTTTTTAAATGGGGTTATAAAAGTAATAGTTTTGACTATAAATATTTATTAGAAATCTAAAAAGATTTACTACATCATGATAGTTTTTTATAATTTTTAGACATTAAATAATTTAAATTATTTATGACACCATGATGATGTAGCGATTACCTCATTAATTAACGTTTTAAATAAAATGAATAGATAATGTAAAATCTAAGGCTTAAACTTGTCAAAAACCTATTTTATGAGAATAATTCAAACCCTTATCACCTTATACTCTAAATATATCATTGTGGGACCTTTATAATTCGAAAAGCATTTCATGATAATGTACCATTTCATGAGTTTCCAAGAGTGCCCCTCCTCTCCTCTTATAAAAGGCCCCCACCACTACCACCTTATTCACTCCTTCAAGCCATTTGGATCGGACAAACTCTGACCAAATACTCTCTCAACTTCCCTCTCTTACTCATAGAAGCCTCACTTTGGGCAGAATTCTTCCCAAGGAAGCCTTTGGATCAAATCAAATAGAGTTACCCGATTTTAAGTTAATGTCTTCTCTTACGTTGTTTTGTTTTATTTTGCTTCTCCAACCCCCTAAACTCTTTTTATTCTTTTCCTTTGTAACAAAACCAGTATACTAAATATACTTGTATGTTTTTATGAGGATTATTTTATTTACACTTACACACACCTTCTTCTAATGGTTAAAGAACATACTGTTTCTATGGGTGGCGAATTACTGCCTCACGAAACGATGATTGTTCAATATTCTTTTAACACCTCTCATGGTGGCCATTATGATGACACTATTTTTATATATGATATATATATATTATGTTTTTGTTTTCCTTATAATTCTGTATTTTTCATTTATGGCATACCTTTATGATTTCCATTATGGGTAAACACGATAATTTCATTTTAGGAAGTGCGGACTACCACCCGCTCAAAGTGATTTGAATCATTAATTCCATATATGGGATGTATAAAGGATGGAGTAAATAGTATTATACATTATATTATAATATAATTATAGTATACCTTTATATAATTATAATTTCATTCCATTAAATATTAAATAGAAATGAAAGTAGCGTTCATGTGTACGTACGGCTTACCGTCTCCATGAACAGTGAATTTCATTTCTTACCTCTAAATGTTATATAATATTATAAATGCATGTATATACTGGATATATATGATATATATGATATATAAATCATGAATATATTTCTGGATATAATGGATATTTCTCCACATGAACAACTTGTATTTATAAGAAGTTTATTTTTGACTCAAGTACCAAAGATCGACAAAACGACCGTTATTAACTTAAATAATACATAATGTTCATAACATGATAATAAGTGATATAAAAGGAATAATGAACTTGAAAAAGGTTCTTAAGAAAGTAGAAATTAACTCTAGTTTATTATTCAGGAGGTTAAATAATGAACAAGTCAAGTCCGACATGAGGTAAGGGAACTTCTTAACCCAATTTCCATTCTTTGGGTTAATCCCCTACTTTCAAATTATGTCATGATATTATTATGTCCTATCTTGTATTTGTACTTTATTTATGTTTACTTATATTTAATACACATAATATATCTATTTTATTTAAAAATGGTCTTTGTATGGGAACTTCTTAACCCAATTTCCATTCTTTGGGTTAATCTCCTAATTTCAAATTATGTCATGATATTAATATGTCCTATCTTGTATTTATACTTTCTTTATGTGTACATATAATGAATACACATAATAGATATATTTTATTTAAAAATAATCTTTTAAAGGGAATTTGTTTCAATCTCCATTCATTGAGGAATATTTTGTTTTATACACAAATTTCTTTTATACGGTGTATAAACCCCATTGACTTTTATGTTTATTCAAAAGTAATCTTTTTATATGAAGCGTTTTACTAAACGACAAAAAGGAATGTTTTTCTTGTCGTGCGTATGCGGCGACAATGACTTCTCCGCCGTCGTGACCATTATTTGAGTTTCGGCTTCCCCTACAAGCCATAACTTTTTTTTAAATGAAAAATAAAAAGCAAGTATTAACTTTCATTTATTTTTGTATCGAAAATGGTTTTGATAATGTTTCAATATATCAATGTGTTTTATTGATATCTTGTGATTGAAATGTGGAAATGTTATGTTTCCTTTATTCATGTTTTATGTGATACTATTATGTTATGGTTGATGATATGTTTAAACCTGTTCATATGATGAATGCTTTGGACTTAATAAGTGACGGGTGGAGCCTGCTATAGCTCCTCGATGCATCGGTAGGTCTCATGAGACAAACTAGTGTCTTGGCACGAGGCCTTGAAAAAATATTATTTGTAGTCTTTGCACAAGGCCTTGGCTACATGGTTATTATAGTCTGGCATTATGCATTCCATCATTATGAAAGTTTTTATTGATATTTCCTGTGATTATTCGACCAGTAGAATATCCATGTGAATGAGTGAATGGCATTATTTCATTTTATTTTGACATATTATGCTGAAGTTCATGTTTAAAAGGGTTTTTGTTTTAGTTATACATTTCCTTAAATGTTAATGTTTATTCATGAAAGCTTCTTCTATATTGTTATCCTTACTGAGCATCTGAGCTCACCCCTTTCAATGTTTTAATTTTTCCAGGATGTGAAGAAGTATTTTAGGAATGACCTGCAGGGATAGTCTGAAGGGGATATGAGTGTGCAAAATGGAGACTATGTTTTTGTAGTTTTTCAATTTATGATGTAATGTAACATTTATGAATGTATCTAGTGTTTCCAAGGCTACTAAACTAATCGGTCTTTCGAGACATGATCTTTTGTGATCATGCCAATGTTACGCAATAATGCACCGACTCTGGGTAACTAGGGTCGGGGCGTTACATTTTCACCTCTATGGCCATAACTTTCATTACCCAATTACTTCCCCAAGTCAAGCGCACCCCATGGGTGAATAAATTTTATTATTATACACTAATAGGTTGTTAATGGCTTTTTAAAAGATTTAATTTCATTAAGTATAGACAAAAACATTTATATTTAAATTTGAGATTAATAATAAAGTATGTCAATGACAACAACATTACTGAATTAAACTTACGACTTATTCAAAATTTTTATGGATGTCTACACATGCGAGCATGGGTAGTGAAAAGCACCACACCCTCATAAAAGTGAGTATTTGACAAGAAGGACACATAATATATAATGTACAATGAGAACCATATTTAATTGACCCTAAAGTTATATTAGTATAGTCATCTTGGGGGAAATGGAATATATGATCCTGGTTAACTGATGAATTCAAAAGCTCATATTTCAGATGTTGGACACTATCTATGGTAAGAAATCATGTGAGGACGGGTTTACATCATTTAATTTCTTACATTCTAGTGAGAATGAAGGCTTGAATTAATGACTTGAGTTTACTGATTAAATGAGGGTAGAGGTTGCATAGGCTGTGTAAACAGAATGATTAAATAAGGGTAGTGGTTGCATACATTGTGAATGGTGGGGGAGTCTTAGCCGATTTAGAAACTAAAATAAATTCCTATCATAGGTATGAATTAGAAAAATCACTATCAAATGAAACTCCAAATAAAAAAGGACTAAAAACATCAAACATTTCAAGAATTCACTACTATGCATTGTTTATCCACATGTTTATCAGTAATTATATGTCTTAATCAGGATCCACCTCTACATATCCTAGTTTTAACCAATAAACATAAGGTAAATATCTCAAAATATCTTTAAAATAAGTCATTAATAGGCTCAAAATGAAAATATAATATTGAAGCAACCATGGAATCTCTTTCAAAACACATTCTCACACACCATTTATCTCATGTGTTACTAAATACCAAACATAGTAACATAGTGTACTATAACAAATTACAATACACAAGGCTTATTAAAAAAAAAATAATTTTAATAAAACACTTTCCTCAAGGAAATTTTAAGGAAAGCCTTCATAAAAACATTGTTAAAAATTAATAAACACATATAAAGAAATTTCCAAGTAACAATAAATTACAAGATGAAAAAAACACATACTTATAAAATCTAGAATCCAACAATAATGAATTTGAGATGATTTTTTTTAGATGGAGGGTTAAGGATTTAATTAATTAAATGGATTGGAATGGATAAAGTATATATTAAATAAAAAAAATGATATACACATCAAAATCAAAACTTAAAACTAAAATATGAGATAAATAACAATAAAAACAAGGAAGAACTTAAATATTTTATGTGTATGAAGAATAGAATACCTGATTTGAGACAATTCAGATGGAGTTTTATAGGTTTGGATGGGGGAAGTCATGAGAGGAGTCGAGCCCTAGATAGATTAGGGTTCTATCACAAATGGGAGAGAGCAGCGGCCGATTCTATATTTGGTTTAAACATTTCCCAATGGGTTTTAAAAACTATTGGGAAGGGGTGTCCAAGGAACCCTTTACCAATGATTTTATTTTACCATTGGTAAAGGGTCACCCTTTTCCAGGGGTTCTACTAGAACCGTTTGGAAAGGGTGCATTGGACACCCCTGGAAAGGGGTACCCCTTTCCCAACAGTTCTACTAAACCGTTGGGAAAGGGTTCCTTCGACACACCATTCCCAATAGTTTCCTAAAACTGTTGGGAAATGGCTTCTTTACCAATGCTTTTCTTAAACCATTAGTAAGGAAGAATTTGGAAAACAAATATTTCCAGTAGTGATAAGACATTTTATATCCGTTTTAATATTTAAAATACTCGTATAACTTTTTCATTTCAAAAACTCCAAATGTTCTATATCCCCCACTTATAAAAGGGAACCCACTATCCTCTCCTAATAACAGTTCCATAGATTTTTGTTTTATAAACTACCTACTAAAATAACTTAATTACTTTTCTCCTCACGTCCTAGAGTCCTTATGTTGATTAGGAAACCCTCCCAAGAAGGATTTTAGTGAAAACCTATGGATGTTGTCCAAAGAAGATGTATCGTTCTTAATCAAGATTTTTTATATTATTTATTCTTCCACCTCTTTAAAATATTATTAAAATATTATGATATAATAAAATAACTATAAACCCTATAATAATATTTTATTATGTTAATGGAATAACCTATATCTGTCTCATCATCCATTAAATGGGAACCAAAATTGTCGATTCGTGTATGACCGACTACCACCTCGCGAACAAATGTAATTCATTTTCCATTGACAACTATCAAAGATGGATATAATGATTCATTTTACATATTTATAAAAAATTTATGAAATAATTATACTTAATTAATTATAATATAACATCTTCCTTCTTACATTCAAATCCATTGAAAAATGATAACATCGCTCATGTGCACGTGGGACTACTGGCTCAATGAAGCTATGTGATATGTTTTTCAGTTTATTTTTATATGGATTGTAATAATGATAAATTTAATGAATATTTATGATATCTATGTCATTTAAATTATTATTTATATATGATATTTTATTTACATTTCTCTCATTCAACTAATTGATAAAATGGAAACATTGGTAATGCGTACGTACGACCTACCCTCTCCATAAATGGTGTAATTCATTCTCTATCACTATATTTAATAGATTAAAATAAATAAATATATAAAAAATATATATTATGTTAATATCATATTTAAAATTATTCATATTGTGGATCAATTTTAAATGGAAATGGACTGAGACTACCAAAGAGAAACATACAAGAAAAATAAAGCGGTTATTACACAAAACATGATTTTAATAAAGAATTGTTAATAAAAAAGTGATAAATGGATATAAATATATCATATATTGTATAATATATACGAATAAGGTTCATGAATTTATTTATAATAACCCTATATTTATTATACAAGAGGTGAAAATGTGTATGAGGAAATTCAAGACATGATGTACAAGATTATTGTCCCAAATTGTCTTCTTTAGGACATATGTTTTGTTGTGAACCTATATTATTTTAGGATGTGTATATGTATCCCCATTGACATGATATATCATAATTTCTCTATTATAATGATATTTAATGATTCTTTTATTATTATTATTTCATGTGGATTATGATTCAAATGTTACCAAATTGGTAATGGTTTAATGTTACAATCCCATTCTTTATCAAGGTGGTTTTTTATTAAGTTTATCGATGATAAAATATTATGGTATAACTTTAAATAACTTATTTAAATTTTTAATCCTATAGTTATTTATATATAAAATATATTTTCCTTTTATTTTTCTCTCCTTAATAAAAAAAGATCCCAAAAGAAAATTTTATGAAAAAATGACATTATTTCTCTCTAGCGGAAAATTCATTCTCTTACTTGACCATATTTTTGAAAATTTTTAAATAATGCTTTAACAATTATGAAATGATAGCTTAAATACTTTTTACAAATTTTTTTTAATATTTTTTTTTCAAATGAATATTTTTCTTTTTTAAATGAGGTACTTATGACTTTTTATTGAATACATGAATTGATTTTTTGTTTTAATGTGTTTGAAATGAATGAATATTTTCACTATCCTAAACAATAATTAACTTGAAGATCCAATTACATGTATTAATTTTTATTTTCAAATAATTTCATCCCTTAATATTTTTCAAATTTTTATATCTTAATGATGTAATTTTAAAATGGAAAATATATTTTCTTCAGGAATGTTTTAATGATATTTTTATTGAATTTCTATTTTTCAACAATTATAAATTTTTTTTATTATGATTTAATAAGGATATTATCAAATAGCACGATCCTTGTTTATTTTCTTGATGATTTATGATTATGATTGAAAGTTATTTATGAAACCCATTTATTTCCCATAGGTTCTACTATAATGAAAATTTTTATGAAACCCATTTCCTTTTCAAAGGGTTTGACAGGAAGAATGTTTTATGATATTAGTGAAAAAATTTATTGATTATTTTATGGGTGGAACTATATTTCCCTCCAGAAAATTGGGTAATTAATTATGTTTTATATGGTCAAATGTTACACAAGTGGTTATCAAAATCCCGAAACAAGAGGGTACTCATGAGGTTATCCCAAGCTTGGAAAAAGAGGGTACATGTGAGGTTGTCCAAATACTAGAATAAGAGGGTACACAAAAGGGTAAACCAAGAGTGAAATAATAGGTTATATGGGATGTTATCCCAAGTCCAAAATATGGTACATTAGAGGTTATCCGTATCTTGATGTAGGTATTCAAGTGGTTATCTAAGGCCTAACATTTTCTTAATTTCATGGGGGTTGATATTGATGTATGGTTTTATATTCTTATGAATATGCATAAAATCTATTTATTTTTCTAATTTTATGTCCTCAAAACTCATGTTTTTTATTCCTTTATGATTCACGTCTTATGAAATTCAATGTTTTATTCCATGATTCAACATTAATATAAATGATATACATGGTATGATTTTCAAAAGTCATTCACATGTTATCAAACCCTTATAACCATGCTATTTTTATATCTCCGTTATTTACTCTTAATGAGCATCTGAGATCACCATTTATTTTGTTTCATTTCTCTTGGTTATGAAGAAAGGTATTATGTATGATATTTCTATTAAGGGATATTTATAAAGACCATAGTAGGATATGATTTAGTTCACTTATAAACTAGTGATTTACATATATATGTTTACAAAGATTGTAAAACAACACATTCTTTAGGAGTGTTTTTTTATAATTAAATGAATATTCTTCTTACAATATGTAATATTTATATGTATGTTAATCCAAGGTCTCTATAATTGGTATTATAGGAATGTTTTAGTTAAAATTTGGAAACTAGGATGTGAAACATTTAGTGAGATCCCTAGGGATATGTTTAAAGATAACTCTAAGGATAATTCAATGTATAGAAAAATGACATGGAATTATGGTTAAGGATAAAGAGAGTAATTTCTAAGAAATTAAATACATGTCTAGATACTATAAGTTGATGCGTATCTTCCTCAAATTTATCTAGTGGTAATAACTCTAAAAATGGATAATTGTGAAATAACTTGACTATCACCTAGTTTATGAAAACAAGCCTTGATGAACACTTGGTTTGACACTCATGAGGAATATGTTTTAGAAAATAAAAAATATTTATAAACCATCATGAGGAATATTAAAATCTAATAACCATTAATGACTTAGGGTGAGCCAAATGTGTCATAGTTCAAAAAATAACGGGTTAGTATTTACAAATCATATAAGAGTATTTTCATGATTTGGTGGTTCCCATCTATGAATATTATGTCTTACACTATTTTTAAGTTTTATTCAAGGGATGAAACCTAATGTAACCATGTTAATGTTGTATATAACCGAAAATGCAATGATTTTACTCTTGAGAAACCAAAATTTATTAGATATGGAATGAACAATATCATTATTATTCTCACACAACATTCTCAAGATATGAATCATGTTGAACATCGAAATTTATGAAGGATGGAACAATGTTATTTTGAGTCCATAATGGGGAAACTTGCATATTATATTATGGGTTATTTTAATAAACATGTTGTTGAGTGAGGTATCAATTCCATTGAAAAAATATTTCCCCTTCTCTAATGTTTGGATCATGAAAACACATTTGGAAAATTAATAATTTAGAAGGAGAAGATGATAAATAGTGTAATCTTATCAAGAATACAAGGAAATAATATGAAAATTAATATATGAAGTGTATGAGTTTAAGAGGTTATTTTGAAATAAGTGCATTTTTCTTATTCTTCATACAATAATATAGAAAAAATTCCTTGTTCTAAATAAAATGATGTGGAATCTATTAGTACCTATGAGTAAATTTACACAACACTTTCAAGGTATGATTATGGTATAATCATCCAATATAAAGGAATGATTGATCATTTCCATAGTGTCTTATAATCAATTCTATCAAGGTTAATATAAATTGCATAGTTTTGACAATAAAAGAAATATTTAATTCAAGGGAATCTTTAAAAACCAATGAGTAATAAAGATAATATTTTCATTATACCTGGAGTGTGGAAGGAAACATGGAGGAAAAATTATTAAGGGCACTAATGAATGTTTTAATTTTTGAATGGTATGTCATCAAGTGGATGAATGATGAAGTGATAATAATAAGAGAGTTAATTATGTTAATAGAGATAAATATCCAAAGAATGAAACTCCCACAAAATAGTGTTTTAAATGAAAGTAGTTTGGGAATTATACTAAACATTATCAACTCATATGGTTAATTATGGTGAGAAACATCAATAAACAAAAAATCTATCTTACAAATAAAAATCCTAGGTGATCACTATTATTTATGAGGGGTATAACAATGACATTTTGAGAAATACACTTATCATCCAATCTTGAGATGCTAATGTCTTATTTGATTCTTTATCTAAACCATCGCCTTTTTATTGAATTTTATAAGGGTATCACAATACCGTCTAAACAATAAGATGTTGAATTAAAATTGAAAACACTTAATGGTTCGATGATCGCATCTCAAGTCTATGGTTCTTCTCCAGTCAATGTTCAGGGGAATTTTCTTATTGAAAATTTAATTAATCTCCCTATGGTTGAGTTTAGCATTATCTTTGGCATAGATTAGATTTATCCACATAAATAAAACCTAAATTTCCATGTAATAGAAGTAATGTTTGATGTTACAAACTAACCTATGACCTTCTATCATATTGACCATAAATATGATCTTATGATTGGAATTTCACCCTGTTGATGAATCTACACTCTAATTATTTGGGGGGTTTTATCATAAATGATTTGAAAAAAATTTAACATCAATTATATTTCTATTGTGAAAGAATTTTTTGATGTATTTCTAGGAGTGTTCCCAATTTTACATGAAATTACAATGTTGAGTTTTCAACAGGACTCAATCAATGTGATAAAAAAATTTCAAATACTTCTTGTAAAGTGGATTTGATTGAGTTGAAGAAATTGAATAAGAAACTCTAATATAATATAATGGAGGGATTAATTCATCCATTTTTTTCACAATGGGGTGTACATGTTCTTTTTTTTATGAAAAATGATGTATTTAAGAATTTTTTAATTGATTATTGGGAATGGAATAAGATCACAATATATAACAAGTATCCTCTACCCCATATTGATGACTTTTTTGATCAATAGTGAGGAGCTCAATAATGTTCCAACATTGACTTTCATTCTGGATATCTTTAATTATGGGCGAAGAAGGAGGATATAAACATGATATCATTAAATACATGTTATTGAAACTATGAGTATATAATGATTCCATTTGGTCTTAGTAATTTCCCATCTACCAACATGGATTTAATTAATTGTGTCTCTAGAGACCACCTTGATCAGTTTATGGTAATATTTATAGATGATATTCTAATTTATTAAATGATAAAGGAAGAGGGTGGTGATCAATTGAGATTTATACTAAAGAAATTATGTAAAGATAATTTTTATGAAAAATTTACCAAGTGTGAAATTTATCGATAAAAATTCTTCTTTTTTGGGTTAATATAATATTAAGAGAGGGTATATCCATGGATCCATCAATGATAGAGGCTATTTAACATTGGACTAGACCATCCATGATGACTGAGATACTTTGTTTTCTTGGTTTGAATTGATATTATATAATATTTTTGGATAATTTATCATGACTATATAATAATCTCAATAATTAATATTGAAAGGGATCCAAGTTACTTTGTATAAATAAATTTGAGGAAAATTTCATGGAACTGAAGATATGTTTAATCAGTGAATATGTTATTACATTACCCAAAAATGGAGAGGGGTTTAAAAAATATAGTGATGCATAAGAAAAGGTATTTAGATGAATTATCATGGATAATTACATGGCTATAGCTTATTGATCATGCAAATTGATGGATATTGAGAAACATTACCCAATTAATAAATTGGAGTTAGGTGTGGTAATTTTTTTACATTAAATATATGGTGGAATTATCTTAATGAAAAATGGTGTGATATATATACTGAGCATATGTATTTAAAGTATATAATGACACAAAAATATTTAAACATGTTCCATATATGATAGTTTTTACTGATTAAAGATTAGGATTACTCAATACATTACTTCCCTGGGAAAGTGAACATGGTGTCTGATGATTTACGAGAAACACCATCAGAGGATAACCCCCTAACCATTTATTAAACAAAAAGAAAAGGACAGTAAACAAGTACAACAAGCTGAAAGAAAAATTACATATCAAAGAATACATACCCGACTTCACATCGATTATAAAAGGTCTCCTCTACAGTATCTGATTCCCATTCTGAACTCTCATAATGTTTGAGAACCTTCACATACTTCCTTCACATGTTCATTCATTCCAAGGATATTAGCTCTGTGTTCCCAACTTGTGACCTGGTGGACATCATCTTTGGTAAGTTGGGGTAGTCCTCCTTTAGCCTTCAACATGGTTGATCATTCGTGATACACTGATTTCCGATCATCTACAGCCCCCCACCCTGAACAATCTCACTATACGAAGGCCTGGTTAAGCCTCTGTCATTCTCATTTCCACTATCTGAGCAATCCCCCCGTTTTCCAGAAAAATGCACCTCATGGAATCCATCTTCCCCTCCTTGGCCTTCCTAAGATTGAAAATTGGGATCAATCAAGGACAGAATCATATGCTGCTCCATTTATTCATGACCGTCTAGAGTCCCCAGTTTCACATTCCCACCTTCATCCATTTGACCAGCCTCCTTTGGGTTCTCCTGTTCTAATCCTTAGAACCGATTCACAGACTCAATTTCAATAATCACATTAGCATCACTCACATGTTGTCTTTAGGACCGATCAAAAACATCCAACACCTCCACGGGATGACTCTCACCACTTGCAAAGAAAAAATTATCCTCAAGAAGAGGCTCCAACTCCAGGTGTTCATCCATCTCCTGGACTGCACATTTCCCATTAACCAAAGCATCAATCACTGTATCATCTTCTAGAAGATCAATATGAAAATTAGCTTCGACAACCTCATGCTCTAGCCCTTGAAAACGGTTTCCCATGGGTACTGTGAAGAGTACACCACCATCCTTATTAGTCAATCCATAAATCCCATCAGCACAACCCTACGGATCCATCACAACATGTCTAACATCATAATTCACGGTTGCAACATGCAGCCTTCTATCCCCAGCTATATCCAAAGACGGTCTTTGCTTCTCTTCACTGACACTGCCACCACTACACCCTTTCCCCTCAATAATCACAACGACATTACCCTCAAATATAAAACTCACCTTTCGACTGCAATCAAGAGGATAAAGGCCATCATGAGGAGCCCCTGGTTCCTACCAACTCTTCCCTGCAACCATAGGCCAACTTGAATCCATACCACTAGTAGCAAAATCACTCTGGAAAGTAGTTACCTTTAAACCATCCCCCTGCTTCAAATCCTAACCAAGTCTGTTCAGCATTGTAGACACCAAAGGATTAGCTGGAACCCCTAACGGTTTCCCCATAACCAAAAAAACATGAGGTCCCATGTCAAAGGTGTTGCCAAGTCCAACATCCACAGAAGGTATCCTCGCCCTAAAAATAGTTTTACCAAGCCTTTTCTCCAGAGCTGATGACCTCCCGCTCATGGATCCACTACGAAACCTATAATCTGTGTGCCCCAAGATACTACAGGTTGAGAAGTAATTATTCCATGATTCATAACCCATATCCTTTTCCCATCTAAATTCCTCACCCACCGAAATCTAGACCCATTCCACCAGAGGTTTTGAGATATCCACCTCAACACACAACCGAGGGTTGATGGGGTGAATCACAGTGGATGTACGAGCATCAAAACACAGGAAACGTTATACCAGGTTCCGAAGCATATGTATAATAGATGTATTTTGTAAAGGTAAGGTTAGATGAGGAAGACTTACCCAAATAGGAACGGAGGTTGGATCACAGTTCATACAGAAATCAAACTTCCACCGAAGGAGGAAAAACATGCAACTTCTGCAATGCCTGGGAGAACTGGACCATGCACATATCAAGTCTTCCTCTGACACAAATTGAATCATTAGGTGGTGACTATCCAGAAGGCTGATGATTGTGCAGTCATTCAGATCCCATTTTCCAAAAACAGACTGATCAAAGTCATCGACTGATGGTATTGGGAGTTGAATCAATCCACCAGATTCGGGCCCAAATAACTCGTCGCTTCAGAGAAATCCGACACAGAGATTGGAAGATAAGGCTTACTAAGGTGAAGATCAGGAAACTTCAGACATAACACAATCACGTGGAACTCATGGAGATAATTAGGGTTGGAGAAGGGAACAAATGGGTTTCTGGCTTTGGAGGCAAAAACATCAGACCATCCTCCCCCTTCCCACCACCAGGAGGGGGGGGGGGGGATCTTCCTCGGGCAAGAGCTAGGGTTCCATCGCTATTCGTGGATGATGATTTAATTTTAAAGGATAATTGTAGCTTATCTGATATTAGGATAAGAAAATATCCAATATTTATGGATTTGAAAATGATGAATCTTGAAATTCTTAAGGTAGGTTATAAATATTTTCTTTCATAAATTACTTTTTGACCATATATCTAAGTGATGATTAAAGATGCATAAAAGGGTGTTGTAGAGATATAGAAGGAGGCTATAAATGTTACCAAGTTTAACCATGATTATGATGGAGTGATAATGTTGCAAAACCATTTATGTGTTATTTTTATACCCGATTTGAAGAATGTGTTGTTTGAGGATGCTCATAAATCCCAAGTCTATATTCACCGAGGAGGTATAAAGATGTTTTGAGTTTTTAAAGAGTATTTACCATGGAACAACATAAAGTTATATAATGAGGAATATCTATATTGGTGATTGGTATGTTAGTAAGTTAATTATGAGATATAAAAGTCCATGGGGAATGTTATAACCATTTCTCAAACCATAAGGGAAATTTGAAAATATCACCATGATTTTTTTGTTGGACTCCCCAAAAATTCTGAAAGGAATAATGATATATGAGTTGTAGTTGAATGACTTATAGTGTGATTAAAATTTATCTCTATATGAGAATGTCTCTATTTTAATGAACATTATAGTATATATTTTAAAGAGGTGGAAAGGTTTCATGGAGTATGATAGATTTGAGGCCCAAAGTTTTACAAATCATCATAGATTGATAGATTTAAGGCCCAAAATTTTACACTTGATTGTGATTGATGAACTCAATCAATCCCTGTAAATATTTACATTTTTATTCCAATTATGTGTCTCTAATTTCCACCAATGTTCTCTTAATCGAGATCATAATTTGGTGATGACCCCTTCATTTCCCTTTTCCTCTTATTAAGACTAAATTATATTAACCCAATTTACGATGTGGGTTTTCCCTACAAAGGTATTTTCTATTTTCAACCTTTTATTTTTGAAAAGAAATTTCAAATTGTGAGGACACAATTTATTTAATGAGGGAAGAATATAACACCCCAATATTTCATACTACGTTATTTCTTCAATGTAATCCAATAACTTTCACTTCACACAACACCGAGTTCTACCACACCACGACTTACCAAACAAGTCATTAAAAAGAAGTTATGAATAGTATTAGCTGAATTTTGAACATTATAAAATCCTTATAATTTTGGAATCCATATTATGAGTTTCATAGACATAATTTAAGAACAAATTCATTTTTTTCAGATAAAAAAATGTATTTTTCAAAAAATGAAATTTTACAGCCTTTTAATAGAGAATGCTTTTTAAATCCAATTTTTGAAACTTTTATATATTAAACTTAAAAAAATAAAAATCTTCTTTGTAATTGGGACATAATATTTTAGTTTCAATAAATTTTAGGTGTTTTTTTGATAACTTTCATATTTGGGTGAACAGTGAAAAATACTATATTTTAACTGAAAACAAATTTTTTAATAAAAATAATTTATAGTGTTAAATTATACATTTTAATGTTTTGGAAGTATAAATAGATTATATGGTTACCATTTAATCCAATTAGGGTCATTTTAAGTAATTTTCACTTTGAAATTGGACTTAAACAAGTGTCAATCTTTTGATAGTTATTATTTCTTAAAAATATGATTTTTGGTTTTGAAAATTGGAATTAATTTTAAATTAATAAATTAAATTTCTATGTTTATAATATAGTAAAATAGACTTCATTTTTGAATTCGGAATATCAAAATTATCATAGCGTGAATTTTTGGTATGTTTCTGAAAACATTCAATTTTTGATGAATAGTGAAAAACACTACGTTATTGGTTAAACCGACTTTTCCATTAAATAATTATTCATTTAATTTAAATTTATTTCAGGTAAAAATAGTTAAATAATACCTATATAAGTTAAATTTAATTCATTGGATTCATTTTATAATAAGTTTAGATATATAAAAATTTTATTGAAATTTTACCGTCTTTTACCCACCTCCTAGGAGGATTTGAAAATTAGCATAAGACATAATTTTACAGCTTCTATGAATTGAATTTCAAAATTCCGAGAGACACGGTTGATATTAGTAAGTAAAATGTGGTTCAATAAGATAAAAATATTTTTTGGTGAATAGAAACTTTTGACTTTTATTGACCATGCATAAAAGTAAATAGGGTAATTAAAGGTTAAAATGATATTATTAATACCCTAAAACATGTATTAATTCTATTAGATAAGTTTAATTTGACCAAAAAATACCATAGGAATAAAATATGATCCTTTAGGTCCACTTGGATTAGATTAGGACATTTATTATTATTTAATTCAAAGAAAAGTTATAAGTGTTAAATTCAACTTTTTATAACTAAACCATTTTAAATATAGGGTTACACATAAGATAAATTCAACTATAAATATTCATTATAAATATAAAATTATTTCCTAAATAATGGGATTTTATTTATATTTTTTATACACTATATAATTTGATTTATTTATGACACAATGATGATGCAATAATTACGTAATTAATGAAATATTAAAATATTTGATATTATAAATATCAAAATAAATGTAATTTGAGACTTTTTATGAATTAAAATAATATTAAAGTTTAATATGACATGATAGGGTTAGTTAGATGAATTTTTTCTAAGTAATAATTCTTTTATGAATTTAGATAAAACAAAATACCAAATAGTGTCAAAATTGACATAAAAGTGTTTTCAAACAAATATTATATTATTAATTGTTATTCTATTCCTAAAATTATATGGTTCAGCCAAAAGACTTATATAATTATAGGTGTATCAATAATGAACCACTTGGGATTCGTTTTGATGTATATAGTATATTTATTAACCATATAATACAAAAATACAAAGAGACATGGAAAATGTCAAACTATTTAACTAAGAGTTAAATATAAAAGATATGCTTAATATAGTGACCCAAACCTGTCTAGAACCTATTAGTTGAGTGGTTTTCAAACCATCCCCACATTATCCTTTAAATAATTCATTCTGGGTCCATTATAAACCAAACATGATTTTTTTATAGAATAATTTTTCTAGCTTTTCCTAAGGTGCCCCTCACCCCACTTATAAAAGGGAACTCCCCCTTCTCTCTAATTCACACCATCAAAGCCATTTGTATTGGCCTATCCCTACCCAAATACCCTCTCAACTATCATCCCTTCATTCTAGATGCCTTGATTTTGTCAGAAATCCATCCTAAATAGCCCTTTTGATCTAATCAAAAGGAAGAACCTGAAGAAGAGGTAAGTATTTCATCACCTCTTTCAAGATCCTTTTTTCATCAACTTCCTCTTTCATCATTGTTTCCATTATAAAATAATAACTCTAGTATATTATATATACATTTGTGTTATTATAAATATGGTACAACCATATTAATTATTCTATCTATCCTTTAAAGGACATGTCACCATACATGCGTACGAACGACTTACCGTCTCCACGTCGTGGTGTAATTGTTATTCAATACATTATTATTTTGATGGGTATAATAATGATGTGTAATTGACATAAATAATAAATATAACATGATAATGATTCTGTATATATGATATACCATCCAATTATAAATTTTTTAAATATAAAAATAATAAAATTGTTGCTCGTGCATATGTACAGATTACCATCTCCGTTAACGCGATGAGATTTATTCCCCATCATAATCCATTCATGACTAAATTTCATTAGATGATTAAAAATAATTTTTAAAGACTTAATATCATTCATAAAATTAATAAGATACATCCTATCCATAACAAACATTTCTTACGTAACAAAGCATATAAAGGAAAATGAATCCCTTAACACCTGAAACGATGATAATACTATGATATTATTAACAAAGAAATGTTAAAAGATAATATATGATATCATATTAATGTATATGATTCTAGTATAACTTAATAACAATTATTTCACCATTATACATGAGGTTAACCTACCCTCGACCAAGGAAAAGTACATGGTAAGGGTTAATTTCACAATCTCTTTATTATCAGAGGTTGTTTTTATATAAGTATCGACTGAGACCTCTTTATCATCCACATCCATGTTTCTTAAAAATTTATTTCAAAACATTTTTACTATTTATTATACAATGGGATAAATTCATTTATACCCTTATTTGACCTTATATGTTTTGAAAGGAATCTTTTGTCGTTTTCCAAAATAGGTACTTTAGGAATATTTTGACAAAATTAAGGTAAGAATGTCTTTTTAACTTATATGGCGAGTGAGGATACTTTGCACCATTATAACATCATCAAAGCATTACTTACAAGATTATAAGAATATTTCCAAAATAAATGTTTTCTTTTATAATTATTTTAATTTTAAATGATTTCAAAATAGAAAGAGATATTTCTTTAAAAAATATTTTGATTTCATCTATGTCAACATCCTTTGATGGATTTTAAGTTTATTTGAAGCTGATTTATTATGATTCAAAAATTCTATATTGTATTGAAGTTTTTGTGGTATGTTTGACTATGGATGTGTTATTTTTACACCATTCATGGATTATTGATAAAGTATTGACATTTCTTATTCTCTTTTTAATACAAATGTTTATGTTATGTGTAACGTCACAGATCTGGTTACCACTCAAAGGGTGCCCTGAACCTAGTTGATCACATGACCTAAAGAGAATTTCCCCAAATGCCAGAGGCTGCCAACTAGCAGCGAGGGCCTTGGTCTGGTAATGGAGAAACTATGCCCTCATTCGTCAAAGTGTAGCATAGTGAAAATAGATATCGACATAAAAAAGTGGAAGCAGTAAACACAACCCAACTGAAATGGATAACAATACAGAAGTAAAATATATGAACAGTCATATATATATGATGATTAATTATGTCTCTAAGTCTAGGAAAGCAACCAAAACAAGATACACCGTAATATAGAGTAATCCAATACAAATTAAAAGTACAACAAAGGAAAACAAAAAAGTGATGCAGGAACTTAGCCGCATCGTGAGCCTATGCTCAGTCCCTTGATCTCCCAATCCTCTACAAAAAAAACTACCTATAGTAATATAATCTTTTTGGGCCAAAGAACTGACCCAAATAGGGTGTGAGAAATAAATCCTAGTAGGAAACCACCAAAGACCTCTACCCAACTGTCAGTGAATTTGTGCAACCACAGTGTGTAGTAATGGAAATGCAGTAAACTAAGAAGTACTCAAAAGCAGACATTCCTACCAGTTTAGTTTCCATTCAATTATTGTTTAAAAATTAAATATAATTTAATTATAAGTTCTCGAGACTCAGCCTCAGATGAAAATCTCTTATAAAATGCCGCCACAAAAACCACAACAAGCTATGTAACAAGTAGAAGTTAATGCAATACCATGATTGTGTTTTAGTTTGGTAGATATGACATTTGAATCACCATAGTGAATACTCAAAGCAACTAGAGTCCTCAGACATGAAAAACCTTACCCTTAGGTAATCAGAATTGAAAACCTCGGGTGATTTCCCACAGGCATAACGAATATTTCCCTAAGGCGTACGAGATAATGTCCTCAGGCACAGAAGGAACTGCCCACAGGCATATGAAAATTTTACCTCGGGCTAAATGAACACTTGCCCTCAGGAAAAACAAAACACTTCCCTCAGGCTAAGTAAGTATCCGGGACGAGCCCAACACATAGTAATAAATTATGTACATTTTCTCTCAAGAAAATTCAAAGCATGCTAAATCACGACATACCCTCGGGTAGCCTCGCCAAAAGTCTAAACAAGGGAATTCACCCATAGGGTGGCCCTGGATTAATACAATGATCCGAAACAGCATTTTATAAATTTCACTAAATTACATATGAAATTATAGGTATTTAATAATTCAAGGCCTCAGCAATACGACACTCTAATCATGGGTATGTAGCACAATGGTACACAAAAACAACATGATAGTTGGAATTAAACATCAAACCACCTACCTCGATCTCCTCTAATTGATATATGCGAATGACACCTTCCGAAACTTCCAAGAACAACGTAGATCTAGGAAAAACGATAACCCATTAAAACCCAAATAACTTCCCCTCGGGAAGAAATTTTTAAGAGTGAATCAAGGAGAAGGAAGGTCTTACTCGCATGGTTCAAACAAGATAGACGACAGAAGAAATGGATTCCCGACCTGCGATCAGAAGTAACTCCAAGCTCTGGCCTCTCCTCTCGATGCTCCAAACGTATCCACTGCATCTTCTACTAAATGAGGAGGATACTGCCCTTTTAAGCGAAAAAGAACTACACAACATATAATTTTCATCATTTAACTATTCCTCTGGCATATAATTTTCACTGACACACTGTTCATCTGTCGACATGAGTACACGACGTGTACTGTCGCTCCACTGGAGGCTACTTCCACCGCCTTACTATTCACCTACCGACTGGTTACATGGTGTGTATATACTAAGTACACGATGGGTAGTATGTTTTTACACTCTTCATCGCCGATAGGCCTACACGCCCTGTGTACTCATCCCACACGACCAATGCACATGGCGTGTGGAAAAGTACACGACATGTACCTACAAAATTTGGGATTTATCCAAATTTTCCTTATTTTCTCAAAAACCTTAATGGAAAAAAAGGAAAATAAGATACTCGTACCTCAAGAATAAAAACTGGGTTCTTACAAACTTCCCCCTTAAAGTAATTAATCCCCAAATTTCATATCCAAGGGTGGTGAAGAGAAATCTTGGAACAACTCTGGCCACTGAGAAAGTACATCAGTCTCCCGCTCCCATGTTTCGTCCTTCACTCGGCCATGCTACCATAGAACCCGTACAACAGGAACTGACCAGCCTCAGAGAACCTTCGTGATCCTATCAAAAATATGAATCAGATGCTCCTCAAAGGATGAATCTCCCTAAAGCTGAACCTACTCAGGCTAAAAAATGTGAGATAGGTCTAAGTGATAACGGCGCAACTGAGATACATGGAAGATGTCGTGCATGCCCCAGTACCTCTGTGGTAATTGCAACCGATAGGCAACTGGCCTGACTCTCTCCAGAATATCAAATGGACCCACATACCTCTGTGAATGTTTACCCTCTCTCCTGATATGCCTGTGTCCCAACCTCAGTGAAACACGTAAGAAAACCTGATCCCTGACCATGAACTCCAAGGGTCATATGTGGCAATCAAAATAAGATTTCTGATGAGACTGGGTAGTATCCATCCACTTCTAAATCAAATGGACCTACTCTGATGTCTCATGCATGAGACATGGTCCTAGTAAAGCTGCCTCACCTGCCTCCAACAAGAAAAAAGGTGATCGGCATGGCCTACCATATAAAGCCTCATAAGGTTCCATCTCAATAGTTGCCTGGAAACTATTATTATAGGAAAATTCGACCAGGGGTATGTGCTTCTCCCAAGAGCCCCCATGTTCCAGGATGCATGTGTTAAGCATTTCCTCAAGAACCTATATCGTACGCTCTGACTGGCCTTCGATATGAGGGTGGTAAGCTGTGCTCAGAAGCACCTGTGTGCCCAGGGCCCTCTAAAAACTTTTCCAGAAACGATACATAAAATGGGCATCCATATATGAAACGATTGAACTAGGGACCCCTTGAAGGCACACTACCTCTCGGATATACAACATTCCGAGATCATCCACATCAAAGGTCTCCTTGATCGGAAAAAAGTGAGATACCTTCATATGTTTTTCCACAACAACCCACACAACATCACTACCTCGAGGTGACCTCGAAAACCCGTTTATGAAGTCCTTTGCGAAATCATCCCATTTCCACTCTGAAATCAGGAACTCTTGTAACAGTCCAGCTGGCCTCTAATGCTCCACCTTCACCTGCTGATAGGTGGAACATCTCGTAAAAAAACCATCTACCTCTCTTTTCATACCCAGCCACCAATACTGACGTCTCATGTCACAATACATTTTGGTAACTCTTGGATGCACTTCCCAAGCTGAAGCATGAGACCCCCGCATCAGGTCCTCATGTATATCCCCTTGAACCAACACTCATCCATGGACACGTAGTACCTCATCATCTCCTATAATCCAACTAGGAAGAGGGTCCTCACTTGCCACCGACTCCCACAGAACTAGGCCTTCTGAATCTGATAGCTGTCTCATCCTCACTCTTTCCAAGAGGGTATAAGTCACAGCTAAAGAAGAAATATAGGCTCTTCCCTGACTATAGTGCACCTCCAATTGCATCTTAGAGAAAAAACCCATAAGCTGCCACTAACCACTAGCCTCCTACACTGCCTATATATGAGTCCTCCTACTCAGTGGATCAACAACTGCATTACCTTTACCAGGTGAATAGGCAAGCTCGATTTCGAAAGACTGAAGGTATTCAACCAACCTTCACTATCTCAAGTTCAATTCACACTGGGTAAAGATATATTTCAGACTTTTTTGGTCTGTAAACACCAAAAAATTCTATCCCATGAGATAATGTCTCCAACAACGTAACACATGAACAATTGCGGCCAACTCGAGATCATGCATCAGGTAATTCCACTCATGTGGCCTCATCTGCCAAGACCCGTACGCAACTACTTGATCGCCCTACATAAAAAATGCTCACATCCCAATACCTGATGCATCACAGTAAACTGTATAGCTCATACCTTGCTCTGGAAGTATCAGGATTGGTGCTGATGTCAAACTTCCTTTCAGCTCCTAAAAGGTTGTCTCACAAGCTTTTGACCAAAAGAACTTCACACCCTTCTTATTCAAACTCGTCAATGGAATTTATAAGAGGGAGAAGTCTTTTATAAAGCACCTGCAGTAACTATCCATCCCTAAGAAACTCCGTATCTCAAACACGTTCTTAGGATACTCCTAGGAAACTACTGCTCTCACCTTATCTGGGTTTACTGCAACTCCTGTCACTAAGATGATAAGACCTAGGAAGTGTATCTGGTCAATCCAAAAGTGGCACTTTGAGAGCTTAGCATATAGCTCATTCTCTCTCAGTGTATTCAGTACGATCTCAAGATGGGTAGAATGGTGGTGTTGAGTGTGAGAGTACCCCAAGATATCATCCACGAATACTACCATAAAAGAATCCATATAAGTGTGGAAAACATGAATCATCAGAGCCATGAAAACTGCTGGAGCATTTGTGAGTCCAAACGGCATGAACAAGTACTCGTATCGACCATATCTGCTCCGAAAAGCTATAAGCGGCATGTCGGATGGTCTAACGCGTAATTGATTGTATCTGGATTTCAAGTCAATCTTCGAGAACACTCATTCTCCTCAAAGTTGATCAAAAAGACCATAAATCCTTGGAAAGGGATATTTGATCTTGATCTTCAACTGGTTCAGCTTCCGATAATCCACAGAAAGTCTGAGGGTACCGTCTGCCTTCTTCACAAATAGGATAGGAGGACCCCAAGGAGATCTACTGGGTCAGATGAAACCCTTTGCCTACAACTCCTCCAACTTCCTCTTGAGCTCCTGCAACTCTGGTGTAGCCATCCTATAAGGTGGAATGGACACCTGTTCTGCTCTTGGAAGAAGCTCAATAGAGAAATCCACCTCTCGCTCTGGTGGTATAACTAAAAATTCGTCCAGGAAGACATCCCTGAAATGATCAACTACTCGATGGAAATCCTTCTTACACGTTCCATGGTCATATAGATACAAACTCACAATCTGGACTATCACTCCACCTCGCCCACAATGCTCGCGTCCAGGTCTATTCGCCTGGACATCCCATTCACCCTTGTATAGAAACTCCTTGCCCTCTGGTGGTGTAAAACTCACCCTGTGATGATAGAAATCCACAAAGAATTGAAAGGGTACCATCCAGTCCATCCCGAGAATGACGTCATAGATCGTCATATTTAAGACATAGAGGTCCCATAGGAAGTGATACCCACCAAACTTTAGGGGGAACTCCCTAAAATAATGCACACCGTCCGTTCTAGTCCCCAACAGAGTGTCTAGCATCAAGATATCAGAAGAAGAAGAAACACAGAGCCCAAGTCTCTATATAATGGGAACAGATATAAAGCTATGCGTAGCACCAGTATGAAAAGGTACAGAAGATAAAACAGAAGAAACTAGAATAATACCTCTAACAGTGGAAGGTCCAGGATCCTGCGCCTTTTGGGTCTATTGCACTGCATATTCCTGCCCAGTACCGCGGCTCTATGACACAACCTAGCAGCCCTGAGCTAACCCGACCTACTGTCTTTGAGATACCGGTGTTTGCCTAACACAGCCACGACCACCACCTCAGCCTGGATATCCCTACGTATCCCAATTCCCTGACTGGTAAGAAGCTGCTGGCCTTTCTCTTACATGCGGAGTCTGCATAGAACCCCTCTCACTAGACACTGGTGGAAACACCCTGCAAAAGCACTTCAGATGACCCATCTTGCTGCTTACTCGACACTCTACTAGGTCACGTTGACAATGAGGTCTCTTTTTCCCATCTTTACCGCACTGGTAACACATCACCTGGCCACCTGAAGAATTCCACTGGCTAGTACTGCCACCATAAAATAAATCCATATGCTTTTTCCTCTTACTGGTTGAAATAGTACTAGAAACTGGTTCTGAACCGCCCTGGCCTACACCACTAGCTTCCCACAGGTTCTGCTTAGTAATTAGTGCCTTGTTCACAATAGCATTCACTGTAGGAAACCTGAAAACATTCACCAGTGATAGAATGTCATATCGAAGACTATCCTCAATGCATCGATCCCTCAATGCCTCATCTCCCACCAGAACAGCTGCAAAGCGCTGTAGCTCAGTGAAGTGGGAAGAATATTCCATCAGTAACATGGCGCCCTACTGTAGATTCATGAACTCTTGAGCTCGATCTACCCTCAGCATCTTCGGAAATAAAAATTCATTGAAGACTACATAAAAATATTTCAATGCCATGTCTCGGTGTTGCTCGGTCAGGGTTGTAACATCCCACCATCTCTTGGAGGAATCACATAACATTTATGTAGCGATCTTGACCCTCCTACCTAGAGGCGTCTCCAGATGATCAAAAATAGTCTGCATAGAACCCATCTAAGACTCCGCAGCCTATGGTCTGCCATCCTTTGAAAAAGTAGGCCGATGCTGCTACTGGAATATATGTTTCAGCTCTTCCATAGATGTGGCAGCCGACAGTGCTCCCAAGAAGGTCTGCATACACCGCATGATGCCTTCACGGAACTGCGCCTCCGCACCTGTGTCCGGTATAACGGCTGGCGCTGCATCTGGCTCTGCTATAGGATCCATCGGTAGCCCGTGGCCTAATGTCTCTAGAGTGTACTCATTGCCTCTCTCCAGGCGAACAACTTGAGGTCGTCTTGGTGTCATGACACTACATTGTCAAACACACACCTTAGATTAAGATCATCAATTACTGAGAACAAGGAGTGTAAGAAGGGAACAGGAGGAAGAAAACATTCAAGTTTTACAAAACAAGACTACATGGCGTGTATAATAACTACACGGTGCGTTCCTATAAGTCTTTCCCATGGGCGTGTACTTATACCAAAACTAATCATGTAACACCCCAAACACATGACGTGTTGTCCACACACATGACGTGTACTTAAATTTTATTCCCCTCCTCGATTCCTTCAACATGGCTTAGTGACACAGATCTCCTTTAAACATGACTAAATGGCGTGTATAAGGTATACACGGTGTGTAATGGATGAGCTTCACCGACCTGTGTTGACCGTGACGTGGTCGAGTACACAACTAAGACTACATGGCGAGTTCCAGATAGACACGACATGTACTGCTTAGATTCCAACTGCCTGTGTTGTTAGTGGCATGACCAGCTACTCGACTGACTCTACACAGTGTGTTACACCTACACACGACGTGTACACCACCCCATTTTCCTAGCCACATGGCCAAGTCAACATGGCCTCTCACCGGTCAAGACTACACAGCGTGTCCCTTAGGTACACGACGTGTTTAAGAAGATGGAACACAGACCCGTGTTTGCTAGTTACATGACTGGATCCTCAGGTCAAACTACCTAGCATGTTCGTCATTGAAACGGTGTGTATAAATGAAGATTTCTTCTGTCTGTGTTGTTAGTTACACAGACGAACATAGGGTCAACATGCACTGTGTGTACAACAGGTACATGACATGTTCCCTCTAGAACTTCCCCATCCTGTGTCTCTGCCCAAAAGTCGTATGACACGGTTAGAGACTACACAGCGTGTACATATGGTACACGGCATGTGCTTAATATTTTTTCTTTTCTTTCCAAATAAAAGAGTAAATGGCATGTAATCATAATTACATGGCGTGTATTCGGGGTTTTTCCAGACAATAAGCCTTAGAAACTACTCCAGAGCCCAGAAATCACTGAAACCAACACCTAAGTGCCAAATTGTGGTCCGTGAGGGCCCATACTCCCTGTAAATCAAATCTTGGAATCTTATGAGTGTTAAAAAAAATTCAACCAATCGATAATCCGCCAAATTCAGGTTGATGAGGGCCCATACTCCTCAAAAACCAATGATTGGAGTTCATTCATAGAACCTCACATAATAATACCCTATCATATAACAAGTTTTTATCAAGACATCTATCACAACAACATGAATTTTCTAGAACGACATCTATCACAACAATATGAAATTTCTAATGCACCTACATGGCATGGAAACTATGCATGACATGTGATTCTAACATGTGCCTAAATGATACATGAGATGCAATACCCTCATCTCATCAGGTTGAAACTAAATAGAACTCAATATAAAAATATAAACAGAACACAATATGTGTGTCACCCAATGGTGAAAATCAAATCAACTGTAAAATTGAAAAATCAAATAAATTGAAACACGTGGTAAATTAGCTTTTCCCTATACACGAGTTAGCTACTCCCGGGAACAACTTATTACAAAGTACCTATTCCATCCTATCCCTGGCTATAGGATCCAAACAGTAAGTCAATGAAAAGAACACCTCTCATACCAATTTGTAACATCCCGGATCTGGGTGCCACTCAATGGGTGTCCCGAACCCGGTTGGTCACATGACCTCAAGAAAATTTCCACAAATTCTAGAGGCTTCCAACAAGCAGCAAGGGCCTAGGTCTAATAGTATGGAAAGTATGACCTACATTTTCAAAGTGTAGCACAACAAAAATAGATATCGACATACAAAAGCAGAAGCATTAAATACTACCATACTAAAATGGATAACAGTACAGAAGTAAAATATAACAACAGTCATATATATATGATGATGCATTATGAATCTAAGTCTAGGAAAGCAGCCAAATCAGGATAAACTAAAATCTAGAATAATCCAATACAAATTACAAGTAAAAAAAAGTAAAACAAAACAGTGCAGTAAGAACTCAACCGCATCATGAGCCTAAGCTCAATCCCCTACTCTCCCACTCCTCTGCAATAATCAAGTACCTGTATAGGAACTCTTTCCCTTATCAACACATGCAACAATATAATCTATTTGGGCCGAAGACATGACCCAAATAGGGTGTGACAAATAAATCCTAGTAGGAAACCACCAATGGCTTGTGCCCAAATGTCAGTGAATTTGTGAAACATCAGTGTGCAGTAATGGAAAAGCAGTAAACTAAGATGTACTCAAAAGCAGCTACTCCTACCATTTTAGTTTCCATTTAATTATTATTTAACAATTTAATATAATTTAATTATATGTTCTTGATACTTATAATCATCTGACAATCTCTTATACAGTGCTGCAAAAAAAACAACAACAAAATATCTAACAAGTAGATTGTAAAACAATACCAATCCCGTGATTTAGCTTGGCAGATATAACATGTGAATCACCAAAGTGAATATAAAATGCAACGAGAGTCCTCAGACATGCAAAACCATACCCTTAGGTAATCAGAATCTAGACCCTCAAGTGATTTCCCATATGCATAATTAATATTTCCCTCAGGCGTACGAGATAATGCCCTCATGCACAGAAGCAACTGACCACATGCATAAGAAAATTTACCCTGAGGCTAAATGAACACTTTCCCTCAGGCTAAAAAGACACTTCCCTTAGGCTAAGAAAGTAACCGGGCTGAGGACAACACATATAAAGCAATTATATACATTTTCTCTCTAGAAAACTCAAAGCATTCTAAATAACGACATACACTCAGGTCACCTGGCCAAATGGATAAATAAGGGTACGCACCCACGGGGTTGCCCTGGATCCAAGAAAATGATCCCAAACAACAGTTTATACATTTTAGTAAATTACCTATGAAATTATACGTATTTAATTAGTCATGGCCTTAACCATATGACACCCCAATCATGGGTGCAAAGCCCAATGGTACACAAAAAACAACATGATAGTTGGAATTAATCATCAGACCACCTACCTCGATCTCCTATGATCGATATACACGAACGATGCCTTTAGAAACATCTAAGAAGAACTTAGATCTAAGAAAAATGATAACCCATTCAAACCCAAATAGATTTCCCTTAGGAAAGAATTGTTAAAAATGACTTAAGGAGAAGGAAGGTCTTACCCGCACGGTTCAAACAAGATCGAAGACAGAAGAAACAGATTCCCGGCGTGTGATCAGGAGCTCTTCCAAGCTCCAGCCTCTCCTCCAAATGATCCAAACACGTCTACTACCTCCTATGCTGAATGAGAAGGCTAATTCCCTTTCTAAGAGAAAAAAAAACTGCACGATGTGTACTCTCAAGTACACGACGTGTACTTTTCATCATTTAACTATTCCTCTGGTGACTACTTTTCACCGCCACACTATTGATCTATCAAAATGAATACACGATGTGTATTCCTGAGTACACAATGTGTACATTCGCTCCGCTGGCAGGTATTTCCACCAAATTACAATTCACCTGTCAACTGATTGCATAGTGTGTATATACTAAGTACACGGTATGTAGTCAGTTTTTACACCCTTCATTGCCGACATGCCTACACGCCCTGTGTACTCATCCCACACGGCCAAAGTACGTGGCGTGTGGAAATGTAAATGACGTGTACCCCAAAATTTTGGGATTTATCCCCATTTTCCTTATTTTCTCAAAAACCTTGAAGGAAAATGGAAAAGAAGAAACCCGTACCTCACGAATAAAAACCAGGTTCTTACATTATGTTTAAACACATTCATATGAGGAATGCATTGGACATAGGAAGTGATGGTTGGATCCCACTATATCTCCTCGATGCATTGGTAGGTCTCATGAGACAAACTAGTGACCTGACATAAAGCCTTGATAAAATCTTATTTTTATTCTTGGAACAAGGCCTTGACTATGTGGTTATGAAAGTCTGGCATTATGCATTCCATCATTATGAAAGTGGCTATTGATATTGCATGTGATTATTCAACTAGTAGAATATCCACGTGAATAAGTAAATTACATGATTTTATTTTACCTTTTCTATATTATGCTGATGTTCATGTTTAAGATCTTTTGTTTTAGTCTCCTACATTTCGTTAAATGTTTATTCTTATTTATGAAAGTTTTCGCTATATTGTTATCCTTACTGAGCATCTGATCTCACCCCTTTCTAGGTTTTATTTTTCCCAGGATGCGAAGAAGTATATTATGATTGACCTGCAAGGATAGTCTATCGGATCTCAGGGTTGTCTATGGGAACAAAGTTATTGTAGTTTTCCATTTTACAATGTAATGTAAACCTTATGAATGTATCTAGTAATTATAAGGTTACTAAACTAATCGGTCTTTCATGACGTGATCTTTTGTGATCATGCCAATGATACGTAACAATTCACCGACTCTAGGATTTTGGGGTCAGGGCATTACGGGATATGGAATGAGAAATATCATTGTTATTGTCACACAACATTCTCAATATATGAATCATATTAAAAAAATGAATAAAGGATGATTTTTTTTATTTTGAGTCCTTAATGGGGAACCTTCCCCATAATTATAGTTGTTACACTAGTCCACATGTTTTTGAGTATGGGATCAATTTAATTGAAAATATATTTTCCATTCTCTAATGTTTGGATCTGGAAATGAAATTTTTCACATCATCCATTTGGAAGGAGAAGATGATCAATAATGTACTCTTATCAAGAATACAAGAAAATAATATGAAATTGAATATATTGAGTGGATGAGTTTAAGAGATTATTTTCAAATAAGGTCATTCCTCATATTCTTCATATAAAAATATATAATAAAATTTTTGTGCTAAAATAGACAGATGTTGAATCTATTTGTACCTATGACGAAATTTTTACAGGACATACAAGGTATGATTATGGTATTATAATCCAATATGAAGGTATGTTTTATCATTTATTTAGTGTATTAAATCCAATTATCCCATGGTCATTATCAATTTCATAGTTTTGATATGAAAAAAATAATTAATTAAAGGGAATCTCTAAAAATAATTTTGGAATGAAGATGAGATTTTCTTTATGCTAGAAGTGTGGAAGGAAACATTGAGTAAATTTTATTAAGGGTACAACTAAATGTTTTAATTTTTTAAAGGAATGACATAAAGAGGACGAATGATAAAGTGATGGGAATAAGTGACTTAATTACATGAGAAGAGAGAAATCTCCAAAGAATGAAACTCCCACACTATATTTTTTCAAATGAAACTAGTATGGAAATTATACTATCCTGTTATCAAAACATATGGTTAATGATGGCGAGGAACATAAATAACCACTTAATCCAATATAAAAATATAAATATTAGGCGATCACTATTTTTTATAAGGGGTATAATAATGACATTGTGAAAGATGCACTTACCATCCACTCTGGAGCTGCTAATGTCTTATTTGATCTTCGATCTAAATCATTTTTATTTTAAAGAATTTTTTTAAAGGAACCAAAATACCATATAAACCATAAGATTTTTAATTAGATATTAAAACCTTTAATGGAATTATGATCACATTTTAAGTCTATGATTCTTCTCTAGTCGATGTTTATGGGAATTTACTTCCTTCAAATTTGATTATTCTATCTGTGTGATCACAAATATGAACTTATGTTGGAAATTTCACCCTCTAGAGGAATATTCATTCCCATTAAAATGTATTTGTATCATATATGTTTTGAAAAAAACATAACATCAATGATATTTCTATTACAAAGCAGTTTGTTAATGTACTTATAGGAGATTTTCCTATTTTCCATGAAATTATGATGTCGAGTTATCAATATAAATCATATATGGTGATATATAATTGTTAAATACATCTTGTAAAATGGATTTTATTGAGTTGAATAAATTGAAGAATAAACTCTAGTATAATCTTAAAGAGGGATTAATTCATCCATGTTTTCCACCACGTGGTGAACCTGTTCTTTTTGTTATGAATAACAATGTATTGATGCAATTCTTCATTGAGTATTGAGAACTGAATAAGACCAAAATGCAGAACAAATATCCTCTACCACATATTGATGAATTATTTGATCAACTGTGTAGAGCTCAATAATGTTTTAATATTAACCTTTATTCTAGATATCGTTAATAGAGGTTGATGAAGGAGGATATAACCATTATTTCATTATATACAATGTATGGAAACTATGTGTAAATATTAATTTTGTTTGGTCTTATTAATTTCCTATCTAACATTATGGTTTTAACGAATTGAGTCTCTAGATACCACCTTGATCAGTTTCTGGTAATCTTTATAGATGATATTCTTATTTATCAAATGATACCGGAAAAGGGCTGTTATTGAATGTCCCTAGACTTAAACATTAAATAATTTTGAGTTAACTGAATAATTCGACATTGAGGATCTTTTTAGGTTTATATATTTAGAGATATAAATCATAACTTATAAATAACACTTGAATATTACAATTAGGCACTTGTTCTCACTATCCATTTTTTTCATAAAACAAAAAATTATAGTCATGTGAAAAACATTTAAAAACATTGTATAATCATAAAAAGTTTAGTATGGGATACATAAATAAGGAAAACTATTAGTTTTTCAAAACAACATGTTAACTATGAATATATTATCATAAAGTAATGCTTTTCATCTTAATAAAGTAGAAAAAACACTTCACTAAATATAAGCTCATTGATTACCCTTTTAATATCCAAAAGATAACCATCAATCCCAGATGAAACAATGTATAGTATACAAAGGTAACTTGGGACATAAAACTATAATAAATGGAGTAACCATACGATCAACTTCCACACATATCACTAAATGGATTTGACATACTAGAGACTTCCATAAACAATTCCTTGGAGGTTATAACATAACCACCTGTCTTCAGATTATCAAGGAACAACCCATAATTTGGTTTATCATGTAACCACACATCAATTATCCATGTACCATTATATAATAATCACAAAAAAATGATTGAAAATATCAACCTTTCAAACAGAAGATTTCAATTGTAATCACAAGATATAATTTCAAGATATTGAAATAGTAAATCCACTTTTAAAACCATTATCAATACCAAAATATGTAAAAATTGTATATTATATTTATTTTCCATTTAAAAACCACACTTCTTGTTACATATGCCAAATATCAAATAATGCTCACAGTATAGGAATGGTCATTGTCACCATGTACATTAAAAAAACATTACGTTCTTGTTTAGTAAAACCCTTCATATAAAAAGATTAAATTTGAATTAAAGAAAAGGTAAAATGAGTTTATAATACAGCCTATAATAGAAGGAGGTGTGTATTATCAAAATATGCCTCAATGAAAGGAGATTGAGACGAAGTCCCTTACCCTGTTTCCAACATGACTTGTTCATTCTTTAATTTCCTAAATAATAAACTTATGTAAATTTATAATTTCTTTAGAAACTTTTTCATGTTTCTTATTCCTTTTATATCAATTATTACCACATTATAAAAATTTTATAATTAGTTAATATTGGTCGTTTTGTCGAAATTGGGTACTTTAGTCGAAAACGATTTAGTTATAATTACAATTTTTCCATGTGGTCAAAAGTCCATTATCTCCAAAATATTATTCATATATTATATATATATATATTATATGTATTTATAATATTCGATAACATTTGATGATAAGAAATGAAATGCACTGTTCAGAGAGACGATAAATAGTACGTACACTTCAACGCTACTTTCATTTCTATTTCATATTTAATGGAATGAAAACATGATGATACATATGTATATTATAATTTCAGTATAATATCATATTTTATATCTCTTAAATAAGTTAATGAAAGTCATCATTTATACATTCCATGTATGGAACGAATGAGTCATATCACTTTGAGGGGGTGGTAGTCCACGCTTCCTTAAATAAAATTATTATGTTTACACATCACTAAAAGAATAAAATTATGCTATAAATAAAAATTACAGAAGAATAAAGACAATATAAAAATAATATATATCATATAAATACACTTCCATCATAATGGCCACCATGACATGTGGTAGGAGATTATTAAACAATCATCATTTCTTGAGGCAGTAGTTCGCCATCCACAGAAATAGTATATTCTAAATCCATTAGATGGGTGTGTGTGTAATTTTAGTTATAATAATTCTCATAAAAACATACAAGTATATTTAGGATACTAGTGTTGTTATGTAATCAATGAATAATAATATAATAGGGATTGAAGAAGTAGAGTGTTGTATATGAACTATAGAGAAGATGCTGCCTCTAAAAACAGGTAAATCCCTTGGATTTGAGCGAAAAAGAATTATTAAATTGCCTTATTCTTAAGGTAAGGATTATAGGAGGAGGAGATGGATTTTTAGAGAATATTTAAGCAGAATTTGGACAAGACAAGTGTCTTGAGAGGTGTGAGTAAGGGGTTAGTAGTGGTGGGATTTTATAAGATAGAGGACGGGCACTTTAGGAATGTCTTGAAAGATTATATTATTATAAACTGCATTTTGATTTCCAAAGGACCCCAAATAATTTATTTCCAAGATAAGGTGAGTATTGTTATAAATCCTCTAAACGAATAGGTTTTAGAAATCGTTTTGTTTTAAATTTAACATTATCATTTAGCTTTAACCCTTAGTTAACTAATTTAACTCTTACCACATCTTCATGTATATTCAACTATATGGTTAATATAATGACCATAAAATTCCATTCGAACGTCAAGTGGTTCATTAATAACATTTTCAATATTATTTATGTCATTTGGATGAATCATAAATTTTTATACTATTATGTCATTAAATAAAATAATATCAGTTTTAAATACTCATTTAGGTCAATTTTTATAATATTCTTGTCATTACTTTTAAAAAATTCAAAACAACTAGATTCTTTCTAAAAAACATATGAAATTAAAAGATAAAAAAAATAATCATCCATAAAATTGCTGGATGGCATAAAAAGTTTGAAAAGAAATTTACTTTAATAATTATAATCTCTTTTATTTAAATATTTTATTAATAAGGTAATCACTAAAACATCATTGTGTCCTAAATATATTTATGTATATTATATCTAATAATTATAAATAAAATACCATGATGTAAGAAATAATTTTATATTACTATTTAATATTTATAGTCTAAATGATAATTTATATAACCTCATATAATTTTATTTACTAAAAGATACATGTTTAGGTTATATTTTCCTTAACTTTAAATTAAAATTAATTAAATATCATTTTCACACACAAGTGCTTCTATAGGGTTCCAAAATAGACCCATGGATGACAATGACTGGAAATATCACATAAAACAGGGTTAGGACATGTTTTAGGTTAATTTAATTTTATTATAATATTATTTGTTACCCGTATTTACTGAATTTACCCATTTACCATGCTAAATAAAATATTTACTGAAATTACTATTCATAATGTCTAAAAATAAAAGTTACCTATTTACATATTTTCGACCTTTTGACTCCAAACATGGAATCCATTTTTAAAAATTCAAAACCCATAATTTTTAGAAATTAATTTAAAATCAATTCCCATTGTCAAAACAAAAAAGTGTGTTTTTAAAAAAGTAAAAACTACCAAAAGATTAACATGAGTTTATGTCCTATTTCAAAGTGAAATTATATACAATGACCAAAATCAGATTAAATAATAAAAATATAATACAATAAAACATTAAAACCAAATAAAATTACAATCTTAAAATATAAATAAATAATATTAAAAGGTAGTTTGGAATTAAGATGCATTATTTTCATAATTCATTAAAAATAACCTTTAGCATAAAAATAAAAAAATTCCATCCAAAGTAAATTTTAATGTTCTTCTTCTGAAGAAGAAGTTTATTTTGTCAAATAAAACATATAATGGTGTCAAAAACAAGATATAAAAATGATTCTCTGTCAAAATGTGTTAAAAATGAAAATTTTGAAAATTAATTATTTTAAATGATAAAAGATTTAATTCTTATATCATATTTAGAAAACATTTAAGATGAATTTAAAACATTATGTTGAATATATATTATATATTTTTCATTAAATAAAAATCCATAAAGGGTGTTATCAAGAAAAAATTATTCTCTTTGAGATAGGTTTTCATAAAAACACATCCATTATATTCCATTGGTTTTTATTTCCATTTAAAATAAATTTAGTAATCAATGAATCATAATTTAAACATTTGTAAACCATATTTCAAAATTCAGTTAATACTATTCATTACTACTATTCAAATGGGTAGGCATTAACTACCATTTGAAATAATAATAATATTATTGTATTACTTTTCAGTATAACTCAATGTTGTGTGCAATGTATGATTTTAGAGAAGCCTATTGTTGCGTGTCGAGTACACTATAAAAAAACCATTCCCTTTAAGATAAAATTAATATCTTATTCATAAGTATTAATATAAATCAAAAACTATTATTCTATAAATAGATGGGCCGTTATATCCTTCCCCCATTTTGGAAATTGCGTCCTCACATTTTTAAAATTTGGCTCCGAAACATTATTGAAAGTCCCACATCAGAAAAGGAGTCAGTAAAACTATCACATTAAAAGGAATAAAGATAAGTATAAAGGTCACCCGAGTTAACACATACTAGGATTCTATGAAAACATGGATATGGAAGAAAAAACTAACCATCAAACTCTGATGGAGAGTGATAGAAAACATGGTCACGAGAAAGTTAACCACCAGAAAACCACAAACTTGTGATATGTTAAACAGTCCTTGAGTCCATATTTGGAAAAGTAAACAGACAAAATTTTTTGTTTTCATTTTCCTTTTGTAATGTTAGAGAATTTATATATTATATTAACTAATAACATAAGTAAATATACTTACTTTTCAAGTAAAGTTTCATCCTTTAATAACTTTCTACAAAAAACTCATCTTCTCTCCAAATGATGAGTATTCAAGATGACTTGGTCACACCTGAAGTGCTAGAATCAGCTTCAAGAGAATAACATGATACAAAAAAGATGAACCATATATTTACCCTATATTCAGGCATTAACCAAAACCAAAATTCTTAGTAAAAGATCAGATAATCCCCAAAAGGATAATCTTTTATAAAAAAAATATTACTCTTAATTTCCAAAATTGAACAAACAATACCCAAATCTCAACAAATGCATTTCAATATACAACTATCCTTAAATTATTAAAAATAATCCAAACTGTGTTTATAACCTAAAATTCAGAAGGATTTTATTATATATTCTTCTAAAAAAATATTAACATTTGTCTCCAAATAACACTAGCTACTCCTAAAGTCTCTTACTAAAAAGTAATTAACCTAATCACATATTATCTTTTATAGGATAATCATTTACATAAATAACCCAAATCTCTATATTTCCATAATAAAAACATATCTTTCTCTAAAATAATATTCCTCAATTACTTATCAATTAATATCCCAATATATTCTATTTTCCTTAGGCATATAGTGTTCCCAAAAGGGAAAACATATATAAAATAACCATTATCACTTAATCACCAAATAATTTTCCTATACTAAAGATATCGAATAGATAAAACATAAGATCTAAAATCAAATTATTCTTGATCAATAAAATCATTTATCTAAGATGAATAAGTCATATTAATAAGGGACTTCACATAGACCAGTGGTAGGCGATGTGCCCTTGTCACCCTTTAGTTGTGGGTTTGATTCTCATGTCCTTGCCGAATGCGACAGGTTTTCACCCATCCTGTAGGTTGTACTTTTTTCTAAAACCATATCATTTTTATGAACTTTTCAAAAATAAGATAATTTCATAAAAAATAACCACAACTTATTTTATCCTCAAATGTTATCTAATAACTTTTATTTTTCATCCCAAAATGTAATAACCATTTATCAAATAAAAAACAATAGATAATATGACTCCCTAAGGTTATAAATTATGTGAACACTAGAAAAGATAATTTTGTCTTGAATAATATTTTCACATATCAAACATTAGGGTTACACATACTAGAAAAAGACTTCCAAGTTAACCCCATCACCAAAGAGCCTTAATAATTTTAAGCATTTCATCATCCTAAAATCTACCATAACTCTTGAATAACTTATATGTAGACTTCTTATTCATTAAATGTTATTCATGATCTATTAAGAATTATTTTCCAACTTATTCTATAATACGTCCTTCCTACAAATAAAATAATTAATCATATCCTAAGATTTAATAGTGTCAAAACATCTGCTATGAAATAATCCATACTTTCATTGGTCATTATCAGTTTCTTCATACTCATTTGGAATGTCATTATGTATTGATAATTATATATTTGTATGGTCCTGCTGATCCCATTCCTGAAACTTATTCACAGGAAATCTATTTGTATAATGACCATGTGCACCACATTTAAAACATTCAATTGAACCCTAGGAAAGAACTTCTTTTCCCCTTCCTATAGCCAACGGGACACTTCCTTTTTCCATGTATGGTTCACTCATTATGAACATCATTAGGACATCTATAAAATCTTCTCATCCCATTGAATCATTTTACTAGGTGTTTGTTTCCACATCCTTGACACATATGTTTTTGAATATACATACCTTTTTGATTATTACCTGAACATCCATATGGATTTGTTTCTAGCATATACGATATTGTATAAAAATCAACAATTTTAAGGTGGTCAGTCATGACTCCTGATAGTTTGTTGAGAATAACCACAATATTTCTCATCGTAGCTCCCATTTGATTCAGTTTCTTATTTTGAAAACTTTCACAGTTTTCTTCACATCGAGTATTACATTGGTGCCTGCTAGATCCATCCATTTACTAAAACAAAAAATGTTAGTGTGAGTATGTTAGTAAAATAATCATATAATATCTTATGAGGAGGGTGAATACTAAGATATAAATATTCATGTTATCTTCAAATCATTCAAGTTCTCTAAAATAACTATTACTTTTTCAAATATACAAACCATTATGGTTATGTCACTTATGCTTAAATGACACTATATCCTATAAAGTTATCTAAATTGTCCTCTGTTACCAACTATAAAGACCCAGTCTTAAACATCACATTATCTTTAGTTAAGTCAAGAATTCTACATTGAGGATATTTTCAGGTTTAGGGTTTTAGATAATTAGTTCATAACATATACATAAAAACTTCAATATTACAGGAAGACACTTCTACTCACTTTTTTTTTTCATAAAACAAAAACTCCTAAAAAGGAAACATGTCTTGTTCCATGTTTCAGACAACATGATATTTCCGTGATCCCATTGTTGACCATTTTCATCTTTATGTCCTATGAATACCATCTCAAAACATGATATTATCATAAAAAGATCAGTAAGGGATACATAAAGAAGGAAAACTGTTTGTATTTTAAAACAACATGTAAACCACGAATAATTTATCAAAAATAAATACTTTTCACCTTAGAGAAGTAGAAAAAATACTTCATTGAATATAAGATCATTTATTACCCTTTTTTGTAACCAAAAGTTTACCTTAAGTCCCATAGAAAACAACATATTACATATAAATGTAACTTGGGATATTAATATAATTAAATGGAATAACAATATGGTCGACTTCAACACATATCAACAAATGGAATAGCCATACATCCGGCTTCCATATCCAATGCATTTGAGGTTATAACTTAACCCCATATCCCTGGTTTATCACAAAACCAACCATCATTTTGTTTATCATGTAACCACCCATTAAATGTCCAAGTACCAATATATAATCATCACACATCAAAGATTGCAAATATCTACATTTCACACAGAAAATTTCATTTTCAATCACCAACAATATTTTCAAGATATAGAAATAGAAAATACACATTCAAAACCATTTTCTATAACAAAATATGTAAAAAGGGTATATAGTATTTATTTTCCATTTAAAAACATCTCATCTTGTTAAGGAATCCAAATATCAAATAATGCTCATAGTGGAAGAAAGGTCTTCATCACCACCTACATTAAAAGAACCTTCCTTTTACCATTTAGTAAAATGCTTCATAGAAGAAGATTCCCTTTGAATGAATGTAAATGTCAAAGGATTTTATTATACATCATTTAAAAGAATGAGGTGTGTATTATCAAAATATTCTTGAATGAAAAAAGATTGAGATGAAGTCCCTTACACCATGTTTGATATAAATCGTTCTTTCTTTATTTTCCTAAATAATAAACTTATATTAATTCCTACTTTCTTTGAAAACTTCTCATTGTTCTTTATTCCTTTAATATCAAATATTACCACATTATAAAAATTATATAATTAGTTAATATCTGTCTTTTTGTCGATATTGGGTAATTGAGTCGAAAATTATGTTGTTATAATTAAAAATTGTCCATCTGGTCAAAATTCCATTATTTGCAGAATATTATTCATATATAATATATATATATATATATATATCCAGTTTATATGTATTTATAATATTTGATATCATTCAGAGATAAGAAATTAAATTCACAGTTCATGGAAACACTATGCAGTACATATGCATGAATGCTACATTCATTTCTATTTCATATTTAATGGAATGAAAACATAATGATACATATGTATATTATAATATCATAATAATATCATATTATATATATGTTACATAATTTCATTAAATCCAACATTAATACATTCCAAGTATGGCATGAACGAGTCATATGACCCTGAGGGGGTGGTAGTCCGTGCTTCTCAAATGAAATTATCATGTTTACACATCATGAAAAGAATAAAAGTATGTTGTATATAAAAATTACATAATCATAAGGATAATATTAAAATAAAATATATAATATAAATGAAGTTACATAATAATGGCCACCATGATATGTGGTAGGAGATTATTAAACCATCATCGTTTTGTGAGGCAGTAGTTCGCCGTCCACAGAAATAGTTTGTTCTTAATATATTAGATGGGGGTGTTTGTAAATGTAGTTATACTATTTATAATAAAAAAGTAATATTATATTGAGGATACTTGGGTTGTTATGTAATCAATGAAAAAGAAGAGAATATGGAGTGAAGAAGTGGAGTATTGGAACATAACTTTAGATAATATGCTACCTCTTAAAATGAGGAACTCCCTTGGATTTGAGAAAAAAAGGATTTCTTGAATTGTCTTATACCAAAGGTAGGGATTCTAGGATGAGGATAGGGATGTTTATAGCTTATTTTAGTAACGTTTATATGATCCAAGGGGCTTTAGAGGTGTGAGTAAGGGGTTATAGTTCGTGGCCTTTCATAAGAGGGAGGAGGGGAACTTTCACAATGTCTTGAAAGTTTATTTTATTATAAACTGAATTTCGATTTTGAAAGGACTCAAACTAATTTATTTGAAAGATAAGATGAGTATTGTTCTAAATACTTTCAACTAATAGGTTTTAGACATGTATTGTTTTAAATATAACCATATCATTTTTCTTTAAACCTTAGTTAACTAATTTAACACTTACCACATCTTTTTTTATATTAATACTATATGGTTAATATAGTTACCATAAAATTCTAATAGACCCTCAAGAGGCTCATTAATGACATTTTCAACATTATTTAAGTCATTTGGAAGAATCATAGATTTTTATGACTATTATATCATTTAATAAAATATTATTTGTTTTAAAAACTCATTTATTTCAATTTAATACTTTTCATATCATGAATTTTTTGAAATCCATAACAACATGATTCCTTAAAGAAACATCATAAATTAAAATATATAATGTCATACACATCCAAAAATTTAAATTATGGCATAAAAAGTTTCATAATATATTTATTTTAGTATATATAATCACATTTATTTAAATCTTTCATTAATAAGATAATCACTACATCATCATTATGTCATAAATACAATTATTTATTTGATGTCAAAAAATTATAAATAAAATATAATGATTTAGGAAATATATTTGGATTTATAATTAATTTTTATAGTATAAAATATAACTTATATAACCCCATATAATTTTTTTACTAAATGTTAAATTTTTAGGTTATATTTTCATTAACTTTAACATAAATGTAATTAAATGTCATATTCGCACTAAATTGGCTCCATGGGGTCGTAAAATAGACCCAGGGACGAACATGCTCAGCCATATCTCATAAAATATGGTTAGGACACATGGTGGGGTAATATAATAATAATATTATTTTATTTTTACCCTTATTTACAGGATTTACCCTTTAACCACAGTAAATAAAATATTTTCAGAAGTTATAATTCATAATTTATAAAAATAAAAGTTACACATTTACAAAATCTGAACCTCATCATTCCAAATATGGAATCCATTTACCATATTCAAAACATAGTAGTTGCAGAAATTAATTTAAAAATAATTACTGTTGTGAAAACAAAAAAGTGTGTTTTTAAGAAGATAAAACAACTAAAAGATTGACATGCATTTATGTCCAATTTGAAAGTGAAATTACTTACAATGAAAAAATTGGATTAAATGATTAAAATATAATCCAATTAAACTTTTAAACCCATTAAAATTAATATATATCTATATAAATAAATTAGATTAAAAGGAATCTCTGAATTAAAATGCAGTAATATTAACTATTAATTAAACAATTAAATTTAGCAGAAAAATACCAAAATTTCATCCAAAGTAATTTTTTATATTCATATTCTAAATTAAAAATTTATTTTGTCAAATAAAACATATAAAGGTGTAAAAAACTATATTTTAAAAGGGTTATCCAACAAAGGTGTTAAAACTACAATTTTTAAAAAATACTTCTTTTATCTGAAAAAAAGAATTTATTCTTATATCACATCTAGAAAAAATATAAGATGAATTTAAAACATTACATTGAATATATATCATATATTTTTCATTAAATAAAAATCCATAAATAGTGATGTGGAAACACAATTATTCTCTTTTAAAAAGGATATCATAAAAACGCATCCATTATCTTCAATTGGTTTTTATTTCCATTTCTAAAAAATTTGGTAATAAAGGAATAATCATTTAAACATGTGTGAACCATATTTTAAAATTAAATCAATAATATTCATTCTCTCCATTCCAATTGTTAGGTGTTAACTACTATTTAAAATAATAATACTGATATTGAATTATTTTTCAGTATAACTCAATGTTGTGTGCAATGTAAGATTTCAAAGAAGACCAATTTTGTGTATCTAGAACACTATTAGAAAAAGAGTCCCCTTTAACATAAAATTAATATTTTATTCATAAGTATTAATTGTAATAAAATTGTATTATTCTATAATCACCTATGTCATTACAGTGATCACTTGAGATTTATACTAAATACCTCGAGGATAGAGAATTTGTTTGAAAAATTTACTAAGTGTAAAATTTTTCTATAAAAATTATACTTTTCGGGTAATATAATATTAATATAAGGTATATCCGTGGATGCATAAATGATAGAGTCTATTTAACGATGGCCTAGATTAACCAGGATGAATGAGATCTATAGATTTATTGGTTTGGAGGGATATTATATATTATTTATAGAGAATTTATCATAACTATAAAATACACTCAATAAGTAAAATTGAAAGGTAGCCAAGTTCCTTTGTATAAATAAATGTGAGGAAAACTTCATGGAACGAAAGAAAAGGTTAGTCAATGAATATTTACTTAAATTACCCTACGATGGAGAGGGGTTTGTAAAATATAGTGATTCATATGAAAATGTATTTGGATGAATTATCATGCATAGTTACACGGTAATAGCTTATTCCTCGAGAATATTTAATGATCTTGAGATACTTTACCCAATTTATAATTTGGAGTTAGCTGTAGTAATTATTTATATTAAATATATGGTGGAATTGTATTTATTGAAAAAGTTGTGATATATAAGCTGACCAGATGTTTTTAAAGTAGATATTCAAAAAAATATATTTAAACATGTTCTATATATGATGGTTAGAGTTGATTAAATATTATGACTACCCTATACAATACCACCCTAGGAATGTGAAAATGGTGGTTGAAGATTTTATTTTAAAGGGTTATTTTTTGATTATCTATGATAAGGATAATAAAATATTTAATATTTATTGATTTGAAAAGGATAGATCTAGAAATTATAAAGGTAGGGTATACATATTATATTTCATAAAATAGTTTTTACAATATATCTTTGTAATGATTAAAGAGACTTAGAAGTATTATGTAGAGCTGTAGAGGGAGGCTATAAAATGGTCATTTTGTGAGAAAAATTAAAACCCTAGAGTACATTGTTAGATATTTTCTCTGTTTTTAATAGGTTTTGGGATCAACAGGTTATTCTAGATTAGTTTTCTTTCCACAAAATATTTCACTCGAGAATTCAGATAGATCCTTATATAAACCTATATGGAAGGAAGAGTATAAGTCCAACATAATGGGACAAAGTTGGAAAAATAAATCTTTTAAAACATGGCATAGATGAATGAATGGAAAATAAAGATATATCCATTAAAAATGGAACTAAGGAATCTTTGAGTCGATAAATAAATTATACTAATAATAGTTGCCATGATTTAGAGTTTGGAGTCTTTGATAAATCATTCCTATAAATTTTTCCATGGAATAAGGCTATGAGATTATTATATAATAAAACATTTATCCCTAGCTACATTGAACATTTCGACATTCTTGATAAGATTGGGATGGTTTTTTATCACCTTGTGCTTCCACCGGTCCTGTCTCAAGTTTTTTATGTGTTCCATGTATCTCTTCTATTGATGTACATACTTGAAACATCACATGTATTAAACTCAACGATCACACCACATGTAAAAGATATTTTTTATGATGAATGACCAGAGGTGTCTATTCATCATTGATAGAACATACTAAAAAAATGATCACTTATCTGGTTAATGTTTTGTGGTGAAACAACCATTTTGCGGAATCTCCATGAGAACCCGAGGGAATGACAAGGTATAAATATCAAAATTTGTTTGTTTTGGAGTGATGAATTTAAGGTAAAAAGTCATTTAATGGGGGTTATACTGTAATACACCATGTTTTTGTATTTTTTATATATTAATTTTATTACTTTGATATATTGTGTTATAAGAAGAACCATGTTTTAATAAACCACAATATACAATTAATATTTTTTAAACCAGGACATTATAAGAAAATTGATAAAATTGGAGATAAGAATAGGAATATAAATGTCTTCAAAATTAATTATAATTGTTTTACATAATTAAGAAAATTTATTTAAATTTACATTGTTTTTATTAAAGTCTTAATATTCATTAAAAATTTAATTTTCTAAAAAAAAGTGTGTATTCATTTTTTGTGAAATAAAAAATAAATTTTATTTTTGAATATTCAAAAATTGTATTTTAAAAAATTTACCTCATTTTTTGAATCAAAATTTCAGAATTATAATAGGATTATTTTTTTGCAATTTTTTGGAATAGTTTAAATTCTTTTTAATTAATAGTAAAAAATACTGTTTTTTAACTTATATTACGTTTTAATTATATAGAGTGTATTATAATATTTTAAAATATTATGAATGCAAAATAAGTTCAATAATATTTTAGTTAATCTAATTTATGTCATTATAATCAATTAAACATTGATTTTTTTATTTTAAAATTTCTTTTACTTTTCACAAATTCCTATTTGGAAAACTGCTTTTTAATTGCATCTAGGTTTATAATTTTAAATTAAATTCACATAATTAAATGAATATAATTTGGAAAAACTAATTCAATATTTTGAATCAGAATAATTAATATCATATATTCTGTTTTTCTTGATTTTTGGTCAAAATGAATAGTAAAAACAGTAAAAGTTACTTATCGTGGTTATGGATAAATTACATTTATATTTGGGGGATATATAGATAAGGGTTAAAATTTGTTAAAAAACTTATAAAATTTACCAATTTTTGAATATATTTTTAACTTATCTTATATAAGGTTCTGAAATGATCAATTTTTATCCTTGTTTTATTTTTAAGACAAGAATACAACATTTTCTTTTCAAAACTTCAATGTGTGTCCCCTCCCCCCTTATAAAAGGGAAACCCCAATTGCCTCTTATTCAAACATATAAATAATTTTTTTTCATCCAATACCTAAAAATATATATTAATTACTTATATTACCACTATTTAGTGTCTTTATATTGATTATAAATCCACCCTAAGAAGGCCTTTAGTGCTAACCTAAGGAGGCAATCTAAAAATGAGGTATCATTCTTAGTCGACTGTTTTTGTTATATATTTTCATCCAAATATTTTTAATATTCTTAAAATATTGTGATAAAACAAAAATATTATTAAAAATATTAAAAAATATTATTATTTTAGTCTAATAACCTATATACATCTCTTCTTCTATCGAATGGGAAATAAAAATATCAACTGTGTGTACAATGGACTACTGAATCACAAACCGATGTAATTTGTTTTCCATAAATGCCTCTAAAATATGTATATAATGATGAATTTTAAAATTTTATATTATATTTATATAATAATTATAATTTTATAATAATTACATCACATCAAAATTCTTACCTTCTTCCCAACTGAAAAATGATAATGTCGCTCATTCATACTTGTGGACTACCACATCCACGAAGCAATATAATACATTATTAATATTAGTTTTTGATAGATTGTAAAAAAGAAAATATTTAACTAATATATATTAATATTATAAAATTAAAAACGATTCTTTAGAGGTGATATATTATTTATCTTAATTTCATTTAATTTATAGAGAAAATGGGAATAAAATTATACGTACGTACCACCTACTGTCTCCATGAATAGTGTAATTAATTTTCTATCTGAAGTCTTAATGAATTAATCCAAAAAATATATAGAATTAATATATTTGTTATATAAATCATGTTTAATATTATTTATATGATTTCACCATGATCATAGTAAAATGATCAAAACTACCAAAGCAAAATATATATGTAAAATGACACAATTATTACCCAAAAAACGATTTTATCATTGAATTATTAATAAAATGTGATATTTGTTATAAGTAAATAGTATATGGTATGATATATATGAGTATTCGCATAGAATATATATAATTTATTTATATTTATTATACATTAAGTACAGACATGTATGAATAAAAAAGAAACCTGATGTAAGGGATTATTATAAATAATTTTTTTCTTTGGTACATATGTAATTTTATATACCTATATTATTTTATGAGATGAATAGAAATCACTTTTCACATGATATATAATGAATTTATTTAGTTTCATGATATTAAATATTTCATTTGATGTTATTTTTTTCGTGGGTCTCATGATTTAAAAGATACGAAAGTGGTAAAGGTTTTATGTTACAATCCCATTATTTATCAGGATTTTTATAATTAAGTTTCTGATGATGAAATCTTTTAATATAGATCTAAATAAATTGCTGAATTATATTATCCTCTGGATATTTTTAGATAATATAGGTTTCCCATTCATCTTCTATTCTTTAAGAACTAAATACAAAAAAATAATGTTTTTAACGAAAAATAAATTTATTTCTCACCTCACTCGAAATTAATTTATCTTTAATGAACATGTTTTCAAAAATTATTTTAAAGAGTTTTATACTATTATTCAATTATATTATAAAATAAATTTCTACAGGTGTTTTAATTTTTCAATTTTTTTTACAGGAATCCCATTTCTATTTTTCAAATGAGTTAATTTTGACTTTTTAAAGAAAATGTGAAAGGGGTATTTGTTTTAATGTGTACTAAATGAATAGTATTTTACACCATCATGAATACTCAATTATTTAAAGAATAATTTATAGTTTTTAGTATTATTTTCCATAAAAATATTATTATTATTATTTGGAAATTTTTAAATTTCAAAGAAATGATTTCAAAATTAAAAGGATACTTTTCTGAAGAATATTTTACATTTGGTGTTACTAATGATTTTTTATAGATTTGACCTGATAGTAACACACTTATTCATTATATATATGGTTTATGATAATAATTACAAGATTATTATATATCTTTTTTCATTCCCATTGGTTATACTATTATGAAATAATTATAAAAACATTTCATTTTCATGTATTATGATATGATGAATTTTTATGATCTTTTGGAAAAAAATGTATGGATTATGTGATGGGCATGACCTATATCTCCCTCCAATGCATTGGATAATTATATACGTTTTATGAGATTTAAGGGTACATGGGAGGTTATCCTAATACTAAAATAAGATGGTACATTTGAGGTTATCCCAATAGAAAAACTAGTGGGTATACGTGAGGTTATCCCAATCCTGAAACAAGAATATATATGGGAGGTTATCACATGAAAAAAAACAAGAGGGTAAATGGGAGGTTATACATAACCTAAAACAGGTGGGTACATAGAATTTTATTCCATTCCTGAAAAGAAATGGTACATGCGAGGTTATCCTAATCCAAAAAGAAAGCACATGTGAGATTATCCCAATCTTAAAGTAGGTACACAGGTGGTTGGCCCAAGCCTCACATGTTATTAATGTCTTGGTGGGTATCCTTCTTGTAATATTTTAAATGCTTATGTGTACTAAAAAATCTATATATTATTAAAATTTTATGTTCTCTTGAATCATGATATCTGATTCTTTTATGATTTAGGAATTATGAACGACTAAGATGTATTCTATGAATCAAGTTTAAAATATGTGGTATATATGTTATGGTTTTTAAATTTTATTCTTTTGTTATCATACACGTATACTCATGTTATATTTGTATCTTTTTTACCCTTACATATCCCATGATCCCACTCTTTCTAATGTTTCATATCTAATGGTTCTAAATAATTGTATTATGTATGGAATATCTAGAAAGAGTGAAATTTATAAAGGATATAGTGGGGAATGATGTAGTTCTCTTAAGAACAATTTTTTATCTATATATTTTTCCAAATAAACTAAAACCTTTCTATAATCAGGCATGTTTTTTTATAAATAAATTAATTTTCTTCTTTTATAATACAATATCTATGTATGTAAATCCAAAGTCCCTATATTATCGTACAGAATCTTTACAGGTATTTACTAGAAAAAACCATCTCAAGGATTTTTTTGACACAAAAAAACCAGTAATAATCATCCATACATGTGTGTAAGACACATGAAATCAATAATTAGTAGTATCTCACCTAACCCATGTAAAAAATTTGTTTTTTAACATTTCCATGAGGTGTAACATATAATTATTTCACGAGGTAGGTCAGTTGATACCCAAAATTTGACCACCTTAAATTTGTATTTAATATAGGAATTTATAGGTGATTCATAAAACATAAACTCATTGGAGATAATATTTTATATTTATAGAGAAAATTATAATGAAAACATAAAATAATATTTTGAAAACACTTCAAAATATTTTCATAAAAATAAGAAGATATATGTCACTTTGAAAAGATCACCATTGAGAAATTGAAAGAAGGCATTTTTCGAATCATTTTTTAGAAAACAATATCAACAACAATGTTTTAAAAAATTAATAAAGTTTTAAAATTTCTCATGTGAAAAAAATGTTATAAAATCTCCTTTTAGAAAATAATCTTTAATAATAAAGCCTTAAAAATCAAAAACAGTTTCCATAAGAAATATAGCGTGGAAGATAAAAATATAAACATGAAAGGGAAACCCTTTTTAATATATTGAAAACTTATTTACTGAATCACAAATCATAAAGAACGTGATAAATCATTAATTTCAATAAAAGTGAATAGAAAATTAATAACACAAAAAATAAAACATATTTGGTTTTTAAAATAATAAATGAGAACATTGGAAGAAAGAGTGAATATGGGAATGGAGGAAAAAGTTATCATTAATAGAGAATGAGAATCAATATTAACATTGTAAAATTATTTTAGGAAGTAAATACATAAATTTAATTTTCTATAAAATATGGAGTACTCTCCTTACTATATCATTACATAAAATCATCTTGTAAATCCATAGTAAAAAAGGAATCACTATGACATTAGAAAAGAAGTTGATTAAAGAAAAAACACTTAAAACATTGTTATCTTTCAAATTAAAAACCCATGAATGGTAAACATGATATTAACTTTCAAATACCTAATATTTAAATGGAAATTATAAAAAATGAAATCCATGGACAATAAATACAATTGAAAAACGAAATAAGTTGTGAATAAACATCATATCTCTGCAAATAAAAATTGAAATGAAAAACCCCTTGCAATTAATCCTGTTTAGTTGAAAACAAACTATATAAAAATTATTAATATATTTATAACCTATTTTATAACCTCATTCATATCTATAAACATTTATATAATTCCTTTATAATAATATGTTAAAATTATACTACTAAGTTATAATTTATTTTCATTATCAAATGTTACCAATTTCTATTATTTATTTTGTATCAGTTTCACAATAGCGATGCTCATTATCTTTTAAAGATTAAAAGTGTATCATTCATATATTATTATATAAAATATAATTTATGTTTTTAATGGTTTATAATGTTTTAATTTTATTTTATATGTATTTCGGATATGATTCATGTGAATAATGTTGGTGAAAATCTTGTTTTAGTAATTTTTTATGAATTGATGTTCACATGTAAATAATGCATTAAGTATTAATATAACTATAAAATAAACACTAAACAAACAATATTTACTCATTAATATGTAATTAAATTATTATTAATGTTTTATAGTAATGCATGTTATTAATTTTAGCATTGTTCATGTAGGTGGTTAAACTGTCCCAAACTAGAAAAGGATTTAATCTATGGGTGATTATTTTTATGAAAGTGATTATTTTTGTATAATATTATTATTATAGAATAATAGTGATAGTATTTATTTTTTATTAATGTATTAATCATATTTTAATATATTTATATAATTAACAACACACTTTGTGAAAAATAAAAAATAAAATACTTTACTTCATGGAGGTTGTAGTTTGAAGGTACTCAAGGTGGACATATAGATTTTCCATATTGAAAGGTTAGAAATGGATTATATTTTCATAATAATAATAATAATTTTAAAAAATAATATTATTTGATTATATTTATTATTTAAAAAATCTATTTATGGTGGTTAACAAGAACAAGACATCTCACTTTATTGAGGCGGTAGTCTATAAGTATAGAAAAAACATTTTCAATTTTATAAGGGGAAACAGAAAAGTGGGTTATTTTGTTTCCATACAAAAAATTATTAAATAGATAATACCAATTGCATTTTTTTAATTTTTAATATAGTTTTAATGAATAATGAAAGATAAGGAAAAAAATTAAGAGTGATTGGCACTTACGTTAAGAATTTGAAGTATCTATTAATGTACTCTATAGTAAGAGAGGGCTTAGGGATTTTACTTGAAAAAAGGGTATGAAAAATATGGTATAATGATCTTGGATAAATTAAAAATGTAATATTTTAAAGAGGAAATCTAAATTTTAGTGTTCTTGAAGTGGTGGTGGAAATCCTCTTTATAAGTGAAAGACTGTAATTTTTTGTAATAATATAAAAGGTTAACTCACTATTCAAGGATGAAATGGATCCAATAAAATAAAATAAGGGATTGGAAGAAGTTTTTGAACTAATTTAAGATATATAATTCTCTAAACCATTTGTATTAAAGTTAACATTTGAGTGTTTTTAGTCTTTTCTCTATGATTTTAACTTTTACCCAATTTAACTTTTACCATGATAACACATTCTTAACATTGGTAATTGGTTTTAATGGTCAGGATTTATATTAGACATGTTACCTAATACGAAAATTCTGATTTATAATTTAAATATAATTTTTTTAAAAAAAAATCATTAATGTTTAGAAAAGTAAAATTCAAAATTAACAAACACAATGCCTAAAAACCATTTTTTAGAAAAAAAATATTTTATTAAAGAAAATATGTGTTGGATAAAATTAATATTGTTTTTTTTATTTTAATGAAAAAATGAGTCATTATAAAATGTTAAATGTTACTAGGATTTAAAATAAATCCCAAAATTTGTTTTTACACAATGAATATTTATTTTAAAGAAAAGTGAATAGATATATTCCTATTAGAAAATATTATCTATGTTCTTATAATATCAAACATATGGGTTTGAATATAAACATATTATTTTAAATTATATATTGTTACTAATAAAATTATTATATTATCAATTAAAAGGATTTATAAACTATTAGGTCTTACATATATGATAATAATGTCATAATAGTTTTTATTTTGTAAAAACTTCATTATTCAATTTTTACTTAAACATAAAATAACAATAAAAAAATAAATACTAATCTAATTTTTAAATGCTTAATTTAATAATTTATTTCATTCTATAACATTGAAATTCAATTTTTTATAAATTCAGTTTTTTTTAAAAAATTTAAAAACAAAAAAATGATTTTATTGAAAAATAACATTATTAAGTGTTATTAATATTATTTGTTACTACATTCTAATTTAAATAATATTAATATATTGTCTCATAAATAAGAAAAATTAATAAAATTTAATTTATTAGGATAAATATAAAATACATTAAAAAATAGTTTTTTGAGAAAAAAACATTTATATAAATTATTTACCACTGAAATTTAAGAAATTTTAGTTGAGTAAAAACTTTTTATTTATAATATATTTTTTACATATATATATTTAAATATTATTAATCTAATATTTCAAATATTATTTTAGTCTTGTGTTGCTTGTGGAACAAGATATTGAGAGAAATATTAATTTATTAAAATGTATTCCTAATTCTTTGTGAGTTATGTTATCCCTAGTTAAATAAATTTCATCCTCACTATTTTAATTATCACATAATGATAGAAATATCTAATGGAATCTATAACATAGAAATGAATCAATATATAATTATTCTTGGGATATCATCCTTCAAACATAAAATACACATATTTTTCCTCAGAATAGGCTTATACCAAAATTTTGAATTTTATTTTCTACAACTATTTGAGATAAAGGTTTATTTTTATTTGGTTTTAATACCCACATTATGTATTTTATTTCAAAAATAATATTCATAATCATCCTTTAATTGATAGACTACCAAATTTTGATGTGAAATTTGATATCCGTATTCCGTTTCATTTTACCTCTAAGTGTAGAGAACTATTCAATTTCCACAATCAAATTAAATTCATCTATAAGAAAGGTAATAAGATTTGTAAAAGGCTCAATAAGATAATTATAAAATCGGATAAAACTAATCGTGCATATAGTAGTTGTTTTCAATAATCAAATTACCAGGGAAGCGATTTTATGCTCTTAAAAACATCCTAGATATAATAGAGTGCATAGTATCGAAATTAAACAAAGATTCCATATATCCTGAGTGGGGGATAAGTGTACCTTAATTATAAATACATAACATATTATAATTACCTATATAAATTTTACCTTATTATCATGGTTTTAGAGGTTTCCAATACATATTATCCTTGAAATACTTTGTATTCGTGCTTCAATTTTTATAAATCCCAAATTACCTTCATTTGAAGCATTTATGTATGGGTAGAAAATTAGTTTGAACCTCTATAAGTATCATTTTTATAAGAAAACCAATTTATTTCCCTTCAAAAATCTTTATCATAATGACCAATTCTTCTACACGTTAAACATTACCTTATTCCATTGTGACATTCCCAATGATTCTTTTAACCATATTTTGACACATAAATGGATAAATATTTTTTATTTCATCATCATTATTAGGTAAAAATAAATGTAACTCCATACATATCTTTTTTAGTGTATTTAGAAGTTCGGAAAGTATTATTTTATTAACCATAACTTGAGATAGTTGTTTAAACATAACCATATGATTTTCGACAAGAGATTCTATCCCATTTGATGGAATATTATAATAATCACCACTTTTTTCATCAAGATGATTGTTAAATAAGTTTATCTAATCTCCAAAAATTATTAAAACCAAAATGGGTTATTAAGATCAGTGAAAAGCTTCATTTTTAAGATTATTATAATAAATAATTTATAGGAAAACTCATCCTAGACATGTATTACTCTTTGAAACCCTTATAATATCTTTCTTTTTGAACCATATATCACATTTCTAAATATTGGTTTCAATATAGTCTCTATATGTCCTTGTACCTACTATGTTATCAATATGAAATAGTTAGGTATTGAAATCATTCATAACAGTTCATAAAGACATTGTGAATTGACCAAAGAATACCATTGAAGAGTGTTTATCTAGTTAAATAATCTTATTATCACTCGTCATGCACTGACTGAGGAATAAGTTAATGTAAGGAGACGACCATAAAACAATAATTAATAGTGACTATTAGTCAAGAAAATACATTCATACACATTGTTTATATTTTATGGTTTATATTTTAAGCTAATTAGGACAGAAAACAAACATAACATCTCATAATCATATATGTGGAAATTATTAAAACAAAACCTATTTTTTCCAAATACAAAAAATTTCATATAAATAATAATTTCTTTAACAAAACTTCATGAAATTTATGAAATATTATTTATTTCTTTTACAAATCCATATATCCATTAAAAAATATTTAAAAACATAGGATGAGAACAAAAAGCTCAGTAAGTAGTGTAAAGAAAGAAATCGTTACTCATGTGATAACATAAAAATCAATAAATGCCATATCATAAAAACACATTGACATGAATGGATAAATCATGTAGTTTACTCAAGAAATATTTACCATATCACTCTTATAATCACCCATAAACCTATAATAACCATTTGGTCAAATTCCATCTCCAGCGTATCCAATGCATTGGAGAGAAATAGTGGGTCTCACTCGTCGTATCTTGAGCTATAATGGGCTCAACTAAACCTATATTGAGATTTAATGGGGCTCAACCCATAATATCATGAGCTATAATAAAAATAACCCAATATAAACAATGTACAAGGAACATATCATTGTAATAATGTATCATGAAATCAGATGAAACCACTCATTTAATACGTCTATAAAAAATAACCTTTTTGAATTTCATTAAAGAGACTTTTAAAAGTTTTTAAAAAGGAAAGTCCCTTACAAATATAATTGGAGTGAGAATTAAAATATTGGAATGGATATGTGTATATACTATAAATACACATAATAGAACATGATATAAAAAAAAATTCATCACACAAATAATATCAATACCACATAATGAATAACGGAGAAGGTTAACCCAAATAATGGAAATTCGGATAATAATTACCTTATAACCTTTCAACATGGTAATGGATATACATGGGAGGGATTAATGAGATACAAATGTATCAGCTCATAATTAATGTATCATAAGGGTAGTATGGGGGAGGGACAGAAACATACACCATCATTAGGAATTAAAAATTAAAGAACATGACATATGGGTGATTCTTGAATAAAATTAATAAAGATAAGATCCCTTAACATGAGTTCAAATTCCATTAAACATGTTTAAAGATCCAGAATGAAGGTTAAAATAGTTTTATTAATAATTTACTGAAACATATTCATGTTTATAACATCGTTCATGATCATTTTATAACATTATTCCACCCATTCGTTAATAATATTTTCTTAATTCCACTATTTTCTGGTGCGTTCTTCAAATGGTGTCCATGATCGGTTCATGATGGATATTTGTGTCGATTGGAAGTGAAACTATAGAATTAGAATGCAATTTTATTTAAATATTTAATAAACCATAAATTATACCATTTTTCTTTTTTAATTCTGACATGAGGATGATTCATAAGATTAAATATTATTGATATTTGTTTTGGTCATTTTGGGGATTCTTCAATCATAATGAATTAATTTTGTTTTATAAATTAACATCATGTGTAAAAAATGATTACAGAAACATATATAAGATAAAATAAATAAATTATAATCTGGATCAACTATAAAATTGGTTTAATGACTAGTCTTTAAGGATGTAAAATAAATTGAAATAAAATTTTCCACGATGTTGGTAACTTGACATATCATGGATGATGTTTCAATTTCTAGAATAAGTGCGAGGGGAGAAGAATTATAATGGTGAATATTCCATAAATGTAAAACCCTGAGATTTTATGAGATATATTATTATTTTTCATATCTTCTGTTGTACGCTACACCAAGATTACCTGGTGTTATACGCAACACCGTATTAGCTTTGAGTATACACAAAACTATTCTTGGATCATGTTACACACAATTTCAAGTTCATTTGATAGTATTTATTCTACGCAACATTGAGTGTATATATATATATATTAAATGTATAAATGAAATATGGTTGGATTCAATTATAGGAAACAACAAAGGAGTCATTCACAACACGCAACCCTGACTTGGGTTGCATTACACGCAATCACGACCTTCCTCGATAGCGTGTGTTGTACGCAATTCCGGGTTTCACTAAACAACGATATATGGTTATAATATTATTATGAACAAGACCTTACGAATAGTATCAAATAAATTTTTAATTTTATAACATTAATATTCATCTTACACATTTTCTATAACATGGTATGAGAACAAAATAAATTTTTCGGGTAAAATAAGTATTTTTCAAAAAATGCAGTTTTGCCTCCTTTTGATGGCGTACCAACTTTAAATGTAGTTTTTGAAATGTTTATAAATTCAATTTGACAACATAAAATTCTTATTTGGAACTAGGATATACAAATTTACTTTGGAAAAATGTTTCATATTATTATGATAACTTTCATATTTTAATGAATAGTAAAAACATGCTATATTTTAATTAAAAACTACTTTTTTCATCGCAATACTTTATATGGTTAGAATATCGTTTTAATTGGTTTTAAAGTGTAATTATCATATATTTTTACCATCTAATCCAATGATGGTCATTGAAATTAATTTCACTTTGAAATTTGACATAAACAAGTGTCGATCTTTTGATAGTTATTGTTTCTTAAAAACTCGCTATTTGTTTTGATAACGGGAAGTAATTTTTAAAATTAATTAATTCCACTTCTATGTTTTGAATTTGAAAAAATAGACATCATTTTTGAATTTAGAAAATCAAATATAGCTTATGCTGAATTTTTGGTATTTTTCTAAAAAACTTCAATTTTTGATGAATAGTGAAACCACATTGTGGTATTTAAAAAAATGGACTCTTTCATTTAAATAATATTTTACTACTTCTGTGGATTGAATTTCAAAAAAATGAAATACATGGTTTTTATGAATAAGTAAAATGTGGTTCAATAAGATGAAAATAATTTTTGGTGAATAGTAACTTTTGACTTTTATTTACCACAGTTAAAGGTAAATAGGGTAATTCAAGGTTAAAAGGATATTATAATAATTCAAAATTAACTTAAAATTTGTCCTAACATTATTGGATGGGTAGTGGACGACCATGGGAATCCTTGGGTCGATTTGGGGACCCCATTGAGCGACTTGGTAGTGATAATGACAATTTGGATTAATTAATTTAATGTAAAGACAAGATTGACATTAACAAAAATATTTTAGTAATTAATTTTTATAAGGGGTTATATAAACTATCTATTCGACCTTAAATATTCATTTGAAAGATAATAGTATTTCCTACATGGTGGTAATTTTATTAATAATTTTTAGACTTCAAATAAATTAAATTATTTATGACACAATAATGATACAATATTTACCTCATTAATAAATGATTTAAATAAATAAGATTATAATGATTAAAATATTATCCAAAACAAGTCCAATTACGATTGGATGATTTTATTTCAACCATGAGTCATCTTATATTCACCTTTAATTATTTTTTGGATCATTTGAAATAGAATATATGTTTATAATAAAATAATATTTTCAAACTTTCCAAAGGTGCCCCTCTCCTCCCTTATAAAAAGGCACCTCCTCCCTCTCCTATTTACAAAACATTGAGCCTTCAAGCTCGTCCAAACGCTGATCATTTCCCTTCTCAAAATCCCTAGAAACATATTAGAGGTTCTGGTATTCTCAAAAGACCAACTCTAGTCCCGTAAGTGGAAATTTAAGGGAGGCGCGTCAAAGAAGAGGTAATATCCTTTACAGATCCTTTCCAATTTATTTCTTCTTATACTTATTATTATTTATATCTATTATTATAAAGTAATAATATCAGTATCACTAATATACTGTTATGTTATTATAAATATTAAACAACCCTATTTCATTTTTTATCCATCCTACAAAAAACAAAATCACCGCGCGTGGGTACGTACGGAATACCGTCTCCACGATGTAGTGTAATCTGTTTTTCAACACCACCTTACATGGATGGGTATAATGGTGTAAAGAATAACTATATATGGTTATTATCACATGATACTAATTATGAGATATTCTACCATCCACTCCAAGACCATTCAATAATTATGTGAACGATATCGTCGCTCGTGCGTACGTACGACTTACCGTCTCCACGATGCGATGTGATTCGTTCTTCGTGATCTTCATTAAACCATGATTATATAAATGAATTGAATGAATAAATTTGACATATATTACACTAATAACATTATTTAAATAAGGTATCTATAACCCAAAAAGAGGAATAAGAATTTATTCGACAAAACATGCATAAGAACATAAAGCAATGAACACCCGAATAACAAGTACCAATGAAATATTACTAATAAGAAGATAGGAATATGACCATATATGATATCATAACAATGAATATGATTCTTTAATAAGTCAATGACATTATTTAAATCATTATACAGGAGGTTCAGATATGTACGAAGCAAATCAGACCTATGGTAAGGGATAATTTTGCAATCTCATTTTTATCTGAGATTTCTTATACGTAAGTATTTATTGGGGTTATATTTATCATCCATGTACCTGTTTTCTAAAAATGGGTTCATATATGTTTAAAGTCCTTTTTACCCATTTTTTGACTTTTACTACATGGTATGTAAGGAATCTTTCTTTTATTTACCATACGAGGCACTTTTTGACTTTTACGGCAAAAGTACGAGAATGTTTTTTAACTTATACTGCATGAACAGATTTTTACAGTTTCATAACAACTTATTTACATAAATCTTCCTCTACATGATTTCATGATTATTTTCAACAAAATCCTTTTCTTTTAAAATTGATTGGAATTTTGTGAAAAAAATGATTTTGAAGAAGAAAGAATATTTTACTCCAGAATGTATTTCAAGTGTTTTATCAAAACAATTTTCCATATTAGATGACATCATTCCATATGTGTATGTTTCAAGTATAATGTCTATAAGATTTACAGGGTTTCACTTTTCTTATGATGAAATAATATCCATTTGTTTTATATTGATTATGTTACGATGGGCCATTTTATTCTTTGGGTTATGATGAATGATTTATGATTATGTTGTGGAAAAAGTAAGAATGATTTCGTTATGAGATGGGTGATACATATATCTCCCTCCAATGCATTGGGTAAAGATTTATATCTCATGATATAGACATTGCTGGAATGGTAAGTTAAACTGGTTCAGTGATACAGGACTGGAAGGAGGAGGGAACTCGATTCAGAAAGGGACTTTGTCCACTAAGATAATCTTGGCAGCAATGCCTTGGATACTATGGAAATCATATCATGTGATTAATGGTTTCCCACAATTACATATTTTATTCCCACTCTATTTGTTCATGATTGATGTTCCTTTATGAGATATGCCTTATGTACTTCCAAGATTTATGTATTTGCTCAAGATTTTGATGTTTAGATTTTATGTTCATGTTTTTGCATTCAACTTTTTATGGATTGTATTATTTTTTCTATGTTAACCCTTACTGAGCATTTGAGCTCACCCTTTTTATGTTTTCTTTTCCCCGGAATATAAAAAAGGTTTTAGGTAAGAAATCAAAAGGGGATGATCTTTATGGGAGATGTTGAAGATCTTTCACCAGGATTAGAGGATTATTTTTCCGAGTTTCTAAAGACACTAAACTATTACAATCCTTGTGTGTTTGTTTTTATTATGTATTAAGTATTCTGAAAAAGTAATATAATGTCTATATATAGAAGGCTTTGGGTCCCTACAGTAGGTGTCAGAGGAAAGGTTTAGTTAAGATTTGGAAAATAGGATGGGAAAACTTTAGTGAGATCCCTAGAGATATTTCTAAGGTATGTATAGGGATGTCCCTAAGGTTAAGTATAAGTATAGGCTATTGTCCTAGAATTATGGTAATGATCATATAATTAGACCTATAGCCTTAGATATTTAAGGTACTCCCCCTTTATTATGTTGTTTTCCTAGAATGATTTTTTCCTCTCACACTGTTATTTTTGGGTTTTAGATGATGGCAGGAACCCGAAGGAACCATGTTGATCAATGTAATGGACAATGTGATGATTTTCCTCCCGAACAACCAAATGTGTTGGGAGATAGACTGAAAAATCTTATTTGTATACTTACATAAGCTATGAATCATTCTGGACTTCCAAATGAGCAGATAAAGGATCAATATTCTATTGAGTCCTTCATGAGGCAACGTCAACCTTCATTCAGTGGGTCTTCTGATCCACTTGTTGCTAAACAATGGATCAGTACCATTGAAAAGATATTTTCCATACTTCGTTGTACAGAGCATGAAAAAGTCATTTTGGCTGTTTACCATTTAGAAGGTGAAGTAGACCAGTGGTGGACTCTAATTAAGAATACAAGACCCCAAGATGAAATTGAATCCATGGAATAGAACGAGTTCAGGAACTTGTTTTTCAATAAGTACGTCCCTCGTATTCTTAGAAAAATGATGGAGAAGGAGTTCCTTGAGCTTAAGAAAAAGGATGATGAATCTATTGGTATATATGAAGAAAATTTTATAAGGCTTGCAAGGTATGCATCTGGATTTATCATCCAACCTAAAAGTAAAGTTGATCGATTCTTCAGTGGCTTAAAACCTAGTCTTTCAACGACATTAGCGATAAGATACATCAGTAGCTATGAATAAATTGTGTGTTGTGCTATCAAGGTAGAATTGGAAGTTGGTGTTACATATCCATCTCATGTTTTTGAGAAGAAACGAAAGATGAAGGTCATGAAAAAATCTCAAAAAAATGGTGAAAATAATGTGAATATTTCTTTATGCTCAAAGTGTGGAAAGAAGCATGGTGGAGATTCTATAAAAGGTACTAGAAAATGTTTCAAGTTTGGAAATGAAGGTCATCGAGTAGCTGAGTGCCGAAGTAATGGAAAAAAGGTAGCTAATGGCGTGAATGGAGAAAAGACTACAGAAAACACACCACCAACACTTCAATGCTTCATGTTTAATGAAATGGGGAATTATGATAACCAATGACCTAATACAAGGGTTAATGTTGATCGACATCAACAACCACTTAATGCAAAGGAAAAAAGCAAAGTCACATGAGACCACTATTGGCAATGTAGAGTACGAAAATGATGTAGTGGAATCATTATGTGTTTATGTAATGGGATTCCAAAGTAATGTTGTGGAATCTCAAAGTATTTTCGAATATTAGAATATCTATGTATTGGTTTATTGTGGTTTTCAATGATTATATGGTATGGGTAACCATGAAAAGTGATTAAAATAATTTTGGAAAGTAGATGATATGCGCATAATGAAGGGATAAGGAGAAAATAATATGTTTGATAGTGTTAATGAGCTCATGACTGATATAATGACAAAGAGATATCATGGTTTGAGTATATAGAAGTTTTGGGATTTTGGTATGTCAAAAGAGTTAAATTTTGACAGAATTCATGTTTTCTCTAAGGTTCAATGGGTATTAATTTTTCAAGAGAATACACGATTAAGTTATTCACATGTTTGGAATGTGACCAACAAGATATATCTTGTGATATATTAGGGATAAATGATGGTATTCACGTGCTTGTTATGTGACCTTTCCAGTAATCATTTTCTTTATACAATGAGATTGGATAGATGTATTTTGGATAAGTCTAAAGATTAGAATGGATTATGTCAAACATTAGATAGTATTGTTTAAGGCTAGAACTTGTTTTTTTGATATTATTTATGGGATGTGATAATAATATAGTTTTTGAAAAAGGACATCCTACAGGACGGGAATCAACCCGTCGCGTCGAAAAGGATGTGGGAATCGAACCCCCAACCGAAGTGCGACATGCCTTTATCACCTACCACTGGCCTACATGAAGTCCCTGGTTAGTAGAAACTAGTTTTATTTTAAGCCGTATGATATATTAAGTATAAGTCCATTTTTGGAATCATATATGATTAACCTCCCCATAAATGGACTTCTGTATATTTGATAAAATTTGATAACCTTTTGTTTGAGACAGATGGAATGACACATCATTGTATCACATGATCTGCTAACACTTCGTGAAAGAATAATTAAACTTAAATTCGTTAAGAGATGATGTGGAAATTGTTTGAGTCACGAGCAACATTGAGATTGTAACAAAATCAAGTAAGTATTTCTTTTAATTCAAAAATTCATCAACATTTTGGAAATGACATTGAAAAACAAAAACGTTTTCCTAGTGCTCTCATATCTGATGAATCAGTTGGTACCTTAGATCATCACAAATTTATTTCTTTGTGATTATTGGCTTTTTCATAGCCATGTTCTCTACCACTCTCCACCCGAACTTGATGGTTAGATTTCCCTTCCATATCCATATTTTCACATATGAACTCCTATGTGGGAACCCAAGTGATGAGTTACTTTGGGTATCCTTTTTTTTTCTAATGTTCATTTTTAAATGTTATTTGTAGTATTCCTTTTTACAATTTGGGTTTCTATGAATGAAACTCTCAAGTAATAAACCATTTATAACCCCGATGAATTTCGATGGAGAAATTAATTTTAAGGGGGGTAGAATGTAACACCCTGAGATTTTATGAGATATATTATTTTTTTCATATCTTCTATTGTACGCTACACAAAGATTACCTTGCGCTATACACAATATCGTATTAGCTTGCAGTATACGCAACAAAATTCTTGGATCATGTTACACACAATTTCAAGTTCATTTGATAGTATTTATTCTATGTAACATTGAGTGTATATAAATATATATTCAATGTATAAATGAAATATGGTTTTATTTTGTTATATGAAACAATTAAAGAGTCTTTCACAACACGCAACCCTGACTTGGGTTGCATTATTGGCAATCACGACCTTCCTCGATAACATGTGTTGTACGCAATACCGAGTTTCACTAAACAACATACATGGTTATAATATTATGATGAACTAGCCGTTATGAATAGTATCAACTAAATTTTGAATTTTATAACATTAATATTCATCTTACACATTTTCTAGAACATGGTATGAAAACAAACTAAATTTTTCGGGTAAAATAAGTATTTTTAAAAAAATGCAGTTTTTCCACCTTTTGAGGGCGCACCCACTTTAAATAAAGTTTTGGAAATGTATATAAATTAAATTTGACAACATAAAATTCTTATTTGGAAACAGGATATAAAAATTTACTTAGGATAAAATTTTCATATTACTCTGATAACTTTCATATTTTAATGAATAGTAAAAACACGCTACATTTTAATTAAAAACTGCTTTTTTCATAGCAACAATTTATATGGTAATATTATCTTTTTAATTGGTTTTAAAGTGAAATTAAAATATATATTTACCATTTAATCCAATTTTGGTCATTGGAATTAATTTCACTTTGAAATTGGACATAAACAAGTGTCGATATTTTGATAGTTATTGTTTCTTAAAAACACGCTATTTGTTTTGATAATGGGAATTAATTTTTAAAATTAATTAATTCCACTTCTATGTTTTGAATTTGGAAAAATAGACAACTTTTTTGAATTCAGAATATCAAATATAGCTTAGGCTGAATTTTTGGTATTTTTCTGAAAAACTTCAATTTTTGAGGAATAGTGAAACCACTTAGTGGTAGTTAAAAAAACAAACTCTTACATTTAAATAAAATTGTACAAATTCTGTGAATTGAATTTCAAAAATCCGACACACATGGTTGTTATCAAGAAGTAAAATGTGGTTCAATAAGATGAAAATAATTTTTGGTGAATAGTAACTTTTGACTTTTATTTACCACTGTTAAAGGTAAATAGGGTGATTCAAGGTTAAAAGGATATTATAATAATTTAAAATTACCTTAACACTTATCCTAACCTTATTGGATGAGTAGTGTCTGACCATGGGCATCTTTGTGTAGATTTTGGGACCCCATTGAGCCACTTGGTAGTGATAATGGCAATTTGGATTAATTAATTTAATGTAAAGACAAAATTGACATTAACAAAAATCTTTTAGTAATTAATTTTTATAAGGGGTTATATAAATTATCTTTTCAACTATAAATATTCATTGTAATGATAAAAATATTTCCTATATAATGGTATTTTTATTAATAATTTTCAAACTTCAAATAAATTAAATTATTTATGACACAATAATGATGATGTATTTACCTCATTAATAAAAGATTTCAATAAATAAGATTATAATGATTAAAATATTATCCAAAATTTGTCCAATTATGATTGGATGATTTTATTTCGACCATGATTCATCTTATTATCATCTTTAATGATTTTTGGATATTTTTAAACAGAAGATAAGTTTATAATAAAATAATATTTTCACACTTTCCAAAGGCGCCCCTCTCCTACCTTATAAAAGGAACCTCCTCCCTCTCATCTTTACACAACATTGCGCCTTCATGCTCGGCCAAACCCAAATAATTTCCCTTCTCCAAATCCCTAAAAAACATAGTTAAGGTTCTGGTCTTCTCAAAAGTCCATCTCTAGTCCCTTAAGTGGAAATTTAAGGGAGGTGCGCCAAAGAAGAGGTAATATCCTTTACAAATCCTTTCCAATTTATTTCTTCTTCTAATTCTTCTTCATTATATGTTTCATTATAACATAATAACATCAGTATCACTCATATACTGATATTTTATTATAAATATGAAACAACACTATTTCACTTTCTATCCATCCTACGAAATACAAAATCACCGCACGTGCGTACGTACGGAATACCATCTCCACGCTGAGGTGTAATCTATTTTTCAACACCAACTTACATGGATGGGTATAATGGTGTAAATAATAACTATATATGGTTATTATATCATGATACTAATTCTGAGATATTCTACCATACACTCCAAGTCCATTCAATAATTATGGGAACGATATCGTCACTCGTGCGTACGTACGGCTTACCATCTCCACGATGCGATGTGATTCGTTCTTCATGATCTTCACTAACCCATGATTATATAAATGAATTGAATGAATAAATATGTTATATATTACACTAATAACATTATGTAAATAAGTTATCTGTAACCTAAAAATAGTTATAAGAATTTATTCGACAAAACGTGCACAAGAACATAAAGCAATGAACAGCCGAATAACAAGTAGCAATGAAATATTACTAATACGAACATAAGAATATGACCATATATGATATCATAACAATGAATATGATTCTTTAATAAGTCAATGACATTATTTAAATCATTATACAAGAGGTTCAGATACATACGAAGAAAATCAGACCTAAGGTAAGGGATAATTTTGCAATCTCATTTTTATCCGAGTTTGCTTATACGTAAGTATTTACTAGGGTTATATTTATCTTCCATGTAACTGTTTTCTAAAAATGGTTTCATGTATTTTTAAAGTCATTTTTACCCATTCATTACATTTACTACATGGTGTGTAAGTAATCATTATTTTGTTTACCATACAAGGTACTTTTTGACTTTTCCGGAAAAAGTATGGGAATGTTTTTTTAACTTATATGGCATGAATGGATTTTTACGGCTTCATAACGCCTTATTTACATAAAGCTTTGTCTACAAGATTTCATCATTATTTTAATCAAAATCCTTTTCTTTTAAAATTGAATGGAATTTTTTGAAAAGAAATTATTTTGAAGAAGAAAGGATATTTTCCTCAAGAATTTATTTCAAGTGTTTTATCAAAACCATTTTCCATCTAAGAGGAAATTATTTCATATGTGTATGTTTCAAGTATAATGTCTCTATGATTTACAAGGTTTCACTTTTCTTATGATGAAATGATATCCATTTGTTTTATATGGATTATGTTATGATGGGATGATGTTTATGAAACCCATTTTATTCTTTGTGTTATGATGAATGATTTATGTTTATGTTTTGGAAAAAGTAAGAATGATTTCATTATGAGATGGGTGGGACCTATATCTCCCTATAATGCATTGGGTAAAGATTTATATCTCGTGAGATAAACATGGCTGGAATAGTAAGTTAATCTGGTTCAGTGATATAGGACTGGTACGAGGAGTGAACTCGATTCAGAAAGGGACTTTGTCCTTTAAGATGGTCTTGGCAGCAATGCCTTGGCTACTATGGAAATCATATCATGTGTTTAATGGTTTTCACACAATTACATGGTTTATTCCAATGTTATTTTTTTCATGATTGATGTTCCTTTATGATATATGACTTATGTACATCTAAGATTTATGTCTTTGCTCAAGATTTTGATGATTAGATTTTATGTTCAAGTTTTTTCATTCAAATGTTTATGGATAGTTTTATGTTCTCTATGTTTACCCTTACTGAGCATTTGAGCTCTCCCTTTTTATGTTTTCTTTTCCCCAAAATATAAAGACATGTTTTAGGTAAGAAAAAAATAGGAAGATCTTTATGAGAGATATTGAAGATCTTTCACCATGATTAGAGGATTATTTTTCTGAGTTTCCAAAGACACTAAACTATTACAGTCCTTGTGTGTTTGTTTTTTTATGTATTAAGTATTCCACAAAAGTAATGTAATGTCTATGTATGTCAGGATTTGGTTATCTACAATAAACATGATGAAATAGAGAATATGTGGGATACATGACCATTCATTCTTATTGGATAATTAAAGGACATGAATAAATAAGAATAAAAATGAAATGAAATGAAAAAAAAACAAGAGGATGTTTACCTCTTGATCTTTTATCTTTGAGATCCTTCTTAAGCCCCTTGGTTTTGGCCTTGTTGTGAGACCGGAAGGTCCTGAACGTGGGGATGGGGCTTTATAGGAGTATTTGGAAGAACATAGATATGAATGGAGGCTTGATAGGTGTTGGAGGAAGAGGGGGGAGTTAGTGGTATTTATAGTCGATGAGAGGAAGAGTTTTAAATTATTTTATCCATTAGTTTAATATTATTTACCAAGACTTTTAATTTTATTAATTCATGTGAAAAATTGTAAATAGAGCATGTTAATTCAAAACAAGTGTGTTTTCATAATCCTTGATGTCAGAAATACTTTATTTAACTAATAATTTATATATATGGTATTTTACCATATTTGACATTTCATAAAAAAATTAGTATTTCAGAAAAATCCCAAATATTCACCTTAACCTTTTTTCAATGAGTAGTATTCAATAATTAACTCCATTTTTGGAAAATAATTTTATAAATATGATTAATTTATTTTTTTAAAAAATGATATTTTATTCCCAAAATTAAAATTTTAAAACATTTATTTTCTTATTCCAAGATATGGTTATATCATAACATCAACTAAATATTATATGTATACATTCATAGGTGAGGATACTACACATAAGGTTATGTTACTATTCATAAGGGTAACATTACTATTCAATGGATATGTTACTATTCACGGAAAAATTTAGTTTTTCATATCAATGTCTAAGTAACATACTCATCGCAACCATGTATGTATGTTTTTCGACATTCAAAAAATAAATGTAGAAAAATTATAAATAAAAGCTATTTATTACTATATACATAAAACAATGCTTCATAGATTTCAACTTACTTTTAAAACCTATGGTTTTTACATTATCCCCCACATTTTAAAAATTACATCGTCATAATTTTATTCACTTTTTAAACAAGTGTACGTTTCCTTCATCACATTTTCAGATTCCCATGACGCTTCATCAATAATGTGGTTTCTCCAAAAAAAACCATCACCTGGTGGTTTACCTTATTCCGTAATACATGATCATTATGATCAAGAATGGGAACTAGATTCTCTTCATAAGAAGGGTTATCTTCCAAATGAACTGTATCTGGTCTTAGAAGATGAGATGAATTTGGAAAACAAATTATCAACATAGAAACATGAAAAACATTGTGTATGAGAGACAAACATCGAGGAAAAGATAATTTGTATTTGAATGGTCTTACATTCCCCAGAATTTCATAAGGACCGATGAACCACAGACTAAGATTTCTTTTCTTACCAAAATGCATCACACTTTTCCAAGGAGATATTTTAGGAAAAACATTTTCACCTTACTCGAAAAGAATTCAATCCTTCTATTATCTGTATAAATTTTCTGCCTTCTCTCAGAATTCCTCTTGTGATATTAAATCATCTTCACTTTATTAACAACTTCCTATACTAATTTCGGCCTGATCAACTTCCTTTCACTAACTTTATCCAAAAACACTACATTCTGAAACCTCGTTACATACAATGCCTAAAAGGTTCCATATTTATACTAGAATGTAATCATTTCTTATAATAAATCAACTACTCGAAGCCATTGATACCATTTTACCTGATAGTCTATTGAAAAAGATTGAATCATATCCTCCAAAGTCTGAATCATTAGTTCTAACTTCCCATCTAATTGAGGACGAAAAGCTGTACTAAAATTTGAATTTGTTCCCAACAACATCTGAAGGCCTTTCCAAAAATTATAAGTGAACCTGGGATCTCAGCCAGATATAATATAAAGAGGCACTCAATGTATCCTAACAATTTTTTGAGTTACAGTCCCGAAAGATGATCTAAAGAAATTGTATCTCGAATATAAAGAAAATGTGATGATTTAGTCATCTAATAAACAATAACCCAACTCGCATTGTTACCGGAAGAAGTTATTGATTGTCCCACAAAGAAGTTCATAGATATAATTTCCCATTTCTACTCTGTCACCGGAAAAGGATAAAGCATTCCCTTTGGTAACTACCTCTAAACATTAACCTGTTGAGAATTCAAACATTTCATAGTAAAATAAGCAACAACCCTTTTCATTCTATCCCACGAGTAGAAATACCAAAGGACTCTGTACATATTAGTACTACCAGGATGAACTGAAAATAGAGAACTGTGAGCTTCACACAATAATTTGTTCCAATACTATGAATCACATGAAACACACAACCCTTTAACTAATCATAAAACACAATATTTATCAATGTTAAATACAAGAAACTTACTCATTTCAACCAATTCTACTTTTCTCTAAAGCTCATGGTCTTCCATCAGTGATTGATTAATTCTATCTGATAAGGATGACTACAATGAAACCTAAAAAAATATATGTGTTTCATGCACCAACAACTTCTAAGACAAAATTCATCAAATCATTTTCTTATGGATCTCGTTCGAAACGTTTCATGGTGAAAGTAGCATTACCTTTCCGACTCAATGGATCAACCACTCTATTTTCATTCCCAACCTGGTAATGAATTGTGAAATTATAATCCTTGATTAGTTTCATCTATCTTCTCTATCTCATGTTCAATTCCTTTTGAGTGAATATATACTTCAAGATTTTATGGTTGGTATATATTTCACATTTTACTCCATACAGATGATGCCTCAAAATTCTCAAAGAAAAAAAACCCCAATTGCCAATTCCATATCATGTGTTGGATAATTTAACTCATGAGGTTTTATTTGCTTTGAAGAATAAGAAATTACATGTTATTTATACATCAGAACACAACCAAGTCCCTTCGGTGAAGAATCACTGTAGATGGAAAACTCACCACTTAAGGAAGGCAAGGCCAAAACTAAAGAATTCACCAATGTCTTCTTTATGTACTTGAAAACAAACATCACATTCTTCAATCAAAGTAAATTTAACCCATTTTCAAGTTAACTTATTTAGGGGCCTGGATAAACGTGAATTATGTTTATCCAACCATCGGTAATAGCATTATAATCCAAGATAAATAAGAATCTTTGTGACATTTTTAGGTCTTGGCCATTCACCGACCGTTTATTTTTGGCAGGATCCTCTGTTATTCTATCTTTATTTACAATGTTCCATAGAAAAGAAATTCGTTGCAAAAAAAATCATATTTTCTGAATTTTACATACATTTTATTTTCATATAAGGAATTCAAAAAACCTTTATACGATTTTCATTCCCCTTTTTACTTCAACAAAATACCAAAATGTCATAAATACAGACATCCAAAAACAAATCTAAGAACTCATGAAATATTCTATTTTCAAGATCCATGAATACATCAGGTGAATTTGTGAACACAAAAATCCATAACTAAAAATTCATAATGACCATATCTAGTACAGAACATCGTCATTGTGATATCAACATCCATTACATTCAATTGATGGTACCCCATCCTCAAGTCATCTTTTGAAAAAACTCTATTATCCCTAGAGATGATCCAACAAATAATCTATATGAGGCAAAAGATACTTGTTTTTAACAACAATGTTATTAAAGGCTCTATAATCAATGGAAAGACTCATTGAACCATCTTTCTTCTTAACAAACAATATCGGGGTATGCCGTAGTGATGTGCTAGGTCAGATGAAGCATTTATCTAATAATTACTGTAACATTTTTATTAATTATAGAAGTTACATTTAGGCTATTTGATACGGGGATTTAAAATTTGGATTAGTATCAAGAACTAATACAATAGTAAACTCAACCTCCCAATCAATAATAACAACAATAAGATCATTAGAAAAAAATCCATGTATTCATTACCACTAATACATCATTAAATTGGATAGTTCCCTAATCTTCAAAAATCTAAGAAATATAACATTAATTTCTAACTTTTATTAGTATCTAAGCTTCCTGATATTTTATCAATTGTTTGGGTTTAATCTTATACTAAAATTGAATCTCTTTCTGAAAATAACTTATTTTTCTCTGCAATCTATCTTACAATGATAATGAGCAAGCTAGTCCATACCCATAATAACATAAAATGATACTATAGGCAAAAAACAAGGTTTTAACGTAAAATATGTCTAAAAACAATGATAGGAAGATTCTTATAATATTTTTTTCCAAAATATATCCTCCTGGTGTTTTTACTAGGAGTTTTAGTTTCATTTCATGATGTTGAATTCTAAAATTTTCTAGAAATTTATCAGGAAATGAAGGAAAGTGTAGACCCTGAATGAAAAAACACATTTTAGAAATTTGTAAAAACAAGAATTGTAACTGATACAACCCCATTTGATACCTCAACATCTTCTAAAGTGACTGAAAATGATTTTACCACACTCTTATGCTTATAATATTGTTGATTCCTTTCTTGAGTGATTAACTTCAGATAAACATGAGAAAAATTTCCCAATTACTTATATTTAAAGCATATCACTATCAGTTTCTCATTAATTTTTAGAAAATTTTCCATGCACTCATGAGACATGTGTCTAAAATTTAATCATCTTTATCATTTACCAAAATATACTAGACATTCACCATGATGCCATTTACTATACTTCTCACTAGAAGATGAATTGGTTGTCTTACCTCCATATTTCATTGAATAATTCTTCCCCGAATCCTACCAACCTATCAACTTCTTATTCTTATCATCATGAGGAAAATACGTGTTTGAAATCTACATCTCAACTTTTTGATCACAAAGAACATGTTTCACATAGCTTTTAAAATCTCTGGAAGCCAAAGCTCTTTGCAAAAAATGGTTTCTAACTAGAGTAAAAATTTTAATATCAAATTCTTGAGTAAAATCAGGTACATACCTGGAAAATCGTGTAAAATTTGTTTCATATGTGGCCATAGAATCATCATCTTTATAAATTAGTTCTATGAATTGTTTATCCACACAGATCCGAAAAAAAAATTATGAATTTTTTCTAGAAAAGGACTCTCAAAATCATCCACTTTCAGAATATCAAGATATTCTCTATGTCTCATATTCTGTACCATATACCCCCATTTATCATATTCAACTTCCAAATGACAAATGGATAGTATAATCATTTTACATTCGGTACATCCCATGACATCAAATTTCTTTTCTAGAACGTTGATCGATCCTTCGGCTATCACTGGATCTGTTGTTCCACATAATACTAGAGGATGCTGCCTCATAAAATTCACCACAAAAGACATGTTTATTCTTAGTTGATCATGTTCCTCTCTATCATGGATACCACCACCAATTATTTATTGATTAAAATAAATGATTTATGTCCAGAACTACTCAATTCTAATTCCCACCATTCGGGGATGTAAATTCGAATAAACATCATTCTCTTGGTGCCTCCCTACTTCTATTTCCCCATTTCTTTTGCGAAAAACCATTCCGAACTGATATATCGTAGGTGAAGCAACATGGTAATCTTTAAATTTTATAATATTTTAAATTACCATAGATTATATATCATTTATAGTATTCTTTTAAAATCATCTCCCCAAAGTTATCTAAACCATCATCCTATACCAACGATAATGACCCTACCTTAATACATTACTTAATCTTGATTTTTAGTCAAGAACATACATTAATACAAATTTTTTATCATTAAAGGTTTATAGTTTTAACTAATTAGGATATAAAACACATATAAAATTTCATAATCATAAATATGAATACTATTTAAACAATATCGATTTTTTTAAAATATAAAACATTTTAAATAAAACATAATCTCTTTGAAAAAATTTCATGACATTTAAATTGTATTCCTTCTTTCTCTTACAAATCATTGTAACCCGTGAATTTTTTTAAAAACTAGGTATGGGAACAAAAAGCTCAGTAAGGGATATAATAAAAGAAATCATTAGTCAAGAGATAATATAAAAGTCAATAAAATCCATTTAATAAAAACTCACTAACATGCATAGAAACATCCTGTATACTCCTTCAGAAATATTTACCTAATCTCTATTATAATCAATATTTCACATGTAGTAACCAATTGGTAAAATTCTATATCAGGAGTACCCAATGCATTAAAGAGCTGTAATGGGGCTCACCCGTCATATCGTGAACTATAATGTGATCAACCCAACATATCTTGGGATTTTCTTGGGCTCAACCCATCTTTTATTAAGATATAATAGGCTCAACACAACCTAAAATGTGTCAAAGAAACTTTACCTGGTAATAATGTATCACAAAATCAGGAGAAACCAGTCATGATATATATATATATATATTAATTTTTTTTTAATTTAATTATTGATAATTTTAAAAGGATTTTAAATGGAAAGTCCGTTACCAATATAATTGGAGTGATAATTAATATAATGGAATTGATATGTGTATACATTATAAATAGACATAATAATACATTATATAAATAGTAAATTCATCATGAAAATAATCTCAATACCAAATAATGAATAAAGGATAAGGTTAACCCAAACAATTGATATTGGGTTAAGAATTCCCTTAAAAGGTTTCATCATGTTAAAAGATGTAACTGAGAGGAATTAATGAGATAGAAATGGGGTATCTCATCATTAATATATCATACAGGTAGTATGGGGGAGGTGTGAAATCATAAACCATCACTGTGAATTAAAAATTAAAGAGCATTACATAGGGGCGATTCCGAATTCAAATTAAGAAAGAGAGGATCCCTTACCTTTGGTTTAACATCCCTCAAACATGGTTAAAACTCATGTTTTATGGTTAAAATAATGTTAATAATTTTTTAAATAAAAATATTCATGTTTATAAAACCTTTCATGATCATTTTATAACATCATTTCACCAATTACTTACTAATATTTTGTTAATTCCACTTCTTTAGGGTGCGTTCTTCACATAGTTTCCATGATTGGTTCATGGTAGATATTCTTATCGATTGGATGTGAAACTATAGAATTAGAATTGAATGGTATTTACATAATTATAAAAAAATAAATTATATCATTTATCATTTTTAATTCAAACATGAGGATGATTCATAAGTTAAATATTTAATGATATTTTTTTGTCATTTTGTTGATTTATCGATCATAATGAACTCATTTTATTTTATAAATTAATAACATGTTTAAAAAATGATTCCAGAACCTTATATAAGATATAATACATAAATTATAATCTGGTTCATCCATAAAAATGGTTTCACAACCAGTCTTGAGTGGATTACGAGAAATTGAAATCCCATCGTCCACGATGTCTGCAAATTGACATATTATAGACAATGTTTTTAATTTCTAGAATAAGATGGAGAGGAGAAGACGTATAATGGAAAATCTTCCATAAACATGATGAAATCCAGAATGTGTATGATACTAGACAAATCATGTCTCTTGGATAGGGGTATGTGAGGAAATAAGAATAATGGAAAAAATTAAAAGAAAATAAATAAAACAAAAGTGCATGTTTACCTCTTGATCTCTTCTCCTTGAGGTCCTTCTTAAAGACCATGGTTTTGGACTTTTTGTGAGATCATATGGTTTTGTAAATGGGGAATGGTCTTGAGAGTATTATTTTTCAGAACCAAGGTAAGGATCAAGGCTAGAGAGGTGAGGGTGGAAGAGTGGGATTGGGTGGTATTTATAGTGGAGGAGAGGAGTTATACATTATCACATTCATTAGTTTAATGTTGTCTCTCAAGACTATTAATAGTCTTAATTCATGTGAAAAAATATTAAATATAGAATGCTAGTTATAAACACATGTTATTAAATCATTCATGATGTAAAAATTTTATATTTAGCAGATAATTTAGATATATAGTATTTTACCATATTTTACTATTCATAAAAAAATCAAGTATATCCAAAAAATCCAAAAAATTTACCATAAACATTTTTTGATGGGTATAATTCAAAATGAACTCCATTTTTAAAATATATATATATATTTTAATATATTCTTAATTAAATTTTTAAGTAAAATTACATTTTCTTCCAAAAACAACAATTTTAAAAAATTTATTTACTTATTTGAAGATACGAGTATATCATAACTTCAATTAAAACTTATATGTATACTATTATCAGTGAATATATAATTAATAAAGGTATTTTAGTATTCACCATGTTAAAATTCATATACATAAGGTTATGTTACTATTCACCAAAAAGTATGCTGGTCTTATCAGACTCTAAATTACTTTCTGATCGTAGTCGAGTTTGTTAGTTTTTTTGAAATTAAAAACATAGAAGTGGAAAAATTATGATTAGTGGGTAGTCATAACTTTCTAATTAAAACAATGTTTCATGCATTTAAATTTAATTTTAAAGCCTTGGGGTGTTACAATTAATACTCAACCTTCCTATTTCATGGTGATTACCCCTAGGCCTATCTGTTCCATAACTGTATCCACTTTCTAATATTCATTAAGAGATGAAATTTATTGGAAAGCACAAAATCATCAATTTTCCTAATCATTATGATGTTATCCTATAAATAAATATATAGACACACACACACACACACACATATATATATATATTTATATATATATATATATATTTCTTTATGAGTTTTACTAAAATTATCTAATCTCTATCCCTAAAAAAGTACACTAATCCTAAAAAATAACAAAAACATGCTCTAATACCAAATGAGGCATGCCGATCCCACACTCCTAGGTCTGGTCCTAAAAATAATTTCTTCAAATATTATACTTAAAACATGGTGATATTTCTCATGATAAACATACATATCATTCATTAATTAAAACATATAATCTCATCAATAATCACAAAATCCCAATAATGAAAGGATTAGTGTTGTTGATAATCAGATATATAAGAAACTTATTTTATTTTACTCATGATCATTTCTATATTTTCAAACCATAGTAGACTCCCTTCTTGAATTCTGATAATTTATATTCATTTTCATATCATGTGTAATGGAAACAAAATAAATGGCTGAGCTTAAATTAATAGTAAGGTAAAAAATCATCGACATGCCATCAAGTGTTCGATAATAAGTATATTAAAAAACATGAGTAAAGAGAAATATATTACATAAAAGAGAATGAAAAAATAAGATATACCCATTAGTTATGATATAAATAAATGTAATCTAAAATTTAAAAGCATAATCCATATCAAAATATTGTGAAATAATGGGATAATAAATATGAATAATGTATAATAATCACACTCGTATGGCATGGAAATTTATAATTCCCTTGAAGAATAAAATAAAAAATCACTTTGAAAAAATAATAATCATAAATAAAATCAAGATAATAAGTTACTAATCACACCCAAACATTATTAGAAAACATAATTTCAACCATTAATATATATATCACGAGATATAAAATTATTGACAATGGATTTGTGGTATTTAGTGGGCCTAAACCACTTAGGACTTTATCAAACCCTAACTATTCCAGGGATTTATCGAACCCAAATAGCCTTTTAATAATAACCCATATATATTTTTATGACACACAAAATAAATCATTCAATATATCATATTGAACACACAGGAAATGATTTTTCACAACATTTCTAATTTGTCATTCAAAAAATTACATCATTATTTAGATTAGATGATACCTAAAATTCAATCACACCAAACTTGTATGTAATATATGAATTTAGAAGGTGATTCATAAAACATAAATCCATTGAAGAAATATTTTATATTTATATAAGAGAATAGAAGTAAAATTTAAAAGATACTTTTGAAAAAAATTAATAATATTGTTTTAAAAACCAGAAGTTAGTCGGCAATTTCAACATATCTCTTTTGAGAAAAATAAAAGAAGTAATTTTCAAAATAATCATTAAAAAAAGATATTAATAAATAATCCTAGAAAAACTCATATTGTTTTCAAAAATTTAATATTTAAAAATTTCAATTTTTTTTTTTAAAAATATCTTCAATAATGGATCCTTGAAAAACCTGATTGTTTTTAATAGGAAATGTAGAGTGGAAGATAAAAATATAAACATAAAAGGAAAATAATTTTAAATTTTTTGAAAAAAATATAGAAACTCACATAATTAATGCAGTGATAATTAATTACTTTTATGTATTTGATGAAAAATTATAAGATAACCAAAAATAAATCATATTTTGAATAAAAAAGGATAACATTATAGAAAATAGTGAATATGGTCATAGAGGAAAAAGTGATTTTTAAGAGATGATGGGAATTGTTCTCAACATCATAAAATTTTATGTTGAATAAAATCCATGAATGTAATTACCATGTAAATAAAGAGAAAAGGAATTAGAGTGTCATATTAGAGAATCAGATGTAAAACCAAAGTAAAAAAAGAAATCATTTTGACTAAATAAAAGATGTTGGGTCAAGAAAATATCATTAATTAATCATTAAATTTAAAATTAAAACCCTTGAAACGTAGAAAATGTGATGAGTTTTTAAATACCTTATATTTTACTAAAAATTATGATAAAATAAATACATGACCAACTAATACTCTACAAAAAACGGGTGATGAATAGATGTTATATATCAATGAAATAAAAGTGAGACGAATTTTTTTACCTTAAATCCTTCTCAGCCAAATATGATGTAAACTTTTGTATAATAATGATAAATATATTAATAACTTATTTTAGAACATCTTATATATCAATAAAATTTAATGAACTTAATTCATAATCATTTATTACATAATTGTTTTATGTTAATTTTTTTTTCACAATTAGATTTTTTACCTTTTATTTATTTTTTAGTACCAGATTTATAATTGCGTCATAATGTCTTATTTATTTAATAATATTTATTCATTACAATATAGTTATAGGAAATTTAATTATTTTTTATACATTTTTAATTATATTTTAATTTCATAGGTATTTTTGTTATGATTCAAGAATATGAAGTTTCTGATGATCTTTTTCGGTAATTGTTTTACGAATAATAGTGGTTTTGTTTATAAAATATAAAATATTAATATAAAAAATCTATAAACATAAAGTATTTTTTACTCATTAATTTATAATAGTACTAGTATTCACGTTTTTATGCTCATTGATGATAGAATTTTATATCATTGTTTATTTAATTGGGTAGACTGATCCAAACTAGAACAAGCTATAATTTATGGGGTGAGTATGGTTATGAATGTGATTGCTCTTGAATAATATCATTATTAAATACATAATATTTATATTATTTATATTTTATGGGTTATTTAATACTATTTTAATAAATTTATATAATTAAAAATATTATATGAGAAATAAAATATTTTGCTTCGTGGAGGTTGCAGTCCATATGTACGCATGATCGACGTATTAATTTCTTATAGAATGTATGGAATGTAGAAAATCTTTAATAAATTCATGATATTAATGAAAGTATAAATGAAATATTTTTATCATATACCCTATTTAAACTATCTATGTAAGGTTGTTAGAGATGTTGAGACAAATGGATTTCTGGAAGTGGTAGTCTACACACACACATAAAGAATAATTTGGTTTTTCGAAGGGAAAGTAAAAAACATGGATAATATTTATGAAATAAAAATAAAAAATATAATTATATAGATAATAATTATTTCATCACATTTAATGGGTAATATATTATTGGACGAGAAATATAGACATGAAAATATAAAAGAGTTAAAAGTACAAACATTGATAATTTGAACTTTCCCTTAATTTACATTTTAGAAATGTAGAACATAGGTATTTTACATGAATAATGGGTATAGAAAATGTGGTATAGGGATATTGTGGAATTAAAAATAGTATATATTCATTATTAATTTGAAAATGGAGTGTCCTTGAAGTGGTGGTGGAAGTACCATTTTATAAGCAAGGAGAGAGACATTTTTTAATCATATAAAAGGTAATACTGCTATCCAAGGCTAAAGTGGTTCAAATAATGAATAAAAAGGAAAATTATGAAGGGTATGGATAAATTTCAGGTGTATATTCCTCTCCAAAAATAATTTTTTTATTTATCCTTTTAGTGTTTTTAAGTTTTTCCCTTTACATTGAACTTTCCCCAAAACTAACTTTTACCACAACAAATCATTCTTAAAATTGGTAATTACTTTCAATGAAATAAATTAATATTGTAATTATCACCTAATATGAAATATCATTTTTTATAATTTAAATTTCATTTTAATAAATTAAATTTCTAACGGTGCGAAAATTTAATTTTGAAATTGATCCACATAATGCCTAAAAATCCTTTTCTAAAAAAAATATTTTAAGAATAAATTTATGTGTAGTATAAAATATATAATTTATCTTAATTTTTATGAAAAATATTTACTTAATGTATAAAAAAAAATTTAATGTGGATTTAAAATCAAACCAAAACCGATTTTTTATCAAAATAATATTACATTAAAAGTAGAGGAAAAAAGTGTTTTATTTGAAAATATAAATTATGTTCTTATAATATTAAACATAGATTTTTTAAAATTAAAAAAGTATTTTAAAACATATTTTATTACTCTTAAAATTAATATTTTATAAATTAAAAGTTTTTATATTCATTTAGGTCTTAATTATAAAATTAGAAAGACTTAAAAGTTGTTGTTTTGGTAAAAACTGCATTTTTTAACATTCAAGAACAAATTAAATATTTCTAAAAATATAATAAATATATAATAAAAAAAATTTACCAGCGGAATTAAAAAATGAATATTTTTATAAAATTATTATTCTATAATTTATAAAATGAGTTATAAATGAAAAAAAGAAACATTGTTTTCCTGAAAAATTACATTTTTAAGTGTTTTAAATATTATTTAATATTATTTTATAATTTAAATAATGTCAATATATTGGTTAATATGTAATATAATTTTTTGAATTTAATATATTAGGATATAATATAAAATATATAAAAATACTTCACTCAAGAAAGTATGATCATATTAATTATATATCTCTTAAATTAAAGAAATTTTACTTGTGTAATATCTATTAATTTATGTGATGTTTTACTAATATTAATTTTTTTAATAAAAAAAATTTAATATTTTTTTTTATTTTAGTTTATGTGTGTGGAACACGATATCAAACCTTGTATTAATTTAGAATAGTATTTTCCAAAATCTCAAGGTGTTACAATGTTTTTATCTTTTGATGACTCAATTACCTATATATTTAGTTTATTCCAATAGTTTTTAGGCAGAAAATACTACCTAGATAGGGAAATAGAGAATTGATAAAATGAAGCTCAATGTTTTTCTTAACATTTGAATGGACTAAATGAGGACTCCACGTTCCTATTTATGGATGAATTTAAAGACATATAAATGATAGTATGGGAATGTAGAATGTCTTGGGTGCTAAAAGCTAACCATATTACTGTTATTGTGCCCGACTTGATGGGTGAGTGGGTAGAATTAAGTGAATATCTCTAGTTTCATACATGGGGCCAGAGAAATCTGTTCTAAAAGAACATTAGTTGGACTAGGTGATCTCATAGTGCCTTTCCCAAGACTATATCTATATCAATCCAAGGTTTCCATCCTTTTCTAAAAGGGAGGACCAAAAAAATCACCTCTATAGAATTGTATTTGATTAGAATAATGAGGACCCAATTATACTATTGTAGAGACTCTAGCATGATTTTTTCTTCCAAAAAAGGGATATTAAAATGAGGATTACAATTTTCAAGGTTCTCCAGTATCATGATACTATATCCTCTTGTGTAAAATGGGAATGACAATAATTATTCCACGAGAGGAACCGAAGGATTCTATAATATTTTCCTTGGTTAAGGGACTTATTGATCTTGTGTCTACTTTTATTGGGATTATATGGTTGATCACATGAGCCTTTATATATCTTATTGCTTTGCCCTATATTTTTCCAATGTTTTATATGGGGGAGAATTTTTAGGTAGAAAATATTCTTTTACTCCAATATCCTTTTATAAATTAGCAATTTACTGAATTTTATTACTTTTCCTTTCTAAGCATTATATCATTACTAGATGAAGAGAATTTAATGTATAGTGAGTGTGGAAATTATTTTTTTCCCTAGTATTTCCTTATGGATTATCAATATGGTGAGTACAATTATATTTCCTAAAAAATTTTAAGATCATGAAGGTTAGACCAGTGAAGCTGGAGTTTATGTTTCATAACTTTGGCTAAAGGGTGATGTAGTCAGCATAATGATATAGGCAAAGAAAACTCTAGGAGAATAGGGAACCCACTGTATTGAAATATAATAATTGTGAAGGGTGGGGAATGTTGTTTTATTTCACAGTTCTTGGAATAGAGATCATTAATGATTAAGGTCAAACATATTAAACCAATTGTGGGATAATACATCCACTGACATTGGGGGGAAACTTGATGTGAAAGAGATCCATGTGACAGTATCAATTATCACAAAAGCCAGTGCACATAGTTTAATGTCATGGTTTATGAACCATTATGTCATGTAGTTTAGGTTCTCATGATGATGGCCTATAAAGGTTAAATAATTGAATGCCATATTCTCACCTACAAAATTCTTATGATGATGAATGTGTGACAAAAAGTGTATTTAAATCCACATGATTGGTTAGATTATGAGTTGGGTAAATCACAACATAAGAAATTTGAATCAGAGTATGATTATATATATCAGGTAATAAATGGATAACCTCTAGCCATATATTAATGAGGGATTCCATTATCATTATATCAGATAATAAAAATATTATATGATCTTCTATTTATAATGAAAATTCATTTTTAGTGATAAATGTGGTGACACTAATGATAATTACTAAGTAGAGGTGTCCAAGGAGATGGATATACTCATTATAAAAATCAATAAGAGGTTTACTAGGATTCAATCACTTGAATAATGATTTAATCTTGTGTAAATGAGGGCACAAAAAGGGTTCAGGAATCCAAAAAGTTACACTGCATTTTGTTGAACCCATATCTGAGGTGACTATATATGAAATAAAATCCACATTGCCTTTTCTGAGAATAACTGGTCTAATGAGTAGAGTTTTCATTTTTATTTGAAAATATGGTGTGCCACATAATAGTTATCCTTTTTTCGTATATTGTTTAAGGGCCCTGAAATTTAGACCATTTGGGGGGAGAATTTTCTACCAATCAACATTCACCGTGTGGTGTTGGGTTGTAAGGAAATTCAAATTAAACCAAAAGAGAAATCATGTATAACTACCATGGGTACAATGAAACTTGATGAGAATTTGGATCCCAATGATAATATACTTTGATTAGAAAATGGATGAATCTAGATTATGGCCTTAGTTAGTGGACCAACATAGTTGAAATTGAATATATAGATAAGGAATAGAAAAAATTAAATGTGAATTAATGAGCCCTAGGATACAATATATTGTTATGGGAATGAGTGTACACAATTTAAGGTTATGTTTATTAGACAAACGAAAAGGGTGTGATATGATTACCTAGATAGTTTTTAGGTACAAAGAAAATGTCAATAAAATTTATCGAGGAATAAAAAAAATGTAAATCATGAATTGAAGTATTTTAATTAGAAATTAGAGATCTAATAATTATTATTAGGATGGTGTAAATAAAATATTTGAATTATAGGTTCCATTGTGATGTTTTTAGAGATGAATGAATATTTGGGGACCTTCTCCTCAAAATGAAGAAACCTCTTGTTAGTAGGGACAACTATTATGACACTGATGATAATTACTAAACAGTGGTTTCCCTTATGTGTAAATAACAACATTATAGATATTTTTGAATTGTTTCTGACCATTCAAGTAAATAATTCATAATTTTTGACCTAAATAAGGAAACATCCAAAATTTGGTTAGAATTTTTTATTCCCAGACAAATTATTATTGGGATATCTTGGGGTAAGATACATATGATGACTTGTGAAGAGGTATGAAATATATATTTTGGACATAAATATGTATCATCAAACAACATTACTCAAGTGACACATAGTTCTTATGATAGATAACCCAAACAATGATCACACTCAAATATATGGGACATTAATTTTTATATTCTATTATGGTATGGGATTAAAAATGACCCCATTTTTATATCTAGGGGAATTCCCTGATGTGCATCTATATATGAATGAGATTAGAAAAAACACCAAAACCTTTAGGGAAAAGGGGTATTTTAACCAAGTGTAGGGTCCCATATACTATAATAAATTGCATGGATCTAGATCTCATATAGGTAGAGGTAGGTCATGTATTACATAACACTATAAAAAGTTTATGGTTAGTAATGACAGACCATTTTTCATGTATTTTATCATCAAATTTAAATGATGAAGGTGTTCTACATTTTATCATCATATTATGAGGACATGTACCATTTAGTTTAACAACATGTGGTAAATATGTTTTTTAATTCCTCATAAGTTGATAGGAATATGTTATGGGGGAATTTTTTAGGTCATACATTATATGAACAATAAAACTTTTCGAGAAAAGTTTGACCATATCAATACCATCTTTATAAAGAGATGGATTTTGTGGATAAATTAATTATTTAGAATACAATTAAGGATAAATAACTCTATAAATAGGGTTCTTATGTGTAATTTATTCTAATATATAAGATGAGTTATTTCATTTTATTCACTATTGAATTAAGGATTGAGGTACATGTGTTGGTGGATTTTTTTCATGGATATGGATCCTATGAGAAGTTATTAGTCCAAATAATGTAGGTTAATCTGAGAAGATTAATGTCCTATAGTATAGTCCATACATTGTGAGAATTTTAAGGTCATATGAGTATGATTTTATACCATACAGTTTATAGTCATGTAGCTTAGACTTTGATATCTCAAATATTAAGGTTGTATGACATGGTCCAAGATAATTGGGAAATTTTATCCTAGGTGTAGTTTTATAAATATAAAATCATACAGAAAAGGTATTTCACCAATGCAGATCATATTAAATAATAAGATTGATTTATCTTAAGGATAAAAACATTTAGGGGAACCCAAAATAAATAGAGAGGAACCGAGTATAAAGATTAAGCAAGGATTTGATTGTGATTCATGGTAAGACCCATGATAAGTGACATGGGCATCACTATATTTTGTGTATTTATAAGAACTCAGTCTTATGTAGTTATAATATTTAAATGATATTATAACTTGGTGTAGAGTTGAGATAAACTATACATGATGTGAATTAAGAGACCATACATAGAGAGGTGGTCCAAAATTGTGTAAATTTATAACTATACCTATAATATAAATTTTAGGAATCACTATATATCTCATAACATGTGAATAAATCTACACATTGTTCTATTATATAAAGGGGAAATTTTTTCTCCACATAAAATACTGAAAATAATGAGTTCATGGACAAGGAAATCCAATATATATATATCACTATTATGTACGTGTTTTATGAAATGTTCAGTAGAATTCTATAAATATTTTAAGGAAATTCAGAACATACCAAATTTTAGGCATTTTAACATAATATAATAATGACTGGGGTATTTTATAGTGATGATCCTATCATAGTGTGATAAAAAAGATTATTTATTTTCATAATGCAACATAGAGGCCGAAGAGGGTCATGTCATTAGAGTATAATCATAGTTCGATAAATGTATACTTATATTCCCTATAATATAATTATAAATTTATATTTTTTTATGAATGCAATAAAATTTATGTGTTTTTGGTTCTGAAAAATAAATACAATACGGTAAAATAACACTATCATAAAATGATGATGAAAAAATGAAATTAGGGAGAAACTCTTGGTCCTAGAACTTGGTTAAATATTTTATTTCATTATTTGGTGTTTTTTAATTTAATTTTAAAATCCTATTACATTGTAATGGACATATTTTCCATCCATTGAGTGGGTCTTTTGTTTGCGTAGGAAACCTCTCTAGGGCATGAAAGGACCACCTCTATTCGATGGAAGTAGGAATGTATTATAAATTTATGTCATGGTGGATGTTAAATAAAATAATAAATTTCATAGTCATCCACCAAAAAATTAATTATAGAAATAAATATTTTAGTTTGAAATAATTTAGACCACCGTGAAACCTCCTCAGGGACAAACCTTTGGTTAGTAACATTCCATTACAAAGTGATAAGATATCACAATAGAAAGTGGGGAAAGAAATAGAATGAGATTAGGGCTAGAAGAGATATAGGGATGGTGTAATAACGGTGGAAAACCTGAATTTAAAATATGAAGATGAAATACATTACAACATGAATTAAAAATAAAAATAAAAGAAAAAACTTACCAGTAGTATCACTATAGTGAAACACAATAGAGGATACACATGAAATGGTCTATCCCTTCTCATCTACACTAATCCTATGTTTATAAGTGTTAAATATGATTAGGCTATATCAATAGAGTCATAAATAGATTATACTATTGCTCGAGAATATAAAAGAGTTAAAAAGGGGGTACGACCTTTTAAAGTCATCAATGTGACTAGTTTTTTCACTCAGGATGATACATTCACGTCACGTAAAAGTTTCATGACATGTAATACTTGGGGTCATCAAATATTACATTTTTTCCCATTAGGAATTTTTACATCCTGAAAAGTTATTTCAATTAATCAATTGCATGAAAATAAACTATTCAAAAATTTCATTCATGACATGTAATTCTTCAAGATACACATAATTATTGATATGCATGATGTGTAATTTTGATTTCCAACTTGTTTCTCTCCAAATTATATTTTTAGTCCTTTTTAGGATTCAGAATTAGTCCTTTAATTTTCATTGATTCTACTATATCATGAGTATACCTTCAAAAATCTAGTATCATGTAGCACTACTTCATGATGTGGTTAAAACTATCTTAATCTTTTTTAATTAATTCATTTTAATCATTTTCCAAACATTTATGCTATCATGCCACAAATAAAAAAAATTTAAACACTGTCAGGAATAATATATTAAAGTGTTGATATAGTATTGTATATATATAGAAATATATGAAATATATTACTATGTCACTTAGTTTATGTGACACCCAAATAATTTAAAATAACAACATGTTTTATAGAAACACAACGTGAACCAATGAGTTTAAACTAACGACATAATATTATTAACTAATTATGTATGTTATATCCCAGATGTTGAATTAGAAGGTATGAATAGGATTAACCAAATTTTGAAATATATATAAGGTGAATACTCAGTAAAAATTAATAAAATAATGTTAAATAAATAACCACTCAATATTGAGAAATGACATTATATTCTTTAAAAATTATTTTTATTACTTTTTGTGAGAAAATATAATAATTAATTTCTAGAAATTTTTGAATCATTATTTGATAAAAAATGATATAATTTTTTAATAATAATTTTATAATTATCCAGGAGGGATTTATTGTTATATTTTTTAAAAAATTTATTTTCCTGCGAATTATGTAATATACTATTTTTGTTGAAATTTTTTGTTTTGTTTCAAGAATTAAAAAAATTTCCATTTTTTTAAAAATGGAATAAAAGTAGAATTATTTTTATTATATTATTTTTAATATAATTAAGTTTATGTCAATAAATTTTATTATTTAATTTGGTAGAAAACCATTTTTATACTTAAAAATAAATTTTTCTCGAAAAATATTTTTCCATGCGTGATGTATTTTTATGTAAAAACAATCTATTCTGATTATAGATATTGAATCCCAAAAAATAGATTCCATATATGGAATAAATAGGTCTACATTATTTAAATAGATCACTCTTATTTTTTTTCATTAGTAATAGTAACCTTGGTAAATTTGCGTCACATTGGTTATGGTAAAATTCGTAAAATATGGATAAAACTATGATATGTGGTCTCAAAATCGACCAAAAACTAAACTTTATCCTATTAGATTTATGGATTTATTCAATTTCCATCCTAATATCTAATATATGGTTGATTTTTTTAAATATATTTGATTTGGAATATTATATTAATTAAAGAAAATAATATTTACAAAATGCCACTATTTTAACCAAGTAACTCTATAATTCTTTATAAGGATGAAAATTAGGAAAGTTCATTTATAAATGATTATGTTATATTTAAAATTATTTTCACACACCATTTTAATTAATTTATATTTTTTAGTTATTATATTATTACCTTAAATGTGTACGCAACAAAAATTGCATTTTTTAATTATCAGAATTTTTTTTAATAAAAACTATAATAGTATGATTTTTTGAGTGATTTATAGTGATGAAAGAAATTTGTAGCTATATATATATAATATTACATTTATTTGAAAATTATAGGTTAAAATTTATCAATTTTTCTTGATGCCTTTAAAGTAAATTTAAATGAGTAGTGTCAAAAATGATTTAATGATATTTTATGAAAATAATAGTTTATTAAATTATTTAAAAATAATAAAAATATTAAAAGAGGTAAAATTGTATACTATATGGTCTAAGATTTAATCTCATAGGAATTTATTATAATATTGTTACATTATAATTAAAATTATAACCCATTAAGGGTGAATAATGTGCTAATAAAGTTAAGGTTAAAATAGGTAAGCCAATGTGTAAATATAAAAGAAAAGATTTAAAATACCACATAAATAAGACCAAATTTAATTTATTAATGAGATTTATACCCAATAATACTTTTTATTTAAATATATTTTTATTTGGAATCATTTTTATTGAGAATAACTATATTTTATTTTTCAAATCTTATGAAATTCAAAAACAACCCCTCCCCTCACTTATAAAAGGACACCCCCATCACTCTCTTCATAAAACCACCTAGAGAAACCTAGATAAAAAAATACCAAAAAAATAATTTCAAAATTATTACCATGATTATGGAGGTTATTTTCTTCATAAATTACCAACACTAGGTCCCTTAAAGGAATATCTAAAGGATCTATTTAAAAGAAGAGGTAATTATGTATAATAACACTTTAAAATATATTCCTTCTTGTATATACTATAAATAATATGTAAAAACCGTAAAATTACAAAAATAGTGTCAAGAATATAATGAGATTTTATTTTTATTTTTTAATTCCATTCTCCATTTCTTTCCCATCAGATGAAAAGAGAAAATATTTCTGGTGTGTATGTATGACTTTTGATATCCACACATTGGTGTAATTAATTTTTCATCTCCACATTATTTGGATGTTTATAATGATAAAACAAATGAACATATTTCATATTTATTAAATAAATATTAAAATATAATAATATTATTATATATACTTTTTTACAATATAATCTATTGGAAAATGATATTGTCGCTCGTGTGTACGTATGGACTACCACCTGTAAAAAGCGATGTATTCAATATTTATTTTATGTATTATAAGGATGGTAATAAGGATATATTTAATGAATATATATGATATTTATTTTATTATTGAAAATATTTATTTGATGTAACCATGTTCAAATTAAAAGGATCAATAATACCAAACTAAAACATACATGAAAAACAAAGCATTTATTATTTTTAAGAGTTATTTTATTATAAAATATTGAGTAAATGGTAGATTAAATTTTATAAGTAAATAATATATGGTCTGTTATATATATAATTAAGTTTATATAATATATTTATACTAAATATATATTTATTATATAATAGTTTTTAACACATGCAAAAAAATCAGACCAGAGGTAAGGGTTTCTCGTCTCACAACTCTTTTGAAGTTACATATTACATATTCACCACTTGTTTCATTCCTTTCTTGTATATACTGACTCTTTAATATAATATATCATTTTCAAATTATATTCAGGGTGTTTAATGTCCGATTTTATATTATTCCTTTCACGGGGATACGATTCAAAATTTACTAATGTAGTAAGAGTTTACTTCACAATATCATAATTATTCTGGATTATTTTATGTTAAAGTCCCTACTAGGGTAATTATTTAATTTTTCTATGATTAGCTCATAAATTTTATTCTCATTTTATTATTTAAGGATATTAATTTTTTACATTAATTTACTACACCTTACTTAATCAAGAGACCACAATGACATTTTAAAGAAAACTGACATTATATTTCTCTCTATTTGAATTTTTTTAATCCATATCAATGTATTAGAAAAATGTTATCAATAATGTTTTTAATTTTAATATATGATTTTTAAAGTCATTATTTACCTATGTATTGTGTTTCAATTTTTTAAAAGGAATATTCTTATAAATTTTTGAATGAGTATCCTTTTTACTTTTCTTACAAAAGTGTGAATGTAATATTTTTTTAATTAGAAGAATAAAATTCCCACCATTATAATTGTTAAATTTTTTAAATATTCCTTTACACGTTTATAATTTTATTTTCAATGAAAATTTATTCTTTAATAAATGGGAAATTTTAATATTTTAAATAATTGATACCAAATTAAAAGTGGTATTTTACTCAAAAAAAAAATTGGTGATGTTTTTAATGAAATTCTATATATGTTGACATAATTTATTGAATATTTTTATTTACTGAGGATATAATACAAAGATACCATCCTCCATATTTTTATGGATGGTTTATTTTATGATTTACCATGGAATATATTTATGTTCTGTATGCTTGTTCTTCCAGTATATATACTTATTTATTTTGAGGGAATGTTGATTAAGTTATATAATTTATTCTTTTGCTGAATGAAATTGACTCATTAAGTGATGGATAGATCCTAGTATTATTGATCCCCTCAACAAATTGGTAGGTATCATGAGAAAAACTAGTTGGATATAATTATTAAAAGGTTTTTTGGTGTAAACCTACCCATATTTTAAATCTTCATGGAAGAAGGCCATGACGGTACATTTTTGATATCTGACAATATGAATTCCATCATTATGAAATTATATATTAATTTCCATTTGATTATTTTTAATTATATCCATGAATAAGTTTCTATATAAGTTAATTATTATATGGTACCCTTTAATCAACATTTACACCTTTATTTTTATTATTCATTAGCATGTTATTGATTAAATGACATTTATTTTTGGCATTTAACATTATATTGTTATTATACCTTATTTACTCATGATACATTCAACTATATATAAACCTTACTGAGAATCTGAGCTCCCTGAAAATTTTTCCTTTCCTTATGATATAAAGAATAAATTATTGAACGAGTTTAAGGATTCAGAATATTTTATTTCCCTAGGATCTATAATTCAATGTTTCTAAATATAATGTGAGATTCATGCAGTAATTTATTTTGGAAATACTACTAAACTATTATATCCTTCATGATTTGATTAATTATTTTTAGTTCCAATGTAATCAATTATTTAGTATATCTGGGCTATTGGGGCCATGTTCATTATTATTGTAATAAATGGAAGTTGAGTAAAATCGTTTGGAACTATATTTATGAAAACATAGAATAGTGAACAAAACCCTATGAATGACTTTGAGGATAAGTCTAAGTATAAGATAACAAAATAAAATTTTGTTAAGGTAGAGATTATGTGGGTTCCCATTATGATTACTTTTCATTGTACTATTTTATTTTTATTTTAGTGGATTAATGGAAACATAATGAATCTAGTTATAAAAAAATGTGGTGGACATTGTGAGTATCATAACCAACCAAATTTTATGATGAATGGAGTGAATGATATAATGATTATTCTTAATCAGTTATCACAATATATGATTAGCAACATACACCTTATGAAAATAGTTATTTCACAAAACAATATAATAATATAGATTTCTAATATATTTAGAGATAGAGACCATGTAGGAAAGAATGATCAATTTCATTCATATCATAAATGTTGAAAGAGACACCCCATATAATGTCTCAATAGAATTATAAAATTTTTAATGTATTGAAAATATGTAAATATATTAATTAATTATTGATGAAAAATGAATTATTAGATATAAAATTATGAATTTCATCCCAAATTGAAATATATACTTCAATGTATTATGTGTGGGGTGTTCCAGGAAGATATATTGAAAGAACATTATATTTGATATCGTATGCAACATGCAACGATGAGCTTTAAGGAACCCAAATTATTTATGACCATTATAACCTTACTATTAAATTAGTATGTATGAATAGAATTAACTAATTTATAATATATATATATATATTCATAATTGATATATGTGTATTGATAAATTCCTAGTAATTAAGAACTCGATTTTTATGGAGGATATTTTATTACTAAAAACCATGTTTTCTTATAAAATGATTTACATTAGTTTTTAGAGAAAATATTAAAATTACTTGATTTATTTTTAGAAAATATATTTTATAAAATTAAATTAATTTGCGAAATCCTCATATTAATGTCAACTAAGCATGAAAAAAATTGTTTTTTTAAGATTGATTTTTTATTGAGTTCTGAAAATTACTGCTTTTTAAAATAATATAATTTCTTTTTTTAAATCATTAATTTAATATTACCAATATATTTTTAATTTTTTATTAAAAATGAATATAAAATATTTTATTTAGAATAATATAATTAACTTCATTTAAATCCCCAATTTTTATCATTTTATAGTTAAATTTTTTCTGAAGGCTAAAATCATGATTTTCTATATATTGTTTGTCAGTGAATAAGGTTTATCATTCTAAAATAATTAAAATAACCATATATAAAAAATAATTAAATTAAATTTATATAATATATATATATATATATATATTTAAATTTGTATAACGAGGATTTTTTTTATAATTATGCTTGAAAAATGTATTTATTGGAAAACCATTTTTTGATATGTTTTGTGGGATTATTTGAAAATATAATTTCTCAAATTCTAGGAATTTAATATTGAAAAAATATTCCATATTTCGAATGATAATAATAATTATTAGTTTATAATTTCAACTTAATTTTTTTGTCTTAAGGATAAGTAAAAATTAATTACAGCCGTTGTGGTTAAAATGAGGTTTTGTGTGTTTTATAAAGTTGTGTTGAAAATAATTTTCCGAAAATATATAACTGTTATTTGATATATATTATTTCATATTTAGGATAAATGAGTGAATATTATAAAAAATTATTATTTTATTTTTAGTCATGATGTATTATTTACCTTGGGAAAATACGAGTTACCATAGTGAAAATTAAAATGGAAAAAGTGAATATCCTTATAGGTAAAGGGAAAAAATGTCTAAAGATTATTTATATTTAGAATATGAGATGAATATAGAACATTTATTCCATAAAATACATCATTTATCAATTTTTTGGATACATGTCTTTAATGTGACTTCCTATTATTAAATAGTTTTGAGTATTTATAAAAATTCTACTCTTTGTCACTTTCTAAAGGTAAGACATATCCTCTAATTACCACACATTAAAATCCTTGTAGTTTAAGTAATACCTAAACAAATAAATTTCTTTCCTCCCTTACTATATACTAGAGGTTTTGGATTTATTAAAAAACCATCATTGGAAGGCATTTTTTTGCGCAAAATTAGAATTATTTTATGAAGAAGAGGTATCGTTCTTAACAGAATGATTTTGTTACAATTACTATAAAACCTAATTAAAATATTATTCAATCATGATGATATAATAAAATTTTTATATACTATAAAATATATGTTTTTATTTTAATTTAAATACATAAATCCATTTTTTTCATCCATCAAATGGGAAATGAATATTTTGATCTAATGTAAGATGGGATACCGCCTCGTGAAAAGATATAATTAATTTTTCTTAATTGAATATCATGAATTTTTATGTTGATTTTTTAACATATATATATATATATTATATTGATGAAATATTTTTAATTTTTTGAATGTAAAATATCATATATTGTCTTATGTTTTCATTCAACGAAAATTAACAATGACGTTCGTGCATAAGTGTTGAATACCACATCCACAAAGCTGTGTGATTCATTTTTCATCACCATATAATGCATATGGTGTATATTAGTGTATTTAATTAAATAATAAGGTATTTATGATATAATTATAATTACTAAAATTTAATATAATATATACCCTTTTCCCTTCACGATCACTTAAAAAGGGAAATGTTACTCATGTGTACATATGACTTGCCATCTCAATGATTGAAACATAGTTCATTTCTCCAAAACAACCCTAATTATTTGTTATAATAATAAAATTGATGTATAAAAATGACAAAAAATTTAGGGTTATTATTTTTTATATAAAAAAGTTATTTTTATTACCATACTCACCTTATCGAATACATTTTGGACATGTGAACTAAATATCATCAAAACATCCTATGTGATGTTAATTGGTTATGTAAATAAATATAACATGGTAATTAAATAATTAAAGGAATAATAATATAAAAAAATATTCTCAATAAGTTAAAAAATTTCATATGTTTATTATCCTATAAGAAAAATTATGTACATGGCGAATCAATCTTGAGGTAAGGTGTTTCTTAACTCAATCTTTTTTTATTGGGTTAAATCACTTTATCATTGACTATATTACCCTTAGATTAATTGTCAAATGATTTTTTTGATTTATATTTTATTTAATATTGTATTTTTATTTGGATTAAAATTCGATACATACAATCAAGTCATTTATTAATTATAGCCTCAATGTTATGATCATTGTAAGTGATTTCGCCTCAATTTCATTTCATTGAGGCATATTTTGTTTTAATGATCTTAATTTATTTTATATTGTTTATATACAATAAATATTAAATATTATATATTTAATCCTTCAAAATTCATGAGATTTTATGTTATAACTCATTTTAGTTCATCCATTGAGATTTGATTTTAATGGTGCTAAAGCAATAATTTTTTTTGTTACGACCTATTTTATTTTTGAGATAGTTTATATTTAATCATAATTTGGGGGTAATCATAAACAATTATTTTATTTTAACACATATTTTTTCACTATTCATAAATGTGTTTTACTTGTTTCTTTATCATTTCCTTCCTTGTTGAATGTGGAAGCATCAAGAAATTTGGTTGTACGTAATACAGATCTTTTATCAACATTAAGATATGTATTATTTATAGCCAATGAATAAACTTTCCTTAGTATATTTTAAATACAAATTTTATATACTATAAAATGATTAATTAAATCCATTTTTTTGTATTATTTACAATTTAGTAAATAATTTAATATGAATATTTCCGTTAGTTTCCAAAAAAGTTACTTTGGAAATTTTTGATAGTATGAAAGGAGTGTTTTATTTTAACATATATTTCTTGTATAAAGTTTTTCACCATCATAACCACTCATTTAAATGGGATATAAATTTTAAATATTAAATTTTTGTTTTCATACAATTTTTATATATAATTATTTATATCTTTTTTATTTTAAATAAGTGATTTCAATATTAAATATTTATTTTCCTTAACAAATATTACAGGTATGAATATAATGATGTTTTCATCAAAAATAAAAACAATTGATTCTATAGATTAATTATAACTTATGTATATATTTCACTCACATGTATAAATAAATAATTCTTCTTTACTTTTGAAGGATAATACATCTCTTATGTTTATCTCTCATATTACTTCATTAGAAAATTTCCATTAATTATGATATGAGGCAAGATTTGTGACCCATTTTATTTTCCTGGTAAATTCTTATGTTTATTACATATGATTGATTTAATTTCTATATCCCACATAATAATGAAAATGTAATGATGTTTGCACTAGGATAGAGCTCCAAAACATTGTGTAAATATTTTATCCCTTGAGAAGTTGTGTTTGGGATTGTGGAGTAAACCGAATCCATTTTATAACTTTTTCCACCATGTAATATTGTCTAGGTAGTTATACATGACACATGTTAAAGTAAAATTTTTTTTACAAAATTTTATATGATTGTATGATTCTATGATTTTATGATACCATTCTATTTATATTATGTTTTTATGTGATTACTCATGATACTACTATTTTATGATACCTTCTTATTCTTTTGACTCACACATTACGTTGCCTTATCATGTTTTCTCCCTTATCAAGCTATTTATCTCACTCTATTCCTTTATATATTCCTGGGGTTATATTATGTAGTTTGAAAATATCAAATGGTTTTAGGATCATAGTAAGTAGAATATTAAAATATTTCATGTTTTAGTTTCATTTCAATGTATCATGAGACTATTCTTTTGAAGACAGTATGCCTTTTCGATCCATGTTTTGTAAAATTCTTGGGTCATATAGTTGGTATTATATGATGGTCTACTTATTTTTGGGGATTCATTATAGAATACTATAATATGAACTCTAGGTATACGTCATTGTATTGGAACACATCATAGAATTTTGGTGAATCCTATAGATAGTGATTTACAGTTTATTACATAACTATTTTGATACTACTAGTGGATGTGGATATATACAAGTTTTATCTAGGGTTAACAAATCTAAAAAAGTAACATGGGGCTTTCACTTGATTTTCACGTCTTTCATGAAAACCAGTTTCTCAACAAACCATTATTAAAACTCCTGAGGGATATGTTTTGGAAGTTGATAATATTTTTATGAACCAACATGAATGAATTGAATAGTTGAAACACAATGATAACCTAGGTCAAACCTAAGGTTTCATGGATTGAATTGTTTTCCATGATTTATTCATGCAATAAATTATTTCGTAGGATTTCAATTATTACTGATACCAATATGATTTATGATTTCATTCAATGGATGTAACAAGGAGTAATGATGTTAACATTGAAGGTGTTGAAAACTTTGTGACTTTTTGTAACAAAATGGACGAAAAATAATGTGAGATTTATTTTGACTATGAATAATAATTTATCATGATATATTATTAACATCCTATACTATAACCAACTTTCCAACTCACCAAAGAGGAGAATCATGGTGTCTGTTAAGATTTCGAATGGAGGAGACCCTGGATTAAAGAATAATAAATTTCATTTATAGAATAGATATTAGAAGACATAGCAAGGATAATGTCTCAAATAAAGAGGAAATTTCTTATGTGTGGAATAAGGGAATATAGAAATGAAATTATTATAACAAAAAATTATGATTTACATCATGAAAATAAATTTCAACCAAGAGATATATTAAAATTTATTTTTCTTAAATATTGGGAACCTAGGTATTATCTGAGTTAATTCTTTCTCTTGAAGGCTGATATGTAGAACAAGGAAGGACCAATGTTATACCAATAATTTAGGTAAAAGTATTCATGTATTGGGATTTTAGAACTATGTTGTCAATATATTTTTATCAATGATGTTTTATTTAAAAGAATCATGAAAAATCTATGTATTGTATTTAATTTTGGAATAATATATGATATTTATATGAATTTATAGTGATTCAAATTATTTACATAAATAATTATCATATATTATTTGGACATAAAAATTTCGGTTTGATATTAAGAGTGATTGATTTTATTTAGAGACAAATGTTAGATCATTATAATATGAATACATGAGAAAATCATTCAAATATATGTATTCAAATCCTAGTCAAGAATATTTTGATGAATTTTAAGTTTAGTTATCAATTAAATTATAAAAATTTTACATTGATTATAATTTTTTATCCTTTAGTGATTAATGTTATATTTCATTGTATGATGGTTTATTTATTTTTGTTAAATGATTCATTTGATTGAGGTATATGTTACCTTTGATTATAACATGTGATTAAACACGATGGATAATTTGGGAAGAATGTAATTATTATTTTTTATATTTAGTTTATTTGGGATGTATGTTTTTTAATTTTTAGAATAATCTATTTTGAACGTTTGGTGGAAATGTTGAACTAAAATATATTATTTCTTCATATAAAGGTTTACAAATTTTTCTTATTATTTATTTCATGGTAGCCATTTTTTTTATGTTTAATATTTAAATATAGGAGGAATATATTATAATTATTTTATGTATATAATGATATATTATAATTTAATTATAGTTCTTTTAACATAAAATATTCACATTGGATATTCATTCTTTGGGTAAGATATAATGTGGAAATTGATCAAATAATAACCAAATAAAGAAATTATTATTATAAAATATAATGATATCATGTTAGTATATTTACTTATGATTATAGTATATATGGTAAATGAATTCATCAAATCATGAAAAGGATATAGAAATGAAAATATTATCATTTTACAATCATTTTAGATTAATATATGGTATTTTCACCCATAACAGATTAATTGGTTTTTAGTCATTAAATTAAACACGATCATTCATTTTATTTAAATCCATAATCACTATCACCCTCCACCAACATTTTGGATTTAAAAATTTATTCAATGTCAATATATTCAATTCAAAATAATACTTTACCACTTGGAAACCTAGTTATGTGTTATTCTTGATGACTTTTTTTACATCCCTTTCTCTCTTATAAACCTTTGTATGATGTGGGATTAAAAAAAACATATTCTAAAATGTGAAAAAATTGATTAAAGGGTTCGTGTTCATATTTTTAAAAAATTTATTAAATATGGTGTGAATGTAACACCGCATGATTTTTGGTTGTGAACATTATTTTCACTAGCATATACGACACGCCACACCGATCCTAAACAAACCATGATTGTTTTTTACTATTATAAAATATATGTTAAATTAGTTTTTATGAATAATATTATATAAGTTATTAAATATATATAAAGTATCTAATTGATATAATTTTACATATCAGTCCCAATATAATAAAAATTATATTTTTAATGAAGAATTTCAATTCTTAAAAAACATGTTTTCTTTAAAAATTATTTTTATTAGTTTTTGATTGAAAACATTTCAATTAATTTACTGATTATTTTTGAATTTTATTTCATAAAATTAACATAAATTTTATAAATAATCATTTAAAAATTGACTTATGTATAAATTTTGGGATATTTCTAAAATGTTTTATTTTTTGACGAATATTGAAAATTACTGATTTTTCAAATACAATCATTTATTTTCATTAAATAAAATAATTTTAAATTTTAATTATATATTTAATTTGATATTTTAATTATATATGAAAAATATTATTAATAATTGTATTTATAATTACATGTTAATCATCAGTTTCAAAAAAATTTATATGATTACTTTAACGATTAAAAACATGGTTTTATACAAACTGTTTGTAAGTGCATAATGTTTATAAATATTAATTAAATAAAATAACACCTAAAAAATAAAAATTTAAAAGAAATTTATAGATTATATATCAATTTAAATTAATTATTAATTCATTAAATGGTGATTAATAGTAATATAGTTAGTGTATGACCATCTTATGTTTAAAAAATGCATTTCTTGAAATTATGTTTTTGAACGTGTTTTATGGTGTTATTTTTAAATTAAATTCATCAAGTTATATGAATATAGTTTTTTAAAATAGAATCCATATTTTTTATAATAATTATTAACATGATATTACTACTTCAACTAATGTTTTGTTCTTAATGATAATTAATAAATAATTTCAATTTTATGGTTAAAATGAGATTTTGGTAAATAAATACGCTTTTGTTAAAATTAATTTTCCTAATATGTGGGATTTTTATTTGATAAATTAAAATTCATATTTTAATTAGTTTTTTAAAATTATTTATTAATTATCAATTTATTTATAGGCTTAAATGTTAATTTACCTATGAGAAATACTAGTTACAATATTGAAAACTAAAATGGTAAAAGTGAGTAATATTAGAGGTAAAGTGGAGAATTAATATAAAATTTTTTGTTTATTTTATATGAGGTTTAAATATAACTTATATTCCATCAAATACTTCATTAATCAATTTTATTAGAACTTTTATTTTCAGTGACTTACCATTATTGAAATGTTTTGTGTAGTGACAGAAATGTCACTCATCCTCACTGGAAAAAGGGAACCCCTTTCCTCAACACTCCAAAATTAATGATGTTTTTTGTTATTATAATACAAAAAAGTACCTTCCATAATTCCCAAAACCTTACCTATTGTGTTTTCTGATTAAAAACACCCATTGAATTTATTGTGTTAAAAACCTAAAGTGGTTGTTCGAAGAAGAGGTTCCGTTCTTTACTAGTAATTTTTGTTTTATTTATTTTTACACATCATTATAATCTTATTGAACCATATTGAAATAATAAAATAAGAATATATTATATAATAGTATGTATTTAAGTTAATGTAATTATATAAATTCGTTTCCTCCTCTTTCAAATGTGAATCCAAACCACCGATCATGTGTATGATAGACTACCACCTCATGATCAGAAGTAATTCATTTTATATAGTAGCCTAATAAGAATATTTATGGTGGTGGATTTACTATACATATATTATATTAATTAAATATATTTCACTATATAAATTTTATATTTTCATATATTTTTTTTCCATTCCATCAATGGAAAATTGATAACGCCATTCATGCATACATATGGACTACCACCTCAACGGAGTGATGTGGTTTATTTTTCATCACCACATCAATAGGATAGTATATATAAGTGTATTGAATGAAATAATACATAATTTATGATATAATTATAATTATGTGAGGATAATAAAGTATATAGATTCTTTCCATAATTATCATGGAAAATGGAAATGTTATTCATGCGTGCGTATGACCTCCCATAAACATGATTGCAATGTAGTTAATATCAAGAAACCATATTTCATATTTATTTTAAAATTATAATTTATTTCAAAGAATTATAATTATGTGATTATTAGTATTTTTGATATTATGTAACAATGAATTATATCATAATTTTCAACCTACTAAAGTCATTTTGGATATATGAACCAAATATCATCTGAATGTATAGTGAGATCTTAACTGACTAAGTAATTAAATATCAAATGGTAATAAATAAAATAAAAGGAATGATAATATTTTAAATGGACAATAAGAAATTAATAAATTGACATAAGTTTTTCATTAATGATGATAAATTTTCCACGTGTTGAGTCTAAATCGAGGTAAGAGGTATCCTAACTTAATATCATTTCATTAAGTTAAATAATTTTTTATTGGACTATATTATCCAATGATAATGTGAGAAATTATTATTTTTTATTTATGTTGTATTTACCATTTTATGTGTGTCTATTTACATTTTATACACATAATATCTTTATTGATTAGTCATCACCTCAATGTTATAATGGTTTTAAAGGTTTTTGTCTCCTTTTCCTTTTATTAAGACCTATTTTATTTTTATGATGATAATTTATCTTATATGGTGTATATAATTCCAATTTTAAATATTATATTGTGAAACCCTCGTACATCATGTTATATTATGCTAAAATTAATTTTACCTCATCAAAGAGGATTTGAATCAAATGTTACCAAAGTTTTAGGGGATTTATTCTAGAACCACATTTCCTTCAAAGATTTTTTGTATTCAAGGTTCCATTAGGGGAAATAATAAAAAATTATTTTCTCAACAACATATATTTTATTATCCTATGGTCATTAATGTATTTATATGTTTGGTTTCCATTTTCTTCCATATTGAATAAATAATCATAAAGAATTTTATTTCAATGTAATATTTATCTTGTATCTCCTTTAATATTTGGAATATTTCTCTTCTATATTCATATTATCTTTAAAACAACTAAACTTTATTTATTAATATTCAAAAATTAATTATTAAAACTATTTTTACACATGTTTTACTCGAAAAAATGATTTAAAAGGAATATTTCTATCACTTCTTAAATAAGTCTTCTGGACTTTCATAAAGGTGTGAAATGATTGTTTTGTTTTTTTAATTATATGGAATATATATAATTTATCACATTTATGGACAATCAATTATTTGAAATTTTCATTATAGGTTTATGTGGTTGTTTTGGAGAAATTTGTTTATATAATATTATGGAAATTTACATATTTTAAAGAAGTTATTTCATTGTTATAAGGGTATTTTCCTTATGAAATATCCTATATAATATTTCAAATATAGTATTATCCACAAAAAACATAAATATATGATATTGTTGATAAATTAAAAATTATATATATATTTATCTCACATATATACCTTTATTATTTTCATTCCATTTATTTTTAAATACATTCCTTATGTTCATCTCCAAAATTACTTCATTATGAAATTTCATTTTATAATGAAATGAGGTACTATTATAAAACTAATTTTCTTTCCCTGGCTAATTTTTATGTTTTTGGATTATGATTTTTTCTAATTTTTGAGGAATGAAAAATCACGAACATTTTAGGATGGGTGTACCAATATAGAACTTTAATGCAATGGGAAATATTTTTTCACATGGAATGTTATATATGGGATTCGTGAGTAAACCTAATACGTTATGGGACTTTGTTCACCAAGTGTTATTATCTAGGAAGTTATCCATGAATCTTATTTATGTCATGTTATGTGTTGTTCCTAAAATATCTCAGATGATATGAAATTATGATAAAATTTTCATTTTGTTATTCTTCTATTTAATTACTCATTATCCTTCTCTTTTAAGATATCACATTATACCTTTGACTCACATGTTATGTTTCGATATATTTTTTACTCCTCTATTGGGATTTTTTCTCACCCCATTATATTTTGTATTACCCAAGTTTTCATATAAAACATTAAGAGCAGAAATTAATTTTGACATTCCCTAAATAGAATAAAATAATAATGTCAAGTTTTTGTTTCCTTTCGATGTTTTATGAACCTGGATTTCTAATGAAACTAGGTATTTGGATCGTTTTTTGTATTAATATATATTAATTTTAACAATCATGTAATATTATGTAAAAGGATTATGTGTATATAAGAACTATGGGAACTATCTAATTAAATTCTATAATCCATGGCTCAACTCCTAAACCATGTAAGAACATATACTATTCCAATCATAAAAGTGTGAGGATTAATGTTCTGATGTATTAGGATAAAGGGATGATTTATATTTGTGAATGAAATGGGTTAGTATTAGTGACCTAGAAATTGGATAGTGAATTGTTTAAAAAAGTATTCATTCCATCTTTGAATACTTTTTTTTACATTTTTGGGTTTATGGAAATTATTTGTGATTTTATTTTATGAATAATTATTGTGAAAGTTTTGGAAATCATATATGTTTTCATACTAGGTTAACTTAAGATTTATTGATGTCATCATAGGTTTATATCTTTATGGTTATTATAAGATTAAAATAATATATTCCATTTTTTATGTTTAATTGACTGTATTTTAAGGTGAGTTGATAAATTCACTAGGTTATAGGAAGAATAATATTTTGAAGTTTAAATAACCCATTGGGTTAGTATATAATTTTTAGTCGTCTATTAGATAATTGGATATATATTATCTTTATGTTTAAAAATGGATTCACTGAGAAGTAAATATTATCTAATATATTTTGGTTTCATATAAGGATTACCTTTCATGTTTGTAACCATATTTCATTAAAGATATTCTAGTAAAGTTAACTACATTATAAGATTATATTGTAATTTTTCATGGTGATTAATGATATTTGTGGGATGATTCATTTTATTGAAGTATATGTAACCTTTATTATTAATATTTGGTATGAAAATAAATTATTTGGGAAGAATGAAATTAAATTTTAGTAATTCATGTTAAAAGGTATGTGATCACCGTTGAGGTTTAAACAGTTAGTTATTTTGAGGTTATTAAGGTTAATTATGATATAGGGTTATTTATTTATGGAATAATATAAGTTTAACAATTGCTTTTATTATGGAAACATTGAATTAAATTGTATTATTTCTTTACAATATTGATTATACATTTTGGTTATTAGATTATCTTTTGGTAAACATTTATGTTTTGATTAAAATTTAATGATATGGAGAATAAATTTTCAATCCTTTTTGGATTATATGATTCATTATAATTTTATTGTAGTGTTTAAGGGATTCAATATCCATTTTAAATTCATATCATTTTTAGAAAATATGAAAATGTGGTGTAAATTGATTAAAGGATGAAATTATACTATCAAAGTATGGTAATTTTCTTATGTTCTTATTATATATGATAATAGAATTCCTAAAATTTAGTGAAAATATCTTGATACAAAAAATATATCCTATTATGATCATTTTTGATGAATTGGTGGTGTTTTTACCCATCATAGATTTATTGTTTTTTGGTCATTAATATTATCGATATCATGTTCTATATTACTCAATATTAGTAACTTAGAATTTTTTTCTCCCATATTCCCACATTTATAATTTCCACTAATGATGTCCTTTTTGTGACCAAGTTATTTGTCTTATAGATTAACTTCATATTTCCCTTTCCCTATTTTTAAGAGAAAATCATTTTAACAGTTTATTTATGTAGGTTTTCAACAAAGAATTCAATAAATTTGAAACCATTAATTTTTGAGTATAAGTTCAAATTTTTAGGTCATAATTTATTGTATTGGGAAGAATTTGAAACAATATGAATTTAAAATAAAACTATGTTTTATAGCATATAAAACACACAACACCAAGATTAAAATCTCCATGGAATATTATTATTTAAAAATAACCATTAAAACCTAGAGGTTGAATTGGTGTGTATGAATAAGATTAACCATATTATGAAATATATATAAAGAACCAACTCAAAACAAATTTATTGATTATTTCTTAGAAACTAATCACTCAGTTTTTAGTAGAGACAATTTCTTCTTCAAAATAATTTTTTTAAAATGTTTTCATTTTTTGTGATATTATATTTTAATAAAATTTTAAATATTCTATATATTTATGTGATAAGATGTATATAATTTTTAATAATTATTCCAAAATTATCATTGAGTGAATTTATTGGATTATTCACAAAATATCCATTTTCCAGTGAATGTTGAAAATACTATTTTATTAAAAATTATATTATTATTTAATTAATTTAAAATTTTTAATTTTTTAAAGAAGATATAATGTTAAATTAGTTTAATTATATAAATAATCATACAATACTTTTTATTGATATCATTTTTATTATCGAATTTGGTTTAAAAATAATTTAATACAAAAATCCATTTTTTAGAAAATCATTTTTTCGTTTTGTTTTGTGTATTTATCTTAAATCAATTTCTAACTATTTTTGAAATTGAATTTTTAAAAATATATTAATTATTTGAAATCAGGTGGGTCAAATTTGTTATGTTGGCCCCTTTTATTTTTTTAATTGTAAATTGTAACCTTGGTAAATGTTTGTCACCTTGATAAGCATAAAATGGTTAAAATATCATTAAAACCATAATATAAATTATCAAAACCAACCTGAAACATTCCTTTATTCTATTTTGTGTGTTTATTACAAACATTTCTAATGAACTATAAAGTATATATCCACATGGTTATATATTTGTTTTATTATGACCTTTATATTAACTTTAGAAAATAATAAATTCCAAATGTCACTCTCTTGACAATAATAACTCTATATTTTTATAATAAGGATAAAATATGTAAATTTAGGTTATAAATGTTTATCTAAAAGGAAATTTAATTTTTTTAAGAATGTTAATTTATTTATAATTTTTAGTTCTTAAATATCTACCTTAAATTTCTATGGAACGTCGATATATTATTTATTTAAATAATTCAAAAATAAAATAAATTATCTTAAAATTTAAGTACTCTCCTTCATCAAGATGAGGGAAGGGACAGTAGGCTGGAAGGCCCTTCTTTCTTCACATTGAAGGAGAGATAATGACCCCCCCTGAGTCACGCCTTTAATAGGCCCCAGAGTGGCGACTAGTGCCAAGGGTATAGAATCACACATAATATGGGAGGTAGTACCCAATTTATTTAGTAGGATTAGGAAATATGATGGTAAAAACCCAAAAAAACACCAAATATGAAGGTAAAAGTAATTCCAAAACGCATTCCCATATGCATGTTTAAAGATAAAACAATAAAAAGTTCAAGAAAACTCCAAGATTAGGTAACAAAAAAATAGCGATGGAAACCATCCCGATGTCCGAGATAGTACGGTCCTGCACGTTCCCCAAGTCATCATGGAAACCTAAAAATGTTTTATATAAATAGGGTGAGTATACAGGTTTACTCATTAAGGAAAAACCAAATTCTCTCATGCAAAAGTGTCGAGGCATTCTAATGCCCCGTGAGAAAGTAGAGGTAACCAAAACACCTAGTAAGGAAACTATCCAAACTGCCTCACCAAGGAAAACTCCCAAAATAATGCAAGACAGGTAAGTTATAGTAATAGAAGATTGATATTTGAGTACCTATTAATGCTTTCCCAGTGGTAATTGATGACATCCTACACATATGACCTCCCCTGCCATTTCTCACTACAGTCCCATTACCACCCCAACAACAACCTTATGGGCCTCCTTAACCAAGTATCCCTCCCCCAGACACTTGGGCCACCACAACCACACATCCTGACCACATAAACCTGGGCCACCATAACCATACATAACCATGCCTACAGACACCTTGGCCAGTACAACTACTTGCACGCCCAAAGACACTTGAGCCTCATCTCGAAGAAACATGGGAAACAAACATGCCCACACACACCGGGGCTAACCACCCCAACGTAATATGCCTGAAGAGACATAGGATAAATGGACCATAAGATATCATAACCTACCAAAAGATTCTTGGGCTACTCAGGAGAGGGATAAAAATGAGATAATAACCAACCACCCATAAGGATATTGGAAAAACACTATCTTCCATGGAATAGGCTATACAACTCGATGTAATGAACTTTGGTGGGGTGTGAATAAGAAACATAACAAATAAATTTATACATATATTTTAACAAGCAATAATGCCAACATAAGGGTCCCAAAACCATCAAATACACAAACACCCTCATTACTATTCATTCATGCACAAAATTCATTAACCACAACAAGAGCACAACCCTTTCCTAGAAAATAGATCCCCATTGATCCCATTATTGATATCACATTCTAGTGGTTTCTTTATAAATCATTAATTATACACTACCAGGAATCTAACAGTCACATCCACATGTTAAAACAACCCTAAAGTAGAAAACCGCTAAACAATAATTTAAGCATTCAAAACCAGTTCTCTTGTAAAGTCACAGCAACAAAAATGGATCTGTGAGATCCATCGATGTAATGGATCCAAAAAAATGCCCAAAGTACGACCCCAAATGGCCTCATATCAACAAAACAACAACTGAATAATAGGGGAACCGATCCCCATCCAAGTATCCCATAAGCATCAAGAAGAACAACCGTTCTTATTTTCAGAACAAAGAAAGGGAGTTTTCTTATTTAACCCCCCATTTATCATGTTCCTTCTATCCATTTGGTTAACCGAGGTGATCACACATAGATTATTATTCATTTTGGAATCCATTTAATCAAACATGTTTACATAATTAACTGGTTTCCTTGTTAGGAGCATTCAATCACAAGATTATAAAAAAACCAAAGTTCATTAGTGAGAAATAAAGGACCACTAACGACCACAGTTTCCAGTGGGCACAAACTCATACAATTCACAACATATGAATTAAAATAAAAGAGTATAACAAAATAATCATGAGACACACCACTTTTTTATTTAGAAACCATTTATTATCTTTGTTAAGGATTGGTTTCATCCATGCACAAAGGAAACATTATCAGGATCACCCCGCATGACACACAGTAAAGAGAGACGAAATAAGACCCTACCTAGATGATTAAAGAGCGATGTTTTCTCTTCTCACACCAAGAAATGTGGATTCATGACTTTCAGAAGGACTCTAAGAACTCCAAGAGTGGTTAGGAATTCCTCCAGCATGGGCGCATGATTCATCTCTAGAAGATGGACTCCAAACGCACCCAGAGAGAGTGAAAGGAAAAACCGAGAGATGATCCCGGCTTAAGGAAAGGCCATATCCTAACATCTGGTAAACAATTTTGTTGTAAATAAAAGTCGGATCATGTCTTGACAATGTGGTTGGACAGTTTTACACATTGGGATTAATTATAATTTAGTAATTATCTTCAAAGTTGGTGGGTATAGCAGCTATGAGTTAATATATTTCATTTAAAAGAAGAGAAACACGTAACATGAGAGAAACTATAAAACAAGAAAATAGGCGTGACACCGAGGAAAAAAATCCACACCTTTTAGTAGTTTAATGGACACCCAACCATTGGGGATGTACAAAAAATATTTTATTTCTTTTAAATGTCTTTGTAAAGGGAGTTAAAATACTTTTACATTAAAAGATGCATTATGAGGGAAAAATGGAAGGTCCTAGAAAACCAGTGGAGGTATCACTGTTAGGTGAGTCATTTTTTCCTCGTCATAGTTGGTTCCACTTTTAACCATCAGTGGCACCGATGCCCATTGATGCCACCTTTCTTTCAACTCGAAATTTTGGAAAAATCCTTAATGAGTCACCATTGGTCCCCAGGACACCCCAAACATTAGAAATCAAAAATTTAATGGACCTTGAGGTTCCAGGACATTAAATCAGATATCCCCGAAACTATTCTCATCCTCGAGAATCTAAGACTAAATCGAAAGAAAGGATAGGGGTTTGAAAAACTACCTTGTAAGATACCTATTAGATGTAATCCTCTTTGTAATATAGTAACACCTCTCCCTCATACTGATCAACTATAGAGGCACTAATACTCCCCTACCTTATGAAAATACACAACCTATAAAGGTCATATTGTTTAGTCATATAGATAAAGGAGTTATCTCATCCATTTCAAGATACAATATTCTTTGTGTGGCACTGACTCACCTGCACGAGTTTAATGGAGACCCCTTTAATTTCTAAGGACTAGGTTTCATGTTCTATCCTCCCCAAGTTAGGAATATTCACTCAAATTCAAAGAACAAGTGAAACAACACAAATCATAGTTAAGAATGTCAAGAATTTCATCACAAAAAAGTGGAAAACAAAATAGAACAAAACTCAAAACCACTCTGGGTACTGGGTTCGCATCTATGCCTTTTGTTCCTATGTACTCTCCCTGAGGCCACCATGCCTCCATAAGACATGAATGAAGGGAATAGTTCACCCATGAAGCACCTTCTCCTCAAAATCATTGATCCTCACTGGTCTCTCTATGAATATCGCATTATCCTCAATATCTAGATTTCCCCAGTTGAGGACGTGTGAATCATCATGAAGATACTGAAGGATCTGAGACACATGGATGAAATAGTTCACCCTCAATAGCGGGGGTTGTAGCACCTGCTAATAAGACACTTCGCCGACCCGCCACAACACCTAGAAGGGTCTAATGAACCTAGGAGAGAGCATACTCCAACTACCGAAACTCCATTTCCCATGCCGAGGGGAGACCTTCAAGAACATGTGGTTCCCAACCTCATACTCAAAGCGGCTCTTCTTATTATTGGAATACGACTTCTGCCTATCCAAAACTACCTTCATTCACACTCGAATAAGCTGATCCTTCTCCATTATGCTCTGCACCACCTCTAGGACCAAAACACATATTTCCCCAACCTCTACCCAACACACAGGGGTGTGGCACAGTCTTCCATACAATGTTTCGAGGAGAGCCATGCCAATGGTAGAAAGATAGATTTTATTATAGGAAAACATTACCAGAGGACATTTTCATACCAATGATACTAAGAAGTCCAAAAGGCATGACCGTAGAATATAGTTCAATGTCTGGATGGTCCACTCTGTCTGTCCAACTGTCTGGGGGTGAAAAGGTGTGCTAAGGCATAATTGGGTGCCAAAACCATGTTGCAATCCCTTACAGACTCGTGAGGTATACCATGTATCCCGATCATAGACTATGGACCTCATAAATCCATGAAACCACACCACCTCATCCACGTACCCCTATGCTAAGGCATCCAATGCACATGACTCCTTGATTACCATGAAGTGACCTAATTTTTTCATCTTATCCACTACTACCCAGATTGCATCGCACCCTCCTCGAACCCTAAGTAGTCTTGTGATGAAATCCATTGAGACATCATCCAATTTCCAATCAGGGACATCTAAAGGCTGCGACAGACCATATGGGACACGGTGTTCGTCCTTAACCTACTGACACATGAGGAACATTGCCAAAAACATCACCACTGCCCTTTTCACCCCATACCACCAAAACTATCTCCTCAAGAACCAATGCATCTTGGAAATTCATATTCAAACCGCTAGGGGTGAGTTGTGAAACTTACCTAGAACCCCTTCACGCATTACCACACGAAAAAAATCTTTCATGAAACAAAATCCAATTCAGATCATCTTCCGACCACCCTCCCAGATCATTTCCATGGATAACATGATCGTGCATCCCTCCATCCTCAAAGTCCCCCCTCACAGAGACTCCTCCGCCTAATGCAACAAAGACAATTGCACTGTCATCTGAAACATAAATCCTCTTCCACTATCCACTATTTCATCCATGTGTAAGGAATCCAACTTCTCCATGGCCATCCAAGAATCATCTAATTATCAAAACTCATATTCTTGTGACTTTATGCTCAAGGAATCAACCACCGCATTTCCATTTCTTGAGGTGTAGGATATCTCGAAGTTGTAGTCCTAAAAAATCCATCCACCTCCACTATCGCATGTTCAGGTCCTACTAGGAGAAGATATACCTCAACCTCTTGTGATATTTGAAGACCATAAAGCATTATGGGATGAGGTAATTCTTATATAACATCAGCGCGAACACTACAACGATAAGCTCTAGTTCATTGGTGGAATATTTATATTTGTGAGGACATAACTATATAGACCCATAAGAGATAACTACACACTACTGCAATAACACACACCGCATGTCTAGACCTAAACCATCACAAAACACTTCAAATTCTACCCATTATTCAAAAAACCTCAGCACTAGGGTACTAAATAACTTCCCCTTTAGATAGATTAAGGATTCTTGGTGTTTCTCACTCCATACAAAATCTTGGTCATTCTTGGTCAAGGATATCAATGGTGCTACACATCGAGAGAAGTTGGGCCTTAAACACCAGTTGTAACAAGCTAGACCAAAGAAACTAGAAACCTATGCTATGTTCTTGGGTGATGCCCAAGAAATAACCACCTCATCCTTCGACATGTCCACTGCTATTCCCTGCTAGGACACTATGTATCTTATGTTGGGAACCTCTCATGTCAAGAACATGCACATGGAAAACATCCCCTAGAGATGCTGCTATCAAAGGACCTTTAAGACCACCATCATATTCTCAGTATGATCCTCCTATAATCTTCATAAAATCAGGATGTCGTCGATAAAAAAATACTAAGTACTGGTTTAGATACTCACAGAAGACATAGTTCATGATCCCCATGAACACAGATGGTGTGTTTGTAACGCCAAACAACATGAACATGAACTCAATGTGCCCATATCTACACTTAAAAGCTATATTCGAGATGTCACCATCGTTCACTATCAATAGGCGATATCCCGATTGTAGGTATATCTTAGAGAACCAACCAACCCCCTTCAATTAATCGAAATGGACGTCGATCCATGGGGTGGGGTAAAGGTTCTTGACTGTCACCTGATTCAGCATTCTGTAGTCCGTATACAGCTTGATAACATCGTATTCCTTCATTGAGAACAATACAGGAGCACCCCATGATCATGCACTCGGTCAGATAAAACCCTTTTTCATCATATCATCAATCATAATCTGTAACCCCACAACTCAGAAGGTTTCATCCAATAGGGAGGCATCAAAATAATACAGACACAAGGTTCCAAGTATATCCCAAACTCAACATCACGTTGAGGGGGTAGAGTCATAAATACTCCAAGGAAGACGTCTAAGACCTCAATGATGCTCCCTGAAACTTCCACCACTTATGTATCTGCTGACTCCACTAACAGCTCATCTAACATGGAAAGAAGGGGCTCTACTCGCCAGATACCCTCCTACAAACCCCGCTCGCCAACGAATGTCAAACGATGGGCTCCCATATCTGAAAACAAAATCCTTATCTGGAATCAGTCAAAAATAGAACACACATAGACCAACTATATTATGCCTATGATGACATCATTTGGCTGCATCTGTAGCAAAAAAAGATCCCCACTGGACGGATGTGTCCCCAAAATCAGTCTAAATCCCCGGAAAACATAAGAAAAGATGGTCCGACCTTTTTCTAGTATACACAATACTAGGGGAACAAGAAGTATCTCTATGTCTAGACACAGAGCATGGGATATATTGGGTGAAACAAAGGAGTGAGAAGCTCCTGAATCAAATAAGGCATCTGCAATAGGACTAAAAAAACTGATCATACCTCAAATGACCTTTGGCTCTGCGGGAACTGCTACCTTTGAGGCATGAAACTGCCAACACCCAACTCCATTGGCCCTTTGCAGTCGACCGGCTCCCTAACCACACCATGGCCGAGGTCCCTAATGAGTGCCCTGAGGCTGGCCTCCTCTAGCAACTTCTACTCATGGAGGAGCGGGAGATCGTTGTCCCTACTACAGCTACTTGAATGGTGTAACTGGGAACGAATGCTATTGAGGAGGGCGTTGAACCTTCCCACCTCTACTGTACCATAATCGGTCTATACACAGATTCTAAATGAGGCCACGACTGCCACAGGTAAAGCACCTTGGTCTTATGCTCATAGAGAAATGGCAAGGATTGAGAGATCAAAACTAGAATTGCTGATGTATGCTCTCCACCGGCATAACCTGGACGACCCTGAGGCTGGAGGTATGCTACTGATGGCCCTCCCCTTTAATGTGATCAATGAATCCACCCTCATGGAACACCTCCCAAAATGTACATCCTATCCCATAGTTCAGCCTTCATCTGAACCTCCCTGTACGTTAACAGAGTGAAGGGAGTAACAACATACTAAAGAGATGGTCAGAGTGCATCCACTAAATTTCTCACCAGAGACTCCTCATCTAGAAAATGGTCTAGAGAAAAATGAAGGGGATACTTGATCTTGATACCCAATTACCTCACCATCATACTCCCTTGATAGAGGGTTATTAGCTCTTTCCTCTTCTTAGTCTCATCATTGAAGAAAGGAATGCTGCCCGGAACTCCTTCTTGGAGTCTTTCCACAATGCCTTAATTTCCCTCTTCACCTCGAGGTAGATCGTCCACCATTTATGTGCCTCTCAACGCATATGGATCTTATTAAGAGGAAACTAGTACTCAGATGAATCCCAAATCATGCTGAAATCTATTACCAACTCCTCTATCTAGTTTTTTGCAACCTTGTCTGAGATGCTACCCTCGTACATCCCAAGGGTCCTCCATTGAAAGGCATGAAGTGTCTTATTCCACTGGTCATCATCCTCTTTTCGAATATCCCTCTATGGATTATCCAAATTATCCTCCTTGGCCTTGATCTACCATACTACCCGTGGTTATTGTCCGAGTACCATGGTTGTAAGGTAAACAAGGAATGCCTAATCTAGAGTAGTGTACAAGATATCTTTTAAATTTTTCATAAACTTTTTATTCATATTAAATTCCCAAAAACCCATAATACACAAGAATACAAGAAATATGATGCATGTATCTTTCCTAGGGTTTCTACCCTACAATAAGTGTAGCCTCACCTAGTCATTCAGTATGTCCAGAGTACTTGCATCAGATCATGGTGGCCCTTAAAATCCCATGTCTTAGCCAGTCTTCCCTAGTTAATTTCACACACCAAGATTGCATAACAATGTTTCGCAACATCCAATGAAATCTTCACCGTGCCTTACTTTAAACACCATACCATATCTCATCCATGCCTCTAAAACCATTCTTTCATGACCCTCATTCCTCAAGATGAGGGAAGGAACAACAGGCAGCCAGAACCTTCCTTCTACAATTTGAAAGAGAGAAAATTACCCTTAATTACCGCCATCAATAGGCTTTTGAGTGGAGACTAGCACCAAGAGTATATAATGGCACTTAATATGATACGAAATACCCTTTTGATTTTGTAGATCAGAAAATACAATGTTAAAAACCAAAAAAACATAACATAAAAAGTTAAAAGTAATTCCAAAACCCATTCCCATATGCATGTTCAAAGATAAACCCATATAAAGTAAAATTATACTCCAAGGGAGAGTACAAAAAAACAACAATGAAAACTGTCCAGATGTCCAAGCTAGTACAATCTCACATGGTCCCCGATGTCCTCCTAGATACCTGAAAGCAATTTTATATATGTAGGAAGAGTATACTAGAATACTCAGTTGGGAAAAACCAGAAGCACTCGTGCATAAGTGGTGATACATTCTAATTCCCTGTGAGAAAGTAGAGGTAACCAAAAAACCTAGGAAAGAAATCTATCCACCCAACCTCACAAAGGAACACTCCCCAAATAACGCAAGCCAGGTAAGTAATAGTAATAGGACATCAATACTAGGGTACCCCACACAACTTTCCCATTGATTATTGAAGACATTATATGTGTAATATCTCCCCTACAATTTCTCACTATAGCCCCACTACTGCCCCAACAGAAACCTTACGAGCCACCTCAAACACATATCTTGCCCGAAAAAACATGGGACACCATAAGCACGTATCCCGCCCCAAAATCCAGGGCCACCACAACTGTATATATCCACAACCATAGAAACTAGGTCCAAGACAACTACCGTTATGCCCGAAGACACCTGGGCCTCATTATGAAGACACTTGGGAAATAGACATGCCCGCACACACCTGGTCCACCCACCACCACAAACACTGCCCAAAGAGTCATGGCTTAAATGGACCTCATGCCATCACATAATGATCTAAGAGTCTTGGGATACATAGGAGAGGTTTATGAAAGGATTTAATAACCATCCACCAAAAATGATGTAGGAAAAAACACCCTCCCTATGAAATAGGGGTGTTCAGGATGAAGTTCTCTACCTGGGTGGGGTGAGAATAAGAAACTTAAGAACTAATTTTAAACATATAGGTAAACACGAACTTATCCCAACATAAGGGTCCTAAAACCAACCCATACATAATCACCCTTTTTACTATTAATTCATGCACAAAACGCCACAACCACAACCAGAGAACAACCAATTCCCAAGAAACAGTTCCCCATTGAACCCATTCTTGTTATTATGTTCCTCTGGTTTTGTTAGAAATCAACAATTCTCCACTACTGGGACACTAATAGGCACACCCCCTTGTCAAAAGACCACAGATGGAGAAAATAACCAAACGTAAATTTAAGCATTCACACATGGTTCTCTTGTAAATTCACAAGAACAAAAAGGGTACTGTGAGATCCATCAATGTATTGGAACTAAACAAAGCCCCAACACACGACACCACAAGAACTCATATCCACAAACCAACAACTGAAAAAATAGGGGATACCTTCCACATATGCATCACCACATAAGAATCTAGAAGAATAACTATGCTTATTAGTGGAATAGAGCAAGGGATTTTTCATATTTAACAACCCATTTATCAAGTTCCTTTTCCCGTTTGGTTAACTGGGGTGATCACACAATGATTTTTTTTCATTGTTCATCCATTTAATCAACCATTTTTACATAATTAAATATTTTCAATATTATTGGCTTTCAATCACATGATTATGAAGAAAACAGATGTTCATTAATGTGCACGAAAGGACCATAAACAACCACGATTTTAGTGGGAATAAACTCATAAAAATCACAACATATAAATGAAAATAATAGAGTAGAGTATAATCACAATCAAACACACCCATTTATTTTTTAGAAACAATTTATTATCTTTTTTAAGGTTCAGTTTCATCCATGCCCCAAGGAAAAATTATCATACCCACCACACATGATACACTGTAAAGAGAGACAAAGTAAGGCCCTACTCAGAAGATCAATGATCTAAGTCTTCTCATCTGGTGCCAAGAAATGGGGATGCACGACTTGCATAAGAAGAACTCCAATAACTCCAAGAGCGAGTAGTAAAGGTTATAACATGGGCGCATGATTCGTCTCTGGAAGAGGGACTCCAAACACAATAATAGAGAGACAAAAAAATGGAGAGATGATATCCACTTAAAGAAATGACAGATCATAAAAATCTGGAGGCAGTCTCAATGTATTGAAAAGACAAATTGTGTCTTGACGACACAGTTGGGAAGTTTCACATGTTGGGATTACAAGTTATTTAATAATTATACATGGACATAGTGGAGATAATGACTGTGAGTTAATATATTTCATTTAATGAATGAGAAACACATATTACGTGTGACACCATGGAAAAAAGCCACATGTTTTGGTAGATCAAGCACCTACCAACCATTGGGGATTTAAAACATATTTTACTTTATTTAAATGGATTTGGAAAGGGTATTAAAACAATTTTACATCAAAATATATGTTACTGGGGAAATATGGGAATGTCCTAGAAAAACATGGGAGGACTCACTATTAGGCGAGTCACCATTTCCCTGGCACCGTCGCCCTGGCACCATTGCCCTAGCATCGTCACCCTTGCACCGTTGCCCTGGCACCGTCACCCTGGCACTGTTTGTGCCGCAATTAACTATATATTCCACTGATTCCCATTAGTTCCAAGGTTTCCCCCTTGGTGAAAAGGATTCTATTTGGTGCCACCGACACTCATCGGCACCCCCGATGCCCATATGTTCCACCGTTTGTTCATCTCTAAATTTTAGAAAACTCATAAATGTGTCCCTATGGGTCTCTAAGACACCCTAAACACCAGAAATTGGCATTGTAATGGACTGCGAGGGTCCGAGACAGTACAAAAAACTCTAGAAGTAATATTTTTCTACTTAATAATAGAAACCTATTCATTTTATAGACATATATAACACATTGGAGATGTTTTAAAAATGATATATTGCTTTTTTCATTAATTTCAAAATAAATTAAGTTTCAATATGACTTTAATGATATTTTATAAAATTATTTAAAAATCATAAAAATATTGAATTTTGAAAAGGGTGAAAATTTATGGAAAAAAGTTTAATAAGTTCTACATTTATTGGCCAATTTATTCGTTATAAGTAAAATTATAACCCTTCAATAGTGAAAAAATGTTTATATATGTTAAGGTTAAAATTAGTTAACTATATAGTTAAACCGAACAATATTGTTTTAAATTCCTCTTAAACATATCCAAATTTAATTTTTATGTTATTTGAACCATATAATACATTATATTCCAATATATGACTATTTGGAATAATTTTTTAGAATGAAATTACTATAATTTCAATCATTTAAAAAAATTCCAAAATTTCTCATCCCATTACTTATAAATAGATACTTCTTCCATATCTTATTTATGAATAAAATAGAAACATATCTAAAATAATTGATATAAGAAAATATTATAAATATCATTACCTATGTTCTAAAGGTTCTATTCATCCTAAAGGAAAACCCTATGTCCCTTAATTGAGGATCTAAAGGAGCTCTTTCGAAGAATATGTAGTTGACTTTACTAAATCTTTTAAATACCTTCTTTCTTCAAATTCTTATAAATCCATTACAACCATAATAAAATAATCACTAAAATATAATAAACATAAAGAGATATTAATATTATTATTGTTAGGGTGAATCCAATTTCTATCCCTTTTCAATACTATCAAAATTGAAAACATCGCTCGTGCGTATGTACAGTTTACAGTTTCTATATAGCGACAAAATTCTTTTTTCACAAAACATTTACATGGATGATTCTAGTGATATAAATAATGAATTAATGTTATATTTATGAAATAAATATTTTATTTCTGTTATATTATTATATATATTTTCATACTTTCAAATCCATTAGAAAATGAATCTTCTCTCATACGTACATGTGGACCTCCAACTCCACGAAACAATGTGATTCGTTTTTTCATTTACAATTTTAATTGATGAAAAAAGGATATATTGAATGAATGTATATTATAATTATATCATTATTAAAATTTTAGATATTATGGAACCCTGATTAATGTACAAGGAACAAAACTACTGAACCAAAACATTCATGAAAAACAAAATAAAAATCACATGAAATAGTGATTTTAATAATGAATTGTTAACAAATGGGTGACAAAAGGTTATTAGTAAATCACACATAGTTTTATATATATAAGTATCATTTTATAATTTAATTATAATAAAAATATATTTATTATAAATAATGTTCTAAATCATATAAAGGATGTCATACATAAGGTAAGGGTTTATTATCTCACTTTTTTTCCATGACCCATATGCCATATTCACCATATATTTCATTCATCCGGTGTATATATAACAATTTTAATACAATATATCACCATTTAATTTATTTTAATGGTATTTATTTTTATCCCTTTTTATTGGAGTTATTATTCAATTGTTAGCAAAGTGGTAGTGGTTTATTTAACAATCTCATCATCATTCCAGATTGATTATATTGAAGTACGCATTCGAAGAACTATTTGATATTCCTCTCTTAAACACATGAATTTGTTTCTCTTAAGATTATTTATTGATAATAAATTATTTAATTTAATTTTACTCACATTTTGTACTCAAGAGGATAAAATGAAAATTTAAAACAAAATCTACTTTATTTCTCATATCTTTCAAAAAATATTATTCTTCTATTTCCATATTTTTTAAAAATTGTTTCATGAATGTTTTAAACATAATTTTACAGTTGTTAAAGATGCTCTAAAAAGGATTTTAATATTCACCAATTATTTTAATGTCATTTTGACGAAATATTAAATTTTTACAGAATGGTTTAAATGGAATATTCCTATAATTTTCTAAATCAGTTTTTGAATTTTCTTACAAAAGTTCAAAATGAATGTTTATTAAAATTATACATCCTGAACCAAATTTCAAAAAATCACGACCAGTCATTTTTATGAATATTTATTTAAATATTTATAGGATTATTTTCAAATAAAAATATTTCCTTAATATTTGGTTAATTTTTAGATTTTAAAGAAGTGATATCAAAGTGAAAATCGATATTTTCTTTAAAACAATTTCCAATGATACTTTATCATTTCTAATATATAAAATATATTGTAATTTATTTTATAATTTATTTAGAATATAATAAAAATTTAACATCCACCATATTTTCATTGATGGTTTGGGTTTAATTTTCCTAGGGAAAATATTGACATTTTGTATACTTATTCGTCCAATATGAAAATTTATTCATTTTTAAGGTATATTGATTATGTTATATTGTTTAATCATATGATTAATTCATTATAATTTTTACCAGACATGTGAGGCATATAATTACACATCCACTTAATACATCATAGGTCTAATGAGACAATCTAGTTGGCTATAATTATTAAATTGGTGTTTGGAGTACCCCTACGCACAGATTAAACATTGTTGAAACATAGCCTTGATGGTTAGTTTCAGATGTCAAAAATTATGAATTCCATAATTATTAAATAAATAATTAATACACATGTGATTATTTTGGATAATATACATGGATATGTTTCATGTTCATATGATTATTCATATGGAATCATTTTATATTCACATACTCCTATCATGTTATTATTCATGTTAAATATATTGATTAAATAGAATGTGTTTTCAATTATTTACATTACTATATTGATTATCCATCATTTATTGATGACATATTTAACAATATGTAAAACATATATAGGATATGATCATACCATTATTATTTTTCCTTTCCCCACATTATGAAGAATGAATCACTGAATGAGTTCAAGGAAGAATTCAATATATTTTTTACTTTTATACATTCAAACGCAATGTGATATTCAAGAAAATATATAGTTTAGAATAACAAGTAAACTTTTGTTCCTTTGAAATGAAATTAATTATATCATATTATAATGTCACATAGTTTTCACCAACACTATGATACGGGGGTCATGATATTTATAGTTTATAGTAATGCATATTAAACTTCTATTTTTTATTATTTAAATTCATTGTTTCTAAAGAGTCTGATAAAAATATGAAGTCCCAAACATATTTATATAAATGAGGGAAAATTTACATTCTCATGGGTTCATGGTTGGAGAACCATATACTAAAGGGACACCTTTTTAATGATCTGGATCTCATGTGAGAGGGAGAGAGGGAGAGATGGAGAGAGAGGTTTTATCAAATGATCCACTCTAAAAAGTTTATGGTTATTTTAGGTAGACAATGGAATGGGATTTTATTACCTATATGAGGTATAAAAAATGTTATATCTTCACCCAAGTGTTTATTCAATTGTGGAAAACCCAATGTGAGTGAGAAAATACAACTATCAGGATGAAGCATGTAGATTTTGTTAAAAATTATGGCTAAGATTGATACAGGATATCTAGAGTCACTATGTATCTTGTGCTAAAAAGAATCAAGCAATATAGTTCTTTTAATATCCCACTAGTATGTATAGATCTATATCATCTATATAGGATGATGAATGAATTGGGTGCCATGATGAGACTATCAAGGATACAATCCGATGTGAATTAATAAGGGTATCATCACTAAGGCATTATCACCTCATGTTTAATTAGCAGCTGGTTCTAAGATAGAATATTCTTGCATCACTACATATCCTGGTGTTACATGAATAAAAAACATAGTTATTATTTTTAGGGGAAATTAAGTTCACCTTTTCTTAGGGTTTCATAAGTAGGGGGAACCAAATCATGAATGGAGAGTTTTAGAAACAATAAATATAGAGAAGAATTGAGATTAAGATTTTAGTTGGTTATAAAATTTTATACATCATTATGTATCCTAAACTAATAGGAATCAATCCATACATATTTATTATTGAGTTTATTCTACTCAAGTTCCAATTAATATATATAGGAATGGTACACACAGTAAGAACACTTATAGTGATCTGGATCTCATATAAAGAAGAATATGTCTCACATACCCTCCTAAATAGTCTATGAGGTTGTTTATTGAGTACCTTAGATCATATTTTTTGTATCATGTAACCATTATTATGATTAAAAACATTGGATAAATTGACTCTTAATCATGTTAATTATATAAATCTACCAAGACCCCTATGATCAAATGAGTTATACTCAATGTGAGAAACAAGTGGAAATTGGGAGATTACTCACATCACACTAGAACACATGTCAGGAGAATTTCCAAAACACATCATACAATTTTACATCATGTTAAAAAAAGGAGTATCAATATAATTTAATTTAATATGGGAATTACTTACACCTTTTAATTTAATTCCTTTTATTGAGGACATTATTTTATAGTTTAATTTGATGTGACCATGTTTTTTTGAACTCGATGTTATGTAATTCAATTTTTTTCATGAGAGATAATTATTTGGTATCATGGAATAAAGTACATTAGGTTAGACCTTCTGTATAGGGTAAGGTACCTCAAATTTTGGATTATCATTTTGAGGCTTCTTCCTAGGTGTAGTTAGAGTTCCAAAGATAGAACCAATTGTCCTAAAATAAATTAGAGTTGTAAAAATTTCATTTTAAATTCTCACACAACCCAGGTTTGATTGTTTTTTAGGTTTTGTACTGTACATAATTTTTTTTCATTGAGTCATTTTAACTAATTTATCTACTTCTAGGACTTTTCATCTCTGTATAGAAAAATAAAGATAGAGACATGAGGAAATTTTAGTTATAATTTAATGGGTAGGAATATCTTTGTAGCATATACAAGTTAATATGGGGTATATTATGTAACAATATGGGTTATGGTTTAGTAAACAAGAAATAATGCATGAATTTGTCATGAAAATACTTCTATATTTTTTCTACTATATTCTAGAGTATGTGACAAAAAAGCTCATTGAAAGTGTCTATCTATCTATTCACTATTGTGTGGTAGTAGGATGAGTGGTTAGACTGAATATAATACTAATAATAAAAACCTTATAAATTTAGAAAATTTGAAATTGGTGCTATTTTTCATCAATATTGTATGTGGGAAAAAACATTATAAAGAATTTTGGAATTATAAAATAGATTAAAACCTTTATTTTTACTTCTATGAGAGATATATCATTCAAATTATTAAGGAAGAAGTTAGTGGAAGTAATGATATAGTTGGAATTACTTTTTGTAGATTGGAGACATGGAAAATTGACTTATATTCCATAGATTGAAAATTGAAAAGAGTATTTGGTAGTATGAAACACCTTTCATGATTGAAATATGAAATTAAAATGTATCTTGTAGGAATGAAAATTCTTAGTTAATTTAATGTAATCTGTTATCATTAATGGATTCAAGTATACAAGTCTCTTGATATTCTAGGAGATCTTGGTTCTTGACTAATGAGTCATATACTCTTTCTTGTGCTTCCGGCATTACAATGATGGAAACTCTTTCAATGTGTATGAGTAGGTCTCCATTAAATCCTTGTATGTAGAGAATATTATGTGAATTCAGATGTCTATGCAGAAGAAGTTCATCACACACTCTCTAACATACTCTCTATTGGCATGGACTAATTAAAGAATCTCCCAATAAAAGTACTATTCTAAGGGATATTTCCATAAAATAGTGATATCTATTGGCGAGGGTATCATCTCTTTTTTATCTAGGATGATAATTATATCATTGTTTTTGTCCATACCATTTTCAATTAATAGGTAGACCACCCTATGGTGTGTGATACATGTGATTGTTTTTTATAGTCTGGATCATCCTGGGCTATGGCTAGATTATCCAATGCATTAGAGAAGGTGTTTTATGAACACATGATGTGATACAATATTGTTATAGAGGGGGATTCTTCCATCAACCCTCATATGAGAACATGAGTCGATTATTATTTACTAATGGTAGATTAACTATGTATCTTCTAGACCACTCACTTTTGGTTACCCTAGATACTAAATCGAGCCACAAGTATTTTTATGGGTAGTTCCAATCCTACAATGAATGGCTGATATTATTCTTCATTATTGGTACATCCTTCTAATAGAATGAAGTATCATGGAATAATCACATTTGCTGGGGTGGAAATCACAATGCCCTGACCAAACTTGTTATTCTTCAAGAATTATATCCTTCTTAATATTAGAATTCTGGAAGAACTATCATTGTACATATCCCACATTTCGGGAGTGTCATGGATTGAGAAAACATCTTCATTAAGAAGATCTTTATTCTATAGTGACTTCACATGGATAAGGTATTCTTCAAGAATGTTAGCGAACACCTATACATTTTCAACAATTCAAGACTTCAAATGGGTGTCCTGATTATGTTGGACGACCACACACCAAGCAAGACACCAATTCAACATTTAATGGTTGATGATGTATTTAAGAGGGTCCATATGACAGACTAGATTGAACTCATGGTGCTATTGGTAATTATTAACTTATAAACTATTAAAATTAGAATTGATAATTTCTTCTCAGTGTCTAATTATCTTGTCTTAATATCCTAAAGTATTCAACTGAGATAATATAGTTTTTCCTAATTTAATGTTTCATTAATTTGAGCGTAGTGACTTCTTAGGGATCACTCTACTGTTTCTACAAGTATTTTTAGAGGATATTTTTTTTTCTACTATTAGTATCAAAAATAGTAAGTGTATGAGATGTAACATCATATGATTTCAAAAAATATATTTTTTTCATATAAATAATTCACTCTTCAATATATTTATTTACACACACTAAAAGGAAGGTTGTGATAAAGTAGTAAATTAAAATAATAATTTTTAAAAGATCATTATGATATCATATAATATATCTATATATGAAATAGATTTTAAATAATTATAATTATAAAATCTGCATGATAAAATAACAGAATCATTTAATATTTATGAAGGTCATTTTTAAATAAAAGATGTTTATATTTATAATTTTTATTTTATATTAAATGTTATATAAATATAATTTTTATAAATATTATTATATAAAACTAAATTTATTTTTTAATTTAGAATAATAAAATTTACATAGTATGAATTTTGGATCATTTTTGGAAAAAATAATTTTAGTCGAAAATATGGTTTTCGAAAAAATTATAATTTTAATGAATTTATCAATTTATAAGAATGATCAAGAGGTTTATAAAACCATTTTTGTTATCAAATATGAAATTATGGAATGAATATGTTATTTTTAAATATTACAGGAATTTAGAAGACCCAAGTACAACATTTTTTAATATAAAGTAAAAGGATACATTAATAAAGAAAACTGTATTATATCTTTTAATTTAATTAATTAATATTTTGGTTAAATTTTTTATAGATTGATTTTAATGATACATAAAATTAATTTGATTAAGTATAATCTAATCACTGTCATAAAAAGCATTAACCATAAAAAATTCATCTTATACATAAGTTTAATGTTGAAAAAATATTTTTTTTAAAATATTTTTTTCTGTGTTGGGTGTGTTTAATTTCGAAAAATATTATATCATAATAATTAAATTAATTTAGTTAAATAAAGTTGAAATCTAGAATCATCATTAAAATATATGTTAATAAGGTCCCACTTATATTTTTATTAATATGGTGGAATGATTTTTTATGAATTTAAATTGAGCTTTATACATTCTAGAAGTAATTTTTTTGCACGTAAATTCTTACCTGTAAGACTTACCAAACTTGCCTCGTATTCCTCACCCCAATTTCATGAAATTCTATTCATTCCCATTACTTAAAATTCTGTTCCCTAGAAGGTTCTATTTTCTAAACTTATAATAGGGGGAATTTAAACTCTTTTAAGGGACACACATTCCATCATTTTATTATAATGAATGCTGACCAATTATTCTACCTGGACCCCTATCCCACAAATGAATTCATTTGGTATTCTTTAGTTAGATTAATCCATTTATTTCCAGGTATAATTACAAGGAAAATCAATGTTACCAACATGCTTATGACACTCCTCTTAGTAATTTTCTTAATATACCTATTCCAAATATTCCCAAAAGTTTTTAATATTTTTAATTTATCAGAATTCATATACATAAATTGAATTATATTTTTGTAGAATAGTTTTTTAATTCATTCTGTTGCATCCTATTTGAAAAAACACATCGATCATGTGTGTGTGTGAATAACGGCCTCTATGACATGATTCATTTGTTTTCGTCATAGAATATTATAGATGGTACAAAGTATGGGTTTGATGAATATTTATGTTTTTTATTTTTATTATAAAATTTTTAGATGATTAGCTTTTATATTTAACTTCATTGGGTCCATTCATCAAGGAATAAGATCCTTAATCATGAGTATGTGAAAACTAACACCTCCATGAATGAAATGACTTATTTTATAAAAGAGAAACTGGTAAATTATTATAAATTTAAAAAAATTATTGTATTTATTAGGTGACAAGGTTTCATATATCATGACTTCTTTCATACATTTTGAAACAGGACCATAAATTGGGCTAATGTGTACACTACCGCCTCTAAAAACGATAAATATCATTTATCAACACCTCCAATCATTAATGATTCTAATAATAGATTCGATTAAAATATATGATATATATATATATATATTAAATTTATAACCCTATATAAATCTTGTATTAACATTTTGTAATAGCACTTTCAAACAAATTAAATCATCACGACATGCTTTTGTTTTGGTCAGTTTACCCGCTACTTGAGCGATAATGTACTGTTTATATAGTGAATGATTAAGGAATGTAATATATTATTAGTAACATTTGTTAATAAGGTATTAAATAAGTAATAAAGGTTCAATATTTATAATATTAACATCTAAACATGTTAATAATATAGTATATTCCTTTAATAAAAGCCACTCAAATATGTTTTTCTATGATTTCATCTTCATGAGTTATAACTATATATATATAAAAGGGGTTAAATTTGAATATTATTAAAAATTATGGGATATATATTATGAATAAATATGTAATATAATAATGACAACTTAGTACTAAACATAAAGGATCGAACATAACATTACACATCATGCACAAAAATATATAAATTGTTAACACCCCATGATAGAATAAGATAAAATTAATCAAATTATTTACTGTAAATAATTATAAATTATGTATTTAAAAGGTTTATAAATATGAAAAAGGTTATTAAATAGATTAATAATATTTTTTGGTCTTTTTATGGGATGTTAATGTGTGATCAACTTAGAGGGACAATAATGTAACAAATTATTGTCTCAAACACCCTTTATTGATACACAAATTACATTATACACCAATTGGATGTTATAGAGTGATTATAATTAATAATTTTAATATTATTCGGAATAATATTTTATTCATTGATTTTTGGATCATTTTAAATCTATTTGTCTTTAATTTTTTTTGGATAAAATGTAACTGAAGTCTTAATTTTTTTCTCAACTGAAGCATTTTTTCCCATTAGTTATGAACTATTTTTTTGATATTCTATGTCTCTTTTTCCTACCATTGTATTTTCAAATGGAGGTTTTTTTCATGGGATATTAATTATATGAATTAATATCCATCCATTTAATGAAGTACTTACTCAAATCAATGCACCATACTGATAAAAATATCTTTTATACTTTCTAATAAATATTCTAATTAAATTTCCATGATCAACCAATATAAACATTGATATATAACCCAAATATGTTTTATCTCAAGTGAAAATCATGTTTAACATATTGTTTTTTCAAATTAATATTTTATTATCATTTTTATGATGTTAGTTTTATAATAGTTTTTAATGGGTCTTTAATGTTTTCCACATGGGAAATTTTTAAAAAATTTGTGCCACTATGTAATGTTATATATGTTTTATAAAGTATTCCATAAAGAATGTTTTAATATTTTTTTCCTATATTATCATATTTATGTTTCTTTGAAGAAAATATTTTTTACATTTTACACATGAGTTTTTTTTATGGAATGAATCAATTTTACATATTTCCATGTGAATTTATATTTCCACCACCTTTTCTATTTTCTATGAGAATTCCTATCTAGAATATCAAGTTATCAAAAAGATAATTAACAATATCATGGATTAATAAAATCTTTCTTTTTGAAGTTTTTCAATAGAAATCATAAATTCTTATTTTTAAATAAAATCCAAATGATTTGAAGAGTTTTCTTGATATTAGATATACATTTGTTCAGGGGTATTATTCAAATGATACCATTAACCTTCATTTTTAAATGGTTTATGAAATTTAATTTTAAATCTTTAGAATGATCCATGGATTATTTTTCCCATACAAGATATCTATATGTATGAAAATGATTTACTTCACATGATTTTAGTCTTGGAATAACCTATTTTCTATTAGTTTATTTACTGGAGTTCACCTAGATGCCCAATATATAAATTGATTAGGGAAATTTCTTTCTAAAATGTATATTCATTCCATATATGGTGTAAATATCATATTTATAATCATATTTATTTAGTAGTATTTACATATAATTATTCTTAAATTCATTGTATACACATTAATTTTACATGGGTCTATCATTTCACGTTTGTCGATGAAATTAAGAATTAATCATTAGGGAAGTATTTAAAAGGATACAAAACCCATTTTAATTTGTTGGTTTTTTATGATATTTTTATTGAAACCCAATAAAACACTATAAGAGATTTTCATTATGTTATGGGTTAGCCTATAATTATATAAATATCTCTAATTCATTACGAAATATTTTTATCTCATTAATATCAAGGTTAATGGGATGCAATCCAAGACCACAATGGGAGTGGGCAGTTAGGGTAGCCAACTATTTTATGTTAAAAAAGAAATAAATTATTGACTTATGATTATGATATCATGATTATTTTATTTCCACTTACTTATTATGCCATGTTTGAATTATATAATCATTCTTATTTTATTATCTTTTATTATTATTTATCATGTCTTTATTTCATTCTCTATATGATATCTTATTATGCATCCTGAAATGTATATGTTGTCTCAGATTTTTTCATTACAAATATTGTGGAATTACTCAGCATTTTAACTCACCCCTTTTTATATTTCCCATTCCCTAGGTTATGAAATAATATATTAAGAAATCTAATCCTATATTATTATCATTGGTAGAAATTTTTTTCATGATATTGAACGCCCATTATTGATTTATTATCAATTTTATATAGTGAAGAAGTACCCATTTTTTATAAGGCAGTATATTTAGTAGATTATTATTTAAACTAACTCTATAAAAAATTAATCCTAAATATACTTGATTTTTAAATGTGTGAAAGATATTGTAAACATAGATGTGTATCCATACTAGTTTTGTAAGTTATGTAGTTTTAACACTAGATGTAAGATAATTGGAAAATATAAGATATAGTTTGTTTCATAGAAATATTTAGATAAATTTAGAGGTTATGATGTTATTGGTTTGGAATGTTTTAGGTTTTTTGAATAAAAACATGATTTTATGAGTTACAAATTAAATTAGTTTCATTAGTATAGGGAAACATTTATTTTAGAAGTATTTAATATATATTTTTTTGTATAATATGATAATATATCTTTAGTAAAAACCATAAGTATTAGAATATGTTAAGGATAATAACCCAAAATTTTAGTAAAGTATATATTGTTTTTTTCTTTAAAATTTCATCCCAACCTGTATACTGGAATGTGGAAGCAATTTTAAAAACGATTCATTTATAGTTAAAAACCATAAGAATAGTTAGTCGGTTATATATCGGTAATCATTTGGGTGAATAGTGAATGAGATCAAAATATGCATGAGGATGTACAATCATATGGGAATTGACTGGGATTATTCACATTATCATTATACACCACTTTGAATGATTTGAACATATGTTTTTGCGGAAGTTATCTATATTAGATATCCTTATTGTAAAATGAACTTCTGTAACCTAGATTGAAGATAAAGACTCACTCGTTAGTTTATTGACAGAATTTAGCAATTATTTCTTCAAATATCATAGTTTTACTTTTTTATATTTACTAATTTATGTATTCTCATACATAAACATTATTTTAAGTAATTGAGGGCGAAAAAAATCCAAGATTATAATGAATGGAATGTAAAATATGGTGATTCTACCAATATACAATTCATTGGGTCAATTAATTAGGTTAAAAATGCTATTATTATTAAAAATAATCCTTCATGGATTTTTCTTAACAAATTAAACATATTTAAATTATCAATCAAACCAAATAATATAATGTTGGAGTTTTGGAAAATTTTTTTTGGCATAGATGATGAAGGAAAAGATATTCAATTTTCATGTAAAAAAATGTTGTATGAAACACAATGGTTAATGTATCAAAGGAACTAATTTTTTTTTTGAGTGTAAAATAATGTCATAATAATTATTGTTTTGAAGGTAAAATGAAGCATTTAGTTAACTCAATAGAAGAATAATATTTGGCTTTTAGTTGTACTTAAGATATTAATGTGGAAATTTTATTAGAAATTTTATCTTAAGTATTATATAAATTCTTAACATACATAATTCATTTTTTTTAAGAAACCATGAATATGTAATTTATTTAAGGGGGTGTATGTGACATCCTAATATATATATTTATATCCTTTATATAACCCGGTGTTGGATATTTTTTCACACAGACTAAAATAAAGGTCACGATACATTGGTAAATTAAAATAATCATATGTTAAAGATCATTATTATATCATATAATATATTTATATATGAAATAAATTATGTAATTATTTAAACTATAAAAACAAGAATGAAATAATATTAGAAACACATAATGTTTAAATTGATCATTTTTAAATAAAAGAAATTTATTTTATATTTTGAATTTTCTATTAAAAGAGATATATATAAATATATTAGAAATGTAATTAAAAAATCAACACTATTTTTTAATTTTGAATATAAAAATATTCTTAGGATGATTATTTATAGTTTTTTGATTATTGTTTTCAGAAGAAAAAAAATGCGGTGTTTTTTTTAAAATTATAAATTTAATGTCTATATAAATATAAAATTATGACCTAGAATGGTTTAAAAAAATTTAATTAATAAAATATGAAATTAGAAAAAAAATTATGCTTTTTATAATATTATTTGAACGTAGAAAATGAATAACCTATATTTTTAGAAAAAAAGTAAAATGTTACATTAATAAAGAAAATTATATTGTGTCTTTTCATTAATATAATTAATATTTTGGTTAAAATTATTTTGGGATTCATTTTAATTTTTCATAAAGGTAATTCTTATTTATAATTAATCAATTACTATTATAGAAATCAGTATCCATAAAAAAGTTATCTTATACATATGATTAATGTTTTATGCACATTTTTATTTAAAAACATTTTTATGTGTTTTGTGTGTAATTTGAAATTTTATGGAAAAATATTAATTAAATGAATTAGGTTAAATGGAGTCCAAATTTGGAATCATCATGTAGAAATTTTGAAATAAGTGGGTACTTATATTTTTTAGTAATAAATCATTTGTGAGGATTAATATTTAATTATAACTAATACGTCTCGAAAGAAATAATCTAAAGTGAATTGATTTTTAATAATATAACATAAAATTTAACCCTTAAAGAAGTAATTTTTTAGGATTTGAATTCCGTTCCATTTTCTCCCCTTATTTAGCATTCTTTTCCATAGAACATTCCATTTATTCACTTTTATAATGGAGCATTACCAATCCATAAAGGTACATAATTTAATTAATTTTACCATCCAATATTATACCTAATTAATTCTATTATAACCCTCTCCTAATAACCAAGGCCTTTGGACATATGTAATTTTTTGAAGACCTTCACTTGCAAAGACAATTCCAAATAAAATCGATGTTCTAGAGATGAGCATTACTCTCCTCTTAGTCTTTATTTTTATTTTTACTCGTCATAATATTTCCAAAAATGGATAATATAATGATTTAATTATCATATATATATACCCAAATATAATTATTTTAATGTAACAAAACTTATTAATTCATTCCCTTGTATTTTCTAAGAAAAACCAACACCTCAAACATGCATAGGTAAAGACTACAACCTCGACAAGGTGATGCGGTCCATTTTTCATCACTGAATATCCTGGATTGTATAAAGGATGGTTTTGATGAATAATTATTTTTTTATGTCTGATTTGTTTTTTAAAATGATAATATTTTACATTCACATTCAATCGACCCATGTATTAAGGATCACGATCTTCAATCATGTGTATGCGTAGACTACCACCTAACGAGGATGTAACTAATACCATAATTAATAATATAATATTAACATTATAACATTATTATAAATATTATGTGATAATGTTTCATATATCATCACTCTATCCATTCATAGAAAAACACGTTCCTTAATCGTGCAAATATGTGGATTACACCCTTCAAAAATGATGAATTTATTTTATCAACAACACCCATAAATAATGGTTAAAATAATAGTTATGATTAATATATTTGATATAAATAACATGTGTAATAATATTTAAATTTTATGTTAACATTATGTAATATCACTTTATTACTCATTCAATCATTATGTCAAAATTTTTTTTGATAGGATAACGAAATACTTGAGGGATGCTGAAATATTTATCTAGTTAATGATTATATAATGGTACACGCCATTAATAAAATTTATTATTAATGAATTAAATATTTTATAAAGGATCTGTATTTATAATATTAATCTCTAAATATGTTAAAAATATATCCTCTTCATTCAACAAAAAATAACAAAACCTGTTCGACTCCGACTTGATCTTCAAGATTCAGAATTATAACTATGATAGGATGAAAGTGGAACATTATAAATAATAATGGAATAATTAATCATTATCCACATGTAATATATTAATAATTAACATAGTATCAGATACCGAGGATCCAAATTATCATTAAAATTCAAGTGAAACATAATTAATGTGTTAACACCTGATGATAAAAAAGATATAATGATACACCATAAACCAAATTCATAGAAAATAATTATAAATAAAGGATAAAAGGTTTATAGAATATGGGTTCTAAATATTTTATTAATATAGTTATCTATGTTTTATATGATTTTAGAGTGTGATTAACAAATTGTGTAAACAAGGTAAGGTATTTTTGTCTCAAACTCCCTTTATTAACACTTGTTTTAATTTATCCACTAATTTAAAATTATATGGTGAATATGCTTTTTAATTTTTATATTATCATGAATTGGATTTTATAATTTTTTGATTAAGTTCAATTTAAATAAATTTATCATTCAAGCGGATTTATTAAAATTCCACACAAGTTGTAATTGTTTTCTTCACTAAAGTTATTTTTCCTATGAGTCGTGAAATCCCTTCTTGATTTTAATATTCCAAGCCACTTTTCAGAATAATTTTTTTTAAAATGGTAGAATTAATTTATTACATAGGGATATTACTTATATTCATTAATATCATACCCTTTGTTCAAATTATTCCTCACATAAAATAATTATGTTGAAAACAATAACTATTATACATTCTAATGGATATTTTTAATCAATGTCCATGTTTTACCTCTCCAAAGTATGAATAATAGCCTAAATATGTCTCCCCAAAAGTGACCTTTATGATTACATTAAATTATTTAAAAATTAATTTTTTAGTTATCATTTTTATAATGTGTGTTTCATTACATATTTTAAAGGGACCCTAAAATTTTCTACATGGATAGTTTTGAAAAAATATTTTCATTTAATGTAATACTATAACTATTTGGAGAAGTCTCCATAAATATTGTTTGAACGTTATTTTCAATAACATTTAATTTATATTAAAACTTTTCAAATATAAACCTCTTAACATTTTCCTCATGTGTAATTATTTATGGAAGGAATATATTTCTGATGTTTCCATGAGAACTTATCTTCCGACCATCATTTTAATTTTTTAAGAGACATCCTATCTAAAATTTCAATTATCTAAAAATAACATAATTATTCTAGTGGTTTAATAATATATGACATTTTAAATATTTTCGAAGGAATAGTGAAATTATAAAGTGTTCTTTATATATGTCACATTATTGATCAACAATATTCTTCAAACTATACCATCTCTATTATTTACAAGGAGGGCATTTGAAATCATCTTTTACATCTATAGTATGATCCATCACTTATTTTTTATTGCCTAACAATCAATTTTTATTGGAATTAATTATAGTTAATTCATTACCCCTATTAATTATCATTATTCACTTACATGACAGAAGGGTTTCCATGAAGATTCCTAATACAACGATTCATTTAGGAAATTATTTTCTAAAACAAGTTATCATTTTTTAAAAGTTGTAAATACTATATGAGTTTCATATTTTTTATTTGGAATTTTCATATAATGATGATTAAATTCATTGGATAACCATTTATTTTACATGGTTTTATCAGGTCATGTTTATTGATGAAATCATGAATCCTTCTGCAGAGAACCAGTTGAAAATAATATAATACCAGTATTTTTTTCTCACGTCTTCAGGATATTTAGATTAAAACCATATGAAAAAATATTAAAGTCGAATAAAATATGAATTAAGAGGTATGAGTGAATTAATTGTTGGTTTTAAGTGAATTAATGAAAAAATAAGCTCAAATATTTACCAATGTGTCTATGTTAGCCTAGGTGAAAACATTTTTGAACATGTGATGACTCACAGAGGTTTCCTAGCCATAGATGAAGTTGATGAGGAATCATTATCAAAGAATATAATATTATAAGTAACTGTGTGTCCCATAAAATACATTTATGAAAATATTTTCAAGGAATTATAGTTTTATAAATGAAATTACCCACACTCACAACAACTCTAAATACCATCCTCCATCCAATTTTTTTTGGGGAACTACCTTTGGGCTTCTTAGAAAGGCTTTGAATTTTTGATAATCATACATTTATGTGAAATAGTGGATATGGATCACCAAAGGTACCCATATTTCATGAAACATCATCCCATGGGTACTTGGAATCCTCAACCCGTGGTATAGAATCCTTTTTTCAAATTCTATATCTTTCACATTATAAGAAATCATTTTATTCCTATTAGGGTTTTTTCAGAGAATTATCCTTGACAAAACCAACCCCATGGGAATCAAGACATTACATTGAGGAAATGCATCCATGTTTTGTAAAAGATAAAAACTCTCAAGACACTTTCCCATCACAATAACCACACAGTTCACGAAACCCTCAACTTTAGTTAATCGAAAACCATCAAGGAATCCATCGACTAGGTCTCTCCATTGTGTCTACTTTTTGAAAAACACCCATTTATAAAATTTGAGTTCCCATATACCCTTTTCCAACTAAAAAATAGTTCTCCCACATCCCGATCTACTTTGATACTAGAATCATAAACCCTTATGTCAACCCCTTATCTTCATGAATAGATGAGGCCAATACCTTCTGTTTTTCTCCTAATCATAGTCACCCTAATGCATCTTTCCACAAATAATAGGCACCCTAACACTAGAATCCCAATTTTCCACATCATTATGGTAGTGTTTACTCCATGAACCACCCAATGGTTCTTGAGTTATACACATGTAAGCCCCAATGATGGAATAATCAAGGGAAATATATTTTCTTTCCCATTGATGAGGCCTAGTTATGGATCTTTCCGTCCTACCTATAAATGGTCTCCTTGGTTATAGGTCCCAATGATATCCGAGTTACATGACGAAAAACTACCAATCATAATTTCTATATCACATGATGTTAAAATATATGAAAACATACACATCACACTATATATAATTGTATCATTACCTTATGAAATGAACACGTTATTCCCCATGTATGATCATAATTAATTGATGTATAATAACAAATAAGTCTCAATGAAATTTAAATTTTCATGAAATCCCTTACTTTACAATAACTTTTGGTTTTCTATTATTTAAAATTACGTGTAGTGGTTTTGAATGTGTTATTAACATATTCCAGAACCATATTAATTATTATAATATCATATATATGATCCTTTTATATCATAATATAAACTGATCACTAATAACCACTCCTTATTTTCATTGTTCTAGGTGTCAATTGCCTTGTTTTCTTATGCACGTGTTGTCATTAAAGATGTAGTTATTTCACATATTATAGTTATTCATCATATTTAGAAAAAATATAATGAAACAATTATCATATTTATACATTGAATTTAATTTTAAAACCATTCATGAATGATGGATATGAAAGCTGAAGTACATTACAATCATAGATACGGTAGGTCGTACGTAAGTATGAGTAACATTTTCCATTTTTCATTGATAATTATGGAATAGAAGTAAGTAATATTTTAAAATCTCAAACATATAATAATTTAATTAATACCATATTATATAATTATGTATTTCATCCATATCATGTGATGTTGAAAATATAGAGATTCCACTTCATGAAGGCTGAAGTCCACACGTACCTGAATGATGTTATCCTCTTTCATTGAGTGAAATAATAAGAAAATAGAATGATATATTATATTTAAATAATGATAAATATTTCATTAAAATCAAAATAATTTCAATCGTATCATATTAAATAATTATATTTATCTTGATCACCATCCATGGGATGCATTAGTGAAAGATGAATCACATTACTTTGTGGGTTGGTAGTCCACCGTACACATGAGTGACGATATCATATCCCCTACAGAATGGAATGTAAAAAATATATATTATATAATTAATATAGAGGTATGAATATGGTATAAATGTCATAACTAAATGTTTTACCCATCATTGTGATCAACCTTGAGATGTGGTAATGGAAGAACGAACGACATTGCTTCACAAGAGGGTAGTCCGCCGTACACATGAATGATGATTTCATAATCCATCTAATAGATGTAGAAATGGTTTCAGGTCATTAAATTATTATAAAAAATAATTATTTATGTTATATAAGAAGATTATTATATCTGGTAGGTATAATAACATTTTATTTATATTGAGAAAGAAATAAAATATAAATACTGGTATAAGACCGTTACCTGTTCTATGGGTATCTTCTTTTGGAATGGATTAACCCCATCCTAGGATGGATTTATGGAAAAAATAATGCCTCTATAATGAGGGTTGGGAAATTTTGGGAGAGATTTGGGTAGGGTTTGGATGATACAAATGGATTTAGAGGTGTGATGAAATAAGGGTAGTGAGTTCCCTTTTACAGTTGAAGAAGAGTGACATTATTGAAAATACACAAAAGTATTCACTATTTAGAGGTGACCCTTGCTCAAGTTGATCTTTGATGGATAATTAATGGTCGTAATGGGAAATTTTGTGTATTAAAACATTTGAAACATAAAAAGAAGTTCATTTTTTTCTGAATTCTTTAAATTTAATCAATTTACTCTTTTTGTTTTACCATGGTTACTATATTTCTTACCTAGGAAATTCATCCTTTATGAGTAAATTAAAATGATAATTGTTAGGACAATTATACCCAATTACCCTAAATATGACATCTAATTTATAAAATTTAAATTCCATGGGGGTGGGAAATAAATTGTAATATAATCCTATATAACACTCAAAAATAATGTTTTAATTCTTACCACAAGAACAATTTTTTACTATTTAGGGATAAATTTGTTCATTATATAAGATAAATTTGCAATCAATAGAAAATAGTTGATAATTTTTAAAATTTGAAAATCACTATTCGAAATATATGAATATTTGTACTTTTAAACCATTTAGTAAAATATAACTTATCATGATATAATATTAATGTCAGTTTTGAAACTATTCACAGAAATTGAATTTAAAAATACCAAAAAATGATATATATTTAATATATTAAGTTTACAAATAGTATGTAGAGATATATTCATCTATAAAATTAATTTAAGACAGTAATTCATTCAATTTACCTCACTTTTAATATTTTTACAATCATTAATTTTATATAATTATTAAATAAATAATTACTCCATTGGTGTTTCCTAAGAATTTTATGTAACTAATTACTCTTTAAAATCTAAAGATAAATTATTGTTATGAAAAAAATTATATTCAGAAACATATGTATAACGGGGCCAATTTGGCTTTTATCCCTATCCCAAAGAATTATAGATTTAAAAAAACAAGGAATGCTCTTATTTTTGTTTTCAGTGCTTAACACATTTTATAGGTCACTTTCAAGGAATAGTTTCCTTAAAATGAATAAAAATTAATTCAAAAGTCATTAGGGCCGAAATAGTTTCATCAAAGGCATTTTGGATATGTTTTGGTTCTTTCTTACCCATTATATTCTTTGTTTAACCACTAATTAAACTTGTTTTTATCTTAATTACTTTAATTAATTTTAACTACTTACACTAATAATTGTCGAAAAAATTATATTTAACTTATTAAAAAAATAAAAATTATGATTATTAACAATATGGAATCATTTTTTCCTAATTAATGTATCAAAATTATCATAAAGTAATTTAAAATTTATCCCATTGATATAATGTTAAATAAGGCTTTTAATTGAAAAATATCAAAAATTTCACTATGTTTTTAAATAATAATTCAATATGAATGTTTTTAAAATTACCCAAATTATATTAATTGATATAAAACCAATATAATTATTCTTAAAAAAATTAATTATATAATTTAACACTGTAAATTATTTAAATGAAGAGTAGTTTTCAATCAAAATTAAGTATTTTTCACTATTCATCAAAAAACTGAAACTTCTCAAAATAATAAAAAATATTCAACCTAAGATAATTTTTATATTTCAGAATAAATATATATGTTAATTTTTTCAAATAAAATTCCAAAAATTGGTAAAATTTAACATTAAATTATATTCCCTAAACACGATTAAACCATCATTTAGAATAATTATTATTTTTTAGAAATCATTTATTTTAATTTAGATGATATTAATTTATTTATAATAAATATAAAATTAATAAAAAATATAATATATATATATATATTCATATTTTAGTTAATTCCATTCACACCTTCCATTCCACGGTCTAGTTAATAACTATCATAATATTATTACAAATATATTATTGTTTGGTAAATCACAGTATTTTGGGTAACATAAGATATCAAATAATCTCATCATTTTTCATATCACAAGATAAAACTGCTATTTTTTTATTTATAGAACAATTAATAAAATTTAATTATTTTTAATTTTTTATGTGTCACATTTTTCCTCCCACACACATGAAATCAATATGTATCACACATTAACTTCTATAGAATGTTAGATATGGTTTTTTGGATTTTAATGTGGTTATATATTAATGATACTCATAGCTATAAAGAGCCTAAATTGTTAATTTACAATATAAAACTGAAATATATGTATATTATAAAAATGGCTTTTAAAATCAAAATATTGAATAAATCATATATAAAAAAGTGTTATCAATGCTCCAAGTATTTGATAAGATTAATAAAGGAATTATAGCTATTAAAATATGTCTCAGTTCTTTAAATAAATATGTAATTACTTAAAGATGTTAAATTATTATTTTTGTTTCTTAGGTAAGTATTTTAAATGTTGGATAATATTTGATGTCCTATGATTAAAAAATCAGTTGTCATTTCTTGAATTCTCCTCCCACAAGATTTGAAAAGTTCATTTTAGTATTCATCTAATGTGATTGAATAAATCAAATTAGTTTCAAAAATATTTCATTACTTTAAATTATTCATTGGGTTTCATGTTGTGTATAGTAGGTTTCATAACAAACTAAAATTTAAAAAGAAACACACACCAAATTTAGAAAGATACAAAATTTTAGGGAAGAAAACTAAAATTTGAAAATGCTAATATAAAATGGTTCCCCTTCTAACACTTAAATTATTATGTCCCCTAAATTTATTCTAATAGGGGTTTTAGTGAAAAAATATTTCAATTTAATCATAGAAATCAATTAACTCTTAAGGAATGTAAAACATGATAATTGTCATTTATACGAATTTTTTTGGAGTGTAGTGACCTCCAGTAGTTATAAAAGAATATTTATATATAATATATTCCTAATTGTAATACCTACACAACACTGATTTTAAACAAAACATGAAATATAGTTAAAATATTATTATTTAATATGATAGTTATCACCTAGCCATTATAATGTTGGGTATTAATTTTGTTAGCTAAATTATGAGAATATATAGTTTAAACACATATATGAAATGAATTATTTTGTTACCAATTTATTTGAAATAATAATAGCCATTTGAAAATAAATGAAATCTCTTTATGTAAAAACTATTTTTATCTTCTAAATAATATTTTATCCTAATAAATTAATTAAATCACTTTTGGGGAATGATTTTAATGAAATTTACATATTATATATTCAATAAATTTTTTTATCATTCAACTTATGTTTTTTCTTCACAAGAGATAAAAATAAATCTATTCTATTCTTAAAAACTGTAATTTTCTATACGAAATTTTGTCCCATTTCTTCACATTGACTTTAATTATTTTAATAGTTTTATAAAATATAATTGAAAAAATCAACACCGTTTTTGAAAGAATACTTCCAAATTAGAGTATAATTAATTATTGTCAATTTTCTAAAGAGATTAATTTCTTATTGAATAGTGAAAAATCTCTTTTTATGAAGAATTATATTTTTATTTATTAAATGTAATAAAATAATAATTGTTTCCAAATGAAATAAAAATTAAAATAATGGAATTATATTATTTCAATTCCAATTTAATTTAATTTTATCAATTTAATGTTGAATTTTGATATAAAAAATTTTAAACTTATGATAATGTTTTCACTGAAAACCCATTTTTTAATTCAGTATTCTAGTCTAATTTTAAATTAAAATTTTCCAAATGGAATTTATAAAAATTAATTCCAAATTCTGAATAATAATAATAATTAATATTATATAATTATTTCAACAAATATTTTGGTGAAAATTAATTGTAACAAAATAAAAAATTAGTTTCTGGGGTTAAGGTTAAATAGAGTTTACCAAGAGGCTAAATTAAAATGATAATGGTATTTTTTTCGAATGAAACTTTTTTAAATACACTATTATGTAGACAATTCAACTTGATAATACCCAAAGTTAGAAAATAAGTTAATTTGAAATCATTTTTCCTTATATTTAATTTATCATTTTGGATTATTTGTGGAAATTTCTAAGTAGATTCCATGAGGATCCTTTACCCACTTATAAAATAGTACCCACTAATATCTCCACTTCACAATTAGAAAACCATTTGGTTCATCATATACCCACCTAAATACACTCCATACTTCTCTCCGAACACCCTGGAGGCCGTATTTTGATACAAACAGTCCAAATATTTCTCTTGGTTCAATCTTAATGAGGTTATTTGAAGAAGTGGTATAGTATTAACCATGAATTTTCATATTATTTCTTCCTCTAACCCCTTAAAAATGATTTAAAAATTATGAAATAATTAAATAACTATCAACCATATACAGATATATTATTATGATAATTTCATTACCTACAACTATCTTTTATTCCATCATTTGGGAAACAGAACCATCGCTCATGTGTAAGGGGGACTACTCTCTCATAAACAGATGTAATTATATATCCATCACCATATCGTTCCTATGGATAAGATAATGGATTTATGATATTTATATTATATTTATGTTATAATTATACTTATTCAATTATTATATCAAATATACCTTCTTACTATCCACTCTCAATGAATATGATAACATCGCTCATGTGTAGAGTAGACTACCACCTCGTGAAGCTATGCGATTTATTTGTCACATATACAATAGAAGGAAGGTAATCATGGTAGTTTGGAGAAACATATGTGATATATATGTGAGACAATAATTCTTATTTAACTGATTTATATTATTTACAATTCTTTTATTGTATCATTTGAGAAAATTAACATAACATTGATGCGTACGTATGACATACCGTCTCCATGAATGGTGAAATTTATTTTGAATATCTATATTTAATGGATTATAATAAATAAAAATATATTTAATTTATATGATATTTATACCATGTATAATATTCTATATATTATGGAATAATTATTAATTTAAAATCAGAAAAACACCAAACCATAAAATATTTTAAAAATGATGGATTGATTACCCAAAATGTGATTTTAACAAGGAATTGTTAATATAATTTTAATAAATCATTATTAATAAATCATGTATAACTTTAAAAATATCAGTATGATTATATTATATATTTATAATAAACTTTTTATTATTATTCATGAGGTTTTAAGGCATATGAAGGTAGTCCAGACTTATAGTATGGGATTTACATATCACTTTTATATCTATGAGATACATTCTTTATACACCACTTGTTTATTCTTTAGAATTTTATATACTAATAAATAATGTATTTTATGGTTCATATACTGATAAATATTGGATATAAATTTCCATATAATGTTATTTATATTATGGGACTTATGATTCAAATGTTACCAATGCCGTAATGCTCTAATGTTACAATCTTAGTGTTTATCAAGATTGCATATGATATGCTTAAAATGATAATATATTATAATATACCATTAAATAAACTCATGAATATTATCATCCTATGTTTATTTATTGAGAATAAATATTTTCCATCATATTTCCCACTCTAATCACTCAATATATGAAAAATATATTTTTATTAAAAAATCAACTTTATTTCTCTATCTAGTTGAAAATTATTTTTCATCCATGTCCATGTTTTAGAAAAATATTCTAAATAATGTTTTTAATTTCTTTCCATACATTTTTTATTTAATTTTTTTAATGTTTTTCATTTTATAAAATGGATTAAAAATAATCTTTTAGTCATTTTTTAATGAGATGCTTTGGACTTTCTATAAAAAATTTGAACGAAATATTTGATTTTAAATGTTTATGACATTAATATAATTTTTCATTGTAATCTACGATCAATGATTTAATTATTACTCGATATTTTCCGTAGGTCATTTTCAATGAAAATTATTTTGAAATTTTTTTATAAATATTTTGGTTATAAAATGTTATTTTAAAGTATAAAGACAATTTTTTTAAGAAATATATCATGTGATCATTCAAAAATAATTATCCATATAAGGTGAAATAATTCATTATTATTCATTATTTAGTAGGGATATGATTCTATGATACAATCCTTATTATTTATATTGATGGTTTATGATTATTATGAAGATATATTTTTGAAACCAATTTCTTCTCTATGGGTAATTCTATGATGAATTGATGAGATGTTTATGAAGAAAATTTATTTTATATGGGTCATGTTATGATGAAATATTTAGGGAAGCTATTTACTTTATATGTATCATGATAATTTGAAATGATTATGAAACCCATTTCCTTCTTATGGGTTATTATATAGTGAAATTTTTATAATATTATATGAAAAAAATGGTTGGATTATGTGATGGTTGGGTCTTATATCTACCTCCAATTAATTGATTATTGATTTATATCTCATGAGATAATAATTGGAAATAGGTTGATGGGATTAATCCATAATGGGAAATAGGTTGATGGGCTTGATCCAAAATGGGAAATAGGAGATGAGTCCACATCCAGTATGATTAATGGTCTTGGTAGTTACATTTAAAATGATATGGTTTCAATACATATGTTTGTGACACACTTTAATGACATGGAAATAAGGTTCATGAATTATGATTATTTCAAAATTTTATGAATCATGTCTTTTGGAATGAAAAATATTTATTCTATGACTGAGTATTATAGTCTATGAATGGTTGGGTATGATGTTTTCATGTTATTTTCATTATATCATACCCTTATGCTCATATTATGCTTTCACGTGATCATATAATGATATCTATGATGTTTACCCATATAAATAATCTGAGTTCACCCTTTATTATGTTTCAAATCACCATATTATAATGAATGGTTTTATTTAGGGTATTTTTAGGAAGAGTAAAAAAGGGAAGACATTTATTGGAGATATTTAAGATCATTAATAAAATAAGAAGATTTTTTACCTAGTGTCTAATGACACTTACCCATTACTATTATCATGGATGTGTTTCGTAATTCATCTAATATTCATAAAAAAGACATGATATTAATGTGAGAAAATCCTTGGTTGGATGAAATCTTATTTCGATTAATAGTATATAGGGTATCATATAGTTCTTTCACAACTTACATAATATAGAAAGGTTAGTCATGAGTAACTATTAATTGTCCAACCCATGGAATTAAATATACCTATAGTAAACTTGAGTTTGGAGTTGTATAATAACACTTTTTCCCTAGATGGAAGTATTTTTTTATAAATAATATTTCCATGAGGCAGTCAAGTTATTCATTTATAATTTTTTGGGATTTCCAAATCATTTTTTAATTTATTCAAACACTCTTATGTTTGGGGTTTCTTCTTCTCATCTCTTTCAAAATCTATATTTTACTCTCTTACTTCCCTATTGGTATTATTATCTAAATCCATAGTAATATGACTTCCTTTTCTAGAAATTAGTTTGCATGAGATTAGCCCTATGTGTTATTTATATAATAACCTATAATTGTGTGAGGTTTCGTCAATCATTTGACACTAGTGTTTTTGGGTTAGATTAACAGTTTCCCAATAATTCCATTAGTCCCCCATTAGAAATTTAGCTCAGCCATTGGTTTTTGGGTGATAGGGTGTTGGGGTCCTATGGGTCCCTCCATACATTTTTATGATTATTTCTTTTCTCTTGTAGCAAAAATGAGTTCCCTGATCGTTTAGTATGGCCCTTGGAACTCCAGTCATGAAAAATGTTTACCCGGAAAAAATCACGTACAATATTCGCATCATCATTTTTGGTGGATTTGTATTTTTCCCACTTTGAGCATTAATCAACTACTAACAAAACATAAGAGTTAAAAAATGACAAAGGAATGATTCTCATGAACTGTCTTCAGAAAAATTTAGGGTTCTAAAAGAATATTTAAGTGTTTTTAGGGAATATATTGTTATTTATATATTTTTGATGTTAATTAAAATGTCCCTCACAATTTAAAAAATTAATGGGAATATTTAAATAGTGTAGGTTAATAAATATTTGATTCTAACACTTTCTTATAAGTCCCTCTTTCCCAAAGTGGACTCTAATAGATAAAGTATATTAAACATCCAAAACTAATTGAATCTCAAAATTATGAAATAATATTTTTGAAATTTTTTCATTATATATTTTACAAATATATAGATATTAATAAATATAAATATATGGTTCATAATTAATTATACTTATGTTTTGGTGGTTCCAATTATATGAGAATTAAAATGATACCAAATAGTTCACAATTTTTAGGGAGAGAGAACCTATACATCTGTCAAGAAAAACTACTCCCTAGAATGTGATCATTCAGTCGGTTTGTGGCTAACATCTCTAAATATTCTATCCTAGAAATCCTACTGAGGTGATCAACCACTTAGTTAATAGCCTATTTTTTATCTTTGATCTTTAAATTAAACTGTCAAAATATTACCATTAATTTAATTAGCATAGTATTCTTTTCAATTAAACCTCAATGGATGGTTAAAGCCTTCATCAACTCTTCTTGTGTCTCTCAGCCTTACCAAAGATGATGTTGTAAATATAATGGCACTGGACACAAGGATTTACAAGGGTTGGTTCAAATACCACCTCATTATAGTGTGGGTTATTCCCCCCAAGACATATTCTCCACTATAAAATTTTTATCAATTGAAATGGATGATATAGAGTTCCACTATATCTCTCTTGAGTCCCACAGGAGGGTATTTATACAACATTACACAGTGTTACCAGATTCCCATTGGCCTACTCTAGAGTCTCACTGACGTCGACTTCTCTTCCCTGAATCTCATAGGGTTCTTCTAGCTCTCGAGTCACACTAAAAACTTCCTTTCCTATTATTTCTTGATTCACTATGATTGTATCTTCTAGCATCCCCTCACAAGATTTTTGAATAACACAAGCTCGTGAATCTCTTCAAGAATCATCAACATCCATTGATAAGGTTTTTTCCCTTTCTCTGTAACTCTGATCACTTTTCTTATCAGTCCTCATTGCAACAATTCTTAGGAAATTATTTCTACTTATGATGGAGACCTGGCCTCACATAGATGTGTGCATTTGATCTAAACATGTTCTTGAAGAGTGATCTTGCACAATATCAGCACTGACTTGAAATATCAATTACAATAAACAGAGATTGAATATCTTCTTTAACTCTATCTAGCTTCATTCTCAAATATCATTTACTTCATGCATGGATTATAGGGGACACAATACCTCTTGTATTTGGATATATTGATTATTTTCACACATTTATGTGTTTATCCATGAGTGGATTCCTATAAACTATGTAGTTTGTCATCCCAATCACACACTATCTTCTTTCATCAATATTTTTTCCATGTGTTATGGTCATGCATTTACATATGCACTTTCCACTTGGTTATTCTAAAAATATTCACACAAAAACTTCCTTCATCATTGATTCGTTACACAAACATACACTTAGTGTTTAGTTTGGGTTCTATGTGTGTGTTTTGTATGTACATGCACTTTATCTTGGTGCAACTCAATGTTCACTTTCCACTCACAATTCAGACATCTTCAAATCACATTGTCTGCATTAGGACTATACCTCTGTCTTCCTCTTCCTTCTAATGTAACTCTCAATTCACACAAAATACTTCCTCCTTCTTCTTTCCCCCACAAACCGAATGGGTATAACAAGGGTGTGCGTGTGGGTTATCCTTCTCAAATGGCAGTGTGTATGCACACTATCTTCAGGGATTATCAAGCCATGCACATTATTTTCATGTGCATCCTGAATTTATTCAATTTTATGTGAAAACACATATCCTCCAATTTCATATTCATAAAATTAAGAGCACACAATATCCATACTTCATTGAATAACCTTCTTCTCCAAAAAACACACTTGCGAGATAGTGTATATATATTCCTGAAAACATAGGGTGTTCTTATTCTATTCATGAATCCAAAGGGCTCACAAGTCTCTTTCTTAATGAAACCATTGTGAAGAACTTCTACACAAAGTATATGCATTTCTTCATCTTAAAACCAAGAAGGATCTTCGTTTATGTCTTCATCAGTGCACCACAATTGTGTGTTTCCACTGGTTTCTTGCCTATGGTATCATCCTCATGAAACAAATGTGAGGTTCAAGTTAACCTATAGCGTGTTTGTAATTCTTCTTCACATTGAATTATTGTATTTTCTTGTTGGTAAAGAGGGTTCAAGAGTGTGTATCACTTGTTGAATTCATTTGGGTCTCTTATACCTTTCATATCAGGGCTACACGAATCCACTAGGTTATCTATTTTCTCAAAAATATGAGGTTTCTCAATATCTTCCACAACCATTCTTGGCTCAGTGATACTCTATTTATAGGTAGGGTTTAGGACTTTTGCATGTTAATATCTTGAATGAAATTCCATGGGATTATATTCTTGTAATATTTGGGATCGTCGGCTTTGAATGTTTCAAATGCGGATAATAGATATGTCGTATGTCCTTGGTGTTTCCATTTCAAAATCGGGCTACTTATTAGTGTTTTAGTCCTCATGTGCATGTATTTGTGAACACATGAAAATCACCTCTTGAACTCATCAGGCATATTTTTGTGGCTTCCTAACATTTTTTCCCTCATCCACGTTGAGTTCCTTTATTTCGATGCATGCATGAAAAACATAGTTTCAGCATGATAAATTCTAGCTGAGACAATCATTATGCACGGAATTTCATCCTCGATAGTGGTTTGGAGATCAGTAATGTGGATTGAATTCATCTACGATGACCAACAAGGTCATGATGGATGGAGGATGAAGAAAAAGCTTTTGAGGGGTCATTGAATGGTCCTGGTTCAAATAGATGCGGCTTGGATGGATAGACGGATTGGATGGAATCACAGGATGCAGGATGAGAAATGCGTCCAATATCTCACACAAAATCTGATGGAAGTCCTAGATTGTGTCTTCATTTTTAAAACCAATCCCACATCGAAATGTGATGTAGGTTACAAATTCTTTATGTAACAGGACTCCACACCACAATCCATATAATTTCTCTCCATCCTCCACCTGTACTACCCCGTATCAGATTTAGTGGGTGTGCTATGTACCAACCCTTTTCTCCTTGTGGGTGTGCTTTGCACCATAGATATGCATGGGATTTGACCCATGTGCTCCTATAACTTCCCCATGAGCCTATGGGCATGCCCTATGCACCCTACTGCTAGTCCAAGCAGTTTGGCTGGCTGAGGTGTCAAGGATTGGCCGCCTAGTGCATGATGCTTCCCATGGCTAGCGGTATTTCTTCATCCTGGACCATAAGTTTTTTAATCCACATCAAAATTATTCAAAGTATATAAAAAGTATAACATGCATGGTTTCATGGCCACCAAAAATTAGAAAATAAAGCCTTTTCACCATTTCCATCTCTTTTCATTTTCTTCATTTTCATTTTGGAATTAAAATTCCAAATCATTTTACTCATCTTCCTTTATCCAACAATGGATGAAGCTCTTCTTTAACTACTAATCAATTGAAACACAATGCATGTAAACATTCTTCTAAAAAAAATTCTCTCTTTAACATATTCTTCTCATACTCTTCATCCAATCAGAAACTAGTGGATGGATTCTGACTTCTTTCTTCATGAAATTGAGTATTTCATGGACTTATTCATGTGTTGAGATAATGTATCACCTTGATAGAAGTCTTGGAACTTCAGAACAGTTCAAAAATCATCGTATTTAATATATATATTGTCCATGCATTACATCCAATGACATTTCATGCTAATTCTCCAAGGGACATAATCTTTGGAACAAATTCTCCACTTCAATCATAATCATCACTTCATGACTACCTTTACATTCACATGTCGACATCTTATTGAAGAAAAATGAAACACTATTCTCTACAATCTCCCTGTTTGTATTTATTTTTCAATATCCATTAGAAATACTTTTATAAGGGTCAACATGTATGACAATAATTTATCCCCCTTACAAAAAACCAAATGAAAATGAATAGTGTGGTCTAAAAAAATTCCCTCCTCCATTTGTAGAATATATTATTGAATATTTCTAAGAGGGATGATATCACCCGGTTCACTTAGAAAAGACCCTTTAGTTAATCAACTCTAATTTTACAAGGGCTAACCCTATGTGGAAAACAAGAGAGATATGACCAATGTATTAAATGTTCTACATAAACAACCATACATAAGAAATCATTCTAAAAATGTTTAAATTCGTAACCAAGGGGTTGAAAATAATAAGATTTATCCATGAGATGTTAAATCATGAACACACATCACCGAAAATATTAAAAAGTTCAAGTGAAAAGATAAAGATCTCCCTTTAATCCAATATTTTAATAAATCAAGCACTCCCCCTTAATTGACATGATAAATACAATTATGAATTAGGGATTAAAGTGTTATTGGAATACCTCATGTTTCAACTTCTTGACATTATATGAATTTCAGTATTTTTCATGATGTAATCACTTAAATCATCTCCTTCATATTTGATCCCCCTCACGAGGTAAAATTCCATTAATTTACCCAAGAGGAAAATATCATCAGATAATATTCAAGATATTCATATTGATAATCTTCCGTTGTGGGACACTTCATGTAATTATAAAATCATGAATTGTGAGTCCATCTTGTTGTTGTCTACTTTGTTCATCCAATTTTGATATTGTGAATGACCTTCACCTTTAATTACCTAAAATGTAAGAAAATGTGTATATCAAAAATAAAAGAAAATAAGATGGAACACTTGTGAGATTCTTAATAGAATCACTCGGGATGAAAATTTTCTCTCAACCCAAGAACTCCTTTCCACGTTGCTCTAAAGTGTCTAGTGCTCTTAACACTAGTGTTTCCTCTGTATTTGACAATTTTATCATTAATTGTCAGTATGGAACCTTTACATACATTCACCATCAACATGTGTGGATTGTCTTCCCTTTATTATACATGTAGTGAGGTATATTCCATTGGTGCAGGTTTTTCGATTTTCAACATTTCCATTTGGCCAGCTAAAATAGTTATACATTTTTTTTCATGATTTCCATCCTTATTGAACCATCCACATAGTAGTTTTTAGACACTTGGGTTGTCATGTGCTGACAATCTCTAATGAAATTGAAATTTTTTGTCATGTGGAATGACCTATTTACCTTTTTTCCTTAGCTTTAGGTAGTACTTTAGTTTCATATATTTGTAGTTCTCTATAAATTTCCAGTTGATTCGGCCAGATAACATAACACTCATTCATGTAATTAAATGGATTTGAGATTCACCATGACTTTTTCAATACTTTCAAGTTACATATCTTTTGAAACATAAATTCACGAATGTTTTCAATCAGTCCTAAATTCTCTTGGATTGATCCTATTTTTAATTTCAGTTTGATTCCATTCATTTCTGTCACTTGTTTGCAGTTGTACATGGCATGACCTTTCTTTACATAGTAGAAGCATATTTTCATGGTTGAGATGACATTCTTGTAATGTGGCAGGAACTTATTCTTGGGAATTGTTGGACTCACCTATTTTGATAATCCCAAGTCATGTTGTGATAATCCCAAATCATGTTTTATATTATGTGAGAACCACATATTCATTAAATGATAATTATGTTTCATTAAGGTTTCCTGTTTTTATAGACTAATATTAATATACTCTCAATCCCACTACTTGATTGGTTAAGCTTACAGTGCAACATTAATCTATGTAAAAAGGTCATCGGTACAATGGTCACCGATACAAGGTCATCGGTAAAAAGGTCACTGATACAAGTTCACCACTACAAGGTCACCAATACAAGGTCCCTGATACAAAGGTCACCGATACAAGGTCACCGATATAGAGGTTACTACTACATGGTCACCAATACAAGGTCACTGATGCAAGCCTATTGTTAAAGCTCATTGTTAAAGGTTCCCGATGGAAGGTTACAGTTTTAGTTGCCGATGTGCACCTGATGTTGAATCCTTCGTATGTGAAGGCTATCATTACCATTCTACCGATACCCTTACCTTTTCAAATTATTGATATTTTTCTAACGGTCATATTTTCTAACTTTAATGCTTTTAACTTAATTAATATTTATTGTAGACATATCTAGAGACCATATCTTGACAGTACCAGGTAAGAGAAAGATTGCACGTGATGTACGTACTCCTACTGTCTGACCTCAAATACGAATGAAAAAGATTGAAGAAAAAAAAGATACATATAGAGGCATAGTGAAAAACAAAAAGTTCAAGTGAAGTACACAATTCAAATGCATAAGGAAGAAACTTCTGAAGAAAAAGAAAGAACATTTTTCAAGCACCGTCCCTACGATCCTATGGAACTACAAGAAGTTCATTTCTGAAAAAAAAACATGAGTCTACCTTCTATGATTCATAAAATTTCAATAAACTCAAGAAGCAGAACACTCAATTCCTCAAAGCCAGTAGGTGGAGTTGCGACACTCTATTTTGAAGAAAACTTCTAGAGATAGACACAAGATTCAAATTCATCAAGGAGTCAAGAGCTGAACTGCATACACATAGTACCTTCTAAACTTTGTCTCATCATAATTTCTCTATTGTGTTTCTTCTTTTTACATTTCGGAGTAGAATGTGTTTGTTACACACACTGTATACTATGCTTTAACTAAGGGATACTGAAAATCCTAACTAAATACTCTCTAACCCTTGTTTTCCCATGCATAACTGTCGAAGAAGCCTTGTGTGGATTGGTTGCTTTTGTTCCAACATAAAACTGTAGAAGAGAATGTGTGTGGTATGTGTTGTTTTTCTTTCCCATGAAGAACAATGGTAGAGGGTGTGAACCCTGGATAGTTTTTGAAAACTATTGTAAACCTTGATACAGGTTGTGTATGAAGTTTATTCATATAATCTGCTTGGTGTTAGGTGATCACTAAGTGGAGAGGATTAATTCCCAGCTTGAGACTGAACCTCTTGTTTATATTGTTGTGCTAATCCTAATATAATTTGATTTATTTTATCCTCTTCTTAAATGATAGAAAAATATTTTTACATTCAATCTGATAGTTAGTTTTGGTTAGTGTTTATATGTTCTTAATTTTGTAAACCTATTTAAAAAATTGAATTAGTGTTTACATTGATTCAATTGAGTACTAATCAACCTTAGAGAAACATGTTCATCAATTAAAAAGTTATATATCTACTACCGTAATTGACTAGGATGTTTGGAATTGGGGGATTTTAATCATAATGTTTTTAATAGAAATTTTAATTGGAACTCAATTCACCCCCCCCCCTTCTTGAGTATCCACTCAGACCAACAATTTTATAAAAGGTCTTTTTATTTTCAAGTGTTAAAATTCTTTTCAACTGTGATTTTAGTTGTATCATAAAGATCATAAAATTTCTGTCATAACTAAATTTTCAGTTCTTTAAATTCTATGTAACATGGAAAATAGAGTTGAGGGTGCTACTACTAACAGGACACCTTTTATTAATGGTAATAACTATGCTCAGTGAAAATTAAAAATGAAAATGTATCTAGAGATCATGTGATGTGAAATCTGGGACACAATTGTAGAACAACATGTATTGCCTGCTACTGCTAGGGACACATGGATACAGTTGACTAAAGTCACATATTAAAATAACTATAAAGAAATGAATGCCCTATACTGTTCTCTAGGTGACGAGGAATTCAATAGAATATCCTATTTCAAAAATGCATAGGAAATTTGGGATGCTTTAGCTATCTCTAATGAGGGAACAACTAATGTTAAAGAAATGAGATTAAATACGTACACTATTAAATATGATAATTTAAAAATGAAGCCTGATGAACCTATCTTTGAAATGTATCTTAGGTTCAATGAAATAGTGAACACCATGAGTCTACTTGGGTAACCAGTGGAAAACAAGGACCATATCAGGAGACTGCTTCGATTCTGACTTGATAGATTGAGAGGAACTTCATTTTCTATTCGAGAATCTTGAGATATAGGAAAACTTCCAGTGAAAGAGATAATTGTCAAACTTATGACGTACGAAGAAGATCTTAAGATGAATCAAGAAGTAGATGAGGAACCAATGAAGAATTCAGTAGCTTTCATGACTTCAACATCAGAGAACAATGATAAAGAAAAGGTTCAAGATCTTGTAGACAGTTCCAGTAGTGAAGAGTCATCTTCAGATAGTGATGAGGAGATGGCTCATCTTGCTAGAAGGTTCAAAAAGTTCCACCAAAAGAAGAAATTATTTAGGGAGTCAAACTAAAAGGGAATTTATGATAGTAAAGGAAATTTAATGAAATATAGAAAATGGAATGAAAACTCAAATGAAATAATCTACTATGAGTGCAAACGAAAAGGTCATGTGAAGGCAGACTACCCCAAACTGAAATTTAAGAAGAAATATGAAGATAAGGGAAAGGGTTATAAAAAGGCTATGAAAGCCACCTAGAGTGCTTCAGAAGACAACTCCAATGGATGTGATGCTTTTGATAGTGAAAAGAACAATCATGATAGCTTATGTTTCATGATAGAAAAATCTGAGGTAACACTTAATTATCTTATACATAATCCCTATTATTATGGGAATAAGAGTGAGTCACATAATGATGAAGATATGACTAAGGATGAACTATTTTAATACTGTGAAATTATTGAGGATACCGTTAATGGTATAAAGGAAAAATATAAATCATTAAAGAGACAACATGATTTTAAAGCAAATTATAACTCTGATTTGGATATTGTAAAAGAAAAATGTGCACTACTGTTTAAAAAATACTGAACTCAAATTATCAAATATGAAATTAAAGAGAGATCTTGAGAAGTTTACTGCCAGTAGAGATACCTTGGCTCCGTTGCTAGGAAAAAATATTTCCCCAAAACATACAACTGGTCAAGGATATCAACCAGGAAAAGAAGGATCATTAAAAGTAAATTTATTCCCAAATATGGACAATTCACATCTTGTTCTTATTCTGGCTCATTTCTTGAAAAACTATTCTCTAAAGAACCAAACAATGTTTTTATGTCTCAAAATAAATCTTTTGATTATAGGAAATATGTGAGACAAGTATTGGTTCCCAAATATATATTTTCTAACCTTTCTGGACCCAATAAAATTTGTGTACCAAAGTTACATTGCACTTAATCTGTTTTGAAAGATAATTTTGTAAAGAGTTCCTATAAAACCTTGTCGTACATGGATAGTGGATGTTCGAGACATATGACTTGAGAATGTTCTTACTTCAAGAGACTAATCCAAGTTGATGGTGGACATGTAACTTTTGGTTACACTACAAAGGGAAAATCGTAGGCTTAGGCCATATTGGTAACCCTAACACAATATTAATTTCAAAAGTACTTTTTGTTGATGGGTTAAAATACAACTTAATTAGCATGAATCAGTTGTGTGACGATGGATTCAATGTTAAATTTGAAAATGATGCATGTAATGTTTTTAATTTTAAAAATTATTTAATATTTACTGCTCTTAGAAATGAGAATGTATATGCTGTTAATTTAGTTTCATTGGCTAAGAAAATTTTTTCTAGTTTACACGCATTTCTTAATGAATATTGGTTGTGGCACATAAGACTAGGACACTGAAATATGCACTCACTTAGGAAACTGACTAGGAAAGGTATAGTTAGAGACTTGCGAAAATTGGGATTCCTTCTAAACAATGTGTGAAATCCTTATCAAAAGGGAATACAACACAAAGTTTCTTTCAAACTTGTAACGACCCAAACATTCATTAATGGAAATACCTCTTGATCAAATTAAATGAATATTTATGTATAATGTTTATATAAAATTTCAAATTCATTGGTTTTTTGTTTTTGGATTTTAAAATACTTTCAAAAATTGTGATCGTTGTTAATATAGTCGTTGAACAGTGATCACATGATTAGTATAAATATATGGCTTTAACAAATCCAATTTACTCAGAAAAAGGAATCGATGGCCTCATACAGTAGACATACCCCATACGAAGCCCATTTTTTAGAGCTCCAAAAGGAGGTTGCATCTTTGGGATTTTCTCTTGACTAAGCCCAACCTGAGCTTGAATATTTTTAGCTCGAGCGGAACTGGCTACGTGAGAAGTGGAAGTTGATAGAGATTACCACCTGAGTATTGTTATCCAAGCCACCCCAAGAGTCATTCACAACCACACAACTTACCCTTAGGTCTTATGCAAGTGTTATAAGGTGTTATGTAATAAGACATTAGCATTATGGTCATGTACATTATTTTTTATACAATAATGAATATACCTTTATTTTATTATTATTACCTTGTAGATGGGGTTTAAAGCACAAATAGTATTTTTAATTAATATTCAACTAAGAAATATATTTTGATGAATTAATGGATATTTGAATTAAATATTAATTTAATTAAATATTAATAATATTACTATTAAATTAATTTTTATTAAATATAAATGATTGTATAATTTTATGAATGCAATCGTAATTTTTATTCTGTTTTGAAAGCGATTTTTTCAAAACCCGTGATTTTTTTATAAATGTTGATTTTTATTTTAAAAGTGAAAATGAAAATATTTATAAAATTATTTAGATAAAATAAATATTATTTCTGGAATCAGTATGTCGAAATTATCCAATGGTGAATTTTTCATAATTTTCTAAGACAGTCAAATTTTTGGGTAAAAATTAAATACCGTTTAAATATATGATGTGTTCTATGACATCATAATGACCCAATAGTGATGTAATAAAATACTATAAGCCTTATGATCTCCCAATATATATTTTACCATTAAAATAATGTGATTTTTGGGTTTGTTTGACCTATTTTACAAAGCATTAATGAACCCTTCAAGGCTTATTAAATATCTTGTCTTTTTAAATTTGTTTCCTTGGGAGTGTGACTCACCACTACATAAGAAATCACATTATATTAAGAAGTTATGAAGTTTTACATATAAAATATTGATTTCCACTTCCATTTTATAAAAACCATGGGCAATTACCATGGGTTGGTTTGTGGTTTGGATTAGTTTAATGCGAGGTGTCCCAAATATAAATAATAAAGAATTATCTCACCTTTCCTATGATAACCCACCTATGCTCCCACTTACTCCTCACTGATAGCCTTTGTAGATCATCCAACCTCTGCCCTAATCCCTTTAAAATCCTCCCAAGATTCCCCAAGCTCCCAAGAAGCCTCTCTGAAACCTCTCTCAATCCTTTGGAAGCACACTTCCAAGTAAGGGTTTTTTCTTCCTTTCTCATTTTTGTCAGATTTTCTTAATGTTTTTATGACATTTTAATTTAAATTATAAATGTTGGGGTTTTTTTCACACCTCCCCCATACTACCCTATTTTTTTAATAATGGTAGACCCATTTCTCTCTCAATAAATTTTTCCCTTGTACACGTTTTACTATGTCGAAATTCCTTGAGGGATTTCTCTCTCCTCTTTTAAATCCAAGTAATCCTTTTTTATTATGCATATAAATTCCATTAAAATTGTTGGTACATGTATCTATATGACCCCATTACTGTGAATTTTATGTAAATATGATGAGACACCCCTTTCCCTCTCATCAACCATTTTTATGAATTCTTACATCAGACTGGTACGCTGCCGAAATTGCATCGATTTTCAAAGCCAATGTCATTGTGTAGTTAATATCATGACAATATCTCTATAAAGTGTATTAACCTTTATGAACATTTACATATTGATTATAAAGTTACATTTATGAATTCTACATTCCTTTATCATTGAATAAATGATAATATTTTTTGAATCCATGTTATATGATTCATGTGGCACACTTATGCATGAAATGAAATGTTTAAGAAGGTTGTGCCCTTATAGAGCTCCAATGCATTGGGTAAAGTATAGTATCATGATATGTCATGTGCAATGAGTTTATACTCATGATAATTCACGTACAAAGATGTTTTACTCATGCTTCATGTGCAATGAGGATTTACTCATGCTCCATGTGCAATGAGCCTTGGCTCATGCTAATTCCATGTTAAGTGTTGTTGCCACATTTCCATGTTATGATTATCAAGATTTATCATGACTTTATGTTTATGCTTCTCTTGTGCTCTATTGATATGACTATTTTCTAAATTTTATTTTATTCCTCATCTTATTCCATGATTATTCCCTTACTGGGCTTTATAGCTCACCCTATTCTTATGCATGTCCTCAGGTTATCCCATGCAATGCTAAGTACGAGGGAATGTAGTGGTCAAGTAATGGATGTTTTCAATAAGCCTATTGTATTAAATGTTTTAAGTTGTTATGTAATGATACTAATCCCTAAAGACACTAGAACTCTCGATCTTCTATGTTGTATCAAGTGATGTTTATGTAATAAATTATGAATAATTGTGTAATAAAAAGTAGGTTTTTCATAGTTCGTATTAGAGGATAGGTTTATTTATTTTTGGTATTAGGATTAGAAAGCCCTAGTTAAGACTTATAGACAAGACTATGTATAATAAAAACATCCCTATGTTTTGATGAGTATTGATTAAGTGGTTTATCAAAAAAAATACAACCCTCTCTGGATACGATCAGGTAGAGGCGGCTCTGGAATAGATGTATCGTAGGGGTAAAACCCGAAAACACTACTTTAAGCTAGACTCAAATGTGAACTAGTGCATGAAAAAGGGCATTGCTGCACTCTTGGTTATGATAATCCCAAGGGATATTCTTTGGTAAATTCACAATCTCAGTATGAACCATTATTAAGGGACAAAAAATTATCTAAGAATATATGTTAGAAAGTTGATCATGGATAACAAAGACTAAGGCCAATAGATACATATGTTAAGGAAATACGTGTTAATTATAATTCATCGGGTTTTTCCTTGTATTAACATTTATGTTTTACCCCTATCTTTTCTTTTATTCTATCCAATGGCCAGTAATAGGAAGACTCGGTGTAACAATCGATGTGAAGATCAATTTGATGACTGTACTAATGAGATGCCCAATCCAATGGGAGAAGAAATCGAGAACATTGTCATGCTTCACTCTCAGCTAACTCATGAATAGAATAGAATCATGGGTCAAGAGGAACATTAAACCCCCCTTAAGAATGAACAAGTCGCTATCGAGAGATTCATGAGACAAAGATCTCCTACTTTTAATGGATCATCTAATCCCTCAATCGCTAAAAAATGGATCAAATCCATTGAAAAGATCTTCTCCGTCCTTCAATGTTCTGAACAAGAGAAGGTTCTCCTGGATGCTTATCATATGGAGGGAGAATCTGATCAATGGTGGATGTTGATCAAAAATACGAAGACTGAGGAGGTGATCGAGGTGTTGTAATTGAAGGATTTCCGGAAGATGTTTTTCGATAAATATTTTCCACGAACCCTCCAGCTTAAGATGGAAAGGGGATTCCTTGACCTCAAGAAAAAATATGACAAATATATTAGAGCATACAAGGAAAACTTCACAAGGCTTGTACGATATGCTTCTGGCTTTGTCATTACACCTGAATGTAAGGTTGACCGCTTCATTGGTGGGTTGAATTTTATCCTGTGGAAAGTGTTGGCAATCGAAGACTTCAACAGCTATTAGGAAATTGTTGATGTTCCCTCAAGGGAGAAATGGAGATCAAAGAATCTCAGGGGTATCATGGGGATAAGAAGCATATGGTGGAATTCAATGCTTGTGGTCTGATGGATAAATCCAATGTTGATAAGAAAATCCAACACCCACTTGCCAAATGTGCCGAAACATGCACACTAGAAATTGACTAAAGGGGATGAGGAAATGATTTAGGTGTGGAAGAGAAGGGAACCTAATTATTAACTGCAAAAATAAAAACCCACAGCTAAAATAGTGGAGAGGAACGCTCTGTTCAAACCTCAAAGTGTTGTTCAGTGCTACAACTACAAATAACCAGGGCATCTTGCAAATCAGTGTCCTAAGCCAAGGGTTTTCAGAGGCAACCAACAACCTCCAAGGTAGCAAGGGTGATATTTTCCCATCCCTTCTGCAGAAGTGAACCCCCAAAACGAAGTGGTGATAGGTACACTCGTTATTAATTCAAGAATTGCGAATTCACTTTTTGATTTAGGTTCTATGCATTATTTTATATCTCGAAAGTTTAGTATAATAATCCCAACACCACCACAAATCATGGATGTGATGATGTCGGTGAGAACAGAAAATGGGGCAGTCATTGCATCCCATGAATATAACTCCTCCTCTATCAAAATATATAGATTTAACTTATTAGAGAATCTCATCATACTCCATATGGTGGAATTTTATGCAATTATTGGCATGGAATGTATTTACTTATATAGACCCAACATAAATTTTCAGGAGAGTGAAATCACTCTACATGTGAAGAATCAACCCCTGATTCTTTACAACTGTAAGGAGGAAGATGAATCTTCTTTATCTACATCATCTCAAACGTGGATATAGTTCCCTATGATCATGCGTATTTAACTTATATTATTGAGTCTATGGAGGAAACCATCATAGAAGACAAGCGTATTGTGAGGGAATTCACTGAAGTGTTTCCCGGGGAATTTTCCGATCTTCCTCCTAGAAGAGATGTTGAATTCTCAATTTATATTATACCTGGGCCATTTACAATATACAAGACTCCATATAAAATGGATTTTGTGGAGCTTGAGAAGTTGAAGAATCAACTACAAGAGAATCTGGATAAAGGTTTTATATGCCCAAGTGCTTCACCATGCGGTGCAATAGTCCTCTTCATCAGGAAGAAGGATGGGTCAATGCACCTTTGCATCAATTATCATGAGATTAAAAAAATCACTATAAAGAACAAGAATCCTCTCCCATGAATTGATGATTTTTTCGATCAGCTGCATGGAGCACAATTATTCTCCAAGGTGTATTTTTAGTCAGGATATTATCATGTAAGGGTGATTAAATAATATATCCCCAAGACTGCTTTTCGTACAAGATACGGGCACTATGAATTCACAATAACGCCTTTGGGACTCACTAATGCTCTAGAAATCTTCATGGAATTGACGATTAGAGTCTTTATAGATTACCTCAAAATATTTTTGGTCGTATTTATAGATGATATTTTGATATACTCCAAAACCAAGGTGTATCATGATGACCATCTAAGAACTATACAAGAGACCTTGTGGAAGGAGAAGCCATATTCAAAGTACAACAAGTGTGAGTTCTAGTTGAAGGAGGTCTCATTCTTGGGCCATAGCATCACAAACAATGGTATATCTATGGATCCCTCTAAAACAAATGTAATTGAGGAATGGTTGAGGCCATCACCAGGAACGGATATCTGTAGCTTCTTGGGGAGAACTGGATATTATCAACGATTTTTGAGAAAATTTTCTTGATTGTCCAACCCCCTTACCAAGATAAATCATAAGGGAGTAAAGTTTTTTTGGAGTGATGAATGAGAAGAAAGCATTAAGGAGTTGAAAAGGATTCTTATCACTATGCCCGTGCTCACTTTACCCACAAGTGGAGAACCTATTGTGGCATTCATTGATGCTTCAAAGATGGTCCTATGAAGCGTGTTGATGAAAAATGAAAAATTCATTGCCTATGCTTCATGGAAATTGAAATTTCAAGAATAGAACTATCCAAAAAATGACATCTAGTTGGCTTTAGTGATCTTCGATTTGAATATTTGGGGGCATTATCTCTTTGGGGAGAAGTGTGAAGTATATACGGACCACAAAAGCCTCAAGTATATATTCACATAGAAAGAGTTGAACATGAACGAACAAATATGGTTAGAGATGATCAAATACTATGATTTCTCAATCCATTACCACCCTGGTAAAGAGAACAAGGTAGAGGATTCCCTAAGTAGAAAGGACCCAACGATTCTATCATTGATGAGAATTGAAAAGGATCTAATCTTTTTAGATTTGATGAAGATGGACATGGGAATCATAAATAAGGGAATATCATCAATCCATTCACAAATTATTGCTCAACCATCAATTTTGGAAAGGATATAAGTTGATCAAAAAGAGGATGTGAGAATTCAGGAAAAAGTGAAAGATATCAGAAAAGGGAAATCATCGAAGATTTATGTTAATGAAGAATGAATTGTGAGATTTGGGAAAATACTATGTGTTCCATCAATTCTGGAGCTGAAGAAGGAACTTTTGGATGATGCACATAGTTCAAATTTTTCTATTCACCCAAGAAACAGAAAGATGTATCATGATCTCTGAGAGAATTATTGGTGGGATAATATGAAGAAGGAGATCACTGGATATACATCAAAGTGCCTTGTGTGTCCGTAAGTGAAGGTAGAGAGGAATAATTCTAAGGAGATGATGCAACCATTTCCCATACCAGAATGGAAATGGGAGAACATCACCAGGGTCTTTGTCACTGGAATTCCAAAGACATCAAAAGGCAACAATGCAATATGGGTTGTTGTGGAACATCATAAAATGGATGCACACTTCATTACTATTCAGGAAGATTTATCATTGGATCAACTGGGATAGATATATATCAGGGAAGTGGTAAGGCTGCATGGAGTACAACTATCTATTGTGTCTGATCAAGATCCAAGATTCACCTCTATGTTTTGTAAGAGTCTTCAACATGCTCTGAATATTGAACTAAACTTCAATACGGCCTATCATCCTCAAACTGATGGCCAATCTGAGAGGACTATCCAAACACTTGAGGAAATGTTGAGAGTGTGCTCAATGGACTTTAAATGAGGATGGGATCATCATATTCCTTTGGTTGAGTTCTCTTATAATAACAGTTTCCACTAAAGCATCCAAATGGAACCATATGAATCCCTTTATGGGAAAAGGTGCAGAACACCGGCGTGTTGGGATGAGGACGGTGAGCATAAGCTTCTTGGACCAGAAATGGTCGAAGAAATGGTAGAGAAGGTGAAAACCATTCAGTAGCATATCAAGGTAGCCCAGAGTTAACATAAGTGTTATGTAGATATCCATCGACAAGACCTTGAGTTTAAAGTTGGAGACATGGTATTTATATGCATATCTCCGTGGAATAAGGTCATGATATATGGAAATAAAGGGAAGTTAAGTCCAAGGTACATCGACCCCTTCGAAATTATTGATTGTGTCGGGATTGTGGCATATCAACTGGCACTTCGACTTACCAAGGGCAAAGTAAATGATTCCATTAATGTTTCCCTCTTAAGGAAGTACATACCAGACCCTTCACATGTACTCTCTTCAGAGGTGGTACAATAATAGGATGATATTTTTTATGGGGAGAAACCAGTGATGATCTTAGATCGCAGTGAAATAGTTCTACGAAATAAGACAATGCCCCTCATCAAGGTGTTGTGGAAAAACCACATGTTTAAAGAAGCACATGGGAATCAGAAGAAATGATGAATCAGAGTTACCCACATCTGTTTTAGTGTGAGAAAAGGAAATTTTGAGGGCGAAATTTTTTAATGGGGGAAGATTGTATCAACCCAAACGATCATTAATGGAAATCCCTCTTGATCAAATTAAGTGTGTCTTTATGTAAAATTATTATATAAAATGAAAAATTATTTGGTTTTATGTTTTTGGATTTTAAAATACAGATATGAATTGTGACCGTTGTTAATATAGCCATTTAACATTAATCACATGACTAGTATAAATATAGGGCTTTAACAAATCTAATTTACTCAGACAAAGCAAGCGATGGCCTCATCTAGTTGATGTTCCCCATATAAAGCCCATTTGTCAAAGCTCGAAAAGGAGGTTGCATCTTTGGGCTTTTATCTTGACCAAACCCAAGCTGAGCTTGCATATTTTAAGCTCGAGTGAAACCGCCTATGAGAGAAGTAAAAGTCGATAGAGATTACCACCCGAGCAATGTTATCCGAGCCACCCCAAGAGTCGGTCACCATCGCACACCTTACCCTTCGGTCTTATGCGAGTGTTATAAGGGATTATGTGACAAGACATTAGCACTATGTTCATGTACATTATTTTTGTATATAATAATGAATATACCTTTATTTTATTATTTTTACCTTGTAGATGGGTTTTAAAGCAGAAATACTATTTTTAGTTAATATTCAACTAAGAAATCTATTTTGATGAATTAATGGATTTTTGAACTAAATAATATTTTAATAAAATATTATTATTATTATTAAATTAATTATTATTAAATATGAATGATTGTATAATTATATGAATGCAATTGTGATTTTTATTAAGGTTTGAAAGCCATTTTTGTTAAAACATGTGAATTTTTTAAAAATGTCCATTTTTATTTTAAAAGTGAAAATTAACATATTTAAAAAATTATTTAGATAAAACGAATATTATTTCCGAAATTAAGATTTATAAATTATTCAATGGTGAATTTTTCATAATTTTCTGAGACAATCATATTTTTGGGTAAAAATTAAATACCATTTAAATATGTAATGTGTTTTATGACATCATAATGACCCAATAGTGATGTAATAAAATACTATAAGCCTTATGTTCGGCCAATATATGTTTTACCATTAAAATAATGTGATTTTGGGTTTGTTTGACTTATTTTACATAGCAATAATGGACCCTTCAAGGCTTATTAAACATCTTGTATTTTTATATTGATTTCCTTGGTAGTGTGACTCGCCTCCACATAAGCAACCCCATTATTTTAAGAATTTCGGACTTTGGACTTGTAAAATATTGTTTTCCACTTCCCTTTTCCAAAAACCATGGGCAAAAACCATTGGATGGTTTGTGTTTTGGATTAGTTTAATGTGAGGTGTCCCAAACCTAAATAATAAAGAATTCCCTCACCTTTCCTATATAAACCCACCCAATATCCCACTTCCTCCTCACTAAAATCCTTTGGAGTTCGTACTAACTCTTCCCTACTCTCCCTATAATCCTCCCAACATTCCCCAATATCCCAATAAACCTCTCTCAAACCTCTCTTAAGCCTTTGGAAGCACACTTCCATGTAAGGGGTTTTTCTTCCTTTATCATTTTGTCTAACTTTCTTAATCTTGTTATGCCCTATTAATTTCAATTATAAATTTTGGGGTATGGTTTCACACATCCCCCATACTTCCCTATTTATTTATCAATTATGGGAGACCCCTTTATCTCTCAATAAATTCCTCCCATGTACATTCGTTACTATGCTGAAATTCTGTGAGGGATTTCTCCCTCCTCTTTTACATCCATGTAATCCTTTTGTATTATGTATCTAAATTCCATTTCAATTTTTGGGACATGTATTTATATGACCCCCTTACTTTAAATTTCATGTACATGTGACAAGACACCTTTTTCTCTCTCATCAACCATTTTTATGAATTCTTACGTCACGCCGTTACGCTGCCAAATTTTCACCGATTTTCCAAGCCAATATCATTGTGTAGGGAATAACATGACCATATCTATATCAAGGATATTCACCTTTATTCACATTTACATATTGATGATAAGTATATATGTATGGATTCCACATTCCATTATTATTGAATAAATGATGATGTTTTATGAATCCATGTTATATGATCCATGTGGCACACTTATGCATGAAATGAAATGTTTAAGAAGGGTGCCCCTTTATAGCGCTCTAATGCATTGGGTAAAGTATAGTATCATGATACATCATGTGTAATAGGTGGTTACTCATGATAATTCAAGTGAAACAAGTTTTTAATCGTGATTCATGTGCAATGAGTATTTACTAATGCTCCATGTGCAATGAGCCTTCACTCATGCTAATTCCAGGTTAAGTGTTGTTGACACGTTTCCATGTTATGATTATATTGATTTATCATGACTTTATGTTTATGCTTCTCTTTTGATCTATTGATATGCCTATTTTCTAACATGTATTGTTTTCCTCATGTTATTCCATGATTATTCTTTTACTGGGCTTTATAGCTCACCCTTTTCTTATGCATGTCCTCAGGTTATCCCATTCAATGCTAAGTACGAGGGAATGTAGTGGTCATGTAAAGGAAATTTTAAATAAATATGTTTTATTTCATGTTTTCAGTTGTTATGTATTGATCCTATGTCCCAAAGATGTAACGCCCCGACCCTAGTTACCAAGAGTCGGTGCATTATTACATAACATTGGCATGATCACAAAAGATCAAGTCTCGAAAGACCGATTGGTTTAGTAGCCTTGGAAAAACCAGATATATTCATGAGTTTTACATTACATCATAAAATGAAAAACTACTACAACAACATAATGTCTCCACAGTCCACACTGTTATCCCCTCATAATATCCCTGCAGGTCATTCATAATTTACTTCTTCACTTCCTGGGAAAAATAAAACATAGAAAAGGGGTGAGCTCAATTGCCCAGTAAGGATAACAATATAGCAGAAACTTTCATAAATAAGAATAAACATTTAAGGCAATGTATAACTAAAACAAAATCCTTTTAAACTTGAACATCAACATAATATGGCAAAAGTAAAATGAAATAATTCCATTTACTCATTCACATGGATATTCTACTAATCGAATAATCACATGCAAAATCACTAACCACTTTCATAATGTTGGAATGCATAATACCAGACTATCATAACCACATAGCCATGGCCTTGTGCCAAGACTACAAATAATATTTTGTCAAGGCCTTGTTCCAAGACACTAGTTTGTCTCATGAGACCTACCGATGCATCGAGAAGCTATAGCGGGCTCCACCCGTCACATATTAAGTCCAATGCATTCCCATATGAAAAGATTTAAACATAACATAAACATTCGTATTAAAACTAGCATACTAAATGTGAATAATTTCACCATAAGCTATGAATGGTATAAAATAACACATCCATAGTCAAACATATCACAAAACCTTCAATACAATATAGAAGTTTTGTATTATAATAAATCAACTTCAAATAAGCGTAAAATCCATCAAAGGATGTTGACATAGATGAAATCAAAACACTTTTTAGAGAAATATCTCTTTCTATTTTTGAAATCATTTAAGAGCCATATAAAACAAAACATTTTCTTGAAAATATTTTTATAAGCTTGTAAGTAATGCTTTGAATATTTTATAACGGCGGAAAATAACCGCACCCGCCGTATAAGTTAAAAAAACATTCTTACCTCAATTCCGTCGAAAAGGTTAAAAAGGACCTTGTTTTGAAAATGACGGAAAGATTCCTCTTATAAAAAGTCAAAAAGGGTATAAATTACTTTAACCCATATTCTTGTAAATAATAAAAATGTTTTGAAATACATTTTGAAGAAACATGGATGTGGATGATAACGAGGTCCCAGTAGATAATTATGTATAAAGAACCTTGGATAATGAAGAGGTTGTGAAGTAAACCCTTACCTTGTACTTTTCCTTGGTTGGGGTAGGTTAACCTCCTGTATAATGGTGAAATAATTTTTATTAAATTATACAAGAATCATATACACTCATATGATATCATATATGATCTTTTAACATTGCTTTGTTAACAATATCTTAGATTTATCGTTGTTTCGGGTGTTAACTTACTCGTTTTCTTATATGTTTTGTTACGTAAGTCATGTTTTTCATGGATAGGTTGTATCTTATTCATATCCATAATGATATCATATCCTTAAACATTATTTTTAAATCATCAAATGATAATTATACTTGAATGGAAACGACTGAGAATGAATCTCATCGCGTTCGTGGAGACGGTAGTCCGTACGTACGCACGAGCGACAATATCATTATTTTGATATTAAAATATTATATAATTGGATAGTATATCATATATACAGAATCATTATCATGTTATATTTATTATTTACATGAATTACATATCATTATTATACCCATCTAAATAATAATATATTGAATAACAATTACACCACGACGTGGAGACGGTAAGCCGTACGTACGCACGTATGGTGACATGTCATTCAAATGATGGGTAGAATACTGAATATGGTTGCTACATATTTATAATAACATCACAGTATATAGAAGATACTGGAGTTATAATTTTAGAATTGAAATAATAAACAAAGAGGGAGTGGAAGAAGTAAGAAACATGAAAGAGGGTGATGAAAATGTTACCTCTTCTTCGGGTTCTTCCTTTTGATTTGATAAAAAGGACTCCTTAGGTTGGCTTTCTGACTGAAGTAAAGCTTCTAGGATGAAGGGAGAGAAGTTGGGAGAGTATTTGGGCAGAGGTTGGCCGAACCAAAAGGCTTTAAAGTGTGAATAAGATGGTAGAGGTGGGGGCCTTTTATAAGAGGAGAGGAGGGGCTCTTTTGGAAAGATTGAAATGTTACATTATTATACAATGATTTTCGGATTCTAAAGGTCCCACACTTATATAATTCGTGGCTAATGTGATAAGGGTTCGAAATATCTTCATCCAATAGGCTTTGGACAAGTGTAAGCCTTGGATTTTGCATTATCTTCTCATTTTATTTAAATCGTTAAATAATGAGGTCATCGCCGCATCATAATGATGTCATAAATAATTTCATTTATTTAATGTCTAAAAATTATAAAAAAACGACTATGATGTAGGAAATATTTTAATCTTTCTAATAAATATTTATAGTCAAAATTTGGACTTGTGTAACCCCACTTAAAAACTGTTTTAGTAAAACAACTCATGTTTGTGTCAATTTAATTCTAACATTAAATAAATATATATTAATGTCATTTTCCAACCAAAGTGGCTCCATGGGGTCCCCAAGTTGACCCATGGGTTGTCTTGGTCGGACATGACTCATACAATAGGAGTAGGACAAGTGTCAAGCTCATATCATATTATTAAAACATTGTTTTTACCGTAAACTACACTAATTACCACTAATCGCGATTAAGAACTTAAAAGTTACTATTCACCAAAAAATTATTTTAATCTCATTGAACCAAATTTTACTTCTTAATGACAAACATGTATGTAGGATTTTTGAAAATCAAAGCACAGAAGTGGTAATATTTCATTTAAACGAAAAATCAGTTATTTAACTACCACTTAGTGGTTTCACTATTCATCAAAAATTGTAGTTTTTCAGAACAATGCCAAAATTTCACCCTAAGCTATAATTGATATTCCGAATTCAAAAATGATGTCTATTTTACAAAATTCCAAACATATAAGTTTCATTAATTAATTTTATAATCAATTCCCGCTGTCACAACAAATAGCGTGTTTTTATGAAATAATTTATATCAAAAGATTGGCAATTGTTTATGTCCAATTTCAACGTTAAATTAATTCTAATGACCACCATTGGATAAAATGGTAAAAATATATTCTAATTATACTTTAAAACCACTAAATAGTATAATTTATCATAATAAATTATTTTGATTAAAAAAGTTGTTTTAAGTATTTATCACTATTCATAAAAAATTGGAAGTTCTCAGAAAATTACAAAAAATTCAACTTAGGATAATTTCGATATTACGAATACAAAAATGAAGTCCATTTTGAAATATAAAATTTCTATAATTTTAAAAAGTGGTTATTACTATTCATAACGGCTACTTTGATTAGTCGCGGTGTTTTAGAACTCGAAGTTGCGTACAATGCAAGCTATTGCATTATTGAATGAGAAGCGTATCGTGGAAGCTTGGGGTGTTACATTCTCCCCTCCTTCAATAAATTGCGTCCTTGCAATTTGAGATTTTTTTTTCTTTGAAAATAAAAGGTTGAAAAGAGAAAATACCTTTATGGAAAACCCACATCGGAAATAATGTTAATAAATATATAACATTAAAAGAAATCAAGATAAGTACAAAGGTCACCCGATATTGCCCATTCTAGGATTCTATGAAAATATGGATATGGAGGAGAAACAAACCATCAAGGTCTGATGGAGAGTTATAGAAAACAGGATTAGGAGAAAGTTTAACTACAAGAAAATCACAAACTTGTGATTGGTTAAATGGTCATTGAATCCCCAGTTGGAAAAGTTAACCGACAACATTTTTGTTTTAAGTTACCTTTTATAATGTTGAGGAATTTATTTAGGAGATTTACTAAGAACGTAAGGGAATATACATACTTGTTATGTATACTTTCATTCGTTAATAAATTTTTTACCACAAACCCAACTTTTACTCCAAATGGTAACGGAACTCAAAAATATTCTATTTATCCTAATTGTATAAGGTTACAAATGTTAACACATACCATTTAGATTAGTAAAAATATTTTGTAATAACCAGGGACTTCCTGTAGGCTAGTGGTAGGAAATAAAGGCCAGTCACACTATGGTTGTGGGTTCGATTCCTGCAGCTTTGTCCGACGTGTCAGGTTATTCCCCACCCTCCAGGTTGTCCTTTTCCTAAAACTATAGTATTATAATATTCCAAAAATAATCTTCATAAATTTTTTAACCTTAAACAGTACAATCCAAAGATCAACTTAATCCATTCCAACCTTTATAGTTATCCAGAATACTTCTGTCCAACTCACAGTCCAAATTTGATAAGGAATGTAAACATAATGAAGATCCCTTTTTCCATGTAACAACATGTGAACACCTTGATCATGTGTTATTTTTAAACATACTGAATTACCATGATCCCTTATTCCTTATAGAATACTAGATATACTCCTTCTATCCAAAAATGTATACAAATCATCAATCAGTTTCAAGGAAGTTAAGAATATCCAATATAATTTATCCAAATCAATCACGTCTTATTCCAAAATCACTATCTCGGTATCAGAACCATATTATGGTTTATCTTTCTCTCAACCATATATTTTCCAAAAATTTAACCTACTGTGGAGTCACTTTTCTTGGTTCCACACAATCTCAAGTCCTTGATGAAATAGTACTGCAGTATAATCCTTATATACTCCATAATTATTATAACCAGTACATCATTGATACAGCACTCAAATTACAAAATTATTTAATAACAACATAAGAACTCTAATCATTACTCATCATCTGTGGTAGTATCATAACTTGATTATTATCCAATAACATCATTTGGGGCATACTCTGATGATTTGGACATTGGTTTGCGTAGTGTCCCCAATCCTTGCAGAAGAAGCATTGTACATTTGAAACCATTTTCTTACCCTTGCAGTTACGCACGTTGTGTCCTTTTTCTCTACACTTATAACAAACTCCCATTCCCTTTAGGCAAGTTCCATGATGTTTCTTCCCACAATTACCACATATTGGAAAATTCTTCTTCCCCTCATCCCTTTATCCATCATTCTCTCTTCTATCCCTTTCGTCTCTTGCTTCGCTTCAAAGCCATAGGACTCAGAGAATTCTTTACTTATCTTATTAACACATGATACTATTTCTTTATATGTTGAGAACACATGGGAGACTATTTCCCTTCGAAATGTTGGCCTAATACCGTGAAAGATACGATCCTTCTTACTCTTTGGATCATACGTATTGCTGGAGTTCACATTCCTTCTGCTGGGCGCCATTTCTATACAATGACATAAACTAGGTTAGTTTATGAATTATAATGAAAAATTCCAAACTTTTAAAATAATTAATGTAAATTTAACGGTTTATGGATATAATCCATAATCATAAAAATGTTTTATTTGAGGAAGTATATACTCATAACCGTTCATAGTGGTTTGTAAAGAAAACGAGAATTATCCTAAGCATATCCCCCGGGAGTGTCGTAACCAAGAGTGCAGCAAGGGCCGTTGTCGTGCACCAGTTCCCGTTCGAGTCTAGCTCAAAGCGGTGTTTTCAGGTTTTACCCCTAGGTAGATCTGTGCCAGAGCCGCCTCTACCTGCTCGTATCCAGACAAGGATGTATTTCTTGGAAAACTCACAAAATCTCTACAATAACAAAATTCTAGGAAGTTCTTCTTTTCTAATCCTCAAAGTCAATCTTTGGGCTATGTGCTCTAATCAGATTTTATCTAAATCTAGCTTCCAAGGTTAGTACTAAACTGCCTCTGATACCAACTGTAACGCCCCGACCCCAGCTACCAAGGGTCGGTGCATTATTACATAACATTGACATGATCACAAAAGATCAAGCTAGAAAGACCGATTGGTTTAGTAGCCTTAGAAACACCAGATATATTCATAAGTTTTACATTACATCATAAAATGAAAAACTACTACAACAACATAATGTCTCCACAGTCCACACTATTATCCCCTAATAATATCCCTGTAGGTCATTCATAATTTACTTATTCACTTCCTGGAAAAAATAAAACATAGAAAAGGGGTGAGCTCAAATGCCCAGTAAGGATAACAATATAGCGAAAACTTTCATAAATAAGAATAAACATTTAAGGCAATGTATAACTAAAACAAAAGCCTTTTAAACTTGAACATCAACATAATATGGAAAAAGTAAAATGAAATAATGCCATTTACTCATTCACGTGGATATTCTACTAATCGAATAATCACATGCAAAATCACTAACCACTTTCATAATTTTGGAATGCATAATTCCAAACTATCATAACCACATAGCCAAGGCCTCGTGCCAAGACTACAAATAAGATTTTGTCAAGGCCTTGTGCCAAGACACTAGTTTGTCTCATGATACCTACCGATGCATCGAGGAGCTATAGCGGGCTCCACCCGTCACATATTAAGTCCAATGCATTCCCATATGAAAAGATTTAAACATAACATAAACATTCGTATTAAAACTAGCATACTAAATGTCAACAATTTCACCATAAGCTATGAATGGTTTAAAATAGCACATCCACAGTCAAACATATCACAAAACCTTCAATACAATATAGAAGTTTTGTATTATAATAAATCAACTTCAAATAAGCATAAAATCCATCAAAGGATGTTGAAATAGATGAAATCAAAACACTTTTTAGAGAAATATCTCTTTCTATTTTTGAAATCATTTAAGAGCCATATAAAAAAAACATTTTCTTGAAAATATTCTTATAATCTTGTAAGGAAAGCTTTGAATATTTTATAACGGTGGAAAATAACCGCACCCGCCGTATAAGTTAAAAAAACATTATTACATCAATTCTGTCGAAAAGGTTAAAAAGGACCTTGTTTTGAAAACGACGGAAAGATTCCTCTTATAAAAAGTCAAAAAGGGTATAAATGACTTTAACCCATATTCTTGTAAATAATAAAAATGTTTTGAAATACATTTTGAAGAAACATGGATGTGGATGATAACGAGGTCCCAGTAGATAATTATGTATAAACACCCTTGGATAATGAAGAGGTTGTGAAGTAAACCCTTACCTTGTACTTTTCCTTGGTTGGGGTAGGTTAACCTCATGTATAATGGTGAAATAATTGTTATTAAATTATACAAGAATCATATACATTCATATGATATCATATATGATCTTTTAACATTGCTTTGTTAACAATATCTTAGATTTATCGTTGTTTCGGGTGTTAACTTACTCGTTTTCTTATATGTTTTGTTACGTAAGTCATGTTTTTCATGGATATTTTGTATCTTATTCATATACATAATGATATCATGTCCTTAAACATTATTTTTAAATCATCAAATGATAATTATACTTGAATGGATACGACGGAGAATGAATCTCATCGCGTTCGTGGAGACGGTAGTCCGTACGTACGCACGAGCGACAATATCATTATTTTGATATTAAAATAATATATAATTGGATAGTATATAATATATACAGAATAATTAACATGTTATATTTATTATTTACATGAATTACATATCATTATTATACCCATCTAAATAATAATATATTGAATAACAATTACACCACGACGTGGAGACGGTAAGCCGTACGCACGCACATATGGTGACATGTCATTAAAATGATGTGTAGAATACTGAATATGGTTGCTACATATTTATAATAACATCATAGTATATAGAAGATACTGGAGTTATAATTTTAGAATTGAAATAATAAACAAAGAGGGAGTGGAAGAAGAAAGAAACATGAAAGAGGGTGATGAAAATGTTACCTCTTCTTCGGGTTCTTCCTTTTGATTTTATCAAAAGGACTCCTTAGGATGGCTTTATGAATAAAGTAAAGCTTCTAGGATGAAGGGAGAGAAGTTGGGAGAGTATTTGGGCAGAGGTTGGCCGAACCAAAAGGCTTGAAAGTGTGAATAAGATGGTAGAGGTGGGGGCCTTTTATAAGAGGAGAGGAGGGGCTCTTTTGGAAAGATTGAAATGTTACATTATTATACAATGCTTTTCGGATTCTAAAGGTCCCACACTTATATAATTCGTGGATAATGTGATAAGGGTTCCAAATCTTATCATCCAATAGGCTTTGGACAAGTGTAAGCCTGGGATTTTGCATTATCTTTTCATTTTATTTAAATCGTTAAATAATGAGGTCATCGCCACATCATAATGATGTCATAAATAATTTAATTTATTTAATGTCTAAAAATTATAAAAAAAATACTATGATGTAGGAAATCTTTTTATATTTATAATTAATATTTATAGTCAAAATTTGGACTTGTGTAACCCCACTTAAAAACTGTTTTAGTAAAACAACTCATGTTTGTGTCAATTTAATTTTAACATTAAATAAATATATATTAATGTCATTTTCCAACCAATGTGGCTCCATGGGGTCCCCAAGTTGACCCATGAGTTGTCTTGGTCGGCCATGACTTATCAAATAGGATTAGGACAAGTGTCAAGCTCATATCATATTATTAAAACATTGTTTTTACCTTAAACTACACTAATTACCACTAATCGCGATTAAGAACTTAAAAGTAACTATTCACCAAAAAATTATTTTAATCTCATTGAACCACATTTTACTTCTTAATGACAACCATGTATGTCGTATTTTTTAAAATCAAATCACATAAGTGGTAATATTTCATTTAAATGAAAAATCAGTTATTTAACTACTACTTAGTGGTTTCACTATTCATCAAAAATTGAAGTTTTTCAGAACAATGCCAAAATTTCACCCTAAGCTATAATTGATATTCCGAATTCAAAAATGATGTATATTTTACAAAATTATATATAAGTTGCATTAATTAATTTTATAATCAATTCCCGCTGTCACAACAAATAGCGTGTTTTTAAGAAACAATTTATATCAAAAGATTGGCAATTGTTTATGTCCAATTTCAACGTTAAATTAATTCTAATAACCACCATTGGATAAAATGGTAAAAATATATTCTAATTATACTTTAAATCCACTAAATAGTATAATTTATCACAATTAATTATTTTGATTAAAAAAGTTGTTTTATGTATTTATCACTATTCATAAAAAATTGGAAGTTCTCAGAAAATTACAAAAAATTCAACTTAGGATAATTTCGATATTACGAATACAAAAATGAAGTCCATTTCGAAATATAAAATTTCTATAATTTTAAAAAGTGGTTATTACTATTCATAATGGCTACTTTGATAAGTCACGGTGTTTTAGAACTCGAAGTTGCGTACAATGCAAGCTATTGCATTATTGAATGAGAAGCGTATCGTGGAAGCTCGGGGTGTTACATTCTCCCCTCCTTTAATAAATTGTGTCCTCGTAATTTGAGATTTTTTTTCTTTGAAAATAACAGGTTGAAAAGAGAAAATACCTTTGTGGAAAACCCACATCGGAAATAAGGTTAATAAATATATAACATTAAAAGAAATCAAGATAAGTACAAAGGTCACCCGATATAGCCCATTCTAGGATTCTATGAAAATATGGATATGGAGGAGAAACAAACCATCAAGGTCTGATGGAGAGTTATAGAAAATAGGATTAGGAGAAAGTTTAACTACAAGAAAATCACAAACTTGTGATTGGTTAAATGGTCATTGAATCCCCAGTTGGAAAAGTTAACCGACAACATTTTTGTTTTAAGTTACCTTTTATAATGTTGAGGAATTTATTTAGGAGATTTACTAAGAACGTAAGGGAATATACACACTTGTTATGTATACTTTCATTCGTTAATAAATTTTTTTACCACAAACCCAACTTTTACTCCAAATGGTAACGGAACTCAAAAATATTCTATTTATCCTAATTGTATAAGGTTACAAATGTTAACACATACCATTTATATTAGTAAAAATATTTTGTAATAACCAGGGACTTCCTGTAGGCTAGTGGTAGGAAATAAATGCCAGTCACACTATGGTTGTGGGTTCGATTCCTGCAGCTTTGTCCGACGTGTCAGGTTATACCCCACCCTGCAGGTTGTCCTTTTCCTAAAACTATAGTATTATAATATTCCAAAAATAATCTTCATAAATTTTTTAACCTTAAACAATACTATCCAAAGATCAACTTAATCCATTCCAACCTTTATAGTTATCCAGAATACTTCTGTCCAACTCACATTCTAAATTTTATAAGGAATGTAAACATAATGAAGATCCCTTTTTCCATGTAACAACATGTGAACACCTTCATCATGTGTTCTTTTTAAACATACTGAATTACCATGATCCCTTATTCCTTATAGAATACTAGATATACTCCTTCTATCCAAAAATTTATACAAATCATCAATCAGTTTCAAGGAAGTTAAGAATATCCAATATAATTTATCCAAATCAATCACGTCTTATTCCAAAATCACTATCTCGGTATTAGAACCATATTATGGTTTATCTTTCTCTCAACCATATATTTTCCAAAAATTTAACCTACTGTGGAGTCACTTTTCTTGGTTCCACACAATCTCAAGTCCTTGATGAAATAGTACTGTAGTACAATCCTTATATACTCCATAATTTTTATAACCAGTACATCATTGATACAACACTCAAATTACAAAATTCTTTAATAACAACATAAGAACTCTAATCATTACTCCTTATCTGTGGTAGTATCATAACTTGATTATTATCCAATAACATCATTTGGGGCATACTCTGATGATTTGGACATTGGTTTGCGTAGTGTCCCCAATCCTTGCAGAAGAAGCATTGTACATTTGAAACCATTTTCTTACCCTTGTAGTTACGCACTTTGTGTCCTTTTTCTCTACACTTATAACAAACTCCCATTCCCTTTAGGCAAGTTCCATGATGTTTCTTCCCACAATTACCACATATTAGAAAATTCTTCTTTCCCCTCATCCCTTTATCCATCATTCTCTCTTCCATCCCTTTCGTCTCTTGCTTCGCTTCAAAGCCATAGGACTCAGAGAATTCTTTACTTATCTTATTAACACATGATACTATTTCTTCATATGTTGAGAACACATGGGAGACTATTTCCCTTCGAAATGTTGGCTTAATTCCGTGAAAGATACGATCCTTCTTACTCTTTGGATCATACGTATTGCTGGAGTTCACATTCCTTCTACTGGGCGCCATTTCTATACAATGACATAAACTAGGTTAGTTTATGAATTATAATGAATAATTCCAAACTTTTAAAATAATTAATGTAAATTGAACGGTTTATGGATATAATCCATAATCATAAAAAGGTTTTATTTGAGGAAGTATATACTCATAACCGTTCATAGTGGTTTGTAAAGAAAACGAGAATTATCCTAAGCATATCCCCCGGGAGTGTCGTAACCAAGAGTGCAGCAAGGCCCGTTGTCGTGCACCAGTTCCCGTTTGAGTCTAGCTCAAAGCGTTGTTTTCAGGTTTTACCCCTAGGTACATCTGTGCCAGAGCCGCCTCTACCTGCTCGTATCCAGACAGGGATGTATTGCTCGGAAAACTCACAAAATCTCTACAATAACAAAATTCTAGGAAGTTCTTCTTTACTAATCCTCGAAGTCAATCTTTGGGCTATGTGCTCTAATCAGAGTTTATCTAAATCTAGCTTCCAAGGTTAGTACTAAACAGCCTCTGATACCAACTGTAACGCCCCGACCCCAGCTACCCAGAGTCGGTGCATTATTACATAACATTGTCATGATCACAAAAGATCAAGTCTCGATAGACCGATTGGTTTAGTAGCCTTGGAAACACCAGATATATTCATAAGTTTTACATTACATCATAAAATTAAAAACTACTACAACAACATAATGTCTCCACAGTCCACACTATTATCCCCTCATAATATCCATGCAGGTCATTCATAATTTACTTCTTCACTTCCTGGAAAAAATAAAACATAGAATAGGGGTGAGCTCAAATGCCCAGTAAGGATAACAATATAGCGGAAACTTTCATAAATAAGAATAACCATTCAAGGAAATGTATAACTAAAAAAAAAGCCTTTTAAACTTGAACATCAACATAATATGACAAAATTAAAATGAAATAATTCCATTTACTCATTCACATGGATATTCTACTAATCGAATAATCACATGCAAAATCACTAACCACTTTCATAATGTTGGAATGCATAATGCCAGGCTATCATAACCACATAGCCAAGGCCTCATGCGAAGACTACAAATAAGATTTTGTCAAGGCCTTGTGCCAAGACACTAGTTTGTCTCATGAGACCTACCGATGCATCGAGGCGCTATAGCGGGCTCCACCCGTCACATATTAAGTCCAATGCATTCCCATATGAAATGACTTAAACATAACATAAACATTCGTATTAAAACTAGCATACTAAATGTCAATAATTTCACCATAAGATATGAATGGTATAAAATAGCACATCCACAGTCAAACATATCACAAAACCATCAATACAATATAGAAGTTTTGTATTATAATAAATCAACTTCAAATAAGCGTAAAATCGATCAAAGGATGTTGACATAGATGAAATCAAAACACTTTTAGAGAAATATCTCTTTCTATTTTTGAAATCATTTAAGAGCCATATAAAACAAAACATTTTCTTGAAAATATTCTTATAATCTTGTAAGGAAAGCGTTGAAGATTTTATAACGGCGGAAAATAACCGCACCCGCCGTATAAGTTAAAAAAACATTCTTACTCAATTCTGTCGAAAAGGTTAAAAAGGACCTTCTTTTGAAAACGACGGAAAGATTCCTCTTATAAAAAGTCAAAAAGGGTATAAATGACTTTAACCCATATTCTTGTAAATAATAAAAAAATTTTGAAATACATTTTGAAGAAACATGGATGTGGATGATAACGAGATCCCAGTAGATAATTATGTATAAACACCCTTGGATAATGAAGAGGTTGTGAAGTAAACCCTTACCTTGTACTTTTACTTGGTTGGGGTAGGTTAACCTCCTGTATAATGGTGAAATAATTGTTATTAAATTATACAAGAATCATATACAATCATATGATATCATATATGATCTTTTAACATTGCTTTGTTAACAATATCTTAGATTTATCGTTGTTTCGGGTGTTAACTTACTCGATTTCTTATATGTTTTGTTACGTAAGTCATTTTTTCCATGGATAGGTTGTATCTTATTCATATCCAGAATGATATCATGTCTTTAAACATTATTTTTAAATCATCAAATGATAATTATACTTGAATGGATACGACGGAGAATGAATCTCATCGCGTTCGTGGAGACGGTAGTCCGTATGTACGCACGAGCGACAATATCATTATTTTGATATTAAAATAATATATAATTGGATAGTATATCATATATACAGAATCATTATCATGTTATAATTATTATTTACATGAATTACATATCATTATTATACCCATCTAAATAATAATATATTGAATAACAATTACACCACGACGTGGAGACGGTAAGCCGTACGTACGCACGTATGGTGACATGTCATTCAAATGATGGGTAGAATACTGAATATGGTTGATCCATATTTATAATAACATCATAGTATATAGAAGATACTGGAGTTATAATTTTAGAATTGAAATAATAAACAAAGAGGGAGTGGAAGAAGAAAGAAACATGAAAGAGGGTGATGAAAATGTTACCTCTTCTTCGGGTTCTTCCTTTTGATTTGATCAAAAGGACTCATTAGGATGGCTTTATGACTAAAGTAAAGCTTCTAGGATGAAGGGAGAGAAGTTGGGAGAGTATTTGGGGAGAGGTTGGCCGAACCAAAAGGCTTGAAAGTGTGAATAAGATGGTAGAGGTGGGGGACTTATATAAGAGGAGAGGAGGGGCTCTTTTGGAAAGATTGAAATGTTACATTATTATACAATGCTTTTCGGATTATAAAGGTCCCAAACTTATATAATTCGTGGATAAGGTGATAAGGGTTCGAAACCTTTTCATCCAATAGGCTTTGGACAAGTGTAAGCCTTGGATTTTGCATTATCTTCACATTTTATTTAATTCGTTAAATAATGAGGTCATCGCCGCATCATAATGATGTCATAAATAATTTAATTTATTTAATGTCTAAAAATTATAAAAAAAATACTATGATGTAGGAAATCTTTTTATATTTCTAATGAATATTTATAGTCAAAATTTGGACTTGTGTAACCCCACTTAAAAACTGTTTTAGTAAAACAACTCATGTTTGTGTCAATTTAATTTTAACATTAAATAAATATATATTAATGTCAATTTCAAACCAAAGTGGCTTCATGGGGTCCCCAAGTTGACCCATGGGTTGTCTTGGTCGGCCATGACTCATCCAATAGGAGTAGGACAAGTGTCAATCTCATATAATATTATTAAAACATTGTTTTTACCTTAAACTACACTAATTACCACTAATCGCGATTAAGAACTTAAAAGTTACTATTCACCAAAAAATTATTTTAATCTCATTGAACCAAATTTTAATTCTTAATGAAAACCATGTATGTAGGATTTTTGAAAATCAAATCACAGAAGTGGTAATATTTCATTTAAACGAAAAATCAGGTATTTAACTACCACTTAGTGGTTTCACTATTCATCAAAAATTGAAGTTTTTCAGAACAATGCCAAAATTTCACCCTAAGCTATAATTGATATTCCGAATTCAAAAATGATGTCTATTTTACAAAATTCAAAACATATAAGTTGCATTAATTAATTTTATAATCAATTCCCGCTGTCACAACAAATAGCGTGTTTTTAAGAAACAATTTATATCAAAAGATTGGCAATTGTTTATGTCCAATTTCAACGTTAAATTAATTCTAATGACCACCATTGGATAAAATGGTAAAAATATATTCTAATTATACTTTAAAACCACTAAATATTATAATTTATCAAAATATATTATTTTGATTAAAAAAGTTGTTTTAAGTATTTATCACTATTCATAAAAAATTGGAAGTTCTCAGAAAATTACAAAATATTCAACTCAGGATAATCTCGATATTACGAATACAAAAATGAAGTCCATTTCGAAATATAAAATTTCTATAATTTTAAAAAGTGGTTATTACTATTCATAACAGCTACTTTGATTAGTCGCGGTGTTTTAGAACTCGATGTTGCGTACAATACAAGCTATTGCATTATTGAATGAGAAGCATATCGTGGAAGCTCGGGGTGTTACAAAAGACACTAGAAATCTCGAAATTCTATGTTTTATCAAGTGACGTTTATGTAATAAATTATGTTTAATTGTGTAATAAAAAGCAGGGTTTTCATAAAACCAATGAAAGAAGTTTCTATTTCTCAACCGCCTGAGTTGGTTCACATGGACTTGTTTGGACCATCAAGAGATTCATGTTTAAATAGTATGAACTATGTTTATGTTATTTTAGTTGATTTTTCTAGATATACTTGGGTATAAATTTTAGCTCACAAAAGTAAATCTTGTTCCTAAATTATTAAGTATTCCCAGTCTAAAGAAAATTTTAGTGGAATTGGAATGAAGTCCTTGAGCAGTGATCGTGGCCGTGAGTTTCAAAATCAGGAGTCTGAATCTTATTGCTCACACAATGGCTGTAGTCACAATTTATCTTCTCCTAGAACACCTCAACATAATGCAGTCATGGAATGAAAAAATAGGACACTTCCAGTGATTGACCGAGCAATACTTAGTGAGTATAATCTACCTATTTATTTTTGGGTTGAAGCTGTAAATACAGCTTGTTATACCATCAATAGAGACTTAGTTAGACATGTTCTTATGAAGACCCCTTATGAGAATTGGAACAATAGGTAGTATAAGGTTAACTACATCAGATTGTTTCGCTGAAAAGTCTTTATAATTAACACTAAGGATAATCTTGACAAGTTTGCCTCCAGAATTGATGATGTAATTTTCCTAGGTTACTCAATCTCGAGTAAAGCCTATAGAGTATTCAATAAGAAAACCAAATGTGTGTAAGAGTCAGTTCATGTCAAATTTTATGAGACTGATCCACATGAACCCAAAACCTCTCTTGAATATCTTAAGGAAGATATGTCAATTTTGGACCTTAATGATAATGACATTGAACCTCCTGTAAAAGTTACCAGTTCTGGGAATCCTCCAGAATCTGCTTCTGTTGACTCTGAACATGCAAAAAACCATTAGGAGTCTAGTTCAACTCTTTATAGAGGTATTAGAACTCTCAGGAATCATCCTTTAGAAGTTTTAGTAGGTGATTTAAAAATAATAACATAAACCCCAGCTTCTCTATGAAGCTGGGTTGAACATAAAGCTTTTCATTCACATTTTGAACCCAAAAATATTAATGATGCTATCAATGATAAATTTTGGGTGATGGCTTTATAAGAATAATTAAATCAACTTGAAATAAAAAAATCCTGAGAACTATATGAAAGACCTAAGGACACTTTGACAATAGGCACAAAATGAGTTTTTAGGAACAAATTTGAACAGTATGGAAGTATAGTTAGAAAAAAAAAATCAGGGTTAGTGGCACAAGGATATAGTCAATAGGAAGGATTAGACTATGAGGAGACCTTTTCACCTATATCTAGTTTATAAGCCATTAGGATACTACTTGCTTATGCAGCTCATCTGAATTTTAAACATTGTCAAATGGTTGTTAAAAGTGATTTTATAAATGGGTGTATAGTTGAGGATGTGTTTGTTGAACAACCCCTAGTTTTATAGATCCCCATTTTTGAAACCATGTTTTTAAACTTTCTAAAGATTTATATGGTTTAAAGCAAGCTCCAAGAGCTTGGTATGGTAGAATCAGTTCATTTCTTATTTCAAAAGGTTTTACTAAATGAATAGAAGATCCAAATTTGTTTATTAAATAGATTTCCAAATATGTTTTAATAGTAATAATTTATGTAGATGATATAATTTTTGGATCTTCTAAAAATTCTTTATATACTGATTTTTTAAAAATAATGAAAAATAAATTCGAAATGAGTTTAATGGGGTAACTTAAATTTTTTTTTGGATTTCATATTTTTCAAAACAAAAATAGCATTGTTTTAAATCAAAATAATTACATTAAGGATCTTCTAATATGTTTTGGTTTTGATAGTAGTAAAGGTAGTGATACACCAATGAGTACCACTTGTATGTTGGATGCTTATGAGACTGGTGAACCAGTGGATCAAACCAACAATATAGTTATGATAGGGAGTCTTCCCTACGTTACAGCTAGAAAACCAGATATTATGTTCAGTATATGCATGTGTGCTTTCTTTCATACTAATCCCAAATAATATCATTTAAATTTTGGTAAAAGAATTTTCAAATATCTCAAATATACTCCCAATATAGGCTTGTTTTATCCAAGGGGAAAAACATTTGATTTAATAAGTTATTCAGATGTGGACTTTGCTGGTTGTAAGTAAGATAGACAACAAAACTTTGGAACATGTCATATGTTAGGTAGGTAACTAGTATCATGGTGTAGTAAGAAATAGAATTCTATTGCATTATCTACTGCCGAAGATGAATATATAGTTGCTGCTAGTTGTTGTGCTCAAATTCTGATGATGAAACACACATTACTAGACTATGGATATCAATTCGAACCTGTCTCTTTAAATTTTGACAACACAAGTGCTATTAACATTTCTAAAAATCTAGAATATCTTGCTAGGAAAAATCTTATTGATGTAAGACATCACTAATTGAGAGATTATTATCAAAGAGGTGATATCACTCTTGAATTCGTTGGAACTAAACACCAATTAGCTGATATATTCACAAAGCCATTGAATTTGGAGAGGTTAAACTACATCAAATATGAATATTGGAATACTAATTTCAGTATAGGGAACTTTACCGATAGGACCTCACCATTAGTACTTACCGATAGGACCTCACTGTTAGACCTTACCGATCAGACCGAACCGTTTGGCCTTACCGATAGGACCTCACCATTAGACCTTACCGATAGGACCTCGTCATTAGACCTTACAGATAGGATCTCACCATTAGACCTTACACTACTAGAAATCATACTTTTCACAACACTTGTATACCAACGGTTCTTTTGAATGGTTGGTATAGGTGATATTTACCAACGGCTTGCATAAACTATTGGTTAAGATGGATTTTGGGAGATTTTAAGCAACATTTTGATGAAACTGTTGGGAAAACAATGATTTACAAATGATTTTTAATAACCGTTGGGAAAAATATGCCTCAAATTCAACTAAGGCAGGATACCCCCCGATTGCCGAAGTAGATGTGCGACTCTCCCAGAAGAGATTCCTGACTCCCAGAAGCCCTTGAAAAGCCCCATCATAGGTGGACCTCTTCTATCGTATCAGTAGCCAGGTTAGACTCCTTTCACCACTTCTCAAGGATATCCATCTATTCTCAAGGATATCATTATTCCCAATTTATTGGGTTTTTAGAAAATTTTATGATTCACTACAGCACGAATTGTGTACTCAAATCACTAAATCCATGAATTGTGTACTCACATCACCACATAGGTGAACACATTGTCCGATTAATGTTTTCATTACACATATACATTTATATGGGCATGGTGTCTATTTATTGAGTTCTAATTTTACATATTCATAGTTTTTTAATATCAATGCTTTAAATATTACAACTTCATGTATATGAACTTATAAGAAATTGTTTGTAATATTTATTCATAATATTTCATGAAAATCACTCCATTCATTATGATCATGTAAAATATGAAGATCTTATTCATCTTAATTTTTGTACAGTATGTGTATTACATAACAGGTATGTATCATGTTTCTATAAATAAATATATACATATATATATATAATGACAGGCTGTTCACTTATCCTTTGCACAATAAAACATATGGAGTATCTTCTTGAACGTTGAAAAATAGTATGTGGTCCCTAATTATTCTTCACAGAAGAAATAAGAAATACTTAACCGTACAATCGAATGTTTTTATGAATAAAATATCTACAAAGGGAACTCTCGGTGGGACCTCTGCTTTTCCCATGTTGTACTTCTTCCTTCATCATGAAACTAATTCACAGAATTTCAATTTCTCAATATTAATGAATATTAGTTTTCCTAATATAAACATTAATAATTATTCCTTCAACATCATGCATGATTTATTCAATTACCTTTTTAAAAACACAATGATCATTTTCACTGATTTTTTTTCCTCAAAATGATTTGGAAAATCATAAAAACACATGTATTGAATTGTGTTTCTCATATGGTTTCATGGATACATGTTCATCTCAAAAATCATGACTGCGTGGTTCAAATATCAAGAGGACCATGGGATTATTATTCTTCACACAAGTGAAGCTGTTTTCTGTAACTATGTGTTTTTGTTTTCACTTTTGATTTGGCCGAAAGGGGAGATTTGTGGTCATTAATAATGGTTTTGGGTGGTCATTTAGGATGTAAGATAGTATGACTTCATTTTACTTGATATATCCAATATTATTATTGATTTATGTTCAATTTTATTATCTTTGAAAAGTGATGTTGTTTAATAAGTTGTTATTAATGATTTTAATAAAGAAGATATGGTATAATGGTTCACATGGTGTGTATAACAGTTGAAATGGGGTCTATGATAGTCTAGTGTCATGGTAATGTACATGGGAATGTACACACAGTACATGACTCGATTAGCCATGTAAATATACATGGCCAATACCTTATGGTGAAAAGTATGATTGGCCAAATGGGGTGCTGAAAATGTCCCATTTACACATGTCTTTGTTTCATGGGTATTCCCACATGATGTGTTGACCATACTATAGAGTAGGTAGTAATTAGCTCAGTCAAAACGCTTTCATCCCTGAAATTAAAGACTATATGGTTAAATGGAAGAACCCATGTTCTAATGACATTCCTAACATGGTTTCTAACTCACCTCACCAAAAAATTAATTAGAACACTGGTTAAATGCAATAATTCATCCAAAACATACACTATAACATTAGTTAAATGGAATAAATCATCCTCGTTACTGAATTCCATACACATTTGTGCAAAAAACCATCATTCATGAACATCATTGTAATGTATAGTCTTTTCAGAAAACACATATCCCTTAAATGTCATGAAATTACAGTATGCACTGATTCAAAGTATTAATGTTTATAGGTGGAATCTTTGTAGCTTTGGATAATATATTCTTAGAACTATATAGTGGAACACTATTCGGTGTTTTGAGGCCCACCCATGACAACCCCCGTCCTTCCTGGACCCAAAACAAACCCCCTCCTTCCTGGACCCTGGACTGCCCCCACCCTCCTCCCAAGACCCCAGACATCACCCCACCCCCCTTCTTGGACCCTGGACAACCCCCCTCCTCCCTAGACCCTGGAGATCCCCCTACCCACCTTTCTGGACCCAGAACATCCCCCCTCTTTCCTAGACCCCGGACAGCCCCCCACCCTCCTCTGTAGACCCCAGAGATCCCAAAAATCATTTTTTTGTATGTGAGATAAAATACAATAGAACATGAAGGTCCCTCTCCAATGAGTGGCCATCTGGGTTTGGGTCACTAATGAGTGGAATCCTGGTTTGGGACGTCACAATTCTTGGATATCCTTTTTATAGGTGTGTCTTATCAAATCCATACCCATAACTCTTTAAGGTCCCTCTCCAAAATCAATTGGGACATGATTCAATGAATACACCCTACCTACCTATGATCTATGGCCCCTAACCTAGGATACATTAATCCATGGTTAATTTCAAACATGATAAGGCCATAACTACTTTTGATGTGATCATCATCCTACTCCTCATCCTGATCTCCCTGAAGAAGTTATTGTATAAAACTCATGTACTTCCAACAAGACCCGTAAGGATTATGCATTCCTTGATCCACTTCCAATATCTTACTGGGAAATCATTTAATATAGGCATTAGAAATTATGTATCTTATTTTCATATATACACTGTATTTTTTCTTATTTCTTAATATGATTCTCACATAGTGTAATGTGTCAGTTATGCTTTTATTTAAAGTAACCAATTTTCATTTACCTAAATATTTTTTTGATTGAACTTCAATATTATTGAATTACATTGAAATTACTTATTGAATTTTTTTACAGAATGGATAGAAGTTGGATGTATGAAACTGATCGGATTTCAACCGAATTTAAAAATAATTTGAATAGATTTTTAGATTTTTCATTTGACAAGGCTTCAGATAGTGGTCGCATACACTGCCCATGTTCTAATTGTGTTGGACGACCGTGGATGAGTCATGAATCAGTTATCTATCATATAACTAAATATGGTTTCCAAAAAAACTATTATGTTTGGTATCACAATGGAGAGAAAATGGAATCTCAAAATTTTGATGATCCAAATGATAGGACTGAATTGGAGAGTTTGATATATGATCGATTTCCATTTATTTGGCATCATGAGAAGGAAAGGATATCCACCCAACAAGATTTTGATACAAACAGACATGATGCGTCCAATGAAAATGATGATGTTGATAGGGTGAAAAAATGGAATGATGTTGTGATGACTCCAGTATATCGACAATGTGGTAAAATGAAAATGTTGGAATTTTTTATCTGATTGTTTCATGCGAAAACTATGTATGGGATTTGAAATACTGCAGTTGATTACATTCTTACCTTCTTGAAGGACTTACTTCTAGATGATGTATATATTCACTCAATCCACTATATGGCATGGAATTTAGTTGATGAACTTGGATTCTCAAAAAAAAAATCATGCTTTCCTGAATGATTACAGCTTATTTTGGTAGGAAACTGCCGAAAGACGTGATTGTATCAAATGTGGAACCTCCTGATGGAATCCAAAAGATGATGGAATACCATCTCGTGTGCCAAAAAAAGTAATGTGGCACTTTCTATTGATCCCCAGATTACAGAACCTTTTCGTGTCTGATGAAATATCAGTAAAAATGCGATGGCATGACAATAAGAGAAAAAAGATTAATGAAGAGTATGTTCACCCTGAAGATGGATTTTCATGGAAATGATTTGATGTTTGATATCCTAAATTTGTAGCCGATGTGTGTAATGTGATACTGGGTCTTTCTTGTGAAAAGTTTTAATCCATCTGGGAATATTCATACTTTGCACAGCACATGGCCAGTTTTCATACACATTTATAACCCTCCCCCATGGTTGTGTATGAAAAATACTTACACTTTCTTGAGTATACTGATATATGGTCCTTCTGATCCCAGTAATGATATAGATGTATACATGAAATATTTAATAATATAGTTGAAAATTCTTTGGGATGTGGGTGTTCCCACATACAATGCATATTCTAAAGACATATTTCAGATGCGTGCTATGATTATGTGGACGAACAAAGATTTTTCTGCTTATGTAATGATGTCTAGATGGATCACAAATGAAAAATTGTCAGGTCTTGTTTGTATGAAGAATACTCAATCAAGAAGACTGAAATATCTTCGTAGTTTTAGTTTTACGGGACATCGACGATTCATGACAATGAACCATCCATATAGAAACAATCGTCGAAGATTTGACAATACCATGGAGACTGACAATCCACCTCAGCGTATGTCTAGAACTGATGTGCTTAATGAATTGAATGATTTTATTTATTCATTTGAAAATGGTATAATGAAATATATAAAGTGGGAAAATGTTTCCAATGATACCTATTACAATTGAAAGAAGAATATTATATTCATTGAGTTGTCAAATTGGTCAACCAACTTGTTACGTCATTTATTAGACGTAATGCACATTGAAAATAATATATGTGAAATGTTGATTTCAAATCTTCTAAATGTGAAGTGGGAGACAAAATATGATTTAAGATCTCAGCGTGACTTGGTATATTGGGAGATCAGACCAGAATTGAATCCTGTTAGAATCAGTGAAAATAAATGGCAAGTTCCATGTGCTTCTTATGTTATGACACCTAATAAAAAAAATCAATTTATGGAAGTGCTAGAGACTATTAAAGTTCCTAATGGCTATTCATGAAATATATCAAAATAGGTCAACAAAAAAGAGTTGAAGCTAAAATATTTGAAGACACTTGATTATCACATCCTTTTGCATGAGTTGATTCCAATAGAAATTTGTCATCTCTTGTGCAGTAATGTAAGAATCTCAGTTATTCAGTTGTGCTATTTTTTTAGAGATCTTTGTGCTAAGAGGTTGTCCAAATCCTTCTTGGAAAAACAGTTGGCAGAGACACCATTTATTTTGTGTGAGTTAGAGAAAATATTCCCTCCATCATTTTTTTACATGAATGTTGCATCTGACTGTCCATCTTTTGACCGAAATACTTCTTGGAGGACCTGTTACTTTCAGTTGGATGTATCCAATGAAAAGAAACATGTACACATTGAAATCATATGTTTGGAACACGAATTATCGCAAGGGTTCAATTGTGAACGGTTACTTGGATCAAGAATTCATGTATTTCTACTCAATGTATTTGTCTGATCTTACTATGAGAATAAACATACCAATGAGAAATGAAGAAGAACAGTATGGGAAAATTGAACCTAGTTTTCCATCACTTCCTCATACAGGAGGAATTCTAAGATCATATACATTGACGACATTATTCCTTGAAGAGCGAGAGATGGAACATCACACAGTGTTGTTCAATTGTGATTTGTTCGATGAGTATATCAAGTATGTAAATTGCACATGTATCTCTTATCATATCTTTTGTAATTTTAAATATTTGTTAAACTATTATTATTTATATCTACAGGGAACATAAATTATTGATATATATAAAGCATCATTCTATATCTTTGAGAAGGAAATAGACTATTCATAGAAAAGGGTATTCTGCTTGGTTGAAATTTAAGGTAAAAATATTTCTGTAAAAACAAAATAAAAATAATATTTTATTGTGTTTACTATTTGTTTATATTTCAGGTATCGAGTATTCCTACAGACTCTATTTCTGAGGAAATAAGATCTTTGTATTTTGGGCCTGATACCATGGTTCATGCTTATAAATCACTTGTGATTAATGGATACAAATATATTATCACTTAACGATCAAGAAACATGAGAACACAATATGATGGTGTTATGCTATCTGCCATAACAGACTGTTATGCCAGCTCATTGGATAATGGACCTCATTCTAAAAATGTAGCTTATTATGGAGTCATGGATGAAATTATAATTTTGGATAATTACTCACTTGGTCGAGTCACGATGATGAAATTTAAATGGTTTGATTCAATGAAGAGGAAAGGAACCTTTATTGATGATTATGGATTTCGAGTTATTTACATGACTCGCACTCTTTCCACTGATGAACCATATGTATTGGCATCAATGATGAAACAAGTTCGTTATGTCAATGATCATATTCATCCTAAATTCGGTGTAATTATTGAAGTAAATCCCAGACATGTTTTTGATGATGGTGATGATGAAGTTGACACTATCCCTACAACAATTGGAAGTAATCCGTTTATTACTTATGATGAATCCAATAGCATAATTGTCAGAGTTTATTGTGAACCCAATGTTTTGGTGGAAAATATATAGAATCATACAGTCGTGTTCTCACCTACATGTTCCACCTACATCATTCAGAGTGTGTATCCTAGTACTTACCTTCAAACCACTATAAATCTTCTGTTTATGTTTTTTTATCAAAATTGTTTTTCTATATTTTGTTTTTGGGTTACACATTAGTTATTAGTTTTTAATTACTTCCATATTTGTTTTCATTGCAGTAAATGACATCCATTTAATAGAGGTGGTGGAAAAAGATGACATAAAATAATCTCCGCATGACACTGATGGGAAATCCTCCACTCATCCCTATTGTGAGTGTTTTATTTCAAATATATATATTTCAATAACTTATAATATCATGTGTTTAATTTTGTGTTAAACATTTTTCCAGGATCCACCCCATAAAAGAGAGATATCCAACGAGGGGCCTGATATTTCTCCCAGTATAGAGGCTGGTGGTAGGAGGGGGGTGGTGTCAGAGTTAGACGATCATATGGTGGTCCCAGTACTGAGGATTGTTGTATGAGGGCTTGTGGTGCGAGAGTTAGACAATCCACTAGTCGTACCAGATTTAACTATTCCCCTACCATTGATGTATCTTCTACGCCCCATTTTGATCCCGGTGTGTCTTTAGGGACACACGAGATATTTAGGCCTCCGATGTTTACAGTACCAGTTGTCCAGATGTCTGTGCCATCATCTTTTTCTTCTGGTTCATTATCTATGAGTTATTATATTCTACCTTCTTCGACTCCTGCTCCGACACAGTATGTGGCTATGGGGAATACACTAAGGGACACTCCACCTATAAAAGATATTCCTTCAGCTTCAGCACATCCAGTGACACCCATTGATCCGACTACCACATGTATATTTATATGACTCAAACAAATTTTTTTACCAAAATTTAATTTTATTATAACATGTACTGATATTTTTTTCATTAATAAAAGATTCATCTACTGATAGGAGGTGGGGGAGGGGGTGTACTCCCTTTAATGCGGTATGGAACCTCCAAACATAGTTGATGGTTGAGTATAATGATTATGGATAGATGATTGATAAATCTCGGCAGGAATGTCGTGGTTTTTTGGCGACGCTAGTCAAATACTCCGACATCATTCTGGTCATCCCTCCCTCTTGGAGACATCTTCCACACAAAGTCAAGGATAATGTGTGGGCACAAATAAGGGTAAATAATATATTGGATTTAAATTAGTGTTTTCTTGTATTTATATGAATTAATCTATTGGGTGTCAGCTTCTGTATAACTTCCTTAATGGTGAAGGTGCACGACCAGTGCATTTAAAGGAGCTATGAGTTCATTGGAGATATTTTAAGCATGAGATATATGTTGGCTGGTGTGATAGAGTGGGCATGGAGTTTGAGACATTACCTATCATGGATAACTTCTTGAAAGAGTAATATCAACAAATGATTACCCATTGGGTGACTGCCAAATTTAAGGTATTAATCCCATTGGAGGTATTTAAATGACAATTTTCTTATTTTTCACTAATATTATCTAATTTATTATTAAAAATTATTTAGGAATATTCTGAAAAAAAAATCATTGATTCAAAAAAATACCGCAACACTTTGGGGTGCACTACAATGTCAGATCATGAGAGGCAACTGGTATGATATAGTTGTTTATAATTTTTCTTTAGGACTTAACCTTTTTATTGTTTCCAAATTAAATTATGTGATTTATTTAATATTGAATATATGATTATACTTGAACATTATATTGTATTAATTTCATTATAGAAGCTCAAATTGAATATTGAAGGATGTATCCCTTGAGCAAAATTGTTTTGCTCGAGTAGAAGGAAAAAAGATGGAACTGCAGTTAATGAACCGACACAAGAAAAGATTATGAGTATTAATTTGTTTATTTCAATGTTTAATATCTATTTTGAAATTTAATAATCTATTAATATTTTTAATAGGCTGCTTTAGTGTCCCTTGATTCCTAGGATCCTGACAATTTAGGTCCACACGGTCATTTATATCAAGTTTTGGGAGATGAGCACTGTAGTAGAGTACGCTGCCAACTTGGTAAGAATATAGTCCTAAGGAGGTATACGTCCACTCCAGGTATCCATTATAGTACCACCGAGTTGGAACTTGTCAAGGAGCATGAAATATAGTTTGATAAAAGGGTCATGGATTTGGAAGTACAAGTTAAATTGAGGGACCAAGAATTTATGAAACTAATGAAAGATTTATCTTCATACCTTCCACCAGAGGCCAGCGTAGCTTGTCAGACATATATGTTGTCGATGGGTGCATTATCCAATCCACCAGACAACAGTTCTAGTGGCAGTCGAGATGATTACATTCTAGGTGATGATGAGGATGCTGAAGAGGATGAGGGCGAGGTTGAGGACGAGGGTGAGGATGGGGCTGAGGGCGAGGATGGGGCCGAGGGTGAGGATGGGGCCGGGGATGAGCATGGGGACGATGACGAGGACAAAGATGGAAGAAAGGATGAGACCAATGATGAAAGTGGTTATGGTGATGGTGATCAGGGTTAGATTGATCCATTACATTTTTGAATTCTCTATAACTCTTTATTTTTTAACCTGGTTTTTCACTCTGGTATGTATATTTTTGAATTCAGTATAACTCTTTATTTTTTACCAAATAAGGAATCCTAATGATGTTATAATTTTATTTAGGTGAGTGATGCTATATGAGATTTTATGGGTTATTGTGAGGTGTTTCTTTCCCAATAATTTATTGGTTCAATAAACATAAGTTGGTGCTGCATATATTAAGTAATTGGAATTGGAAAAGTAAAATCTTGGTCTCAGATTTACGATTTGGTTATTTGGATGGTATTCTCTCTCAAAAGTTGGTATATATCTATTGAAAATGGGTGTATATTATAATTGACTAATTTATTTATTAAACTAACCATGAAATACACATTTCACACAATACAAAAGCACCAAAAAAATCATAGATAGACACTACACACCACAAGACACCCATGGGAGACACCCCTTTAGGTAGAGTCCCTCTTTTAGCCTCTTTAATTTAAGAATTATATAAATTTAATTTAGCTAAATTATTAATTCAGATTAATTATATGGAATTTCATATCTTGAATAAGTTTTATTTAATATAATTGATTCATTTGATAAATAAAGTCATGTTTTTATAATAAATTCCCTCCAACGGAGGTGCGCTGTCTACGAAAACTCACAGTGATAGTTTAGGGTGTGATAATTTGACACTCAATCAGTAGTTTCAAATACCTAGTACCACTTTTAAAAACAAAGAATATAAAATATATATCTTTATCATACTAAAATCCTGAATCAAGAGTCTATTTTTTATAACATAAGACCAGTTTCTATAATGTGAAGGACAACTATATAGGATTTATTTGGAATCCTGGCCAGACGATGCTACCCCACGGATGTCGCTGGACCGGGCCAACACACCACGGTCACGCCTTGGTCTTACCATGGTCATGCCACAGTCCTTCCATGGTCATGTCGTGGTCACGCCGCAGTCATGCTGTGGTCAGTCCACGGTCAGGCCGCAGTCACGCCGCAGTCACACCACGGTCACACAGCGGTCATGCAGCGGTCATGTCACGGTCATGCCACAGTCATTCCACAGTCATGCCGTGATTTGGCCCTACTCCAAGACGACAACCTGCGGAGGTTCACAGTCCTGTCAGAATTCAATGTATGATACCTAAATAGAGTTTTAGATACATTACCCACCCTCCTCCCTGGACACCGGGCAGCCCCCCCACCATCCTCCCTAGAACCTGAATATCCCCCCAAACAGCCCCCAACCCTCCTCCCTAGACCCTATATCCCAATCTAATCTCTCTTAAAGATTCACCCTACATTCCAATAGGAAAGAGGGTTTTAGAGCTTCAGATGAAGATGAGAGAAGACTACAATCCCTAATCAAAAAGAGGAAGCAAGGAGAGGATTAGACTCACCCGAATCTTCAATATGCACTTGACATCACTAAAAACGCCCATGTTACATGTATGATTCAACCCCACCTCAATCTGAGCTGTGGTGTGGCTGACACCACTCAAAGTGTCTATCTTTTCTATGAAATGGCCATCATTTTAAGTGAAAACAATAACTGACATAAGGAAAACTGACCAAACACATTTGGATTCTATTGATACTTTGGGACAAGGATCCATGGGTCATTTGTGACATGTACAAGTCAACCCCGCCTCAATCTGAGGCACGGTGTGTTCAGTACAACTCAAAGTGCATTTCTTTTGTTTAAAATGGATACGCTTTTATGTAAAAACAGCTGGCATACAGAAAACCGACCAAATGCAATATAATTGTGTTGATACTTTAGGAAAACGATCCATAGGTAATTTGTGACATGTACAAGTCAACCCAGCCTCAATACGAGGTGCGGTGTGGCCAACACCACTCAAAATGTCTCTCTTTTGATTCCAAACGACATCATTTTATGTAAATAAAAATACTGACATACATAATGCTGACCAAAGGAATGAAGATTCTGTTGAAACTTTAGGAAAATGATCCATGGGTCATGTGTGATGTGTAAGAGTCAACCCCACCTCAATCTGAGAGACAGTGTGGCCAGCACCACTTTAAATGTCTTGCGTTTATTTTAAATGGACATGATTTTAAGTGAAAACAACAACTGGAAAATAGAAAGCTGACCAAATGCATTAGGATTGTGTTAGTACTTAAAAAAATGATCCATGGTTTATTTTTTAAGTGTACAAGTAAACCCCGCCTTAATCCGGGGCACGGTATGGCCGGTACCACTCAATGTTTCTTTTTTTAAATGGATACACATTTAAGTAAAAACAACTGGTATATAAAAAAATAACCAAACACATTAATATTGTGTTGATACTTTAGGAAAATGATCCATTGGTCATTTGTGATGTGTATGAGTCAACCTCACCTCAATCCGAGGCATGATGTGGCCGGAACCACTCAAAGTGTCTCTGTTTTGTTTCAAAAGGACATCATTTTAAGTGAATACAACAACTGACATACGGAAGACCGACCAAAGGAATTATTATTTTGTTGAAACATTAAGACAATGATCCATGGGTCATATGTGACGTGTACGAGTAAACCCCACTTGAATCTGAGGGCCGGTGTGGCCGACACCACACAAAGTGTTTCTCTTATGTTTGAAATGGATAGGATTTTAAGTGAAAAGAAGAACTTGCGTACTTATAACTGACCAAACACATTAGGAATGAGTTTATATTTTAGTAAAATGATCCATGGGTCATTTTTGATGTGTACGAGTCAACCCCGCCTCAATCTGAGGCATGGTGTGGCTGACACCAATCAAAGTGTCTCTCTTTTGTTTCAAAAACACATCATTTTAATTGAATACAACAACTGACATACCGAAAACCAACCAAAGAAATTTGTATTCTATTGAAACTTTATAAACATGATCCATGGGTCATATGTGATGTGTATGACTTAACTTTTCCTCAATTTGAGCGATGGTGTGGCCGGTCTCACTCGATGTGTATAATTTTTATCTGAAATGGACATGATTTTAAGTGAGAAAAACAACTGGCATATAGAAAACTGACCAAACGCTTTCTTATTCTGTTAGAAAAATAGGACAATGATCCATTATTCATATGTGATGTGTACGAGTCAACCCTGCCTCAATCCGAGGGCCGGTGTGGCCGACACCACTCTAAATGTCTCAGTTTTATTTGAAATGGACAGGGTTTTAAGTGAAAACAACAACTGGCATACGGAAAACTGACAAAACACATTTGGATTGTGTTGATTCTAAAACACAAAAATGCATGGGACATTATTGACATGTATGAGTCAACTTAGCTTCAATCCTAGGCATGGTGTGGCCAACACCACTCAAAGTGTCTCACTTTTTATTGAAATGGACAACATTTTAAGTGAAAACAACAAATGGAATATAGAAAACTGATCAAACACATTTGGATTCTATTGATACTTTAGTACAAGGATACATGGATCATTTGTGACATGTACGAGTCTACCCTGACTCAATCCGAGGCACGGTGTGTCCGGTACCACTCAAAATGCCATTCTTTTGTTTAATATGGATACACTTTTATGTAAAAACTACCGGCATACAGAAATCTGACCAAATGGTTTAGGGTTATTTTGATACATTAGGAAAACGATAAATGGGTCATTTATGACATGTACGAGTCAACCATGCCTCAATCTGAGGCACGGTGTGGCCGACACCACTCAAAGTGTCTCTCTTTTGTTTCAAAAGGACATCATTTTAAGAGAATACAAAAATTGACATACGGAAAACCAACCAAAGGCATTCAGATTATGTTGAAACTTTAGGAAAATGATAGATGGGTAATATGTGACATGTACGAGTCAAACTTGCATCAATCCAAGGGCCAATGCGGACAACCCCACTCAAAGTGTTTCACTATTGTTTGAAATGGAAATGATTTTAAGTGAAAACAACAACTAACATACATAAATCCAACCAAATGCATTCGTATTGTGTTGATATTTTATTACAATGATCCATGGGTCATTTTCGATGTGTACGAGTCAAATATGCCTCAATATGAGGTGCGGTGTAGCCCACACCAGTAAAAATGTCTCACTTTTGTTTAAAATGGACATCATTTTAATTGAAAACAACAACTGACATACGAAAAATTGACCAAATGCATTAGGATTATATTGAAACATTAGGAAAATGATCAATGTGACATTTTTGATGTGTATGAGTCAACCCCACCTCAATCTGAGGTGCGGTGTGGCCGACACCACTCAAAGGGTATCACTTTTCCTTGAAATAGACAACATTATAAGTGAAAACAACAACTGACTTACGGAAAACTGACCAAACACATTTGGAATCTATTGATACTTTAGTAAAAGGATACGTGGGTCATTTGTGACGTTTAAGAGTTAACTACGCCTCAATCCAAGGCACAGTGTGGTCGGTACCACTCAAAGTGTCTTTATTTTGTTTAAAATGGATATACTTTTAAGTAAAAGCAACTGGAAAATGGAAAACTGACCAAACACATTCGAATTGTGTTGATACATTAGGAAAACGAACCATGGGACATTTTTGACGTGCATGAGTGAACCCCGCCTCAATTCGAAGTCCGGTGTGGGCAGAACCACTCAAAGTGTCTCTCTTTTGTTTCAAAAGGACATCATTTTAAGTGAATACAACAACTGACATATGGAAAATTGACCAAAGGAATTATAATTCAGTTGAAACATTAGGAAAACGATCCATGGGTCATATATGATGTGTACAAATCAACCCTTCCTCAATCTGAGGGCCGGTGTGGTTTACACCACTCAATGTTTTTCTCTTATGTTTGAAATGGACAAGATTTTTAGTGAAAATAAATACTAGCATACTTAAAACTGACCAAATGAATTCGGATTGTGTAGATATTTTAGGAAAACAATCCATGGGTAATTTTTGATGTGTAAGAGTCAACCCTGTCTCATTCCATGGCACGATGTGGCTGACACCACTCAAAATGTATCTCTTTTGTTTAAAATGGACATCATTTTAAGCGAAAAAAACAACTAACATAAGGAAAACTGACCAAATGCATTCAGATTATATTGAAACTCAAGGAAGAAGATCCATGGGTAATTTTTGACGTGTAAGAGTCAACCCCACCTCAATCCGAGGTGCGGTGTGGCCGGTACCACTCAAAGTTCATCACTTTTATTTGAAATGGACAACATTTTATGTGAAAACAACAACTAACATACGGAAAACTGACCAAACACATTCGGATTATGTTGATAAGTTAGGAAAAGTATACATGGGTCATTTTTGATGTGTAAGTGTCAACCCTGCCTCAATCCGAGTAACGGTGTGGCCGGTACCACTCAAAGTGTCTTTCTTTTGTTTAAAATGTATACTCTTTTAAGTAAAAACAACCCGCATACAGAAAACTGACCAAACATATTTGGATTGTTTTGATACATTAGGAAAAAAATCCATGAGTCATTTGTGATGTTCAAGAGTAAACCCCGCCTCAATACGAGGTGCAGTGTGGCTGGCACCACTAAAAGTGTCTTTCTTTTGTTTCAAAAGGACGTCATTTTAAGTGAATACAACAACTGACATATGGAAAACTGACCAAATGCATTCTTATTCTATTGAAACTTTAGTAAAAAGATACATGGGTCATATGTGACATGTAAGAGTTAACTTTACTCAATTCGAAGGCCGGTGTGGCCGTTACCACTCAACATGTTTCTCTTTTGTTTGAAATGGACAAGATTTTAAGTGAAAACAACAACTGGCATACTTAAAACTAACCAAACACATTTATATTGTGTTTATATTTTAGGAAAATGATACATGGGTCATTTGTGACATTTATGAGTCATCCCCGTCTCAATCCAAGGCGCGGTGTGGCCGACACCACTCAAAATGTCTCCATTTTTGTTTAAAATGGACGTCATTTTAAGTGAAAACTACAACTGACATATGGAAAACTACCCAAATGCATTCATATTCTATTAAAACATTAGTGCAATGATCCATGGGTCATTTTTGACGTGTGCGAGTCAACCCCACCTCAATAAGAGGTGCGGCGTATCCGGAACCACTCAATGTGTCTCACATTTCATTGAAATTGACAACATTTTAAGTGAAAACAACAACAAACATACAGAAAATAGACCAAACACATTCAGATTCTTTTGATACTTTAGTAAAATGATACATGGGTCATTTGTGACATGTTTGAGTGAACCTCGCCTCAATCCGAGGCACGGTGAGGCCGATACCACTCAAAGTGTCTTTCTTTTGTTTAAAATGGATACACTTTTAAGTAAAAACAACCGGCATACGTAAAACTGACCAAACACATTCGGATTGTGTTGATACTTTAGGATAACAATCCATGGGTGATGTTTGACATGTACGAGTCAACCCCACCTCAATCTGAGGCGCGGTGTGGCCGGAACCACTCAAAGTGTCTCTCTTTTATTTCAAAAGGTCATCAATTTAAGTGAATACAACAAATGAAATTTACACTCATCAATGATTGTTGCAAACTCTTTTTCATGAGTTGGGTAGTTTTACTAATGGGGTCATAAGTTAAGAGACTCCTAATAAAATACATTTTCACTATATATTATAAAAAATACAAGTTCAATGCAAAATTCATCACAAATCATTACATACCCAAATCTACGATAAAAAAATTGGGATTTGAGCCAATTTCAAACTCTTATTCAACTCTAATAAGTATATCTCGGACTATTCTCCCTATTAGAATTTGATGGGGAGGTGGGGGGATATGCTGGTTGGGAGGATTTTGTAGGGGTGAGGTGAATTACTACTGGAAGAGTGGTTGTCATATAAAGATTGAAATGGGTTTAAATAATGTTTAAGTTATTGAAACTATTATTAAATCTATTGAATGATTGTTTTCATATGAATATTGAAATAGGGAATTTTAGTACATGACATGGTTCGAAGATTATGATTGTTTTTTGTGTTTTTTGTGCTGTTTTTGGTGTTTTTTATGCTGTTTTAATTATATTTGTATGTTGTTTTTGTGCTATTTTTTATGGAGGTGTATACTGGAGGGGATACTGGAGGGGCTGCTGTACAATAGTTCTGGAAAAACACAATACCAATTGTTTTAAACCATTGGTATACGTTGAGAGAAATTTAAAAACTATCCCAATGGTTTTAAAACCATTGGTATAGTGTTTAGTATTCAATATATACCAATAGTTTCTTAAAACCATTGGTAAAAATGTTATACAAACATATACCAATGGTTAGCCTACAACCGTTGGTAAATCAATAAATACATTGGGCTATACTAATGTTTTAGATAAAACCGTTGGTATAGGGATTTGTTCATAGCTTACTACCCTATGGTTTAGAAAACTGTTGGTATAACCTTCTTTTCTATTAGTTTTACTGATAGGACCTCACCGTTAGTCCTTACAGATAGGACCTCACCATTAGGCCATACCAATATGACCTCACTATTAGACCTTAATGATAATACCTCACCATTATACATTATCTATAAGACCTCACCATTAGACCTTACCGATAAGACCTCACCGTTAGACCTTACCGATAGAACCTCACAGATAGACCTTACCGATACCTCCATAATGATAAACAACTTGAATATGGGAATTTTTGTTTTTGTGCTCTCATCCATAATCATTAACTTTTTCTACATATTACTTATTCATTTTATCTGTTTTATTTTTCTATCCCTAAATGAAAAATTTAAAACACGAATCACTTCTCAATCCACATCAAACCCTTTCCCGAACATTTTTCTCCACAATCGGAGAACCTAACCCACTAATGAAACCTTTAAATTATATATTTTAATGATTAAAAACACAGAATACATTTTCCAAAATTTTAATCATTTAAGCGAATGAAATTAATTTATATTTAATCCCCCTGAGGAGCTGATACTATATGTTTTTAAACTAAAGACATCCAAAACTTTGTTCTATTTTTATAGTCAATATCAAAGTGAAATTAAATAAAATGATTCAAATTATTCATAATGATAAAAATAATATCCAATTAATCTTTTAAACAAAATTAATATATAATTTAACCTTATAAATAAATTATGTGAAAAAGAAGCTTTGAATTTAAATTCAGTATATTTAACTATTCTATAAAAAACAGCATAGAAAAATACCAATTATTTACCATAACCTAATTATTATATTACTATTTAAATTATTAAGTTTATTTTGACATATTAAATATATAAAAGTTCCAAAAATTGGATCTAAAATGGGTTCACCATTAAAAGGCTGCAAATTTCTCAGAAAAATATTTTTGTAAGCGTAAAATTTTATAGGTTCATATATTATGTCTGTAAAAAATATTGAATGAATGTAAAAATAAATTATTGAATATATACCATATATATTACATTAATATCCCTAAATAATATTAATTAATTCAGTTTATTATGTTAAAACTACTTTATGACCACAAAAATAATAAAAGTTTCTTTTATAATCAATTGGATTTCATATTCATTTCTAATTAATTTCTAGCTTATGAATTCATATAATATTTTTTTAAAACATATTTTTTAATAATTTAGTTAATTATATTCATAAAAGATAATTTAATGGATAGGTTATGTCGAATTATGTTAAATAATAATATTTTTAATAATATATAATAATTTAGTAACATTTTTTTCCTATGTGTTACACAAACCATCGAGGAAAGCCATGATTGTGTATAACACAATCTAACCTTAGTGTGCAATGTAGGGAAAGTTAAACATTATGTTTATTTTATTGCATGAATAATTTTTTTTCTGTGTAACATAATATGAACATGGTTCTTTAATATATATATTTTTAGTTTTTCTTCAAAGGAACGATACCAAAAAGAATAAATTAATTAAAAAAATATTTCACCAAATCTTGGGGAGTTAAAATATAACACCCACAAAATGAATTTATGCATCAAAATTATTCCTGGTTATCAATGTTTTAAGACATTAATGTTTCCTTCATAAGAACCCACATCAAAATCCTGAATACTATAACTTTTCTTAAAAAATGAATGTTGGAACCATAATAGTTTCAAAAAGTAACATATAACTAGGATTCCACATTGGAGAACATTGTTTGAGAGTGAATATTTGGAATAGAAGGAAAAATAAATTTTATAGGGAGTGATTGAGTTAATCAATTAAAAGAAAATAAATGATCAAAGAAATGTCAAGGGAATCATATCATAAATCACTAATGATTTATTATTCTATGAGTTCAATAATTATAAGGAATTAGGACAACTTTTTTTGATCATTATCCAATATTGCCGTAATTCTATTATTGACCACGAATATAATGAAAAAAAATCAAGTGATATATTTCTATAAAAAATTAATTCTTTGGTTATGCTATTAAATATTTCTTATTCATCAATTACATTGAGAAATGGATGTCCAAAAGTTTACATTGATTCCCAAATCACTAAACTACACTTTTAGTAGTGATTAATTCCCATAATATAATGAAATTTATAACTATTTATCTTAAAAATAAATATGGTTAATAAATTAATCTTTAAGCATAAAAAGTAACACTAGAGTTTCATCATAAATAATTATTTATAAGAAGTAATTATAAGTTAACCAAGACATCACATTGTCCAATGGTAGGCGTGAAACCCTTATTGTCCTTCCTTTATGATTTCAAAACCCACAACATTTCCAGAATTTATTTGTTGTCACATGATATACAAGATGTCAATTGTTAAACCCAAATAATATAATTTCCAAAAATAAATATGATTAAAATTCTTGAGTAAGGCCAATCAATAAATAGACTTCTCAATAAGGTTGTTAATAAAAACTAAATACATAAATATTTCGATTGATGTTTAACTTAACCTTTCAATAAATTTTCAAACTTATAACCTTTTTAAAAGATGAAAATCCAAAATATTAGAAAGAAAATAATGAAATAATCATAACATTGATCCCCGTATATCACAAATTAGCTCTTGATTTGCACATTCCAAACATGTGAATACCCTCATCGTATATTCTTTTGAAACATGGTAATAACCAACATTACAATAAATCCATTTGGAAAACATGTATGCTTCCTTATTTTGATGATTAATGGATAAATTCATTAAATCTAAGATGTTATATACATATTCTTTGGTGACAAAGAAATGTTCTTGAACAAATCCATTATTACTAATGAGGTAATCCATACAATCCAATTTACTTTTCGATATCCTACATATCATTATATGAAAAACATTATCTTGACATATGGATCATATTAACGGTTACCTTCCCTTTTCCAATATATCACTTTGTCAGGAAATCACAATACTATTTCATCAGGAACACCCAATATAAACATTTAAATACCTAGAGAAAAACATTATATGAATTATCCTTATATATTTCACCATTCAAATAACATAATTTTTAAATCAATATACATAAAAACATCAATTATTTCTCTTAAAACATAATAAAAAAATAATCCTACCATATAATTTTATTTAATACCTCTTTCGCTTCACCTTTCATCTTCAGTCTCATCATCATCAACAAGATAACTATTACTATTTCCACCATGATGATTCAATTCATGATATTTCCCCTTTGGACATTGACTTGCATAATAACCATTCATTCCATACATAATGATTTTTACCTTTAGTGATTTCTTATGAAGGACAAAATTCCCATACATTTCATTTACCGAACGCTTCATTTTTTACTACAGTTATTTTATTCGTGGCCTTATTTTCCACAATATAAAAACCTTCTTGTTCTTATAATACATTAACTTATGTGTTTCTTTCCATATTATTGATATAAGGGAAACACGATCTTCTCTCCTCCATAGTCTCCATCGCCCTAACTCTCATAAAACTCTTTCATTATCTTTCTTTTTGAGTCCATTTGTTTGTTAAGTTGCACATTGAGTGTTATGTTCATTAAAAAGTGATTAGGTGAGATTAAAGAATCCTTCACTCTAGTGATCATCCCATTTGACTTCTCATGAATATATTTTTCATCACATCCAACATTAATAATGTTTCTTTAGGTTTCTTCCAATGACTAAAATTAGAAGCATTGGATTTGTATTACATATCATAGTAAAAAAAACCACATTTTACTGAAAATAATTACATATGGTGTGTTGAAATAAATAAACCTTCCTTAATATATGAAACCCTAGGTTTATCCTGGGTTATTCATATACAATATAATCATTCATGAAGATTTTTGTTAATTCCCAATGCATATTCACAGGGGAGAGTCAAACCAAGTGTGTTGAAAGGCTGTTTTTGTGTACTACGTTACCTTGAGTCCGGACTGAAACATCTTTCCATGGTTTCTACCCCTAGTATCATCATTCTTAGAGCCACATACATATGTTGTATCTAGAAAGGGATGTATTTCACGGAAACAACAAACTCTATCCATTACTAAAATTATAGTACATTTCCCTAATCATTAACTCATCCTTATACTTAAACATAGAGGCTTCCCAGGAAGTATCAATAGAAATATACCCAGGGATAATTCTAAGGTTTTCTCGGCTATGTTTTCAAAGGTTAACTAAACAATCACTCTGACACTAACTATAGTGACCCTCAATTTTAATACATTAAAATTATTTTACTTTTGTGGAATTCATAAACATCATACAAAAGGATGCCCAATGACTGTATTAGTTTAGATCCTTTGGAAACATTGAAACATAAACATTCATACATTAGAGTGGTATATTATCTCCCACTATGTTCTACATCACTAACACCCTTCCAAGAAACATCATAATTAATACATATATTCATAACCCAAGAAAGACACACAAAAGGGGTGAGATCATATACTCATGTTGGGTAAAAAGTGAGACATGTAATCTAAATCATTTGAATAAGGGAATGATAATTTGATAAAAACATTAAAATATTATAACCTTCGTATCGTAATGTCATAAACATGAATCGTGGAGTCCATATTTGTAGTTCATAAGACATTAATCACAAGGATATGAAGAAAATAATCCATTTAAACATAACATATGAATATAACATTTAATTTTGGAAGACACATATGTATAGATATTGATTTCAATAATTTTCAATGCATCACAACCAAGTCCATCTTAGTGGAAAAATTCCTTTACAGAACCTGGTTCACAACCCGTTCAAGCCATGTATTACCTAAGAGAAAGAAATGTCATAATTTTGGAAACAAATATTAACTATATTTTGTTAGAAAGATTAAAAAAATTGTACTAATACAATAAAAAATCATGAATAAATATATGAGAATAAATTTCATGAGTTTTGTTGAGATATTCCTACTATGATTTTAGAAAAGGAATCCTAAAAATAAAAATATCTAAAAGTGATGTTATTTTTTTCAATAAACTCATACCAATGGTAACATTGAACCATACTACCCTTGTAAGAAAATAAAATAAAATTGAGATTAAAATATATTGAAAATAATTAAAATCATGATATAAAATTTAGAAGGAACTATATACACCTCATGGAGAATATAGGTGGTTAACAGAGAACGTGTCTCAAAAAAGCAAAATTTTAACAAAATTACTTTACCGATTTGGTAAATTTTTAAACATAAATCCAATGATATAAATATAATAAAATGGATATTTAAATCCCCACAATATTAATTATAATAATCATATAAAACATCTATGTGATGTATACAGACCACAAAAAAGTAATGGGTGTTGAATAAAGCATGTGTCACACAAAAATACAAAGTGAGGTGAAATTCCTTAACCTTGTATCTTGAATATCATCAAACTTTTTCAAACATATTGTATAATAAATATAAGTTTATTATAAATCTATAAAAATCATTTTTTATATATAATACCTTATATTTTTTTATTATGACATTATATTACACTATTGTGAATAATTCTATGTTAAGGTTTCTCTTTGGCTAATATTCGTTTTGTTTTTCACATGTGTCTTAATTAATTATATATTTTTTCATTATACAAATATCATGATTTATATAATGTAAAATATGATATAAATATAATTTATATTCCATATATTTGTATTATAATAATCTATAGAATATATATGTATGAAATGTAATACACTTTTTCTGGAGATGGTTGGTCATACGTACGCATGAAAGTTATTTCTATTTTCATTATCATATTTAAATAATGAAAAAATGACATATATGTATATAGGAATTTATTATAATTATAGTATAATATTAATGATTTATATTTCATATAATTTAAATATACACATTCTTAATACATTTTATTTACTGTGTGAATGAATCACATCGCTTTCAGGGGGAAGTAGTCAACCCTTCATCAAACAAAATTATCGTATTAACACAAAATGGAATGTATAAAATTTTTTTTTGTAAAAGAGTTAATGAATTATAATGAAATTATAATTATAATATATATTTTATACAAATATATTTTCTATCACAATTCCCTCCATGAGGGGTGGTAAAGGAAAAATGAACAATCATTGTTTTGTGACGTAGTTGTTTGTCGTACATGGAAACAATATGATCGTTACCAATTATATTGAGGCGTGCATATGTGTTTGAAAAAAACTTATCATAAAAAATGATATTATATTGATTATACTGTATTTATTGTATAAGAAATGAATAATCATATTTTAGGGGATGGATAGTGAAAATAAAAGAACGGAGCTTGAGAGAAGACATTACATCTTAATCAGGTAACTACTTTTGATTTATATATAAATGCATGCTTAAATTTATTTCTACCAAATGAATGGATTATTAGAGTAATTGAAGTGATTTTGAATAATATTTTAATAGAGGTCAGGCTATATTAGGGGCTTGAGAGGTGTCAGTAAGTGGATTGGGAGGAGCCCTATTTATAGTGGAGGAGGAGTGGCACACTTGTAAATATTTGAAGAGAGACTTCCACCCATGTTTTTCATGTTGAAAGTTGATCCAATAATGAAATTTTTTTATTAAAAGTTATTTTAGGGTCTAAATATGTCTAGAAAATAGATTGCAGTCATGTTAATTGGTCGTTTTCAGTTTTATATTTATGGTTTAGTACTTTGTTAACAGAATTTTTCTCTTAATGGTTGAAATTAATTTTATTCATTTTACAAATATTTATGGAAAAAATATAAGTTTAACATATTAATAATTATAATATATAATTATTAAAAATATGGAATCCATTTTTAAAAATTATATTCACAGGAGTAGAAAGAATTAATTTAAATTTAATCCCACTAACGGGACGACAAGATAAGTATTTAAAGTAAAGATATAAAAAAGTTTTCTAATATTATTATAGTAAATATAAAATTAGAATTGTTTCCAAGGGCCAAAATTTTATTTATTGATAAACTAATTCAAATATAATTTATCCTAATAGATAAATTCGTTGAAAATAAATTTGATCTAAACTTCAGTAAATTTCACTATTCCTTAAAAATGAAACTTCTTTGAAAATACCAAAAAATTAACCTATACTATTTTTTATTTTATAATTTAAATGATAAAGTTTATTTTAACATATTAAATTTTTATAATCCGAGAAATTTTTTTAAATGGTTTGACATTAAAAGGTCATAAAAATAATTTAATAAAAATATATGTTTTTATGCATAAAGTACATTTTTCTCTTATCATATGGCTATAAAATATATTAAATGAATATAAAAAATATTTAATTTCATATATAAAGTATATATATTAAATTAATATCAATCAAAAATATTAATTAATTTAATTTTTAATGGAAACTTTATTTTTTGAACAAAAAATAATAATATTTTCTTTTATATTAAATCATTTTTTATATTCACTTATAATTAATTGGTAACCTATGAATTCATCTTATATTTTTATAAAACACATATTTTCAAAATTTTATTAATAATATTTATAATGTTCATGTATAAGTTATACAACATTATATTAATTAATAATAATTTTAATAATATATTATAGTTTGGTCACACATGGTCTTGTGTGTTACGTAAGCCATTAAAGAATGTAATTATTGCGTGTAACGTAGGCTAACCTCGGTGTGCCATATAGGTAAATCTAATAATTTTGCTTCAGGTTGTGAATGGTTAACATGGTGGGGCATATAACATAATAAAAACATGGTTCATTAGTATAAAATAAATTATATTACGTGTTTCATGAAATGAAAAATACCAAAAAGATTTAATTAATTTGAATTATTTTTCAAGAAGTCTCAGGGTACTACAGAAGAAGATAAATCATCATTGGATAATATAATTAGTAAAAATAATATCATATTGTATACAATACCACATGATATTTGTAACCTCTACAGAACATTGAAACCAATTAACATAAGAGATAGTTTTGTTCATCATGTTTGACACTAAATCATCACAACAGAAATCATTTTCTCCCTTAAAAAACCCGAGGATTTACATATCCATTTTAAGGGTAAAAAAATTTATAGGAGAAAGAAAATACCATACATTATAATTTAATACACTAAATAAAATTATTTAAACACAAAAAAAGCATCAATTGTGCTCATTCTTCTCACATTTCCTAAACTCCCCCTTTTAAAGTCAAATTCATTATTTCTGTTTTGGTTGTAAAATATTTTGGAGATCACAACTGATTTTATTTTTTAATATTTCATTAAAATCATAAGAATTATTTATCTTTTGTGATTCGGTATTCAATGATATCAATAGCTTACAAAATTGTTCTTGATTTAAATCCCATTCATATTATCATTTATTATTTATTAATTATAATCCACATGGATGCCCATTATTGGTGTAAATGTATGATGATTTTTTTTTGTAAAAAAAATCAGTCTATAGTTAATAAAATCCTTTATATGTCATAAAATATGAAAATGAATGATGTTTACGGACCATCATCCTTATGGCCATTGATTCTTATCGGGATTTATTTTTATATGGGGGAAGAATCATATTTACATCGACAACATTAAAGATTATGTAATATTTTAATTAATCTTTCATGATTGGATAATCATTAGGTAATTTTGAAATTATTTCTACACAAATGAGAATCATCCCAAAATAGCCTTAAAATGATGCTTATAGTGGATGGATAACAAATAAAGATAACTACATTTACCCTTATAGATCCAACTACTTTTCCAAAAATCAAGTTTTAGTAGTTATAGACTCTACCATAAAATATTATAAATTTTTCAAATTATATTAAATCATAAAAAATAATAATTAATAATATTACATTCATTTATACAATTGAGTTAGTGAGATCCATTAAATTCACAACTTTGGAAATATAATCAATATTTTAAGAATTTAACGAATTTCAAATTTTATTCAAAAACTACTTAGATATTAGTGAATAAGTATATATGAGGGAATAATGTGAATTAAATATTAATAAAATATCATGAATTTTTTAACTATTACCCTATACTAGGATATACAACTTTGGATACATCATTATAAATATAATAATTATCCTGACTGTTCTATCAAACTAGGTGAAATATTCCACAACATCCTTACATTGGTGTTTATAAGTTGACCATGTTAATTTGGTGGTTTTTGAAGATTCCTTGGTAATTAGATAACCATGTTGGAGACCTGGGTATCAGGATACTTTAATCGTGAATTTATGGTATGTTTGGTACCCTAGTATGGGAAATGAATAATGTAGTTCTCCCTGGGGGAAATGGGTAAAGGGAAACTCTACCATTGAAATCATGGAATGCATGGTGCCCTAGTGTGAGAGAAAAATAATTTCATTCTTCATCATAAAACTTAGATAATAGTTTGACCAATAAGTATGGTCTAATTGATGCATCACTATAGTGTGTAGTTTTTCCAAAAACAACTCACTAGTGTATGGAAGGGGAAATAGTTTCATTATAATTATGGTAGGGATTTATGGCCACCCTAGATGTAACAAGTTGAATCATCGACCACAGTTGAGGTAGGTTATTGAATCCCAAGATTAACATACATAGATATTAAATCATTTTAGATGAATATTCAATACATTACCAAAGTACAAGATCGACGACCACAATAGTTTAGTGTCTCTGGAAACATGAAACACAATATTATATCTTGGGGAATGATCTTTAATTTCTCCCATAAATATATTCCAATTTATTAGTACTAATTTCAAGCATTAATTATAACTTGGTATAGGAAAAATAATAAAAATTGTGCATATATGCTTTGTATGGGTAAAAAAAAGTGATATGTAAGCATAATCATGAGAAAAAGGGTATGAGAACAAGATCATAACATTATCAGATCAAACAATGAATATAAAAGATCATAAAAATGAATAATGGAATAAATATTGTCACTTAATAAGTCATGAATCATAAGTGATCCTGAGAATAATCAAAGAAAGCATAACATAGGTATAACAAGTGGAATTCTGTAAGACACATAATTAGAGAAAATTATTTATATAATAGTTATGGATTATTTACATGGCCATATTAGTGGTATGCGTTTACTCCATAAACCATATTAGTATTCATGGTTCACATCTGTTGCCATATTAGTAGACATAGCTCTGTACTGAACTGATTTCACTCCCCTCTCTAGCCACGACTACCTCATGAAATATAAATACATACCCAATGAATTTGTGGGAGTTATAGGTCACATACATCTCATTATGAAATCATACATATGTGTACCACAAGACCTCAAAACATTAAACATATCATTCTAATGAAAATTAAATGGGTATCATAAAAATGTCACTATATTATAACCTATATAAAGGAGATGAGTTTCTTAATCATTTTTTCATTGAATAACCCATGTAAGGAATTAGGTTTCATAAGAATATTATCCAACTATAACCCGAAGAAGAGACACACATTTCATAAAAAATTATCAAACATAAACCATTAAAAGAGATAATAATAACTGTTTCTTTGGATTATAGCCCTAGTAAGGCATAAACTATAATAAAGGATGTCATATTACATGTAGAAGGATTTTTAAAGATTAGTTGGATCATTTCTTAAGGAAAATAATCATTCATAAAAAATTATTTTCATAAGAAATAAAACTTTTGTAAATTAATTTCTTGGGAAATCAACATTGAAAAAATATGATGTAATATTTAAGAATAATTGAAGACATTACTTAAGGAAAATAACCTTTCAAATTTGAAAAAATCATTTTAAATCTAAAATAATCTTAAAAAATTTTCTTTGAAAATATATACCAAAAAATATAATGGAATCTTTATAAACATTTCTAAAATCATTATCTTACAAAATAAATTTAAAAAATTATAAATTATAATATGAAATAATTTTGAAAATTATTTAATTCGAAAATATCCCTGAAAACTTATAATGGAATCTTTGATAAAATATGGAAAATAATTTTCTTTGAAAACATCCTTGAAACCTTATAATGGAAGCTTTAAAATAATTAATATTGGTTTCTTTGCAAATAACATTTGGAAGCCTATAAATTCAGATTTGAAAATCATTAAAACACTTTTAAAAATTTAACATTTCAAAAAATATTTTTCTATGAACATGAAATTAAAAACAATGAATGTTCCAGAATATATGGAATTTTTTCCCTTAAACCCTTTTAAACTAGAAATGAAACTTCAATAGAACTGATGGTTATGATGGTGGGTAATTCCATAAATGTTTAACATTCCTTTTGGACCATAAGTAGTTTAGAATAGTTCTTTGATTGGAAAACATCCTGAAGATCCATTTTAAACCAATTTTGATGAAGGTAAATCATAGATAAAAATTTATTTTTAAAATAATAGTATAATATTAAAAAATGGATGTTTTAGAGAACATGTTTTGGAATGTATATATACTTTCTACCGAATACGGAGATATAATCAAATTTTATAAAAAACATTTTCTTAATTATCTCAAGTACCAAGGAGTGGAAAATATTATATTTAATCTAAGATATCATTAGTAACTATATTTGAATAAAATTAAAGCAAATTATTAAGTGGTGCATCATAAAATTTCAACAATTTAATCATAATCATGAAAAATCCTGATAACTATGAGATTGTAGAAACAAACAATTATCACATTGGTAACATTTATTCATAATCCCTATGAAATAATAACATAACATAAAGATTAAAATATATTATAATGGATTATATAAATGATACCACATGTAAAAGGGTAAATATATAAACCTCATAGAAAATATTGTGCATGACTTAACATATGTCTCAAAGAAGGAAAATTGATAAACAAATTAAGTTACTGATCTGGTAACATATGAACCGTAAACCCCGTTCAAGAGAGAAAATCAAATGGAAATTTAAATTCCCATAAATTTATGTAAATTAATCATAGGAAACATTAATGTTCAGTATATACACCACCCAAATTAATATGAGTCGTGAATATGGAAAAAGTCTCTCCAAAATAGAAGTGTGACTAGAAATCCCCTTACCTTATGCCTGGAATATGAGTGTACTTCTTCAAAAAAAACTGAAAAATATGTATTATTTTATTGTACATATATAAACTTAACATATTAGTATATATACTACAATATATTTTTCACTTACGAAATTATATTACATTCTTATAAACAAATCCATGTTATGGTTTTTTTTCAGGTAATAACTATTTTGTATTTCGAAGATTTTTTGACTTCTTTTTCTTGGTCCTCTTACATAGATAATGATTTAATCATATATATAATGTACAAAATAATAAAAATATCATATATATTCAATATATAAGTATTTATAATTTTATATATAATATATAAATAAGAAATGAAATACCCCATTCAAGGAGATGGTAGACAGTACGTACACAAGAACATTGATTTCCATATTCTTATCCTAATGAAGGAATGAAAATTAAGTGATGTATATATATATTATCATTAATTAAGCTTTAATATTTCATAAATATCACATATTTTTAATAAAATTATCCTTAACTCATTCCACATAATGTGAGAACTAATTATATCACATTTTAGAGGTGGTAGTCCACACGTCCACAAATGATGTAATCATAATCCCAAAAAATGGAATACATGGAGGTATGTTTTATATAATAATTAAAAAATAAATAAATACATAATATGTATCATATATATATTTATATAATATAACACATTAATTATATCATTATTCTAAACCATGATAATGGAAGAACGAACGACATCTCCTCATGAGGCAGTAGTTTGTCGTACTCACAAACGATGATTTTGAATCCCATTTCATAGACGTGTTTGAAGGTGTTGGTAATAAAAATTGAATGGAAACGTCTCGTTATATTTAAAATATTTATGTTGTTATAAAATAATTTTAAATAAATAATTTTAGGGGTTTTAGGAAGAAATAAAACCAATGTTTTCATTGAAGAACATAACCAATTCTCTGGGTTACTGCTTTTGGTTTTTACCAAAGGACTTGGTTGGTTGGATTTTTTTCCCAAAGGGAATATTATATGATGATGTTTTTATTTTTCTAGGATAATTGGATAGGAATTAGGAATTCTAAAAAAACATGTTAGGTGTGACTATGTGAGGGGTGTGCGTTCTCTTTAAGAGTGGAGGAGTGTCATTCTGGTAAATATAAAAAGTTAAAAAACCTTGGGTCATGTTAACAAAATAATTTTCCGACTATAATAAAATAAATTATAGAAAATTGAGTATATGGTAAAAATATTTCCATTAAATACATTTTTTCAAATTTCTAGGTTATTTGGCCCCTTATGTTTAAATTTTAACCATTATGTAAAATCATTTTAACTTATTCGCTCTAACTAATTTAAATGTAATTATTATTTTTTATTTTCAATGAATAAGTATGTTGAAATTATTATATACGGAAAATTACTTAATTAAAAAAATGTAATCCACTTTTCTAAATTCAAAAAATAAATGTTGGAAAAATTAATCTAGAATTAATAATGCAGACATGTATGGAAAATAGGTTTTTAAGGATAAAAAGTTTAAATGTTTGAAATGATTTTAGATCTAATTTCAATTTCAAATTGATTCCAGTGACCAAAATTTTATTTACTTATGTAATAATGAACTAATTATACATGAAATAAAATTTTAAATAAAATTTAACTATATAAATAAATTATAAAATATGTAGCTTTCAATAAGAATTCAATTTTTCCAGTTTTCATTAAAATATAAAACTTCTTAGAAAAATAAAAAAATCACATAAATCTAATTTTGACATTATTGTTTAAAATGAAGATTATTTTTTCAAAATAAAAATTATAATTCTTTTAAAAGTTAAATTTAAAATAGGTTCATCATTAAATGGTAATAAAATTACATTTTATAAAAATATATTTTTTATTCCTAAAACTGGATTTATTATAATCTTATTCTCATAAAATATATTGTATTTGAATGGAATTTTTTTTATTAAATATATAATATCTAAATTTTATTAAAAAAAATTATCAAAAAAGTGTTTTTTTTAATTTATTAGGATAAACCGTGTTTTTTTCAATGAAAAATATTAGTCTTAGAATGAGAATACCACTATTTTAAAATAGTTCAAATGTTATTTTATAAATAATTAATAACAAAAAGATGTAGTTTTGTGACATGTAAAAACACCATTTACATAATTTAATTAATCTTACTTGTATCTTCCAATACAAAAGATAGGTGATAACAACAATTATATTTTAATTATGACATTAATAGTATATTATAGTTATGTTAAACATAGCCTTGCATATAACACAAGCTATCAAAGGAACTCAAAATTCTGTGTAACATAAGAAAATTGTAATGGCCAAGACCCTACTGGTTCATTACATTGACAAATTTCTATTGATTGGGGTGTCCTAGGACCCATCAGTGACTCATTGAAGAGTTTGTCAAAAAAAAATCAATCCCAAAAATTGCTTCCACCGAAATGGTGGCACTGTGATGTTGGAACCGTCATTGTCACACATCGAAATTGTGTCTCCTCTTACAGTGTCTCACTGAACTCATGACACCGTTACAGTAGCACCATGTCTACCACCCTTTTTCAATATTTTTTTTCGAGATTTCTTGAGTTTTTCTTATTCCGCCCTGGTAACATATCTTTCGACATAAAGTTGTTTTAAAACCGTTTTCAAAGAAATTTAAACCCCCAAGAGTTGGGTGAATCTTCCTTACTAAAACATGTGTCCTTTTTTACTTGGTGTCTCATATATCCCCATTCATTATAGTTTTTCCCACGATACATGGTTTCTCTATGTTTAGAAGATATCTATTAAATCATAGCCATTATCTCCACTGCCTGAAGAGGATTATTAAATAACAATTAATCTCGATGTGTGAAACTGCCAAACTGCTTAACCAAGCCACAATCCAACATCAAGTACATCGAAATAATATCCTAGATTTTTTTATTTGGACTTTTCTTATGCCAAGATCCTCTCTTCAAATTTCGTTTTCAATTACCTAATGTATACCAGAGAGAATTACTTCGGAGACGAATCGTGCACCCCTACTAGAGCGCTTCTCGCTCAGCCTTGGATTCCTTGTCGTTCTTCCTCCACAATTTTGGCATTCCCACACCTTAGAATGAGGGGAAAACATTGATTGTTGACCATCTAAGTAGGTTTTTCCTTCATCTCTCATGGATGTGTATCAGGCAGGGCAGATATGATAATGCTTCCCTGGAGATATGGATGATACAAAACCCTAATATAGATAAAAAATAGATTCTAATGAATAATGGTGTGTGTTTGATGATGACATTGAGGTATTTATTATATCTTAGTTTTAATGTTGTGAATTGTATGGTCTTCTCCACAATGAAAATAGTGGCTTTTGGTGGTCCTATCTTGCACTCCAATGAACCTCTGTTTCTATTAATAAACTTGTGATGGAATAGCTGTTACATGGAAAATGGTTAATCACATAAATATGGTTGTTAAAATATATTCCCAATGAATAATAATCCCGGTGTGATCACCTTAGTTAACAAAAAATAAGAAAAGAACATAACGAATGGTGTGGACGTATTTGGAAACATCCTCGGTCTGTTCTAGTAATATTTGAGGTTTTAATCATTTATGGGTTTGGGGTGATGTGAATGGGGATGAGATCTCCCATTGTTCATTTTTGGCTAGTGGATTTATGCATGTATGTTGGGTCTTGGTATGGTTCTAGTACTTTTAGGGACCTCACATATCCCTTTTCTTGTTACGAGTTTACAAGGGAACTAGGTGTGAATGCTTAAATTACATATTGGTAATTTTTCTTCATTAGTCTAGTGTTTTTTTAACTTGTGGATGTTCTTATTTGTTTCTTGGTAGTGAAGAATTATATATTTTTACAATTAAATCACTTGAAGATGATAACAAGAAAGTGTTTAATGGGTATTTTTTTCCCAAAGATGTGTCGTGCTTTGGTTTTGGATGTTATGATTTTGTGCATGTACTAATAGAAACAATAGTGTTTGTGTATGGGATATTTTTAAAACCATTAGGTTTGGATGAGTGATTTTTTACCTATATTCATAACATCTAGTTCATGTGTTTCTTATACACACCCCACCATTGTTGAGAACATCATGATGAAGACCCCCCATTTCAGTGGGGAGGGTGTTTTCCCAACATTCCTATGAGTGGATGGCTGTTACCTCATTTTCTTCTCCCTCTCCTAAGTAGCCCATGACTCTTCAGGTAGGATGTGATGGTCTGAGGTCCATTATAACCCAAGAATCATTGGGTACGGTATGTTGTTGTGGTTTGCCTAGGTGTGTGTGGGAAGGTTTAATTCCCAAATGTCTTTGAGATGAGGACCACGTGTCTTTGGGCGTAGTAGTGGTTGTTCTGCCCCAGATGTCTATGGGCATGGTTACGCATAGTTCTGGTGGCCCAGGTGTCTGTGGGTTGGATTTGTGGTTATTCGAGCCCAGGTGTCCACGAGCATGGTTATGTATGGTTTTGGTGGCCGAGGAGTCTGTGGGCATGATGCGTGGTTGTGGTGGCCCAAAATGATGTTGTTGGGGCGGCAGTGAGACTGTAGTGAAAATTGAGAGGGAGGTATGACGTGTAGGATGTCCTCAATAACCATTGGGAAAGTGGTGCGGGGTACCCCAAATAACGATGTTCTATTACTGTTACATTACATGACTTGCGTTATTTGGGGAGTGTTACTTTATGTGGCTCGGTGGGTAGTTTCCCTTGATTGGTGTTTTGGTTACCTCTACATCTCATGGGCTTTAGGATGCCTCCCTACTTGTGCACAATAGATTTTGGTTTTCCCTACAGAGTGTACCTATATACTCAACCTATGTATATAAAACTGCTTTCAGGTTTCCAATAGTATTTCTAGGACCGTGTGGGACCATACTAGCTCAGACGTTGGCATAGTTACTATTGTTGTTTTCTTTCATTTATGGTACATATTCTTTTGTGTTTTATTTTATTTTTTGGCACATTATTTGGAACAAAAATATGAGAGTGGATGTTTGGATATACTTTTACATTCAGTTTTTTAGTTTTTTGGGATTTACCATCTTATCTCTCAATATTTTTCTATAAAAAGTTTAATGCCTCAATATTATGTGGGATTCTATACCCTCGGTGCTAGTAGCCACTCCTTATCCTATTGAAGTCGGGACTCATAGGTCATTATCTATCCTTCAACATGAAGAAGTAAGGGTCTGTCCGTTTTCTATCCCTTTCCTCATCTTAGTAAATACAGGTCCCCAAAGAATGGTATCAAAGGTGATGGTTGATTAATAGGATGGATTTTGGGGTTTTTCAAAAGGATAATTTCATTTGATGGTATGGAAATGGTGTTAGGTAATCATGGGGCATGATATAGGATAGGGAAGAGCATCTAGGACAAGATATTTTAGGGCCCCTCATGATTTGATGCCATAACTCTGGACATACCAAACGACCAATTCAGGGTACATTGATTATAGGGTAGACACCCTATGAAAGGTACATGTATCATTATGACTTGTGTTCTTATACGTTCGTGGTGTTCTGGATATTTAAAATCAATAACGAGTTTAATATAAATTAAAAAGTAATATTCTATACAAATCGGGATATGAATTCCTTGTTTACCATGCTGCTATGGAAAACGGACGACGTCTATATCTTGTGTAGGTGATTGAGGCACAGGAGGATGATCTAGATGAATAGAAGAGAACTGATTGAGAGGAGGAGGATGTCTAGTGGCAGGAGGCGCTTCATGGATTTCAGCGGATGACCCTCGAGAAGTACGAGGGCAGCATATCCGACCTGAAGATAGAAAGGTGGCTCGATGATTTGGTGATAGCTTTCATCTTGATCCGGGATCCGACTGGGTATTGGGTTCCTCTGGTTGTGAGCTAGATATGGTGGGAAACACGTCAGTGGTGGATGCTCTACCCTAGGGAGAAGATGGGAGCTGAACATTCATGGGATAACATTGAGAGGGTGTTCAATGAATATTTCATATCTTCAATAATGAAGGATGGGGAAATGTAGGACCTACTCTCCCTCCAATAGAGGATTATATTAGTGAGGGAGTTGGGGATCAAGATCAACTATCTCCTTCATTATGCCTCAGACCTCTTTCTGGATGGGGATTCATGGGAAAGACACTTAGAGGAGGCACTCCGACATTCCCTTCAGAATGCTATAAATCCCTTCACTCTACCGATGTACATGGAAGTTTATAAGAAGGTTGAATTAGTAGAGAGGATGAAAATACTGGGTGGGGTGCCATGAAATGGGAACTAGTTGAGCTAATCCAAGGGGATGGCTGTTAGAGGCAGTCTTCCGCCATCCGAGCCATCCAGGTTTCAGATGGTTGGGAGCATGCCTCAGTAGTTCTAGTTTCGATCTCCCTATCCTTGCACTTTCATTACGGTCCCATGATAGATATGATTTATCTATGGATGTCTTGGGAATCTCTAAAACTAGTGCCCATACTGAGTGTAGTATAGTAGAGGTGTGCAGTTTCAGTGCCCACCTTAACAGAAACAGTTTCTAGCCAGACCATTTTAGCAGTAGTAATAAGGTTAGCGAACTCCAGCTCCACCAAGAGTAGATAGTGCCGTAAGAGGTTCACCTTAGAGAAAAACTCAGGGAACTTAGACAAGGAATGGTCGGGGAGGAAGTCAACAGACGAGGGGTAGAGGACCTGGGCGTGGGCAGTTGCCCTCCATAGAGGAAATAGTTCCAGTAGGGCCGGAGGTCATTCTAGGTACGATCGCTTTGTTTATCCCTCTTTCTAGTTAGTGGCCAGACTATCTTTTTGAATGTTTTTAGGGGATGAAGACTAATTTTGGGGCTACATAATCATAGTGGGGATATCTTTCTACTAGAAATGATGCCATATGATATCTTCCTGGGTGTCGACTGGCTGTTTCATGTGCACTCCATTATCGGCTTCTTTCAGAGAAGGGTCACATTTGCAGATGTGGGCATCCAGTGCATAGCTTTTGTTGGTGAGTGGGATCTCCATGAGAGAATATGGAAAGTGGATCCTTTTCATTCCTTGTTAGATGAGATGTTAGTAGAGTCGACAGATATAGAGATAGTGGATGTATCAAGGAATGTCAGAATGTTCCTGTACGTCATACCTGCAGATGTGGTTACTCTACCCCCCGACGTGACGTTGAGTTCAGGATAGACTTGCTGCCTGGTTCTAGTATAATTTTTATGTATCCTTATCGGATGTTACCTTATGAGTTTCATGAGGTGAAGATCTAGATTTATGACCTAATGAAGAAGGGTTTTATCTGACCGAGCATGTCACCGTGGGGTGCTCCAGTATTGTTCGTAAAGAAATAATATTGAGGTATCTGGCTATGTATGGACAATTTAATACTGAATCAGGTGACGATCAAGAAATGTTACCTCATCGGGAGTATCGACGACCCTATTGACTAGTTGAAGGGAGCAGGTTGGTTCCCCAAGATCGATAATTATTTAGGATATAACTAGTTGAGGATGAAAGAGGCTGAAATCTCGAAGACTGCATTCAGGTGCAGATATTGGAACCTTAATTTTGTGGTTATTCCGTATGCTGTTACAAACGCACTAGCCGGGATTATGGGGATCATGAGATCTATTTTCCACCAATATCTAGGTGATTTCTTAGTTGTGTTCATTGACGAAATCCTGATCTACTCAAGGTGAGAGAAGGATCACACTAAGAATCTGCTGATAGTTTTGGATGTCCATGGACACCAGCAGCTCTAAAGGATGTTGTCTGAGTGTATGTTCATGAAATGAGAGGTTCACTTACTTGGATAAATGGTGTCTGAGTAGGGGATTGAAGTGGACCATTTGAAGGTCAATACAGTTTTTTCTTGGGAAGCTCTCAAAAATGTGGTAGAGATTTATAGTTTTCTAGGTCTGGCATGATACTTCCATAGATTTCATCCCGACATCTCTCGAGCATCAGCACCATTTAAATCATTTACCAAGAATGACTAGGTGTTCATTTAGAGTAAGCAGTGACATGAAACCTTCAGTTATTTGAAGGGGAAGCTGGTCAGTGCCCCAGTGCTGAGGATTCAAGGGGAAGGGGTAGCGTTTGATGTGTTATGTGATGCTTCTGGTCTAGACTTGGGGTGTGTTCTATTGTTACAACCTAAAGTGATCTATTATGGGTCTAGGAAGTTACGTCATCATGAATGAATTTATGGCACCCACAACTTGGATCTTTCATTTTTTGTGTTTGTGCTGAAGTTGTGGTAGCATTACCACATCGGGGAACGCTTCATGGTCTTCACAAGTCATAAGAGATTGAGGTATGTCTTCTCGCATCGAGGCCTAAACTTGCAACAATGGATGTGGATGTCGTTTCCTTAGGACTACGACTTCAACATCTCCTACACCTCCGGAATGTGGAATGTGGTGGCTGATTCCCTCAAAATGAAGTCATAGAAGGGTGTGGTTTGGGAGTCAGCAGATGCTTGGGAATCAATGGAGGAGTTGGCTACCTTGCACCAGGATGAAAGGGTGGAGTAAGGTAGGGGATGCCTATTTCATTTGACAGTGCAGTCAGATGATTCTCCATAGGATATTGATTACCCTGGAGACGATGTGCGAGTGAGTGATCAGTGAGTTCCATAAATCACCCCTCAGGGTACACAAGGAGTATCAAAGATATACTGAGGTTTGAGGGGTTAGTTTTGGTGGCCCGTGGTGAAGCGGGATGTGCTAAACATTCAAGAAAAATACCTCATGTGTCACCAGGTGAAGGATGAACACCGCATCCCAGGAGGCCTGTTAGAGCCATTGGATGTACCTGAGTGGAAGTGGGAAGACATCTCGATGGATTTTTTCCCTGTACTACCCAAGGTTCAAGGAGGATGTGGTGCTATCTGGGTATAGGTGGACTGGCTAATGAAATCAGCTCACCTCTTCGCAATCAAGGTGTAGAGTACAATGGATGCCTTAGCACCGATGTATATATATGATGTTGTGTGAATGCATGGAGTTCCAAGAACCATCATTTCAGATCAGGATACAGGCTTTATGTTCTAATTATAGAGGGGATTGCAGTGTGCTTTTGGCCCCATGATATTCCTTATCAATACTATCCACCATTAGAAGGATGGGAAGAAAAATAGTACCATCTAAATGTTGGAGGACATGATACGAGGAAGTGTTATAGACTTCGAAGGATCATTGGGGCGACACATTCCACTAGTAGAGATTTCCTAAAACAAAATAAATCACTCTACCATTGGAAAGGATCCATTCGAAGACTTGTACGGTGTAACAACCCGAAGTTTCATTAATGGAAAATCCCTTTTGATCTTATTAAATGTCGCTTTATATAAAATGTTTTTATAAAATGTCATATTCATTGGTTTTATGATAAGAATTGTGACCGTTACTTTTATAGACGTTGAATAGTGATGAAATGATTAGTATAAATATAGGGCTTTAACACATCCAATTTTAATTTGAATAAGGAAGAGATGGCCTCATCGAGTAGAATTTCCCCATACGAAGCCCATTTATCGGAGATTGGAAAATAGGTGGCATCCTTGGGCTTTGATCTTGACCAAGCCCAAGTAGAGCTTCACCATGTCAAGCTCGAATGAGACCATCTATGGGAGAAGTGGAATTTTATAGAAATGACCACTCGAGCGACGTTATCTGAGCTAGCCCAAGAGTCTGTCACCATCGCACACCTTACCCTTAGGTCTTATGTGGCTGTTTTAAGGGGTTATGTAACTAATCGATAGTATTATGTTCATGTACATTATTTTTGTATATAATAATGAATATAATTTCTTGTCATTATTGATACATTGTAAATAGTTTTTAAAGTACAAATTGTGTTTTTATTTATTATTTAATTAAGAAATCTATTTTATTAAATTAAGGGACTTTTGAACTAAATAATATTTTAATAAAATAATAATATTATTATTATTATTATTAGATTAATTTTATTATATATAAATGATCATATAATTGTATGAATGCAATTATAATTTTTATTAAGGTTTGAAAGCCATTTTTGTCAAAACCCGTGAATTTTTGATAAATGTCGGTTTTTATTTTAAAAGTGAAAATTAACATATTTAGATAATTATTTAGATAAAATAAATATTATTTTTGGAGTCAGGATGTCGAAATTATCCAATAGTGAATTTTTCATACTTTTCTGAGACAGTCAAATTTTTGTGTAAAAATTAAATACCGTTTAAATATATAATGTGTTTGATGACATCATAATGACCCAATAGTGATGTAATAAAATTCTATAATCATTATTTTAGGACAATATATGTTTTACCATTAAAATAATGTGATTTTGGGTTTGTTTGGTTTACTTTTCAAAGCATTAATGGACCCCTCAAGACTTATTAAACACCTTGTCTTTTTAAATTAATTTCCATGGGAGTGTGACTCACCTCCACATAATCAACCCTAATATTTTAAGATGTTAGGACTTTGGCCTTATAAAATTTTTTTTTCCTCTTCCCTTTTCCAAAAACCATGGGCAAAAACCATGGGATGGTTTGTGGTTTGCATTAATTTAATATAAGGGGTCCCAAACCTAAATAATAAAGAATTCTCTATACTTTCCTATATAAACCCACCCAAGCTCCCAGTTCCTCCCCACTCAAAGCATTTGTAGGTTTTCCAACCTCTTCCCTACTCTCTCTATAAACCTACAAAGGTTCCCCAAGCTCCCAAGAAGCCTCTCACTATCCTCTCTCTAGCCTTTGGAAGCACACTTCCAAGTAAGGATTTTTTCTTCCTTTCTCATTTTTGTCCAATTTTCAATAAGTTGTTTTACCCATTTAATTTCAATTATGAATGTTGGGGTATGGTTTTTCACCTCCCTCATACTTCCCTATTTATGTTTGAATTATTGGAGACCCTATATCTCTCATTAAATGCCTCCCATGTACACCTGTTACAATGCCGAAATTATGAAAGGAACTTCTCTCGCCTCTTTTACATTCAATCAATACTTTTGTATCATGAATATAAATTCCATTAAATTGTTGGGACATGTATCTATATGACCTCCTTACTGTAAATTAAATCTAAATATGATGAGGAACCCATTTCTCTCTCATCAACCATTTTTATGAATTCTTATGTCACGCCATTACGCTGCCGAAATCACGTCGATTTTCTAAGCCGATGTCATTGTGTAGTGAATACCATGCCCATTTCTCCATCAAGGGTATTCACCTTTATGCACATTTAATTATTGATTTTAATGTTTCATGTATGAATTCAACATTCCTTTATCATGGAATAAATGATTATGTTTTATGAATCCATGTTTTATGATCCATGTGGCACACTTATGCATGAAACGAAATGTTTAAGAAGGGTGTGCCCTTATAGCGCTCCAATGCATTGGGTAAAGTAGAGTATCATGATACATCATTTGAAATGAGTGTTTACTCATTATAATTCATGTGAAATGAGGGTTTACTCGTGCTTCATGTGCAATGAGGATTTACTCATGCTCCATGTGCAATGGGCCTTGGCTAATGCTAAATCAATGTTAAGTGTTGTTTCCACATTTCCATGTTATGATTATCATGCTTTATCATGCCTTTATGTTCATGTTTTTCTTATGCTCTATTGATATTCATATTTTCTAACATGTATTGTACTCCTCATGTTATTCCATGTGTATTCCCTTACTGGGCTTTATAGCTCACCCTTTTCTTACGCATGTCCTTAGGTTATCCCATGCAATGCTAAGTACGAGTGAATATAGTGGTCATGTATAGGATGTTTTCAATAAAGATGTTGTATTTCATGTTTTAAGTTTTTATGAAATGATCGTAAGCCCCAAAGACACTAAACCTCTCGATCTTCATTGTTGTATCAAGTGAAGTTTTATGTAATAAATCATGTTTAAGTTGTAATAAAAAGCAGGGTTGTCATAGTTGGTATCAAAGAATAGGTTTGGTTATTTTTGGGATTATGATTAGAAAACCCTAGTAAAGCCTTAGATACAAGACTAAGTACAATAAAAACGTCCCTAAGATTTGATGAGTATTGAGTAAGTGGGTTATCAAGTAAATACATCCCTGTTTGGATACGAGAAGGTAGAGGCGGCTCTGGCATAGATGTATCCTAGGGGTAAAACCCAAAAACACCTCTTTGAGCTAGACTCAAACGGGAACTGGTGCACGAAAATAGGCCTTGTTGCACTCTTGGTTACGAAACTCTCAGGGGATATGCTTTGGTAAATTCACAAGCATAGTATGAACCCTTATTAAGGGAATTAAAAAAATTCCCCTAAGAATATATGTTAGAAAGTAGATCATGAAAAGCCTAGATTGAAGCCTATAGACTCATGAGTTAAGGAAATGAAATTTTATTTATAAGTTATCAACTTTTGTCTTTGGAATACCCTTTATGTGTTACCCCTAACTTTCCTTTTATTCCATCCAATGGCCAGTAATATGAGGACTCGGGCTAACAACCGTTGTGAAGATCAGTGTGATGACTGTACTAATGAGATGCCCAATCCAATGGGAACAGAAATCACAAACATTATCACACTTCTCTCTCAGCTAAATCAAGCATTGAATAGAAACACGGGTCAAGAGGAACGTCCAAAACCCCCTACGAAAGAACAAGTCTCTATCGAGAGCTGCATGAGACAAGGGCATCCTACTTTTAGTGGATCATCCGATCCCACGATCGCAGAACAATGGATCAACTCCATTGAAAAGATCTTCTCCATCCTTTAATGTTCTGAACAAGAGAAGGTTCTCCTGGCAGCTTATCGTATGGAGGGTGAAGCTGATCAATGGTGGACATTGATAAAAAATATGAAGCATGAGGAGGAGATCGAGGCGTTGGAATGGAAGGATTTCCAGAAGATGTTTTTCTATAAATATTTTCTGCGCACCCTTCGACTTACGATGGAAAGGGACTTCCTTTCCCTCAAGCAAAAAGACAAAGAATCTATTGGAGTGTACGAGGAAAACATCACAAGGCTTGCACGATACGCTTCCGGCTTTGTCATTACCCCCGAATGCAAGGTTGACCGCTTCTTTGGTGGGCTGAAGCCTAGCCTGCGGAAAGCATTAGTGATCCGTGACTTCGACAACTATGAGGAAATTATCTGATGTACCCTCAAGGTCGAAAAGGAGATCAGATAATCACATGGGTATCATGGGGATATGAAGCATAAGGTGGACTTCAATGCTGGTGGGACGACAGATAAATCCAACGGTGCTAAGAAGATCCAGCACCCCACTTGCCAATAGTGCGGAAAGAAATACACTGGAAATTTCCTTAAGGGGACAAGGAAATGCTTCAGGTGTGGAAGGGAAGGGCACCTAGCTGTTAACTGTCAGTAAGAAAGACCCGCGGCAGCGACAGAGGAGAGGAACGCTCCATTCGAACCTCAACGCATTGTTCAATGCTACAAATTCAAAGAACCGAGTCATTTTGCACATCAGTGCCCTAATCCAAGGGTTTTCAGAGACAACCAACAACCTCCAAGGTAGCAAGGAAGATCATTTTCTATCACTTATGCCGAAGTAAACCCCGACAATGAAGTGGTGATAGGTACGCTAGTTATTCATTCAAGAATAGCGAATGTACTTTTTGGTTCAGGTTCTACGCATTCTTTTATATCTCAAAATTTTAGTAGAACAATCCCAGCACCACCACAAATCATGGAAGTGAAGATGTCGGTGAGTACGGAAATTGGGGAAATCATTGCATCCCATGAATATAAGTCCTCCCCTGTTATAATTTTTGGATTTAATTTCCCGGTGATCCTCATCATACTCCCTCTGGTGGAATTTTATGCAATTCTTGGCATGGATTGGCTTTCCTTATATAGAGCCAACATAAATTGTCGGCAGAGGGAAATCACACTCCATATGGAGAATCGAACCCCGATTCTTTACAAGTGTAATGAGGAAGATGAATCTCCTTCAGCTCCATCATCTCAATCATGGATATTACTGCCCTATGAGCACGCGTATCTGGCTCAGATGATTGAGTCCAAGGGAGAAACCATCCTTGAAGAAATGCCTATTGTGAGGGAATTCGCTGAAGTGTTTCCCGAGGAACTGCATGGTCTTCCTCCTAGAAGAGATGTTGAATTCTCAATTGATCTTATACCCAGGTCTTTACCAATATACAAGACTCTATATAGAATGGCTATTGTAGAGCTTGAAGAGTTGAAGAAACAAGTATAGGAGAATCTGGATAAAGGGTTTATATGCCCAAGTGCTTCACCCTGGGGTGCACCAGTCCTCTTCGCCCCGAAGAAGGATGGGTCAATGCGCCTTTGCATTGATTATTGTGAACTTAAAAAAATCACGATAAAGAACAAGTATCCTCTCCCAAGAATTGATGACTTGTTCGATCAGCTGCATGGAGCACAATACTTCTCCAAGGTAGATTTGCAGTCGAGATATTATCAAGTAAGGGTGAAGAAGGAAGATGTCCCCAAGACTGCTTTTCGTACAACATACAGGCACTATGAATTCATAGTAATTCCATTCGGACTCACCAATGCTCCAAAAATCTTTATGGACTTGATTAATAGAGTCTTTAGAGAATACCTAGAAAAATTTGTGGTAGTCATTATAAATGATATTCTAATATACTCCAAAACCAAGGAGGATCATGAGGAGCATTTAAGAACTGTACTAGAGACTTTGTGCAATGAGAAGCTCTATGAAAAGAATAGGAAGTGTGAGTTCTGGTTGAACAATGTATCATTCTTGGGCCATATCATCACAAGCAATGGGATATCTGTGGATCCCTCCAAAATAGATGCAATTGAGCGATGGCTGAGGCCAACATCGGTAACAGATATCCGTAGCTTCTTGGGGTGAGGTGGATATTATCGACGATTTGTGAGAAATTTCTCACGATTGTCCAACCCTCTTTCCAAGCTAACTCGAAAGGGAGTAATGTTTGATTGGAGTGATGAATGCGAAGAATGATTCAAGGAGTTGAAAAGGAGGCTTATCACTGTGCCCGTTCTCACATAACCCACAAGTGGGGAACTTTTTGTGTTATTCAGTGATGATTAAAAGAAGGGCTTAGGCTGTGTGCTGATGCAGAATGATAAAGTGATATCCTATGCCTCAAGGAAGCTGGAAATCCATGGGAAATACTATCCAATGCATGATCAGGAGTTTGCAGCGGTGATCTCTGCCTTCAAAATCTGGCGGCATTATATCTATGGGGAGAAATGTGAGATATATACTGACCACAAGAGTCTTAAATATATATGCACACAGAAAGAGATTAATATGCGCCAGAAAAGATGGATAGATCTCATCAAGGATTATGACTATTCAATCCATTACCACCCTGGGAAAACGAATATGGTGGCAGATGCCCTAAGTATAAAGGATCCAGTGATTCTATCAATGATGAGAATTGAGAAGGATCCAATCTTCTTAGACTTGATGAAAATGGACAAGGGAATCATAGAGAAGGGAAAATCATCAATCCTTTCACAAATTATTGCTCAACTATCTCTTTTAGAAAGGTTAAAGGATGCTCAAAAGAATGTTGTAGGAAATCAAGAAAAAGTGGAAGCTATCGAAAAAGGGAAATCCTCAGAGTTTAATGTTAATGAAGATGGAATTGTGCGGTTTGGGAAAAGTCCATGTGTTCCATAATGTCCGGAGCTGAAGAAGGAACTTTTGGATAATGCACAAAGTTCAAATTTCTCTATTCACCCAGGGAGCACAAAGATGTATCGAGATCTCCGAGAAAACATTTGGTTGGATAATATGAAGAAGGAGATCGCTGAATATAAATCAAAGTGCCTGGTGTGCCATCAAGTGAAGGCAGAGAGGCAGAAGTCTAAGGGGAGGATGTAACCATTTCCCATACCAGAATGGAAATGGGAGAACCGCACCATGGACTTTGCCACCGGACATCCGAGGACATCCAAAGGCAACAATGAAATCTTGGTTTTTGTGGATCATCTTACAAATACTGCACACTTCATTGCTATTTGGGAGGATTTCTCATTGGACCAACTAGCATGGATATATATCAGAGAAGTGGTAAGGTTGCATGGAGTACCACTATCTATTGTGTCTGACCGAGATCCAAGATTCACCTTTAAGTTTTAGAAGAGTCTTCAGCATGCTCTGAATACTGAACTGAACTTCAGTACAGCCTATCATCCTCAAACTAATGGCCAATCCGAGCGGACTATCCAAACACTTGAGGACATGTTGAGAGCATGCTCAATGGACTTTAAAGGAGGATGGGATCAACATCTTCCTCTGGTTGAGTTCTCTTATAATAAGAGTTTCCACTCAAGCATCCAAATGGCACCATATGAAGCCATGTATGGGAAAAGGTGCAGAACACCGGCATGTTGGGATGAGGTTGGTGAATGTAAGCTGGTTGGACCAGAAATGGTCGAGGAAATGGTGGAGAAGGTGAAAACCATTCAGCAGCATATCAAGGCAGCCCAGAGTTGACAGAAGAGTTATGCAAATAATCGTCGATGAGACCTTGAGTTTAATGTTGGAGACATAATTTTTCTACACATATCTCCATGGAAGAAGGTCATGAGGTTTGGAATGAATGGTAAGTTAATTCCAAGGTACATCGGCCGCTTCGAGATTCTTGATCGTGTCGGGGTTGTGGCCTATTGACTAGAACTTCTGCCTACTATGGCCAAAGTACGTGATGTCTTTCATGTATCCCTCTTAAGGAAGTACATACCAGACCCTTCACATGTACTCTCTTTTGAGGTGGTACAATTAGAAGAAGATATTTCTTATGAGGAGTAACCAGTGAAGATCTTAGATCATAGAGAAAAAGTTATACAAAATAAGACAATGCCCCTCGTCAAGGAGTTTTAGAGAAACCACAAGTTTGAAGAAGCGACTTGGGAATTGGAGGAAATGATGAAGCTAAGTTACCCACATCTGTTTTAGTGTGGGAAAAGGAAAATTTCTAGGGAGAAATTCCTTAAGGGGGGAATATTGTAACGACCCAAAGTTTCATTAATGGAAAATCCCTCTTGATCTTAATAAATTTCACTTTATATAAAATGTTTTTATAAAATGCCAACTTCATTGGTTTTATGATAATAATTGTGACTATTACTTTTATAGCTGTTTAATAGTGATCACATGATTAGTATAAATATGGGGATTTAACACATCCAATTTTACTTAGACAAAGGAAGCGATGGCCTCATCTAGTAGAATTTCCCCATACAGAGCCCATTTATTGGAGCTTAGAAAAAGGTGGCGTCCTTGGGCTTCACTCTTGACTAAGACCAATCTAAGCTTCACTATGTCAAGCTGGAACAGGACCGTCTATAGGAGAAGTGGAAGTTGATAGAAATTACCACTCGAGCGATGTTATCCGAGCCACCCCAAGAGTCTGTCACCATCGCACACCATACCCTTAGGTCTTATGTGTCTATTTTAAGGGGTTATGAAGATAATCGATAGTACCATGATCATGTACATTATTTTTTTATATAACAATGAATATAATTTCTTATCATTATTGATACATTTAAAATAGTTTGTAAAGGACAAATGGTGTTTTTAGTTATTATTTAATTAAGAAATCTATTTTATTAAATTAAGGGATTTTTAAATTAAATAATATTTTAATAAAATACTATTATTATTATTATTAGATTAATTTTATTATGTATAAATGATCATATAATTGTATGAATGCAATTATAATTAGTATTATGGTTTGAAAGCCATTTTTGTCAAAACCCGTGAATTTTTTATATATATCGGTTTTTATTTTGAAAGTGAAAATTAACATATTTAGAAAATTATTTAGATAAAATAAATATTATTTTTGGAATCAGGATGTCGAAATTATCCAACAGTGAATTTTTCATAATTTAACGAGACATTCAAATTTATGAGTAAAAATTAAATACCGTTTAAATATATAATGTGTTTTATGACATCATAATGACCCAATAGTGATGTAATAAAATACTATAATCTTTATTTTCGGCCAATATATGTTTTACCATTAAAATAATGTGATTTTGGGTATTTTTGTTTTATTTTTCAAAGCACTAATGACCCCCTCAAGACTTATTAAACACCTTGTCTTTTTAAATTAATTTCCAGGGGAGTGTGACTCATCTCCACAGAATAAACCCTAATATTTTAAGAATTTCGGACTTTGGCCTTGTAAAATAATGTTTTACTCTTCCCTTATCCAAAATACATGGGAAAAAACCATGGGATGGTTTGTGGTTTGGATTAATTTAATATAAGGGGTCCCAAACCTAAATAATAAAGAATTCCCTCACGTTTCCTATATAAACCCACCAAAGCTCCCACTTCCTCCTCACTCAAAGCCATTGTATTTCATCCAAACTCTTCCCTAATCTCTCTATAATCCTCCAAAGGTGATCCATTCCCCCAATAAGCCTCTCACAAGCCTCTCTCAAGCCTTTGGAAGCACACTTCCAAGTAAGGGTTTTTTCTTCCTTTCTCATTTTTGTCCAATTTTCTTTAAGTTGCTTTGCCCATTTAATTTCAATTATGAATGTTGGGGTATGGGTTTTAACCTCCCTCATACTACCCTATTTATTTTTTAATGATGGGAGACCCTTTATCTTTCATTAATTTCCTCCCATGTACACCCGTTACTATGCCGAAATTTCGAAAGGAACTTCTCTCTCATCTTTTACATTCAAGTAATACTTTTGTATCATGAATCTATCTTCCATTACAATTGTTGGAAAATGTATCTATATGACCTCCTTACTTTCCATTACATGTAAATATTATGAGGAACCCCTTTCTCTCTCATCAACCATTTTTATGAATTCTTATGTCACGCCGTTACGCTGCCGAAATCGCACCGATTTTCTGAGCCAATGTCATTGTGTACTGAATACCATGCCCATTTCTCCATCAAGGGTATTCAACTTTATGCACATTTACTTATTGATTGTAAATTTTCATGTATGAATTCCAAATTCCTTTATCTTTGAATAAATTATTATGTTTTATGAATCCATGTTTTATGATCCATGTGGCACACTTATGCATGAAACGAAATGTTTAAGAAGGGTGTGCCCTTATAGCGCTCCAATGCATTGGGTAAAGTACATTATCATGATACGTCATGTGCAATGAGTATTGAATCATGATAATTCAAGTTAAAGGAGGGTTTACTCGTGCTTCATGTGGAATGAGGATTTACTCATGCTCCATGTGCAATGGGCATTGGCTCATGCTAATTCCATGTTAAGTGTTGTTGCCACATTTCCATGTTATGATTATCAGGATTTATCATGCCTTTATGTTCATGTTTTTCTTATGCTCTATTTATATGCCTATTGTCTAACATGTATTGTACTCCTCATGTTATTCAATGTGTATTCCCTTACTGGGCTTTATAGCTCACCCTTTTCTTATGCATGTCCTTAGGTTATCCCATGAAATGTTATGTATAAGGGAATGTAGTGGTCATGTAAAGGAAGTTTTCAATAAAGATGTTGTATTTCTTGTTTTATGTTTTTATGTAATGATCCTAATCCCCAAATACACTAAACCTATCTATCTTCTTTGTTGTATCAAGTGATGTTTTATGTAATAAATCATGTTTAAGTTGTAATAAATAGAAGGTTTGTCATATACGGGAGACCATGTTGTTCACCTGTGTGCTAGACAGTGGTTGGAGAGGAAGGTGTTCTTGGCCCGGAAGTGGTGCATAACACGATAGAGAAGATCCAGATTGTGCATGAGAGGATAAAAGAGGCTCAGGACATACATAAGTCGTATGCCGATCATAGGAGGAGACCATTGGAGTTTGAGGTTGGGGACCATTTTTTCTTGAAATATTCCCCTCAGCTTGGGAAACAGAGGTTTAGCTGGGGTGTAAGCTTACTGCTAGGTTCGTTGGACCCTTAGAGGTGTTTCCACAGGTTAGAGAAGTGGTTTATTAGCTAACACTACCACCATTTCTATAGAGGGTCCATGAAATCTTCCATGTGTCTCATCTCTATCAGTATGTACACGATGAATCACCCATCCTTGAATTGGAGAGAGGGATGTCGAGGATGAAACAATGTTCGTGGAGTGACTATTTATGATCAAGGACCGCAAGGAGAAGGTGATTTGTGGATGAACCATTCTCTGGATTCATGTGTTGTTTAGTCATCATGGACTCATGGAGAGTACATGGGATTAGGAGTCACAAATGTGTGCCTAGTACCCAAACCTATTTTGAGTATTGTTTTGTGGTTGTTTTTTACTGGACTTTGATACAATTCTTGACCTTATTTTCTATGAGATGGGATGTTTTCCTTATTCTATAAATGTGTGTGAAATGTCTAGACTATGGGTAGGGGATGACCTTCCCTAATAAAGATGAATTATGGTGGATTTTATTGAACCTGTGCGGGTGAGTCAATTCCTCCCAAATCAGATTGTATATTGACATAGAAGAAGAGACTCTCTAATCCATACACCCAGGTGATGTGACCATTTACGTATGTGTGGTTACATGGGGGAGAAGGGAAGTAGTGTTATGGTAGTTTTTCCAAAGATAGATGAGGGAGAGGTGTTCCTAGATATTGAGGTTTTTCGAGATATCAAAAGACTCCAGGGTGGTTTTTCCAAGAGATGTATCTTATGAGGCGGTTATTTAGAACCCTCTCTTCTATTTTGGTTTACTCTTGGTTTCTCGAGGACGAGATCAACATGAGAGGTATCAGATGTAATGGACCAGACCCTCCTGGTCCATTACTTTGAAAATTTTCTAGTGTTAAGGGTATTTTGGGGATCATCAATGACTCATTAAGGAGTTTTAATAGATAAAAAACTCATTCCCACAAAATGGATCCACCGAAGAAGTGGCACCATTACAGTGACATCGACTATGCGGAACTATAATGGTGGAACTGGTCATGATGAAACCATGATAGTGGCTTCATCATGGTTACACCATCACGGTCACACCATCACGATCGCACACCGAAACAGTGGCACCACATATGGTGTATCATGAAACTGGTGGCACCATTATGGTTTCACCATGTCTCCTTCCCTTTGTCAAATTTTTTTTCCAGTTCTCATGTTTTTCCAGTTTAACCCTAGTAACTTTTATTTTGACATAATAGTTTATTATTAACCTTTTCAAAAAACATTTAAATCCAGTAAAAGAAATTTTAAACCCCCAAAAGTTGGGCGACTCTTCCTTACCAAAACGTGTGGTCTTTTTACTCGGTGTTACACCTTTTCCCGTACTTTCAAGTTTTTCCCTTGTTACGTGGTTTCTCTCTATTTAGAAGATATCTATTAACTAACACATTTTATCTCCATCGTCCAAAGAGGATTATTAAATAACAATTAATCCTGACATATGAAACCTCCCAACCACATAGTCAAGCCACGATACAACTTCAAGTACTTCAAAACCATTTCCATGATTTTAGGATCTTGAATTTTTTTAAGCCAGGATCCTCTCTTTATATTTCCTTTCAATTCTTTAAAGTATGCCCAAGAGACTTACTCTGGAGATGAACCATGTTCTCATGCTAGAGCCCATATCGATCTTCCTTGGAGCCCTTGGAGTTATTCCTATAAAAGTTGATCATTCCCAGTCCTTGGCGTAAGTTGAAAAACATCGAGAGTTGGTCATCCATGTTGGGGTTTCCTTTGTCTCTCTTTACTATGTATCATGCAGGTGGGTATGATAATTCTTCCATTGGGACGTCGATGAAACCAAACCATAATAAGTATAAAAAATAAAATCTAATGAATAAAGGGGTGCATTTGATGATGATTTTTTTTATTTATTTTATCAACTTTTTCATGTTGTGAATTGTATGGGCTTCTACCCACTGAAAATAGTAGTCATTGGTGGTCATTTCCTGCACACTAATGAACCACTATTTCTCTGTATAAACATGTGAATTAATGGATGCAACATGGAAAATGGTTAATCACATAAAGTTGGATGATAAAATGGATTATGAATGAAGATGAATCATTATGTGATAACCCCAGTTAATCAAATGGGAGAAAGGAACATAATGACTAGTGAGGAAAAATCTGGATACTTCTTTTCTCTGTTATAGAAATATGTGTGGTTGCATTCATTGATTCTTGTGGGATGATGCGGACGGGGATGTGATCTCACATTTTTTAGTTGTTGGATTGTGGATTTGTGCCTGTATGTTGGGGTTTGGTTTGGTTCCAGTACATTATGTGACCTCACAGATCCCTTTTTCTATTGTGACTTTAAAATCGAACTGGGTGTGAATGCTTAAATTGTTGTATGGATGTTTTTGTTCTTCATTACAGTGTTGTTGGGACTTGTGGATGTTCTTGTTAGTTTCCCGGTATTGGAGAATTGTTATTTTTCAACCAAAATCACTTGACACATGATGGAAATAATGGGTTCAATGGGGATTTGTTTTCCTGAAATGGGTTATTCTCTAGTTATGGATGTTTTGATTTTGTGCATGTATGCATAGTAATAAGAGTGTTTGTGTATGGTCTAGTTTCGGAACACTTCGGTTGGGATGATTTCTTGTTTACCTATTTTTATAATGTTTAGTTCTAGTGTTTCTTATATACACCCCACCCATGTTGAGAACAACATTCCAAAAAATCCCATTTCAAAGGGGAGGGTGTTTTAGAACCATTAAAATTAGTGGATGGTTGATATATATATTTTTTATTCCTCTACTAAGTATCCCAATACTCTAAGTGCAGGCTGTGACGATGCGAGGTCTGTTATAGCCTAATACACTTTGAGAAGGGTACGTTGTGGTGGATGGACCATGTGTGTGTGGGCAGTTTGGTTTCCCAAGTGTTGTCAGGATGAGGCCCAGGTGTCTTCAGGTGTAGCGAGGGTTGACCTGGCCTAGGTGTCTGCTGGTGTGGTTATATATGTTTTTGGTGGCTTAGGTGTCTGGGGGCCGAATTTTTGGTTGTTCTGGCCCAGGTGTCTGTTGGTGTGGTCATGTATGGTTGTGGTGGCCTAGGTGTCTACGGGTGGGATGCTTGGTTTTGGTGTCCCAAAAGATTGTTTTTGTGGCGACATTGGGACTGCAGTGAAAATTGCGGGGGAGGTCTGACATGTAATATGTCATTAATAACCAGTGGGAATGTGGTCTCGGGTACCCAAATATCGATGTTATCTTACTATTACTTTATATTACCTGCATTATTTTGGGAGTGTGCCTTGTTGAGGTTTGGTGGTTAGTTTCCATTGCTAGGTGTTTGGGCATCCTCTACTTCTCACGGGGAATTAGGATGCCTCCCCACGGGTGCACATGACCTTCTGGTTTTCCCTAATGAGTATACATATATACTCACTCTATGTATATAAAACTGAATTCTGGTTTCCACAATAATTTTGAGGACCATGCGGTACCATACTAGCACAGACATTGGGACAATTGTTGTTTCTTCATTAATTACTTTTTGGTACATTCCCTTTGGAGTTATCTTTTACTTTGTAGCACATTATTTTGAACATGCATATGGGAGTAGTTTTTTATTTACTTTTAATTTCAGTTTATGGAGTTTTTGTGATTTAACATATTATCTCCCAATCATTTTTTTAAAATGTGTAATGACTTATATATTATGTGATATTCTATACCCTTTCTTCCAATCACCACTCTGGGGAATATTGACGGAAGGACTCAGGGTTTATTATCTCTCCTTCAACATGATGTTGGAAGGGTCTGGCAGTTTGTTGTCCCTTTCTTCATATTTTTGTATGTGGGTCACGACAAAAAATATATTTTTTTGTGTACCAAAATGAAATATAAGTGGTTCTTGTAGTGTAATATTAACTCAGGGTTTCATATAAAGTGATCATAACATGATTTTTCTTTCAATGCAAGACATAAAATAAATTTAAATTATTCAAAAAAGTAATTCATAAAAACTCTCAGTGTTGAATTCTACGGCCATAACTTTAATTTCACCATTTAAATTTTATGGGTAAAAAACGTTTAATAATGGAATATTTTTTTATAAAACCCCACATCCTAAAAAATGAATTCTAGAACATTTTATAAAAATACAGATTGTAAGATAATGGTTATCCAAAGGAATTCAAAACTAGTTTTCCACATATGAGTACATATGTGGTATGCTAAATCACGTTCATATATGTGAAATATAACTACCATGTTTTTTATGGAGTGTGATAGAGAACATGGTCATAAGAATTTTGATGATGAAAAATCCATAATGTAAAGAGGAATGAAAAATGTCATTGATATCATAAAAAATGTTGATAAAATGTCAATACTTTTTTTAATGACCGATTTTCCTAATGTTGACGAATTTTTCATAAGAATATAAAATTATTTGATTTTATTCAATTTTAGAAGAACAATCTCACCATTTGGTTGTGCCTAGATCATCATTCCATTCAACTCTTACTCCAAGAAATGAAGGTGAATATTTTATCCACAATGAACTAATTAATCATAAGACCCATAAATAGGATGACAAGTGCATCAGTCCATCTGTAGGTATTGTAAAAATAAAAATAGTAATTATAGTCTATTCAATGTGTATAAGTATTCATATGGTAAATTAATATGTTAATATCTAAAAACCCATCGGATTTTATTTTTAAACCATTCCACAAATCGTTAACCTTGAAACCCTTTAAAATGATGAAAATTCAAAACACTAGAAAGATGGTCAATAATTTATAAAAATGAGCTTACTATTTTCCCTTGTATATCAAAAAGTAACTTTTGGTTGCAACAAACCAACCATGTGATTAACTTTATCATGTATTTTCCTGAAACATTGTAATAATCCTAATTACTATAAAAAAATATTAAAACATCAATTATTATTAATTCCTTACATAAAACATATATTTTTGGATATATTATTTAAATACAAAAATGTTATAAACACCATTAATGAAAGAATATGCCACCTTGTGAATAAATACACAATCAGTTTCATGGTAATCAGTACTATCCAAATTACTTATTCATATCCAACATATCATTATCCAATAATCATTATTTAATCATTAAGAAAATATAAGGGGTTATTTTTCCCTTAATAATTTATTTTGAAAGAATATAAAATTTCAATAAATAATTTTTCTAGTATATATAAACTATTTAATATATTCTTATAAATAATTCTAAAAAAATATAAACAAACAGTCCTAATAAATTTTAAAAATTTATATTGCATAATTCTTAAATAAAAATACATAAAAATTCCAATTATTCCACATCATCCTTAATACATTAACAATGCTTTCACATCATTTTTTATAATACTCTTTTCAATTCACATTTCACCTTGAATCTGTTTATCACCAACAATATAAACATTACTAATAACACCTTTATGATTCACTTCATGAGCTTCCCAATTTTGACATTGATTTTCTTAATTCCCAATATTTAAACATGTAATGAATTAAACCACTGATGAGATATTGGGGTGACCAATATTACCATCCATTAAGTTAACTGAACTCTTTATTTTTTCTTTGTAGTTGCATACATTTTTCCATTAATTTTCATATTCAAAACATCTTCTTTTTCTTCTAAGACCTTCACTTGGGTGATTCTTTCAGCATTATTGACACAAATGTTACTAAATATTCATTCCTAGGTTGTATACATTACCCAAAATCTTATATATCTTGTTCCCTATATTATTTTGTGATTCTATGAACTGGTTAAGGTACACATTGTTAATCATGTTATGTGAAAACTGATGAGGCATAATCATAAAATCCTTTACCCCTACTATTATTCCATTTTACTTCTCATTAGAATTTTTTTGGCCACATTCAATTTTAACCTAGTTAATTTTGGTTACCTACATATATTAAAATCAGAAATCATTGTTTGGTAAAAAATTATCATATTAGAAAACCTCATAATGATGAAGAAATTTTACTTATAAAATATCCAAATAATGACACATACTTATATAATTTATGAAACCTTTGGTTTATACAAGGTTTTTAAAGTCATTATTTTCAATCCTTAATGATGGTTTAAAAAGAGGGTGTGAATTCCCAATGAATATCCCAGTTAGTTTCAAACCAGGTGTGTGGAAATGTCTATTATCGTTCATTAGTTACATATTGATCCTAGCTCAACATAATGTTTTTGGGGTTGTTACCACTATGTAAATTTTTTCTGAATCCACATCGAATTGTAATATCTTGACATTAATTTATTGTAAGGAAACCAATCTCCTGTACCAAAATTATAGAGGATGTTCTTATAATTTAAATCATCTGTTAACATATCATTAGAGACATCCCTATAAATCTCCTTAGAAATGTCAATAGAGATTTCCTCAAATATTTCTCAAACTAGATTACCATGGTTGAAAAAATAATTCATTTGATACTATGTATTTGGGGATATTATTAATATACATGAATATTACATATATTTAGTGGAATATCCACAACATTACAAAATTTCATGCTAGAGGGACAAAATATAAAGGATTATTTCTAAACATGGATAAGTTTATTCTATGTTTTAGAATGATCTTCAATGTTTCCCAAATAAATATTTCCATTCAGTAATCCCACTTCAAACTATTCATCATAACATGGGGAATGTAAACATAATAATTGGTTGTATCAAATGCCGAGTAAGGGTAAACAATGGAGATATATAAAAATAATCATGAGAAAAAGGGTACAAGAACATTGTAATATCATTATAATATCAAAATCTATATATAAAATATCATAAACATGAATCAGTACATAAATATTGGGAGTTCATAAGACTGGAATCATGATGGAATCAAAACCATAATCCAAGAAAACATAATAGAGGAATAAGTCATGGAATTAAGGATGACACATAAAAATATACATTTATTTCCATATTAGTCAAGGCTTATTTCAAATTCCATATTAGTAGAAGGGGTTCACTACCCATACCGTCTTAGAAGTCAAGATTCACTCCCAAGACCATCTTAGTAGACACATTACTTTACTGAATTGATTTAACTCGCTATTTCATCCATGTCTTTTTAATGACATATAAATCATTTCCCAATTCATTGGAGGGAGATATAGGGCCCACCCATCTCATAATTAAATCAAATATATGTGTTCCAAAATATCATAAAATATTAAACATATCATAACCCATGAATTGAAAATGGGAATTATAAAAATTTCATTATATTATATCCTACGGGAAGGCGATAGGTTTCCTAATCATTCCATCAGTGAAAAACCCATGATAGGAATTTGGTTTCATAATAGTCATTACAAGGTATAATTTTTGGATGAGAAATAAGTATCATAATTATCATTTTTTCTTAAAAATTTACCATTTAATGCTAGAGTATGAATGGAATCCAAGGATCATATCCTTAGTAAATCATAGACTACAACAAAATATGTCATTTAAGATGATGAAGGATTTGGAAATATCACATGGATCATTTTTTATGTAAAATAAATATTCTTTAAATTTATTTAATTCATAAAACATTTTAAAAATATTTATTTATAAATTCACATTGAAGAATTATGACGTATGATTTTAAAATTATTTAAAAAATTTCTTGAAGAAGAAAATATTTCTTCATTGAAAAATATTTTTAAATTATAAAACATTTTGAAAGCATTTTTATTTGAAAAAATGTATAAGAATCATTAAATACTTTTATAGAATAATTCTATTTATAAATATACTATGAAAATTTATAAAGAATATTTTAAAATATTTGGGAAATAATTTACTTTTAGAATAACCTTGAAAATTTATAAACGAAGATTTGAAAACATTTTGAAAATTATTTTAATTGATAATATTATTGAAAAAATATAAGGAAATAATTGAAATAATTGAGATCATTTTATATGAAATAACAATTGAAAAATTATATTTCTATCTTTGAAAATTATTTTAAAACTATTCTAATTGTAATATATTTTTTAAAACAGTTTTCTCTAAAAACCACTAAAAATAAAATTTCCAGAATCTTAGGGAAACAATTTCATTAAATAATAACATTGTAAACATGAAAAAGAAGCTTGAAGAAAATTATTTTCATGACATTGGGTTTGTTTATGCATTTCAAAAATTGTTTTTTGACCATAAAATGTTTAGAATGATTCCTTGATTATAAAATAGAATGAAGAGTAATTTTCAAACCATTTTATAAAATGGAAAAAAATGGGTAAATTTTTCTTTGAAAATTCATAGTGGAATAGTTGATCGTTATTGAAATATTTTTTTTTAAAAAAACATGGTTTTAAAAAGGAATATATTTACATCTGAATATAAGGTTGAAGTATTATTTTTCTAAAAGAGAATTTTAAAAATTTATGTGTTACCATAGTGTGAACAAATGTGAGGTTACATGAATATATCATGTTTTCCTAGAGGAAAAAATTAATGTTGAATTAATGAGATATGAATAACAATATTTCATCAATTGATACATAATAATAAATAATCTTTATGATGAGATTTTAGTAAAGTACTCTAACCATTTTGGTTACTCTGAATCATAACCCCCATGAGAAAATAACATTACATAAATAATATAATATTATGAAAAATGGATTTTAATGACATAACATGATAAATGGGAAGTATATCTACCTTATATAAAAATATAGGTTCATGAAATAACATGTGCCATAAGGAAGAAAAATTGGGAAAACATTGCCTTATCGATTTGGGGACATTTCATCCGTAAAACCCTTGAAAGATAGATCATAAAATGTAAATTTAAATAGCATTTAATTTTTTGAAATTAATCATATGATACATTATTGGGATGTATATAAACCACAAAAATTAAATTTTCATTTAATATTGCACAAGTCTCATAGAAATTATAGTGGGACTAGAAATCTCCTTACCTAATCTATTGAATCTCATCATACTTGATATAAACTACATTATAATAAATACAAGTTTATTATAAATATTCAAAAGAATCATATTAATATATAAAAACTTATATGAATATCATATGACTTTATATTACCATTTTATTAACAAATCCATCTTAAAGTTGTGTTTCAGGCAATAACCACATTGTTTTTTATACATATTTTGACTTGTTATTCTTAGTTCTATATCATATATAATAATTTAATTAATTTTATAATGTAAAAAATGATATAAATATCATATATATTTATTATATATTTATTTATAATAATGTTTAAATATATATAAATAGGAAATTAAATACACTGTTTATATATACAATATGTCATACGTACACATTAATGTACGTTATAGTTTATTATTCTATTGAATGAATAAAAATTAAGTGATATATATATATATATTATAATAATATTAAGATTATTATTTAAATAGTATCACATATTATTAATAATACCACCCTGAATACATTACATGTAAACCATGAATGAATAAAATCACTTTGAGGAGGTAGTAGTCCACAGGTCCACAAAACAATGTTATCATAATCCAAAAAATGGAATGAATGAATGCATGTGTTATAAAATTATTCAAGAATAATAAATAAATCATAAATATAACATATATCACATGAAAATATCAATTTCATCATTATTACCAACCTTTGGGAGGTAGTAATAGAAGAACGAATGTCATCATTTTGCATGGCAATAGTCCGCCATAGACGAGAAGGATGATTGTATATTGCATTTTATGGAAGAGTTTTAAGGTGTAGAAAAAAAAACTTAACATAGAAAAATATATTTATATTTAATATATTTAGGTTTTTATACTTGAATTATAAATAAATAATTTATGGTATTTATGTTATAAACAAAACAAATGGTCTCGTTAAAGAACCTTACCTCTTCTTCAGGTAAATATTTTAGGTTTGACATATAGGATATGATTGGTTGGATTTATTCCCAAAACAATATAGAGGGCGAAAAAATAATTTTTGAAGAGATTTTATAGGTTTTAGATGATCTAATTAGCTTGAGTGGTGTGAATAAGTGAGGGGTGAGTTCCATTTTAAAGTGGAGGAGGAGTTTCATTCTTGTAAATAAAATTAATTAAACACTATTGAGAGGTCTTACTTACATAATTTTCCAAAAACAAAGAAAAAAATAATAAAATGGGTAAAATGGATGAAATATGGCCCCCAAAATGGATTTGGGATGTGTTTCTAGGTCATCTAGAAACTTATGATTAAATAAAAACCACCATGTAAACTCATTTTTACCTTAATCATTTAAATAGTGTTTACTTTGATTCATTATTATTTGTGAAATATAACTAAATTTACAATATTATAAATTATGAATTATTATTATTCAAAATACGGAATCCATTTTTATAAATTCATAAAAAAATATAAGTATAAATTATGTGAAAATTAATCATGAAGATGTGTCATGAATGTATGCTTTTAAAGTAAAAATTTCAAAAGATTAAAGGGTGTTTATATCTAATTTAAATGTAATATTGATTCCAATTAACTATATTGGATTTATTTATGAATTTTATAAGTAATTATAATTAAAACCCAATTTAATATATAATTTAACTATATAAACAAATTTGAATAAATTGCTATTTTTAATTAAAATTCATTGTTTTTCACTACTAATAAAAAAAGTAACTTCTCTAAAAAATATCAAAATATCAACCAATGTAAATTTTGATATTCTTATTTAAAAAATGATGTTTTTCATATAAAAATTATAATAATTTTAAAAATTATTTTTGGAATAGGATAACCATTAAATGGTAGAAAAATTAGCTTTTAGAAAAATACATATTTTCATTAATAAAATTGGAATTTTTATATTATTCAACTAATTTTTTTGGATAATTTTAAAATAAATTTGATTTCATATATGATATAGAAATTTTATTAGAAAGATAAAAAAATTTCCTTGTTTAAATTAAACAGACAAAACCTATTTGTACATTGAAAAATAGTTTTATAAGAAATGTATTTACTTATTTTCAAATTGTTCTTACATTCATATCAAACTAATTGATAACCAATGTACTAATATTATATACATAGGTAGAAACCATTTTAAAATTTTATTTAATCTTATTCTTATATTCCATTACAATGGATAAGTGATAACTATAATAATATTTTAATAATAACATTAATAGTATATTGTAGTTCTGTAAAACATTGTATTTTGTGTGACACAAGACATAGAAGGAAATCAACATTAGGTGTAAGAGAATTAAAACATAGTAACACATCTACCACATGATACTCTAGGATTTGTGTGTTGTTAGTGATTAACCTAGTGTTGCGTATAAAAAAATCCTAACTTGTTTGGGCATGTAATGAAATCCAACAAGGAAATTCAATTTTTTTTGAAAAACATTAATTCAGAAAAACTATGTGTGATACATTAGGAGATGTGATTTACTTAGTTTTTGGATGCCCAAAGAGGCTTTACCTAGTTGGGGTATAGAAATGTGGTCCCCCTGGTTGATGTAGGGAAAATATTTCACCCACGTTTTGGGTAACGTGAATAGGTTTTCACTAGTTGAGGTAGGGTAAAAGGTCTTAACTAGTTTGGACGTAGAGTGATGGTTTTATCCATATTCCAATGATAACATATGGGAATTGGGAAAGAATATCCCCTGTGTGGTTCCCCTATAATGGATGTGTGAATGGATTGTTACTATTATTGAGCATGGGGGTCCTTCACCCATGTCATGGATAACTATGGGTAATGTTGTCTTTAATGAAGATTTTATCATCAAATGACTCAATTAACCTTTTGTTTATGTATTTACCGGAGGTTTTAGGCACAAAATGACCCCTATAGAGGCTAAAATAAAACTTGGTGAAGTTATATCCATTTTCCCATTTGGATTATAATGGTTAAAATGTGGATCCCATGGTAACCTATTTATATAGATATTTAGGGAACTGGTTGTAGGAGTATTGGGAGAGATAATCTAGGCATGTAGTTATAGTTGGTTGTGAAATGATGGTTGGTCCACTGGCCTTTGATGTGGTAAGTTGTGTGCATAGGTATACATTAAGTAATGACCTTTAGGTCATTCCAATAGCCTAGGAAAAATGTTCTAAGTTGTCTTTAGTAGACTTATGGGATCCCATGATACCTTTCTCGTGATTTCATTTCCATCATTCCAAGTACTCAATCAATTGATAAAAGGGAGAACCAATAGACATAAAAACATATAGATAAAATAAAATCATCTCTTTGTTATAAAAATGTATATTTTTTTAATAAAAATATATAATATTTTAACAAAAATTAACTATCACCCCATATAAGTCATATATAATCATTATAACCTAAATAAACATGATGTATTGATCTATTACTATTATGATAAACAATCCTAAAGATATTTTTAACTTATAATTATTACATAGTTTAAAAATATAATTTCATAGATCATATGATCACAACATTGTCTAACCGTATTCACTAGTCTAATTTATATACCAGTTTTAAGAAATACTTATACATTAATAACCTATGAATTACTCACTAGTGCTTACATAAAAGTCAATACAAATACATTATATAAGATACCATTATATAAGATACCATTATATAATGATCCAATACATATTTAAATCCCCCTGGATTCAACAATGTGATTGAGTATAACCCCTAAATTATACCTTCAACCATCCATGAGAATTTGATTTACTCTAATTTTCTATTGTATTTTATAAAAAATTCAATTGTGAATTCTTGTTCTAAATTGGTTATAATTTTACCCTAGATATAATTAAATATATATATATAGATATATATATTACCATTTGGAATTAATTTAATGGAGTTACATAAATTTTATAAATGGAAAATGTGTTATTAGCTAAAAAATAAAAAAATAACTTATTATTGGACTATTAGTTGTAACATATTTTAATCTGAGCTTAAATTTTTAAAGGAATGTGTTTAATAAGGGGTTTTGAGTTTGTGTATTACTCCATAATGATATATTTTCTCTTTTATAACAAAACACTTATATAAAGGCTATATATGTTGCATTGGGGTTCTTTATGATGAGTTTTCATCTGAAATAGAAGTAATTATGGGTCCATAGTAGTTAATGGATTGTAAAATATAGTTGATGTCTGAAGAATTTACGAATATGTGTGGGTTATTAAGTATGGATTTTGATAAATTATACAAACTATTTTTTGGTTTTTGTGGGTTTTTAATAAATTATTTTTGGTCATTAATTCCATAATCGGTTTTTGTGACAAAATTGATAGCTATTAAGTTTATATAGGAAGGAAATTACACGTTAATATTTATCATCAAACTATAATTTATTCTTATAGATATATTTCAAATTTATTGGGAATTAAAAAATTTATCTATTATTTTTTACTAGGTCATTATTTTTTTAGGAACATATATTTTTAATTTATTACATTCTTATTCAAATTGTTATGATATTATAATGTTTTCATTTTCATGTTTTGTAGAGTTCAAAATAATAAAACTATAAAAGATTCAAGATTTGTTAAGAATAAATTATTATATACCAGTAGAATTATTTTTATATCAAATAATGGGATGTAAATGTTTCATTATCATTTAAGATATGCAAAAAATGACGACATACAACAAATTAATTATATCATACTAATTAGAGAAAAATATATTCATATATTGATTGAAATAAGAGAGGAATACTAGAGATATATTTCCATAAAAAAATGTTGCATAAAAGGATTTAATTATCAAATATCATTGATATATTAAACTAAACTAGAACAAATAATATTCTATATGGTGGAGATAAATATTTTTTGGTTACACCATCAATGGTTTACTTCTTTTAGTTGTGATTTTTGATTACAAAAATTATTCACATGATTTGACTCTGAGTCATTATTATTAGAAAGAGTAGCAGTATTTCAATGTTTGAGTGATTAAACCTAGAGGAACCCTGGTTCTAATCAAAATTTAGATAAGTAGTGAACTTTTTGAATTTGGTATATAGACACATCACTATTGAATACTACTTATATATTTATTTGTGCACGTCAGCCAAGTAAAATTTCCTTTTTATTGTTTTTTACTAATTTAAAACTCCAGGAATAAGAGAGGCCAATTTATAATAATTATTGAAAAATATCATTGAAAGAAATATTTTTAATTCCATATAACCTTATTCAATCCCCACTTTGTGTATAATTTATCAATGGTATTAACAAGTGGTATTGTAATTAAGGTTATTTTTCAAATGTTATTTATCTTTACATTGAAATGTAAACAATAGTAAATCAGGAAAAAAAATATTTATTGGGAACAACATTATAATTTTGAAAAATTACATGAAACACTTTTTTTAATCTTCCAACAGGGATGTGTACACTATTATCCTACATTAATTTTTCCAAACATGGAATGTATATCCCATATACATTTATATTTCAAATAATTGGTTGATTATATGAAATTAATATATGTGTTAAAGTGATATTTTTACAACAAATATTATATGAAGGTGATGTCATGTAATTTATCAGATCCTATGTGGTAAATGTTTTTCAATAACAATAAAGGTTAAAAAAATTAAGAAAATTCAAAAAATATTTACTTTGGAATATAATTAAAGATTTAATTATTTATCCAATTTATTCATTGAAATATTATTTGATATGATGAAAGTGATTGTCCAGGACATTGCAGACTTAGGGAAACATTTTACTAATTCAATATTGGGAAGAATATATTGTCATCGATATCTATTCATTTTAATCCAAAGGTTTTCATTGTAATGTAGAAGGATTCAGCGATGATATCATTGGAAAACATCCAATTTTATCATCTTTCACATGAGAGAGGAACAAATTAAGATGATCTGATGTCAGAGAAGAGTTTTAGTGAAGTGAAATCCAAGGAAATGAATAAGGTCATAATTGAGGATAATCAAAAAGAAGAGGAAGTTAATGAGATGAAAAAATATCTTATTAAAATAAATATATGGATACTTTTAAAGGATAGAATGTCTAAGGGGTATGGATTAGTTAAATTTTCAAGGTTCCTTTTTCGAATTAATTCTTCTCCCCCTAATGTACTTCTAAACCCCATTATGATAAATATCTGTGGTATCCTATGGAAAAATTATGAGATATCCATTATAATATTTGGAAGGTTATTCAACTTCCATGATTATTGACTATTGATCATAATTTTTTAGTTTTTCTTTTGTTAATTTCTATATATTCTAAAATATGAAAAAAAAATTAATTCATATGATTTAATGAATAACGTTTATCGTGTGATGATTTGAGCACACTGCCCTCTTATCTCACACTTTCACATTTTTGATTTCTGTCATGGATTACATCAGCTAATTATATCTATAAGCTATATACTATGAGTATGCAGGTTTTAGTATTGATAACTATATCATTTTATACCCAAATATAGTCATCACCTTTTAACTACATGAACATTTATAAAGGAAATTACATTTTTGAATGAATACATTTATTATCAAGTAATATAGTAATAAAAAACATGTACAATACTTTGGTTATTTTGGATTGTTATAATTTTTTTGACTTAAAATTATGCATCATAGACACTGATAATATATTTATTTTATAGTGACCCTTAAGAGTAATGTATTAAGGGACATGATAAAGTCCAATTGACATAGATGGAAAAATTGATGCCGTTGACCATAAGGATCATACCCAAAAATCCAATTTATTGGATCTTCCAAAAGAGTTGAATCATCAATATATTCCATTAACCACACCATATTTGAGATTCAAAAATTGAAGCCGAAAAAACAATTTATAGCGGATGTTCAAGCCCATCAAGATCAATGTGTAAACCATGTTCCTTGAACTACCTAATGAAAATTTCACCATCACACACTATACACTTTGGGAATTCACTAGTGTAATAAAGATATTAGTATCTTTACCGTGACAATATGATTTGTTATATTTTTTATTAAAAAATTAATTATTTTATTTATACATTTTTGATATTACATTTTAAATTATTTAATAATGATTTTAAAAACATTTATATTTTACAATGATGAATCACAAATAGTATTTTTAGAAAACATATAGCTGTAATCAAGGCACACTTTTTTTATGGAATCAATACCTATTGAATTAAATAATATTTTAAAAAAATATTATTTTTAAAAAATATTTATAAAATATAAATGATAATATAATTTTATGGAGTCAAATATAATTTTATTACATAATAGAAAATTTTATTGTAAATAAAATCCATTATTTTTCAATAAATTGTGATTTTTTTATTTAAAAATTTAAATTATAATATTTTGAATTTTTTTTATAAATAATTATTTTTTTTGGAATAATCAGTTATAAATTTTCCAATTGTTATTTTTTAATTATTTTTGAGATAGTTTATTTTTTGATTAATAATAAAATTCATTATAAAAATATAGTGTGTATTATGATATCCAAATGACCCAAAATGGATTTAATACATTCCATAATAGTAATTCATGACCAAATATATATTAATACATAAAATAATTTTTTTGTGGTTATTTTATCAATTTTTTAAACCCTTAATAAATCCTCCAAAACAAATACTATATCTTAGTGTTTCAAAATATTTTTTCATAAAAATCACTCATTACCACATCACTAAGGGAATTATTCTAGAGAGGTTGGATCTTATACTAATTAAATAATGATATAATATTTTCTAGTAGAAACCATGGGAATGTTTTTGGTTTAAAATATAATATCATAGAGAGTCCAAATCCTCGATTTGGAAATTAATAAAGAACCCTTCTATCTTTTTCTATATGAAACTACCCAACATCTAATTCATCTTTACTAAAAATGCTTGGATAATGGAATAACTCAATATTAATTTATGGATAAGACTCATAGGGTTCCCACATGTTATTAAGAACATCTTACCAATATTCTAGAAGTTTCTTCTCTTGGTAAGAAATCGTCTTCTTCTATATCGAGATAATCATATGTTTTTCCCATGACAATCATTGGTACAATGAATTCCTATCACATTTCAACTCTATTTTATTCTCCTATATGCACCAATTATCTATATATTGGGTAATTCCATGCATATAAAATATAATCCTTAATCATGGGATTAAATGTGCTGAAATATGATCATATGTTCAATGATATAGGTTATACACTTTGAATGTACATGATATGAAAGTGATGGGTGGGCCCCGAAATATATATCCTTCCAATGAATTGGGTAACATTTTTATCTCATAATATTCCTTTCAAAATAAAAAGCGGGTAATAATAAAAACACTATGTTATATTTTTCATCATTTATCATTGAATTATGTTTATGACGTTATGTTTTATGTGCTTTCCACATTCCCAGGTTTAACATTATGATATCATGTTATATCATGCCTCACTATTCAGGAGTTTGATTATACCCCTATTATATTACATATAAATTCCTCTTGGAACACATGAATTACATTAAACTATTCTATTATTTGTTGATTTCCATACTGGGTTTTATATCTCACCCCTTTCTTATATAGATCCACAAGTTATCCCATGAAGTTATATTAGACCAATGTAAATTAAGAGGAGGTTTTAGAGTTTGTAATTAATGATTTTGTATTTATTTTTTATTTTGGTACGTCATGTACCAAATTTACCATGTTAAAAAATCATCATAATATTTTTGGCTTTTATTTATTTTATGTTTATGAAATAAATCATGAAAAACATTATAATAAAATATCGAGTTTTATAGTTGGAATCAGAAGAATTTCTAGTTATATTTAGGATTATGATTTGAAAAATATTGTGAAAGACATAAGGGAAATACTATACATAGTTAAAAATCTCTATATTTTGGTAAAATATAAAGTAAGTGGTTTATAAGAAAATAAATTACTTTGTGGACATGTCAAGTTGGAGTGGATATAGAAAAGGTGTAACTTGGGGTAACAAACCTAAAAAGATACCATTATGATGGACCTGATCATCAATTGGTACAAGACAATGAGCCTTTCTATGAACCTAGTTTGAAACTGCTATGGGATATTTTTTTCTAAATTTACAAGCTTATTAAGATTAATTATTAAAGAAATAAACACTCCAATTATATTTTATGTTAGGAAATAGATTATGTATAAATTACATTAAAACCATGAAATTAATATGATAATCAATAAATAGCAATTATGAGTTATCCTTTAAATGTTTGTACATTCTATTTTTATGTTTAATATTTTAAAAATAACCATCCCTAATTTCCCCTTTTTCTTAGTTAATGGCTAGAAATAGGATAAACTAAGCATGTAATAATTATTAGAGGAAATTTGATGACAAACCTAACGTGTTTCACAGCCTGATTGGAGAATGATTCAAGAAAAGTTTGATAGTACATTCTTAGTTATATAATGTTATTAGGTGATAAATGAATCATGAGGAATGAAAAAATCCCCATACGAAAGATAATTTTTTAATTGAGACATTTATGATACAAATGAATTCTTCTTTTAGTGGATCTTCTAATACCTTAATTATTGAGAAATGTATCAACTAGATGGAAAAGCTTTTCTGCATACATTTATTCCCTAATAAAAAAGTACATACTAACTATTTTATATATGGAGGGATAATGTAGTCAATATTGGAATTTTTCTAAATATAAAAATCTCGGGGGGATACTGATGTGATGGTGTGGAAGGAATAAAAAATGTTCTTTTGAAAAAAAATTCCTCGTATTACAAGAATTAAAATGTAAAGGTATTTCCTTAGAATCATGTAAAAGTAAAATGATTTGTCATGGTGTATGAGGAAATATTCACAAGACAGACATGATATGCCTCCAACTTTATCATTACCTATGAATTTAAGGGTGAACTCTTTGGGGGGGGGGTGATAAAGTCGTGTCTATTAGGAGGCTTAAAAATTTGGTAATTTGATAGATTTGAGGAAATAGGTTGTTGTGACCTATAACTCCTAAGGGTGATTAGTGAATATCAAGGATCTCATGTGGATTATAAGAGAGAATGATAGTTTAATTATGGTGGTATGATGGGGAAATTTAATAGTCAGAAGAAATTAAAACCTACCAAATTATAATGTGTGTTAATAAATATCCTGATAATTTATTGAGAGGGTGAGAAAATGTTTTAGCTGTAGGACCAAAGCTCACCTAGATAGTTATTTACAAAGTAGATACCCACAAATGTGATGGAAGATAGTAATTCAATATCAAACCCTAATATTATTGTAAAATATTTTAACAATAATGTATGAGGACAATATGGGAATTAATCCCCTAAGCTATCTATTTTCAACAACAACCAATGAAAAAAACCTGCACATCCCTAATCCAAGTATTTTCAATAATAACCAATGAAAATAACCTGCACAACCTAGAGATAAAGGGAAAGCTTATTCCATTACAATTTCCAATTTGAATTTTGATAATGATGTTTTGATAGATATTCATGTTATTCATTAATGGAGAGCGAGAATACAATTTTATTATGTCAATACAGATTATTTCATGTCACAAAATTTGAGTTGAACTAGTCAAAATCCTCTTTAAAAAATAGATGTGGAGTTATCAGTGATGACACAAAATTTGTCAATTATTTCATCCCATGTATATAAATTATCCCATGAAAAAATAGGGTAAATTTCCTAGAAATACTTGAGATAAACCCTTAGTGTAATTAGATGATATTCTAGAAGTGGATTGGATTTCATTGTATAAATCCAATATTAATTTTTGAGAGAAGTAAATCACACTCTGTATTTAAAATATCCATATGATACAGTAAAATTTCATGGAGGAAGATAAGACTTATTTGTTTCCAATATATCATGTCCAGATATTGTTGTTATGTGATAAAGCATATCAAGATGAAATGATTGAGATAAAATAATAGATCATTCTTGTTAACATGTCCATTGTTAGGGAATTCGTTGGAGTGGCTCTTGGATAATTTATTGATCTTCCTCCTAGTAGTGAGGTCGAGTTCTCAATAGATATCATGCCTAAAAAATTTACAAATATTGAAGACTTCATATTGAATGGCCATTTATGAATTTTATTAGTTGATGAAACAATTAATGGAAAATCTATATAAATGGATAATATGACCAAGTGAATCACCATGGGGTGCATCAATCCTTTTTCTTATAAATATTGTTGGTACAATGAACCTATATAGTGATGATATTGGGATAAAATTATCATAATAAAGAACAAGTATCCTCTACCATGGATAGATGACATGTTTGATCATCTATGTAGGAAAAAAACCTCTATATTTGGTATCTTTAGTCGGGATATTATCGAGTAATGGTGAAGAAGGTGGATATCCCCAAGACTTCTATTCATAAAATGTACATGAAGTATTACATCATGGTGATTCAAATTGTACTCACTAATGATCTAGAAATATTCATGGATGTAATGGATAGTTTTTAAGGATTAGATTGAATTTTTTTGGCATCTGTAGAAGATATTCTTATCTACATCAATATAATGTATAATAATGATGATCATATAAATATTATATTAATGACCTTGTAGAATGAAATTATTTATGAAAAGTATATAAAATAAGAGTTTTCGTATGATAATGTATCTTTATTAGGGCGTTTTTTTCAGCAAAAAAGTGATATCTTTGGATCCTTTAAAAAAATAGGCAATTGGTGTAAGGAACATTCCAACATTTTGAGAAAAAAATATTTATTTCAAGGATTTCCTATGTATTATTTTTGATTTATGAGAAAAATATAATAATTTATTTGCTCAGCAACCAAACATACTCAGTTGGATAACAATTTTTCTAGACTGATGAATATGATGAAATCAGTGAAGACATGAATAAGAAGAAAGCCCCTGAACCTCTTCCTACAACACCCACAAGTAGGGAATGTGTTGTGATCTACAATAATGCATCAAAAACTGGAATGTATTTTATACTTCCTCATGATGATAAAGTGTTAGAAAATAAATCCCTATAACAATATAATTATTAGTTAAACTAACCAACACATAATAAATAATTGGAATCATTGATCATTACATTGAATATTATGAGACATTATCTCAACATTGAAATTTCTGACATATATATAGATCATAAAATCATTAATTATATATTCAAACTAAATGGGTGTAATATTATACTAATAATGTGTTTATTGCTAATGAATGATTATAATTTTTCAGTCCATTACCATCCTAATAATGAAAAAAAGTGGAAGATGTTATGATTATTAATTATACATGAACACTATCCATGATGAGGAATGAAAGGGATCCAATATTGATGGTCATAAAAAGGATATGTCTGGGAATCATAATAGTATCTTCATCCAAGATTTCTAAACTAAATTTTCAGCCATCAACTATTTAGAGGGTCAATTAGGCCGAAGAATATGATGACTTCCTATAGAATAAGATAACTAATATTCTAGAGTTCATATTTTTTAAAGATAGAGTTATACGGTTTGGAACCCGGATATGCATCTCATCAAAACCATAAATGAAGAGAGTTCTTTTGAATGATTCAAATATAACTTCATGCTATTTTTATCTAGGAATCAGCAAGATGTATATAAATTTTAATGAAATCATCTAGTTGGATAACATGGATTTGGATATATTGGAGTTTTATCTCAATACATGATATTCCAAAAATTCCAGGGTGAATGACAGATGATAGGGATATGATGAAACAATATACCATACCAGTATGGAAATTTTAAAGCATAACCATGGATTTATTCATATGACTCCCCCTGGAACATAAATTAAATGACACCATCTTGGTTGTTATTGATCTCCATAGAAATTAATCCCATTTGATAACTATTAAGGAATATTTCTATATTTACCAACTCATAAATATATACATGGAGGAAGTGGTAAGACTAAATTTATTTATACTCTATATTATATCTAATTGAGATCATAATATTACCTGAAAGTTTCGGATAATAATTCAGTATAAATTTGATATAGTGTGGTGCTTTATCACTTCCTATCACCCTGACATGGATGGTGAGAATGAAAGGATCATTCAGAATCTCAATGATATGTTGATTTCATGTTCAATGGATTTCTAAGGATATTTTGACAATCACCTTCCCCTAGTAGAGTTCCTATATAAATATAATTTCCATTACAGAATTAAAAATTGAACATTATAAAAATATTTATTGGAAGAGGTCTTAGAATTTTACATTCTAGGATAACTTAAGAGAGGGGAAGTTGATGGGATCCGATCTAATCCAAGATATTTCATAGATAGTTCAAACAATTCAACATCAGATTAAACCTACAAAATAATTCATATGAAATATATGAAAATGATTAATGACAAGAACTAGAGTTTTAGGTCAGGTATAATATATTCTTTTACAAATATTCATGGAAGGAATTAATGAGTTTTTAGAATAATGGAAATATTATTCATAGATACATTGGCCCTTTTAGTATCCATCATTTCGTGGGAGTGGTGGAATTTTAAATATCACTCCCACTTAACCAATACCAAGAACATAATGTGTTCCATGTATCTCTATTGAGGAATTACATACTAATCACCTAGGATTTAAAAAATAAAGAGGTGGTATTATTTGTTAATGTTCTTTCATATTAGGAGAATCATGTAAATATCATAGAATACAGAGATAAATTTCTACAAAACCACAAAACTCACGTGGTGAAAGTGTTGTGGAAGAATCACTTGTTTAAGGAAGAGATGTGAGAACCCAAAGAGGTTATGAAATTGAATAACCATCATCTCTTTTATTATGTAATATAAAATTATTCATGTTGAAATTTATGAGTGGGGGAATAATATGACAACAAAAAAAATTTAAAAATGAAATTTTAGTTTAGAATAAAAAATGCCTTATCAAGTAATAATGTTATAGATAACACAATCACTGCATTGGTTATTTTTGAAAGTCATAGTTTTTTAATTTAAAAGATCATTAATCATAATAAATATTGATAATGTAGTCATATTTAAGTAACCACTAATATTATTATACGAAGGATTCTAATAATGTCCAATTTGTATAGACATACATACCGATTGCCTTGGCTAGTGGGATCATGCCATAAGAGACGATTTATCGGAGCTTCTGAGGGAGATAATATCACATAGATTTTACATTGAATAATATCATGATGATATTAAATAACAAAATCTTCTGTGAAATATTTTAAGAGAGAAGTTCAAACTCATCTACATCATAACCCAAACCATGTTCACCGAACCATCTCAAGATAACATCACCATTGCACATCAAACCCTGTGGGAATTTACTGGTGTAATAAAGGTAAATATATCTATACCCTGATAGTATTAATTTATATATTTTATTATTGATTAAAAAATTAAAATAATTATCCCCTTTTAGTATTAAATTTTTAAATGACTAAATACTGAGTTTGAAAAAAATAGATTTTGATACCATGAAACAAAAAATATTTTTTTTGGAAATATATTTATTTAATAAAGGGAAAATTTTAATAAAATTCAAGATGTTTTAAATTTTATTTTATTTTAATAGGTTATTATTATTAAGAAAATCGTAAATTATAATAAAATTATATAAAGTCAAATATAATTTTGTTATGGGTCAAAAAACTATTATTGTGAAAAAATTTATTTTTGACATATTGGGGAACTTTATTTAAAATATTAACTTCAAATATAATGATAATTATTTTGATAGAATACATATTTTTTTTAAAAAATAAAATGTAAATTATTATATTGGTGATTTTTTATAAATTTTATGGGGACTCAAATTTTTGGGTTCTAAATAAATATAGTATAAATATACAGTGTCTATAATGACGTCATAATGACTCAAAAATGATGTAACATATTCCATAATAGGTATATATGAAAAAATATACATTTAACCTTAAAATTATTTGTTTTTTGGTTATTTTATTAATTTTATAATCCCTTAGTGAATCCTCAAAATCTTCTTTCAAGTTTTAATGTTTTAAAAGCAATTTGTTATAAACGTGACTCACATACACATCATTAAGGGTATTATATTAATGATTTAAGTTCCCAGAAATATTAAATAATGAAATACAATCCTCTTGGGATAAAAACATGGGAATGAAACGTGATTATTTTTTAGGTTCTGATTAATTTTTCATATAGAGTCCAAAACATATGTTTGGGAATTAATAAAGAACTCTCCTCTCTTCTATTATATAAAAACTCTCATACTCCAATTCATATTCACTAAAAAACCTTGTATCATGATATTAATTTACATTTATCTCAAAATACCATTACTAGGGCTCCCCAATCTCTTAATAATATCCTCACATAATTTTAGAAGCATCATCCCAAGGTAAGGGAACCTCTTATTCGCTTATTTATTCTAAAAAACATTACGAAATTCCATTTTATTACCAATATTTCTTATTGGAATATATTGCGAAATATACCTCCTAATTTTCTTATTATTTACATGTGATGATAAAAACCTTTAATTATCAAGAATCACTTCTATGAATCATTATAAAACCTTATTAAGCTTTCAAAATTATCCTACCATTTTTTCAATATAATCATTTGTGTGGTGAATACCTAAGACATTTCACTCTGTTTTATTCCCCCAGTTGTAGCTATCCTTAATTAATTTCATAATTCTATGTATGTAACTCGTTATCCTTAATCGCTGTGTTAAATGTGATAAAATATGATCCCATTTTTAGGGATTTATGTGTAAATCCTATGCATGTACATGATATGAATGTGATTGGTGGGCCTAGAATTGTATTTCCCTCTAATGAACTGGGTAATTTTTTACATCATGAGATGAAATGTATAGTGAATGATAGGTTATCCAGAGTACACTACGTCATGTTTTCTTGGTAGAATTACATGACTTATATTTTGGTTGTCATGTTTTATGTGGTTTCCATATTACCATGTTTCCATTATGTTATCATGTTATGTCACACATCATTGTTCAATATTATTATTATAAACCCTATTATGGTACATTTTTATACCTCTTGGATCACATTTACTACTTTAACTTATGATATGATTTTTTATCCACTTAATAGGCAGTATATCTCACCCTATTCGTATTTACATCCCAAGGTTATGCCATTCCATCATAGAAAATACACAGAAAAATAAGGTCACATTTTAGAGTTTTTAAATAATGATGTTGTATTTATTTTGAATGTTTTTATTTCATGTAAATAATTTACCAAATGAACTATGCGTCATGATCTTATTTTGTTGTATTAAGTGTATCATTATAAAAAATCATGAAATTATGGGAAATAAAATTTGTGTTATCATACACATCATGTTGACTATATAATTACACAATGAGTTCTTATCTTATATTGACTATAATTTTATTGATTTTTAGTGGACACTAGTAAGCTTTATTATGTAATCATTCAATTTATTTCTTTTTCCTAGTACAAATTATAATACAATTTTCATTATAGGTTTTATAAATCATGGAATTAGTGATCTATTCAACATTTTTTGAGGGTGACGTTGGTTGATCATCAATGGAAACTTACCGAAGTTTGATATTGATTTACTCAACCGGTTTCTCATATTTATTAAATTAGATTTAATTTTAGATTTAAAATCAAAGAAACCCAATAATCTTCTTTATTTCATTTATTTCATAAGAATCATTAAAATCTAATTTAATTATTATTTGAATCATCAATAGATGAATTAGGGTTCATACTATACTTCATAAATTCTTGTTAAAATTTGAAAGTGTTTTTTTTTCATACAAGAACATGATAAAAAGTTAGCGCTATTTATTGGTAATAAAACTAAAATTTTTCATCTGATGTTTTGTGAATTTATCTTTCTACTTTCTTTCCTTTTCTATTTACTTATTTCTCTTTTTTCCAATAATAATAATTTTACTAGTATCAGGTATAAAAACTTTTTTATTCTTTCTTATATTGACTTCAGACATGGTATAACTTATTAAATAGACCTTTCAAATAAGATTCACATTGTCATATTGACCCTAATTTTTTTCTAAATTCATTTATTTTGGAAACATTTTTTGGAATATTTTTATATTTTCACATTTTTTAATCCATTAAAATATTGAAATATTTTTGATTTTTTATTTCAATTTAAATTATTTTATTATTAAATAATTATATTCATTATGGGTTTCTCTCATTCCTTTCATAACCAAGTATTCAAAAGGGATGTTACTTGAAATAGAACCTGAATTAAAGAAATCACTCCACTAAAAAATTGATAATTTTGAATAGAGAAATTAAACACAACTAATAAAAACATAGAAAAATTACATTAATAGGTTTATAATCAATATAAGAGTGTAAGTAATAAATAAATTGAAATGCTGGTAAAAAATAATAGGATACTATAATAATTGAACACCATTGATACATATTAACAACCTATGTACATCTAATATCACCAAAAGGATTCCAACTTTGAGCTTAGGCAAACCATTATCCTCCCCCACCTAAATTTTATAGTCATACCATTGAGGACACAAATTAAATCCTGATATTATTTATATAGTTAGCTCCTCAAAATAATCTCCTTGTGTCACTCAAAACATCATTAAATTGTGGTACTTGATTTTTTCTCTTAACAGTGTATCCAAATACTGGTTATGTTATAAAAACATGATAATTGGGGGTAGGTCTTAACTTAAATGAATATTTTTATATAATTATTTTCATTCGTCTCATACTATAAAAATTAAGAATGAAAAAACTTGAATTATTAAATCACATTGAATGATACTTCATGAATACTAAGAGATATTCAAAATAGATTGAAATAGTTTACCTTATCACTAAATTTATGACCAACTATTAATTCAATAATTTTAGGGGGTATATGTCCCAATATACCAGGAAATAATTTATGTTTTGGATGGTGGTGATCTAATTTATAAAACCCTTACCACGATTCATTACATGGTAGCTATAATGTAAAAAATTGAACAATAATTTTGGCTTGAGTGATAACACCTAGTTAATATATACATGAGGTAATAATTATGTCACATGACCAAAATGTGGACAATAAAATTATAAAATGAATAAAATTTTATATAATATGATTATAGATCATGGTAACTCAAAATATTTAGTGATTCTATTTAATTTGGGTATTTATAGTGATAATAATAATTTCATTGATCAATCCCACCATTATCAAGAGTCATCTGAGTCCCATGAAATAATTTTTATAGAGAATCCATTTCAATATCATCCCACATTCAAGGAAGAAATGTATAATGGACACCCTAACATTGGGTGTTAGGGAAAACAACAACTTCAACAAGGGGGTATCTTAGGAAACCCTTTGTATTTCTATCACCGTGGTCAATATAATAATACCCATCCTCAACCTCCTATGAATGAACCTCTACCACCTAAAATGAATGAACAAAGAATCATGGATATGGTGGGAAAATGGAATCACAAAACCACCATTTCTAATAGAACATTCAATTAGATATTCAAGACTTATTGACTCGGGTGGGAGAATTGGATAATACCATTGGCGAGAAAAAGATGCAAGGTTAAATACTAATTTATTCCCATCCAATTATCAACATAAAAAGGTAATATATATTCCATAAAACATAATAGTGATAAAGATCTATTATCTCCAAAATTTTATTGTCCCGATAAATCCACCCCAATGGTATTTCCAATTGTTGGAAAACCATCTTGTAAATATAAAAAATGATAATGTGAGAATAAAATAGAAAAAAATGGAAAAAAGGTTATTGAATCCATGAATTATAACTTATCTCTTCCACTTCCCAATATAATCTAATCCAGTATGAAATATATTTATAATGGGCTTGGTAATGAAATTATTAATATATTTTAAAAGGATCATGTTAATACCCTAATTCTTGATGAAATAAAACAAATTAATTGGAATTAAAACTTCCTTAAGGACCATTTTAAATACCAATGATGAATTTATTTCAATTATAGATTAATAATGGAGGTAAATTTCCATTATTGATTAAAGCATCACTACAGACAATATGACATTATATGAAAGACTTCTCAATTTCATACACTATACATGTATATTATTTCCCCAATGCATTGTTTGACCATGGTACTTCTAATAATTTAAAACCTCGCTATATTTTCAAGAAATTTACTGTTGTAGAATTTAATCCCATAAGAATTTTAGATTGGTTAAATAGTTATATAATGCCACATACTACCATTTTATTGAAAGAAATGTTGTTGATGTTAAAGGATTTTGTATTTTTAACTGACATCTATGTAATTTAAATGGAGGACGAAAAAAGAACAAAAATTCACCACTTATCTTATAGTATACATTTTATATAACCTAAAAATACTTAAACCAATGTAGGTAATGGAACCTTATCCCATGTGTTGAATTGGTATTTTTCATTTTATTTTTATATTGGTAATAAAATACACCTCAAAAGAGCATTTGACCTTCGTAGTTAACAATGTGTATGTGATACATATAGATGCTGTAATTTCAATACATATATTAAAACATTTCTTATTTTTCCCTTTGTTTTTTAAATTTTGGATGATGATTCATTTATATATTATTTCATTGGGGTTAAAACTAAATCCATTCATGTAATCATATTGATCATTTCTTTTACCATGGGAGTTTTTAATTCATAGATGATTCAACAATGACTATTATTATTAACTCCCCCATTATGGACTCAAATAGGAATGAAAAGTGATGGTATATAAGATAAAATCCCAAAATATCAATTAATTCAATTTAAAATCTACATTATCTTGAATTAAAGACAATTAATGCAACTTAACGTAAAATTTTTTTAAGGGTGATGACCAATTAACTATTATTATTACCAACCCCATCTCTACCGAGCATGAACTACAACATATTGGCATTTTTAGTGAATTTAAAAAGTGGATTACATAATAATTGACTAATATCCCAAATATTAAGGAATAAATATGCATTCATATAATTTTGGTAGAGGATAAGGCTATGGAAACCACAATACTAACCTAACACAATCCTAATAAACATTATCAAATGGGAGGTAATAAAACTATTAGCAGTTGGGATTTTCTGTATCATATCCATCATTAAATGGGTTAGTTAAATAGAAATTAAAAAAAACTAGAGTAACCATAATTAATAATGAGAATGATGAATTAGTTCAAATGAGAGTTCCAACTAGCTGACATGTTTGAATAGACAATGGAATGATTAATAATTTTAGTTAAAAGAACAACATTCGATTATTATTTATTGATAAAATGTCGGAATAGATATAAAGTATTTATTATTAATTTTTCTTGGGTATCATATATGGGAGAATCATGATATATATATATATACTGATTATAAAAAACCATATTGACATTTCCATTCAGAAAATTTATTAACAAAAGGATTTCAATCATCCTATATAATGCTCATAGTACATTCTAGTGTTTCATGTTTATTATTTTCTTGTATTTTTAGGATCCCTGAATAGAGGTATTTATGGATGAATTAAACATTAATAGATAATAATTTTGATAATTATTTGACTATTATATGTTATATTATTCATTGATTAATTGGAAATAACCTTCTTGAAAAATATTTAAAATGCCATTTCGGTGTGGAAAGATGTGTTATTGTGTTGGATTTTGTTTCCAGGGTTGTTATATATGACAATAATTTAAAAAATGATTTTTATTATCCTGATATAAACATGTTTGTGTTGTTCATTAATTTTCATATATGTTACTTTTTATTGATAAATTATTAAACATTTTAATAACAATTAACTCCTGCTATTCCAAATTTTATAAAAATGTATAAAATTTGTTTTTGATAATAAAATTTAAGTTGAAAAATATTGAATTCAAAAAGAGTCCCACTTCACCACTAATCATCAAAAAATAATTTGGGATATTCTTGACGAAATAAGGTGTGATGCAAGTAATTATGATGTTTAGGGTGTCCTGTAGCAATGGTTAGATCATAAATTTTAGGTTATTTATTAATAATAATACACCATACACATATAAGATAAAAAATATAACATAACTAAATAGGAATTAATTTCTAAATATTTCACATTATAAAACATTAAATATTCTCTCATCAGGTTTAATATTTTGGTTTTTTACCATTCCACCATAGAATATTTTTTGGAAAAAAATACTAAACCAAGCCTTATTTGATGGATACTCTTACTTTAAGAGAATGATATCAAAATACATGATAAAAATAGATCAAAAAATTAATTTTTTTACCATATATGTTTCAATAACATTAAACTTGACATATACATATCCAATAAAAAAATTATAAAAATTTCATGATTATAATTTTTACATGTTAATGATATCTTTCCAAATATAAATGAATTGGTTAGCTTCTTGGTTTCTTCATCGGAAAATTAAATATTTAATAAATAATAACTTGACAGAATTAAGAGTCATTATAGGTATTATATATTAGATATACACTATTTGTGGAAATTTTATGTTGACTATTTCATAAGAATATGTTTACCTAATCACAAGTTCACTCACATCATCACATTCCTCCACACTCTTTCATTAGGGGGTCTTATAGGCCCTAAATAATAGCATGAAAAGTATATGACATTGGTCTTTATTATTACATATTTTTTGGCCATTTTCATTTATTTTTAATTTTATAAATATATTGATAATTAAATAGAAATGTATATAAGTGGAATAATTTTTTATAAAAACCCACGAATTGATTTTGGATAATAAATGTTTCAGGTATTGAATTCATGGGATATTATCCATTATCATTTGGATTGGCGTATATCCATATTGATGTTGATTATTTTGCAAAATGGATGGAGTAAAAATAAATGTTCATAGATTCCCTCTGAGTCATTACTGAGTTTGTGAGATCCCATGTTTTTTATTGATTTTCTTTACCAAAACGAGTTATTAGTGATTAACGGTTCCACTTTTTTAATCAGATCCTGGAAGTCATTTTTCATCATTATAGAATCATACTCCATGTTTCTAGAACATAACACCCTTTAATTAATGGTTATGAAATATTTTCTAACATATAGTTTATCAAAATTTTGTTACTGAATGTTTATCCAAATATAAAATATAGAATCAATCGATTATATGATTCATTACTAGCATAACATGATTTTTTAGAGATCCAATTGATATATAAGGATTTTTCTCAGTGTTTGGGATGGTATTTCTTATTCCAAATGATGTTGGGAACCTTGTATTTAGTTTAAAAAATTATTTTTACCCTGGTGGCATTGTAGAACATATGACAGCGGGGGGGGGGGGGGGGGTATGAATTTGGTTGATGAAATTTCTTATTCTTATTATATTAAACTGGATGTGGTCTTCACATAGTAAATTAAAAGTCGAATATTATTTTTATCCAAACCATGGGTAGAAATTTAGAGAACAATAGAACATGGATTTTATTTGTTTTACCATTAAAAGGATAATAAAAGGAGAAGCTATCAAGGATGTGTTGAAATTTCTATTAACTACAACATCACTAGAATTCAATTATAACTTTAGGATGAACTTAGTAATACATCATGTTCTATGAACTCTTCATCTCTTCCAATAACTACTTCCATGATGGATATAAAGGTTAAATATGGTCGCTAGTTGATATGACATGTTTTCAATTGAAAATAATTAGCACCAAACAACAAAGGTGTTCTATATGACAATTATATATTCAATTCTAAATTTATTAGAGATATGAATTTTATAATATTTTTTAAATCCTAATCTAAAATGAACTTTAATATGATAAAATTGCACAAAAAATATTAGATATTGAATAATTTCATTATAATAGATCTTAAAATCTCCAGTCATTAATCTCTATCTTTTTTCATTATTCTATGTGATATTATAAATCTTCACACTGGAATTTCTTGGTATAAAAAATGATTGGATTTAAAATTTTAAAATCAATCACAAATTAAATTCTCATTGAAATACATCCCTAGGATAATTCTATAGATGAATACATATAATATAATTTGAATTTGGAAGTTTATGTTTTTTTGGAAACCATCAAACCTCAAATATATATCCATTTAACAATTCCTATTTAAGTCCTCCAAAAATTGTGTATTATTGTGCAACATCCCTCTGTATTTATTGATTTTCCTATTTTGTCATAACAGTTATTCAACTCTTATATAGGATAATGTGTGTAACAAATCATCAGGGTGTAACATCCAATATGTAACACCCGTATATATTTATGAATTGTTTCCTTTCTATAATTTTTATTGTTTAGTACCTTTCATTACACTAAATCATCATTTAAAATGAATCGTGAGATGCCCTTATAAGAAAATTATTGTTATATCCTAGTCGTTAGGTTAGTGGGAATAGTTACATATAACTTATAAAAATGCATCAGAAATTTACTGGATATAAATTAGTTTTATGATATATTTTTATTTTTGAATCAATTACTTTTTGTAATAGAAACAAATATTTTTTATATTCATACAATCTATATTTTCATAATTAGGTATGAATAAAAACATATTCGATATATCAAAAGTATTTTTTAAAGTTTAATTTTACACATTTGAAAGGAAAAGCCTTTTAAAACAATAATTTGAAAAATTAATAATTTTTATATTACAAAATAAACATGTTATTTTCAAGTGAGATATAATAATTTACTTAGGATAAATTTATGATATTTTTTAGATAACATTCATGTTTTGTTGAATAGTAAACATATTCTAAATTTTAATTAAAAGAAATTTTTTTCATCGAGATTATTTACATGTGTAAATTATAACATGGAATTGTTCTAATGTATAAATAGGATATATTTTAATAATTCAATATAATATATATTATTTTCATTAAATTTACCTAGAATTCATAGGGAAAAACATTTCAATCTTTTGCAATGTTTTGTCTTTTTAAACGTGTTTCCTCATTTCAAAAAACGGGATTAAATTTAAATTAATTACTGCAAATTATATGTTATGAATTTTGAAAAATATATTAAATATTTGTAATTAGATGTCCCAAATTATTTTTATAGGATACATTTATTTTTCGGCATTATGAATAATAACCTTGGTAATTAATTTTGTTACCATAGTTAATGGTAAATTGGGTAATGGAGGGGAAAAATAATATTATAAAATTAACTTAACACCTATAATAATCTTATTGGATGACTAAATTAGACCCCTATATTCTATGTTTCGATATTGAATCCATTTATGGTGACTTACCTATGAATATGACATTAATGTATCAAAAACTTATTATTGTGAGAAAATGTCACAATCTCATTTTACATAAGTATAATAATTTTAATATATGGATAATTACGAGATAATATAAACTACATATAGTATATAGAAAGATAAAATTATTATTTACATCATATAAATTTATTTATAATTTCTAATGACTATATAATTATCATTAAGGATGATACAATAGTGATGTAAAAATTATTTTATTAATTGAAATATCAAATAAATGTTTTTAAAAATATTATAATAAATATCATATGAACTAATTAATGTTACACAATAATTTCATAGGTTATTATAAATATTTATAAGGGTAATAAATATTTTGATTCTAATTTATCATTTGTCTAGATTTTATTTAATTTCAAATGAATGAATAGTTTCAGAATTGACACTATTGATATTTTACAAAAATAACAATTTATTAAAATATTTAAAAATAATAAATATATTTAAAACTTACAAAGTGATAATTATAAGTTCTAAACATCCCTAAAATACCCATTTTAGGTCAATTAACACCATATAAGTAAATATTTATAACAATTAATTATTTTGAATGCTATTACCACGATTAAAATTTAATAGAATAACTAAGTGTCAATTAAAAATATATGGTTTAAATTGTAAACATAAGTTGTCCAGAATTTATTGGTTGATGAGATTAAAAACTTATATCATATAATATTATTAATTGGGACACTTTGGGGGGTTATGGGTGTGGATTTATTTTATTATAAATTATTATATATGTAGTTTCAAAAAGTTCCCCTCACATCAATTATAAATTGAACCTCCTCTGTCGCCTAATGACTTCATTTTTAGCCTTATATATAGGTCATTACCTACCCTTTTTCTATTTAAAATTTCCTATTTATATTTTAGAGGTTCTGGTCATCTTCAAATACCATCTCTAGTGCTCTAATAGTAAATTTAGAGTAGGCTCATCGAAGAAGAGGTAATATCATTTACCGATTATTTCAAACATCTTTTTTCTTCAACTTCATCTTCATTATTTTTTAAATTATAAAGTAATATCATAAGTATAACTAATAAAATGATATGTTTTTATAAATAAAAAACAACCATATTCTACATTCAACTAATCTCTTGAAAAATTAAACCACCACGTGTGCATACATACACCATACCGTCTCCACGCTGCGGTCTAATTTGTTTTCCAGCACCACTATATATGGATGGGTATAACGGTAGAATTAGTATATATATATATTATTTATATAAAATTTATTTTATTATGAGATATTATATACCATACACTTCAATACCATTCAACAATTATTGGAATGATATCGTCACTTGTGCGTATGTATGACGTACTGTCTCAATAGGGAAATTCAATTTGTTCTACATAATCCTCCTTAAAGAATGATTATATAAATTACTTTAATGAATAATGATGATATATATTATACTAGTACCATGATTTAAATGATATTACTATAACCTTAACAGATGAATACAAACATATCCGACAAAACATTCATAAGAACATAACAGAGTTAATACCCTAATAACGAATAAAAATGAAATGTTACTAACAAAAGGATGAAAATATTATCCTAAATGTTTTCATAAAAGTGAATATGATTCTTCAATAAATCATTAAAATTATTTAAATCAATATACAAGAGGTTCATATACATACGAATAATATCAGACCTAAGGTAAGGGATAACATTTCAAATCATATTTTTATCCTAGATTGTTTTTAGAAAGTATTTACTAGGGTATAATTATAATCCACATTCATGTATCCTAAATATGTATTTAAAAATATTATTTATCTCATTATATTTTTGTAAAAAGTAAATTCTACCCATTGGTAAATTTTAACTAAATGTTATTAATGGAAACTTTTCCATTTTTGGTATAAGTTACTTTTTGGATTTTCTGAAAAAAATTAAGAGAAGAATGTTTTTTTAACTTGTACGACATGAATTTTTTTTACACTTTCATAATTCCATAATTAAAACAAGATTCCCCTAAAATAATATAAGGTTATTTTCACAGAAAATTTTTTCATCTAAAATTTTGGGGCATTTTGAGGAAGGAATCCATTTTAAAGAAGAAATGATATTTTTGTCTGGAATTAATCTCAAATGATTTATATAAAAAAATTCCATATTAAATGAAACTATTTAAATTTGTTTATATTTATAAAACAACTATTAATATAATTTTATTGTGTTTATTTTTTAATTTTATTTAGAAAATCCATTTGTTTTATATCAATTGTTATTAAATTATTCATATGAAACCCATTTGATTTCATCAGTTATGTTATGGTGAATGATTTTATGATTTTTTGGAACTTGTATGAATTGTTTCATTATGAGATCGGTATTACCTATATCTCCCTCTAATGCAGTGGGTAAATATTTATATCTCATGATATATGAATTACTAGAACAAAAAGGTAATCTAGTTCAGTAATAGAGGGCTTCACTAGGGAGTGAACTCAGTTCAGTAATGGACTTTGTCTGCAATTATGGTCTCGTCAATGAGACATGGCTAATATGAAATGATTTTATATGATTATGTGTGTATTACACTAAATTTCATGCCTTATATTATGACTATTGGTATTACATTGAACTTTTATGATTTATCCCATAACATGATATTATGATATTTTACATACATGATAAAATTTTCAAATGTTAGTTTCTTATGATTATTATGCGATTGATATTTACATTGTTTAACCTTACTAAGAAATTTCGATCACCCTTTCATATATTTATTTTCCCCTTGTCATGAAGAAGTATATTATGTGAGATATGTACAAATGGAGTAGTTATAAATAAATAAGAAGTAGAAATAAATGGATGGTTTATGAACCTGTTTTTTATGTGTTTATGTTTATAATTATACTAAATCGGTACGGTCCTAGTGTGGTTTTATATTTTATGTAATAAATATTCTTCATTTTTTATGTAATATCTATATGTAATTTATGGTCAGTTATAGTTGGTATCTGAGAAATGGTATTTTTAACATTTAAAAATTAGGATGAGAGAATGTTAGTAAGGATATGTCTATGTATAGGTTACAATATAATCATAGTGTATTAAACATCTTCTTAAAAAACTATGATAAAAACTAATGTATCCTAAATAAAAATTTTATTCTAGATTTTTTTGGTTTTCCCATTTTGATTAGTGTTTCTCACACTATGTTTCTTAGTTTTAATCAATATATAGAACCCGATGGAACTGCTTTGATGCCAAATGCGATGGGCAATGTAATGATTGTCTCCCAGAGCAACCAAATGTTATGGATGCTGGTATGAAAAATATTGTATCCATGCTCACACAACATTATCAATCTATGAATCATGAAATACTTTTAAATGTGCATAGTGGGGAGAAACATTATGTTGAGTCCCTTATAAAACAATGTCCACCATCATGTAGCAGGTCGTCTGATCCATTATTGGATGAACAATGGATCAATACCACTGAATAGATATTTTTTGTCCTATAGTGTTCTGAACATGATAAAGGCATCTTAATAGTCTATGGTTTGGAAGGTGAAGCTGATCAATGGTGGAATCTAATCAAGAATAAAAGGAAAAGAGATGAAATTAGGTCGATGGAATGGGGCGAGTTCAAGAACATATTTTTAAACAAGTATATTGCTTATATTCTTTATGAAGAGATGGAGAAGGAGTTCCTTGGACTTAAGATAAGGATTATGAATCTGTTGGTACCAAGAAATAAAATTTTACAAAACGTGCAAGGTACGATTCTGGAATTATTATCCATCTTGAGAGTAGAATTGGTCGATTCTTTAGTGGCTTAAAGTCAAGTATATGAAGGGCATTAGACATTAGGGACTTCAATAGCTATGAGGAAATTGTTTGATGTGCTCTCAAGGTTGAGATGGATATTGGAGAAACACATCAGTCATATGGGATTGATAAGAAGTTAAAAATGTAATTCAATGGAAAATTTAAAGGCCACACTGAAATGAAGATGATTATTCCCTAATGCTCAACGTTTGGAATGAAACAATGATGGAATTATTTTCATTGGACTAATAAATAATTTATGTGTGGAAAAGAAGGTAATCTAGAAGTTGAATGCCGAAGATATGGGAAACGGAGGTCAAATGATGTGAACAATGAACGTGCTACACAGAATGCACCTCCAACACTTCAATATTACCCGTCCACGGTAATGTGGCATTTTTTCAATTAATTCTTTAATCCAAGGGTTATTTTTGATGATAGATATCAAAAATCACTTAAGGCCAATGAAAAAGTATAGTCACATGAAATCACTATCATCGATGTGGAGTACAATAATGATGTGGTGCAAGGTACACTTACCATCCACTCTAAAGTAGATTTTTTTTATTTGATTATGGGTCCACCCACTCTTTTTTATAAGGAATTTTATAAGGGTATCATTGTATTTCCTCCACAATTAGATGATGAATTAGCTCTGACAACACAAAATATCACAATAGGCACATCAAATGTTTATAATTCATCTTTGGTTGATGATTGTTGAAAATTACTTCCTGTAAATATTTTGATCCTTTTTATAGTGGAATTTGAAGTGATTATTTTCATGTATTGGATTTATATATATGGAGGTAATATCAATTTCTAAGTAAGGGAAGTCACATTTCATATTCAAGATCAATATATGAACATCTATCGATTCAAGGATGATTATAACCTTCAAGTACAAATTTCTTCCATATTTGGTGTCTATTCCAATAAATGAAGGTTATTTATCTAAATTTTTTTGGTAGAAACTCACAATTAAGAGTACACCCATTGTATGGGAGTTTTATTATGTCATTTCAAAGTAATTTAATGGTCTTACACAAATCATGATGTTTAGTTTTCAAAAGAAATCATACCGAGTTCTATGACTATTTAAAATACATCTTATAGAATATCCACAATTGAGTTGCGGGAATTCACGAAGAAACACAAATATAATACTGATAAAAGATTCACATTCCCTAATGCGTCAACTTAGGGAGCACATGTTTTATTTTTTAAGAAGAAATGTGGATAAATTATACTCTGCATTGATTATCGAGAACATACCATGATCACTATCAAGAAAAAATATCATCTTCCCCATATTGATGACTTATTTGACCAACTACATGGAGATCAATACTTTTCTATGATTGATATTCATTTAGGATATCATAAATCAAGGGCCAAAAAGGAGGATATACCAAAGATGACATTATCTACAAGGTATGTAAACTATGAATTTTTATTTATTCTTTTTGGTCTTACTAATTCCCTCGCAATCATCATGGATCTAATGAATAGTGTCATTAGAGACTATCTTGATCAGTTTGTGGTTATATTTATAGACAATATTCTTGTTTATTAAAATAAAATGGAAGAACATGAAGATCACATGATAATTGTACTAAAGATCTTGAGAAAAGGGAACATTTATTCCAAATTTACCAAGTGTATATTTTGGCTTCAGAAAGTTTCATTTTTGGGTCACATAATCTCAATAGAGGGGATATCTATGGATCCTGCAAAAATAGAGGTTATTGAAAGGTGGTTGAGACAACGATGGGAAATGATATCTAATGTTTTCTTAGTTTGGATAGATATTATTGATGTCTTTTTAAATATTTTTCATGATTATCTAATCAACTAACTAGGTGGACATGTAAACGACTTAAGTTCATTTAGACAGAGGAGTGGGAAGAGAACTTAAAGGAACTAAAAAGAAGGTTAGCCAATGCACCAGTGATCACACTTACTTATATTGGATATAGGTTTTTGATATACAATGATGCATTGAAGATGGTGCTGGGATGTGTTCTCATGAAAAATTATATATTTATAGATTATGCCTTATGATAGTAGAAAACTAATGATCTAAATTTCCCAACTCATGATACAGAGTTAGATTCGGTAACTTTTATTAAAGATATGGAGACATTAACTTTGTGGTGAAAGGTTTGATATTTATACTAATAATAAAATTTTATAGTATATTTTCCCAAAAAAGGAGAAGAATATTTGGAAAATAAATTGATTTTAGTTGATTAAAGTTTACGACTACTCAATACATTACCACCCTGGGAAAGCGAGGAAGGTGGAAGATGCTTTCAGTGAAAAAGACCATGGTAGCTTAAACATGATGAGGATAACAATAGAACCATTTTTTTAATTGAAAATGATGAATATTGAAATTTTAATAGAAGGGGATCAATCGTATATTTCAAAAATGAATGTTCAACCATCTATACAAGTGATTATTAAACAGGCATAGTATTAAGTAGTAGATTTACAAAATAAGGTGAGAAATGTTTCTAAATTCAACCATGATTGTGATGAAATAATAAGGTGAAAGAGGTGAGATTGTATTCCTCCCATAGTAGAATTAAAGAATGATATATTGGATGAGGCTCATAGATATTCATTTCTTATTCACCTTGGAATCACAAATATGTATAGGTACTTGAAATTTTACTTCTAGTGGGATGGCATGAAAACAGATGTCGCTGAATATGTCTCTTGATGCTTGGTTTTTTAGAAAGATAAGGTCGACAGATAGAAGTCTAAGGGTATGTTTCAACCATTACCCATACCATAATAGAAATGGGAAAACATCACTCTGGAATTTGTCATAGGACTTCCCAAAAAAATCCAATGGCCATAATTCTATTTGTGTTATAGTTGATCTCCTTAAAAACTCGGCACTCTTCATTTCTTTTAGAGAGGATTTATCTCTTGATCATATTTCCAGGATATATTTAATTTTATGTGGTAATATTTCATCGGGTATCACATTCCATTTAATTAGATTGGAATTTGAGGGTTACCTCGATGTTATGGTATAGTTTTTAGCATTCTTTGGATACAGAGTTAACATTCAAAACTAGTCAGTCTGAGAGGAAAATTTAAACTATAGAAGACATACTGAGAGCTTTCTCTTGATATTTTAAATTTTTTTGGTATCTACAACAACATTTGGTGGAATTGTCTTACAATAGTAGCTTTACTCCAATATTTTGATGGCTACTTATGAAGCCCTTTATGGAATGAAGTTCCAAACTCCATCATTCTTGGACAAAGTCGGAGAAAGAAGGCTATTAGGTCTGGATATTATTGATGAAATGGAAGAAAAGGTCAGATCTATTCAACAAAACATAAGAGAAAGCTCAAAGTCAAAAAACCAGTTATACTGACAATCAAATAAAATACCTAGAGTTTGAAGAGGGTGATAAGGGGTTCTTACAGATATGTTCCTGGAAGAGAGTAATAATAATTTGGATAGAAGGGAAAGAAAATCCCTAGGTATATCAGTTCTTTTTAACCTTTTGATCATGTATGGAAGGTATCATACCAATTGGAGCTTTCATTGAATCTCTTTCAAGTTAATGTTGTGATCCATGTATCTCTAATGAAAAATTACATACCCAATCGATCACATGTACTAATCATATAAGTCATACCACTGGAGATAGAACATTATTATGAAAAAAACTGATTGAGATTCGGGATAGTTCTGAAAGAGTTCTATGAAACAAGACCACTCTATTGGTAAAACTATTATGGAGAAACCACCAATTTTAATAAGCTATGTGGGAAGATGAGGATATGGTGAGGGAGAGGTATACTCATCTATTTGTTTCCATATGATAAATTTCGATAGAGAAATTCATATTAAGGGGGTAGAATGTAGCACCCTAATTTTTTTATGAAATATTTTATTTAAATAATTTTTATTCCTTAGTAGCTTTCTTTGCATGCAATTGTGATTTTAGACGAATCGTGAGATACCCTTATAATAAAATTACAATTATATCCTTGTCATTATGATCGTAGGAATAATTATTAATAACTTATGAAAATGTATTGTGAATTCTTTGGATATCAATTATTTATTTTGGATATTTGTATTTTTAGCTAAATTAATTTTTTTAATGAGATAAAATTTTTGGATATTCATACAACGGATATTTTAGTCAAAGGGGATGAATAAAAACCTATTTTATGTATAAAACCAAATTGTTTTAAACAAGATTAATTTTACATATTTGAATGAAGAACCCATTTTAAATTAAGAAATCAACACATTAATAATTTCTATATTACAAAATAAAAAGTTTATTTTGATTTCAGATAAAATAATTTACTCTGGATAAGTTTATGATATTTTTCTAATAACATTCATGTTTTTATGAATAGTAAAATACCCTATATTTTAATTAAAAACAACTTGTTTCATTGAGGAAATTTACATGGTTAAATTCTAATATTTAATGGTTTTAAATTATAAATAGAATCCATTTTTATCATTTAAAATAATTTATTTCCTTAGCATGAATTTTACATTGAAATTATATGTAAAAACATATCAATATTTAGCAATGTTTTACCTTTGGCAACTTATTTCCTCATTTCAACAACATGATAAAATTAAAATTAATTAATTCAACTTATGTGTTTTGAATTTTAAAAAATGGATACCATATTTGATATCAGTAGGTCCAAATTATTGTAATAGGAAACTTTTAATTTTGAACATTATGAATAGTAACATTGGTAATTATTTTTATTACCATGGTTAATGGTAAATCAGGTTATTAAGGGTAAAAATAATATTATTATATTACATTAACACCTATAAAAATACTAATGGATTACTAAATTAGTCCCTTATCATATATTTTTCAAAATGGAATCACTTTATGGCCATATAACATTGAATATGACATGAATGTAATAAAAACAAATTAATGTGACAAAATGTGACAATGTAATTTTATATAAGTATATTAATTTTAATATTTGGATAACTAGTAGATAATATCAACTACAGATAATATTTGTAAATGTAAAGAATTTACTATATCATAGATTTATTTTTATTTTTAGATATTATATAAATACCATTAATGATGACAAAATAGTGATCAACAAATTATTTTATTAATTGAAATATCAAATAAATGGTTTTAAAAATATTAAAATAAATACCATATGAACTAATTAATGGTCTCCACGAATTATCTAGGTGACTATGACATGTTAGGAGTGTATTAAATATTTTTTTATAATTTATATTCTTTGGGGATTTTATTTAAATACCAAAAAATTAATAGTTTCAAAATTGAGAATATTGGCATTTTATAAATATAATTTTTTTTAAATTATTTAAAAGTCATAAATATATTAAAAATTACAATTTTATAATTATAAAGTATAAAATTTCCAAAAATATACATTTATTTTCAATTATCACCATTTATGTAAATATTTATAACTATTAAATATTTAAAAATTTATTTCAACAATTAATGTTTAATAGAATTACTAAGTGTAAATTATAAAGAAATTATTTAGATTTAAAAAATAAGTTTTCCACAATTTCTGGTTGATTATAGAAAAAAACTATATCTTCTCATCTTATTAATTGGGTCACCGTTGAGGTTTTTTTGGTAAGGGGTGATTTTATGGTAATGTTTTATTTTTGGAGTCTCTAAAAGTGCCTCTCACCTCAATTATAAAAGGGAACATCTTCTCTCACATCTTCTCTTCATTTTAATCATTAAAGCTGGACCATGCACTAACATGATTTTTTTTTCGAATTCCCTATTTTCATTACTGAGGATATGTCCATCATCAATGACCAACTCTGGTTCTCTAAGAGGATGTTTAGAGGAGGCACATAGAAGAAGAGGTAATATCTTTTACTGATTTTTTCAAATTTTCTCTTCTTCTACATCCTCTTAATTAGTTTTTTTAATTATAATGTAATAAAATATGTATAAATCGTATAATTATATGTTTTTATTAATATTAAACAACCATATTCCACCTTTTACACATCCTATGAAAAATGAAATCTCCACGCATGCATATGTACGACTTACCGTCCCCACACTGTGGTGTAATCCATTTTTCACCACCACCTTACATAGATGGGTATAATTATGGAATTAATACATATATATATATATATATATTATTCATAAAAAATTGTTTTGATTATTATATACCATATACCATATACTTCAATACCATTCAACAATTATGGGAACCATATCTTCGCCCGTGCTTACGTACGACTTACCGCCTCTACGGTGCAATGAGATTCATTCTACATAATATTCATTAAAGAATGATTATATAAATTAATTGAATTAATAAATATGAAATATATTATACTAATTCAATTATATAAATTATATAACAATAACATAAAAAATGTAAGAATATCTTATCTAACAAAACATGCGTAAGAACATAAAGCGGTTAATACCTGAATAATGAGTACCAATGAAATGATAGTAACAAATGGATAGAAATATGATAATAAAAGTTATCATAAAAACTAATATGATTATATAATAAAACATTAACATTTTTTAAATCATTATACAAGAGTTTCAAGTACAAATGAAGTATATCGTACCTATGGTGAGCGATAACTTTTCAAATCTTGTTTTTATCTGAGATAGTTTATTAGTAAGTATTTACAGGGGTATAATTGTAATCCACATAAATGTTTCCTAAATACTTATTTCAAAATATTATTTATACCATTATATCATTGTAAAAATTCAATTTTAACCATTGGTAAATTTTAACTTAATGATATGAATGAAATATTTTTCCATTTTCGGTACGAGGTACTTTTTGAATTTTTTTCAGAAAAAGTAAGAGAAGAATAATTTTTTAACTTGTATGACCTGAATGGATTTCTACACATTATTAATAACATACTTCATTTAAGACTACCCTAAAATATTATTATTATATTTCCACATAAAATGAATTTTTCTAAAATTGTGTGGCATTTTGATGGAGGAAAACGTTTTTGAAAAAGAAAGGATATTTTACTCAAAAATAAATGTCAAGTTTTTTCTCAAAAATTATTTAAATATGGTTATATTTGTAACCATGTCATTAATATGAATTTATTGTGTTTATGATGGAATTTTATTTTATAAATCCATTTATTTTATATCAATTATGATTGAATGATTTTTAAGAAACCCATTTGATATCAAGGGACATACTATGGTTAATGTTTTTTTTTGTTTTTGTGTAACACTTATGAATGGATTAATTATGAGATCTGTGGGACCTATGTCTACATAAAATTAATTGGATAATGATTTATATCTCATAATATAGATATCACTATAATTACAAGTAATGTCGGTTCAATATTATAGGGCTGGAATGAGGAGTGAACTCAGTTCAGTAATGGACTTTGTCCGCTACGATGGTCTCAAAAATGATCCCTGGCTATTATGAAATGATTTTATATGATTATGTGTATATTCCAAATAATATTATTTCTTATGTTATGAATATTGGGATTACATTTCACTTTTATGATATATCCCATGACATGATATTGTGATCTTTTATATGCAGGATAAGATTTTTAAATATTATGTTCTTATGATTATGATATGATTGATTTTTCTCTTATTTACCCTTACGAGGAATTTGAGATCTCCCTTTAATATGTTTCTTTACCATAGGTAATGATGAAGGGTGTTTTGTAAGATATTTCAAAAGGGATTCATGTTATGAAGATATAAACAGGAGATAATGTGGTTGTTTTGTGAACTAATTGTTTAAGTTTCCTAGTTTCTAAAGTCACTAAACCTCTACGGTCCTGGCGTGGTATTATTATGTTATGTAATAAATATTTTTTAATGTTTCTGTAATATCTATATGTAATTTATGTGCAATTATACGATTTAATTAGTATAATCCCAAACCATCACACTTAAAAAAATAGACACTGTATGGAATAACCTCTTTTTGATGTGTGGCATAATTTTATTTCATTATATCTATAGTGTGACATAATACTCTTCAATGTGGAGTGTTTTATACCCTTAATATATCAATAATTTTATCTTTTGAAAACACACCCTTCACTTCATGGGGGACTACTACAACATGGTCTTTATCAATTCCCCTTGATCTTTAATATGATTTTATCATAGCATACTATCCATGATATGGGTACCCTCAAAAGTCCATGGATATAAAAAAATAATACAATCACATCTTTGTAATGACCATAAGTCTTGTAGAATATTCTATTTGGGAAAAATCCCACATCCGAATTTGATTCACGAGAAGTATCATTTAGTACCCTAAACATACCAAAATCCCTCATTGCATTATCATAGTACCATGCTTTACCAGATCCCCCTCACCACTATCACCTCACTCTGAAACTATTCTCTATAATGAGTCCTTGTTATATGATTATTCATGCTACATTATTCTAACTTGAACTGGTCTATCTTCTCCTTTAGTGCCTAGGTTATGTCACTATAAATCTTTTTTGTTGACATCTCAGTGGTTGACTACTTCATTGTGCCAACATTGGTATATGAACTATTTATTTTCTATATCTCAGAAAACATGGCTATGATTTTTCCAATACTACCATATAGTGTAATCCTACTAAAATTTCTTTATATCTATAATATATTAACCATGTTCCAAAATAAACTTCATATTCCTCAATATTTCATTAAGTTCATTCACAGGATATCCATACTCAACCCATTTGTTAATAAATCAAATCATTAAATACCTTTAGTAATAATATAATACCTTGGGTTCTAATATTATAACTATTTATATAATGTTGTTAATATCAAAATTTCAAAAATTATAAGATATCAATTTTTGTGTGGTCTTTGTTATCCACTCCCCAATTGAAAATAAAATGAAATCGTGTATTCAGTCATCTAAAACTCTAGAAAATAATAAAAATTAAATTGATAATTTATCTAATACTACATAGAAAAAAACATGATGTTATATGTAACAGAAAGTATTATATACATCAATTTTTTATGTAAATATCATTTAAACATTACCTATATACAATATCTTTTTATATAGTATATTTAATGCATTTAAAACCATATAAAATTAATAAAAATTTAGAGAAAAGAAAATTTGAGGTATATAATTAGTTAATATCTGGAGGGGATATTGAAATCACTTTAGTTTAAGGGGTTTTTATGAAAACATATATCCTTGATATGCCTATTGAAAACATGAGTCACCAATGTATTTATGAAAATATCATCCACTTTTTTTTTGTGCAAATAAATTATAGATTCAAATATTTTTTTCAAACTTCTACTTTATAAAAAGATACATGATTTCTATCTTCTTTTCATGGGGTCTAGACCTAGAAATTTAAAAAGTTTAATGGAACATTTGTTATCGTATCGAATCATCATAGGCTATTTAACTTCTTAATCAATTTGTTCTAATTAATAAATAATTAAAATAAGTTGTGTAAAATATTTGGTTGATGAAATATTTTACACTACTAATGTTATTAATGAAACAAAATATTTTGTATCACTTGACCATCATACATAATTATATACTTTTTAGAAAAATCCACCCATTATATATTTTCAATATATAGTTCCACCATCAAAATAAATATGAAAAATGACAATAAATACATGTTATACCAATATTAAAACAACAAAAAATGATGAAATATTCTTTAAACACTCCTCATTATTCTTCACACAACCAGGATATTTTATTTCATGGGAAACATTGAAACCTTACTTTCAAGAATGAAACATAGAAAATATATTTTCTTGTAGAAATGTGATAGAGTGAACTACCATTGATTCTTATATATAACGTTGTATCTAACCCATCACTGTATATATTCATACCATGTTTTTTTCGAAACTACCAATGGAGTTAAAACACACGAGAACTCCTCTCTTTTAAATTTAATTAATAATTCATTTCAATAGTTTAATGTGAATTATATTTTTACTATGAATATAAATTTTATGAAAAAAGAGAGGAACCATGGAAGCACTAAATTGGGAATCATCATACACTATAGTAAAACTCCAAATCTTTGAAATCAAGTTTATATATATTTCTAATATTGTCCCTATATCGGCTGCATTGAAGAGTTTTGGATTTCATGTCTAGATAATCCATGATGAGTACTTAAAAGTTATAGCCCAAAAATTTTCATGTCTAGAGACACTCTTCCATGTAAAAATTTAATTCATTTATTCCTATTGTCAAAATAGGATAATCCTTATTGATTCATACACTCTATTCATTATTAGTGTCCACTCGAATCATCTTATCAGTCATGTTGTTGACGTCAACTACAATCAAATTGATCTCAAAGGATTCCAAAAAATTTTCTTCATTGGAATGAATTAAATGGGCCAATTATTTCCCCTTTTCTTTAGTATCATTACATGTTTCCATGAACTTACAATTAGTTACTCCCTTATCCTGAATTGGGGTTTCCATCATTCCACACTCCATAATTTTATTTTCACATTGAATATTCATACTTTTCTTTCCTTACTAGTCATGATACATGGGTTTTCTATCCATCATTTAATTCATTTTGGATGTCCTTGTTTCTATTGAATTATCTAACGAAGAGTAGTATTTATACCCTATAGACTTCCTTCTATTTAGTACAATGTCTCTCCTTGAATCCATTTATTCCTTTCCACCCACTTTTCTTCCATGTGTTTTGTAGGTCCATATCGTGAAATATATATACACTATGTAGCAAAACATTACTGGATATATCATCCTTTGATTATGTACCATAGAAGATTGGGCCGAGTGAGAGGTTCTCCACTGGTATTGTGGTTTTAATTACACTTACGACTTGTGTTTCCTACAATGGAACATGAAAAAAACCTTCAACCACATAATCCTTAAAGTGAATAATAAGAATAATAATTGAGCTGGTATTTTTTCACATGATCCCACATGTTAAATTCACCCAACCCCCAATACCTCCATGGGTTAAGAAGAAAATTAAACCTTCCTCACATTTCACATCTATCCCCACTTTTTGTTTTTCTCCCTCTCCAATTTTTAGAATCATCCCTAGATCCAACCTTAGATACATTTATTTTTATTTCCATATGCCTTGTTTCACACAGACATTCCAAATAGTTTTTCAATAGTCCATAGATATCCAATACAATTAGATCATGAATTAGATATCATGTCTCATTCTAAATTGTATCATCATTTTTTATTTCATTAAAACCCAACTACTCAGATACAAGACTATCATAATATTCTTTCCCAGTCGAGTACCGACCCACATTATCTCCAGAATGTGATACCTATGGATTACTATATTGGTAAATAAAATATTCAGTTTAAACTAGTTACTACATACCTATATCATAATTGGACACTAAAACATTTACACAACATTATAAAACATCTATCTTCTAGTAGATTTTCCTTATCGCACACCTACACACTACTAATAAGTGTCCCAAATTCTTGTTCATAGAGTGGAATTCAATCCATGACTGAAATACCAATTATTATTTGTAGAGGAACACTTCGCCAACCAAAATCAATACATAGTCTATATATATTCTAGAAACACGAGCCTCAACAATAAATTGATGAAAAATATGTTGGAATTTAGATCTAGATCTAATTTTGGATCATAAATAACAACCAAATAAATTTCATAACATTAGAATATTTGACGAATTCTAGAATGAAAGTGGGATTTCTGAAAAACAAATCCAAATATCCATGTTTGGGGCATCACATTTAATGATGAAGTCATAAATACACCTAGATAGGTAAAATAAGGATCCATTGTAGATGTAGGGAGCACTGGACCATGCTGATCAATTCGTTCTTTGACATGAACCCAATCATGATGTTCCTATTTTAAATGAGACCCGCTTTTTAATCTTTATTTACAATAAAAAACAATAATTTTTCAATATATATGTCTTTATTCAAGACTCCATTCATAAATTCAATATTTACATCCATCAAAAGAACTTTGAATTTCCTCTATACAACTACTGGTAAGAAAAATATTACAGATTCTATTATTTCCAATAGTGAAAATGTTTCTTCAATATAAAAACCTTAATCTATATCATATCTATTTAAAAATAATACATATTTATTCAATATTTCCCATCCATGTCAACCTAGTTTATACATGAAAACCATGTTTATAATGCTCATATATTTATTTTTTTGTATTTTTTCAACTGATTTTTATCAATTACACCCAATTCGTAATTTTTTCCATTAACCCGTGATTCCTTTATTTCTATTCCATCAAATAATATAGGACCAATATATGAGAATGAAACAATTTTCTTTATTATTTTAATTCTATGAATCTATCATAAAGTATATATTTCCACAGTTATATTTCTCTGATAAACATGTACCCTTTAATTCTTAATAGAGTCATATGCTGACTCACTTACTCCCTTTGTTCATCTATAGATTAAATATTTTATTCATCATCTTATTAAGAAGTGTGAGTTTATCCTAAATATATATTTAGTAATTCTTCTTCTTCAAACACATATTTAGAAATAAAAAACACATATTATTTTTTTGATTCATTTTAATCAATTTTTGCATCATTTCTCTCTATAATTTTGTCGAGCATTTAATTGAAACATCTGTTGTTATTACTCATTGATGTGTAGTTTAATAGAATTAAATCATTCATTATATCACAAAATATTCCCTGATTTTCTTCTTTATATCATTTGAAATAATTTCTTCCAAATACCATAATAAGAATCAAATAAGGGTTTCTTACATGATACACCTCTTATGTTGTCTTCACTACCTTAGTATTGAGTAATACTCTACTCTATGTATAGATATCCAATTGAATATCCTTTTCCCAATGTGGTGGGAGAAGAAACCATATATCAAAAATACCATTAATATATTGTTGACCAAGTGATTTATTATTTCTAAAACCCTAAATTTATTATAGGTTTTCACTATAGAAAATTCAAGGTTAATTCCATTCTTTTGTATATAAATTTATGGCTCATATAATATGTACACCATTTTTTTGTCCGAAATCAAAATTGTCTTAGTTCGTCTCATTTAATTTTTTCCCTTCTTTAAAACCTTTTTATGAAATCCAGTACTTCTATTTTTGAATTTATGAACAAGAACATCCCATAATAATGTAATCATCAAAAAATAAGTTGAAATACCTCACACCATAGGTTCTTACTCGACCAATCGAAATAGACACATCAGTGTCAATATTTTTATCACTCCTAATAATCTATTCCAATTTAGTGGATATTTATGTCCAAAAATCATTCCCCATATACATGATTGTAAAATATTTTCTTGGTCTATCCTGTATTTATGTATATCTAAAATAAATAATAGTTTTCATAAGTTCTATATACATTGATAATTTACATGGAATATCCAATGACTCAAAACAAATTTTATTCATCCAACGTTGATAAAAATTATGTTCCTAACTCTAAGACTAATATAATGTACCATATATTCCCCAACACTTCATAAAAGATTTTCTAGACTTATCTTTTATGTAGAATCCCTTCATCCTAAATGTGTATTCAAAATAGGATTAAAAAATTTGAATGACACTGAAAAAAATTATCATACAGTCCATCAACATATAAAATATCAATATTCTTTAATTAATAAAAAAATTTGTGTCTTAAAAACTACTTTTATCCTCAAATACCCTAAATTTATAAAGTAAACTATTCCATAATCTCTCACAATATTATTTTCAACAAATTTATATTATATTTCATATGAGATAAACACATGCAGTGTAAAATCTAGTTACTATTATTAATAGTTACATTAAAGAAAATTTTATCCAATTTACCTTTTATATCATCTTTATTTACTTTAATGACAATGAAAAATGAGTTGGTAATTTAATTTTTCTCTTATGATTCTTATCAGCACAATCTATCATATCAAATTCATTATCATTTATAGGATAAAACATATTATTCAATGGTATTTAATTAGATTGTATTATATCCACATTATCGTTTCTTCTATGTGAATAAATTCCACTTCTCGTCCTATATACTCTTATTTATGGTCAATGTTTGAACAATGAAAATGAACCTATAGAATGAATTTATTCGACCATATAATGTTTATGTTCCAAATATTACTTGTTGACTTCGAATAGCTTGTCCTCTTAGATAAAAATCATCTTCACCATATTATGAGATAGTGTGGAAAAGGATACAAAAAAATTACTTGCCATCCATAGAAATGTACCATTGTGGTAATATCTCAACATATCTATAACCATTATGAAACTCTTTAGTTGTCGATACGTTCTAAATGATTGGGGACTTTATTATTTATCACTTCTACATGCTCATCTTCTTTCCAAACATTATCTTTTCTATTTCACCATTATAACCAAATTATTTTACCCATTCCATTTTTTATTAATGAACTATGAATTTATTTAAATATTCATGTACTTCATTCCACCCCTTTTTTTAATATTTTCTATATAGATCCAAAATTCATGATTATTCTTTCAAACATATGTTTTGATTTATGGATCAACCATATTTTTAAATGAAATAGTTAATTCTTCATGATTTTGAATCTTCTTGAAATTATAATTGAAAAATAAGATGTAATACTTTTTTGTCATAATTTATTCATTACTATTTAATCATTAACTCATAGATTCAAGAATATTTTACATGATTATTTTATAAGATTCAATAAAATTCTGAAGATGACCATACCTAGCTTCATGTTTGACAATATAAGTTGATGCATCCTTAAATAACTCTAATTTATTAATTATTCATTATTTTTAAATCAAGTTACTCATGATATCGGTGTGATTCCGCATTGATATCAATAAATATCACTGATGGATAATTTTCTATATCGTATTAATCATTTGATTTTTCTACATAGGTCATCATAGATTCTTCCACAGTAGAGATAAACATAGTTTCAATCGCTTCCAATGTATATTTTTCTACATTTTCATATTCCATTATATTAAGAACCATCCTATGGATCTTATTCCCTCCTAAATTTAATGATTTTATATTCCTGTAAGGGGTAAAATTATTTTTTATATGGTGGATAATATATACTCACTATCGATATCAACATATCTCTTTGGACACTAAGAAAAAATCTGTATAGTTTTCCTAAAATATAAACAAGATTGAGGAATCCTACCCTCAAATATTCCATTACCTTTTTTAATCTTCTATATATTATGTAATTATAAATCATCACATACATCATCATCATTTTAAGATTCTTGAGATTACTTTTTCTTATTATATAAGAATGTTATATCATTAGATGAATGTTTCAATGAACAATCATGATTCACCCAAGTCTCATATGAATCCTAATTTCTATATAATTTATCAATATGAAACTCACCACGATTCATTTAATCTAATTGTGATACTTTTAGATTGTATATATAAGGTAATCTTTTAATGATATTCTTTAAAATTACTGAATCATTGAGATCCAAATCATGTCCCTCAATTTCATGGACATATTAAATATAAAAATGAATGAAACCATATATGTTTTCATAAAATAACACCTTGATATCATCATATATATTCCTTAAAACTAGTAACATTGACTATTTTACATTTTTGTCAACTTTGACTATATTATCATGTTTAACAAAAATACGTTTTGAAATTGAATAATCTATCACCTAAATATTAATCTGATTAGAAAGCATTAACCATAATTCATTTTGAGCCTCAGAATAATATTTCAATAACCTTTTTCCATCTTCTATAATTGATATTCCCATGTGATCACTGAATTTTATCCCATGTATAAAAATAAAATAATTTGTAATCTAAAAAAATATAGAAATGATCTCATCAAACTGTTATAATATGATAGATTCATCCATTGAATAAAGAGATTCACTTATAATTCACAACATCCTCCATGACTGGAGCTGTCATTAAATATATTCAAGAAATAATAAATCACATTGAATCCAATTGTTATACAATGGTTCCGCTATAAACCATAAGTGAAGGGGGATGAATTTGGTTTAATAAATTTATTCTTCTCTTTTGAATAAATTTGGTCTCATATTGGCATTGACAAAGAGCACATTAATCTATTTTAATCACAACCAAATTCAGATAAATAAAGAATGTGAGAACAATGAATTTACTTTGTTCACCATTAAAAGGGTACTCTATATAGTTCATATCAAATATGTGTTGATCTACTGATTAACTACTACTTCACTAGCACATGATTATAATTTTAGGAAGAGATCATAGCTAAACCATGTTTGTGAGACACTTCCCCTATTCTAATATTTTATTTAATGAGGGGAATGATGATGAAATAAACTAATTGGTGGATATTAAATATTTATATCTTGTATAAACAAAAACTTACAATATGTTTTATCTTAGTGATACTATTGTCTTAATTTCCTAATTTATCAATGATTCGAAAAGAACAGTCTTCTTTTTGGCCTAATATTCAACTAAATTTATTCAAATCACAATTCACCAATAAATATGAAATATAATAGAACCTCTAAAACCTATTATTGAATCTTAATCTTTTAACTCTTTTGTGTGTGGTAATCAAACATTAAAGTTCAAAGAAATTATTTATCCACCTAATTCTCGATTTTAAATTTTGAAATTAAAAATCTTATTAACTACCCATTAAAACTTTATCCTTGGATTTATTTCATGATTAAACCCACACATATATTTAAAATGTGGAATTTTGAGTTCTATATGTAATCACCAACCCCATGATATATAGTTATCATTATTTCTTTCTAAATCATACTATATCCAAATATCAATGCACAAAATCCCTCTTTACATTGTGATTATTTAGTTTTGTATTCACTTTATTAAAAATATATTTAGGAGATAATGTGTAAAAAAACATTTATAGAGAAATTATATAATTTTTTTAAAACCCCTGATTGTGAAAGTTGAAAAAAAATTCTTTCTTGTGAATATTTTTTCTACTACATGTAATACTTATAAACCATTCTGTCTGTAATGTAGACTATAACTCCACGACATCGAGTTGTGGAAAATATTAATATCGTAATTAATCCAACAACTCAAAACACACCCTCAAATCATATGGAATGATATGGAAAGGTCCATATCCCATAAAATTAATCCCAAATTTTATTATGGTGTTTCCTACTCTCCAGGATGTAGGAACCCTAAAAACTCCCTTGATACTGAAAAATAATCTAATGAACACTAGGATTTAACTGCCAGTCTTGCAATTATGTATATTTTATTTGAATCCCACAATAGAATTTGTAATGAGAGAACTCTCCTTTAATACTATTAATGTTCCGACTCATCTTGTTTCTTCAATATGGTTGCATCACAAAATATAATCCCGCACTGGTGCCACCCCGTACAAGAACATCTCTCTATAGTGTTACCCTACAACATGTTTCATCATGCCACCTAGTTCCATCCAGCACTGGGATCTCTGATCCTTCCCCATCCTAACTATAGTTATAAAAATCTTAGTCACTTCTCTATGTGTGGTAGGTTTAGTTATTTTATAGAATTGGTTTATCCCCATTTTTATTAAAATCTCAAAATATTACTATGAGATGGTAAATATCACTATTTAATTGAATCATACTTCCATTTTAAAACCCTATAAAATAAAAACCATGTCAGAAAAATAATTTATATTCCTCAAGATTTCATAAATTTCATTTATATGACTTCCAAATAAATCATAATTGAATGAAACACATTTTGAAAATTAATTTGGAAATCATCAAATAAGTTTTGTTATAATATTCCCCTCTATTTTTTGGAAATGCTCACTTTTAAGGACATCAATAATACTCTATTTTGCTCAATAGGTATATGTTACTCACTCAAACATTTACAATAAACTAATAAGTTTTTGTAATTATTACACATCTTCAAAAACTAAACAATGTTCCTTTAATAATTTCTCTTATCTAACATGTGATAATGGTCTATGTGAAAAACTATATAAAGTATTCTGTTCTATAATGATTTCAATGATTATTAGATTATCTTTAGCTCTTCGTAAACTCCACTTGGATAGAAACTACAATACTATTTTACACTATATAAAATGTATAAAATTATAGGAAACTATATAATTATAGAAATAAAAAAATTTATAATGGGAAGATGGGAAATTCAAACCTCTTTATTGTGATTATAGTTGTTTATCATTTTAGTAAACCTATACCTCTTAAAAAATAAGTGGCTAATGCAGTTGTGAAAATATCGTCCACTTCATGATCGGTTTCAAGAAATTCCATCTTTACAACATTATTTCTAGCCTTCTTATTTATGAAATTAAACCCGATCACAATATTCCCTTTGTAGGAGTGTTCAAATATATTTTTCATTAGAACAATGGAATATCTTTTGTCAAAATGAATCATTTATTTTACTTCATTAATAATTTCTTGTAATTTTATATTCATTAATATAAGTCATATAAATGTTATAGTGGATGACATATATTCCACCTATGTGGTACATGATGAAACAGAAAAAATTTTCATATTCAGCCATCCCATATAATTATTTACAATATACAAAGCATCAAAACATTTCTATTTTCATTCCACAATTTCACTGGACCAATCATCATCCAAAGAAGTATCTAAATCCATTATCATTAAATATTGGAACAATAAATATTAATTAAATGTATTGTGAACATAAATCATTATTATTCTCACCACCAAGATATGTTGTTTCGTAACATAACATTGAAATCATGTTACTATAAATGTATCATAAAAAACATCCATCTTGATTTTAGTGACAAATAGTAAACTACCAACGATTCGGCAAGATAAATTTGTGTCTAACCCTCCATTATTCTCATTCTTACCAAATGTTATTCTAACCATAACTGGAGTAATAACATGATTTAACTAGTACATTAATAATTTATTCATGAATTCCTATAAATACTCAACCTATAGAATGAATTAATTTCCTTCAGGTTGATGAATATTTATTCTAATTAAAGATTTCAATTCACTGATCATTGACAATAATTAATTATAACCCCCTAAATTTTAACATTTTTCAAAAACAATTCTACCTAATGCCAGTGAATATGATATCATTTTCATAAACAAAACCATGAACTACCCTTATATAGAAATCGTTAAATATTGGTTGTGATCAAACCATACTATTTTAAACACCATCTACCACAAGAAATTATATATCCTTTCATACCAATCATGAGGTGCTTGATTTTGGATATAAAATATTTTCTCAAACAATACACTTTTGAATCATAATTTACAAGAATAATCCCAACTAATTCTTAGATATATAACCCTTCATCTAATACTCTACCTTGAAATTATATCTTTAAACCAATCTAGAAAAAAATTATTTTTTTTATAGAAAACTACTACCTAGATGAAATACCTCTTTCAAAATTTATATTTGAAAATCAAAATTCATTCTTTACATGTTTATATTTTTCTAATTTGTATTTTTTATACAAAATAAAAATGTATTTTTTAGAAGGGAATAAGTTTTATCAGACAATAAATTTCAACACTATCATATAGATATATATTAAGTATTTTATTAATGATTACCATGTACATTTGATAGAGATGTTGAATATAAATCCTAAAAACATACACAATGCCTATCAGATGGAATGTTTAAAATGTAAATTAGATAGATTTTTATATGGTCTATGAGATAATGTTCTAAAAAGTAAAAAATATAGATTTCTTCTTATAGAGAAAGTAACATCTACCTCATTAAGTATTCATCAGCCTATCAAATAGTCATGAAATGAATATTGGGAAAAGATTTTATATTTTGTTTGAAGGGAAACATTAAAATAATTTTAATGTTGTTATACGTAATTATAATAAGAGAGAGTGTTGTTGTGATGAAAAAAATGAGATAAGAATATGTTTTTTACCTCATTTGAAATTGATCATGAGAATTACTGAATATGGCCATTGGATTCCCATCAATAAACAAGACCTAAACCACAAGGGGGATTAATAATATTTAACTATCTATGATATAATGTTTCTATTAAATATTTGAAATATCTTGTTACTGAGTGGGAATAAATAGAAATATTTATATTGATTCCATAAAGAATACAATTATGAGGATTTTATTATTAATTATTTATCATTTTTTTCTATATGGATTTTTCGTTTGACTAGTGTAATCGAGGGACTATGGGATAATAAAATAAACGTTTTCTAACCAGATTGATTGTGGTCAACCAAGGATAGTGAGGTGGGAATTTTTATGATAAAGTAGATTGTGGAATTCCAAGGACTGGAAGATATACCATATGTGAAATTATTTTAGGGATAGCCAATATTAGCTTCAAAGGTTCTGATGTCACTTTAGGTTAGTGTAAAGATCTTTTTTTTGGAAAGATTCTTTATTTTTTTACATTCATTAAAAATGTTATTAAACTATGTTATAATTATTTCTACAATATATATTACTATACTATGTATTTTATATTATTTCTGTAATATTTTATATTAAACATTCTTACATTGATGATATAGAGTATATCAGAACAACTTTTTTTCTGATAGTCATTATTGAAAACAAGGTGTTGGGAAAATTGTAAGTTTATATTATAAAAATACTACATGTCACCTACTAATGTATTTTTTTAATACTCATATGATCATAAAATTATGCATAAAATGTGTTTAATTTATTAAATTCTAACTACCATTGTGAATGTCTCTTTGAAATCAACAAATTGAATATAATAATATCCCGCACAAACCATTCTAACTTTATCATATAACACATTTTGATTTTCATTAGGCTTGTTCTTGGGATCTAATTATCACCAGTCACATTATGATTTTAGGGTAATTAAACATGTTTCTAAGTCATATTTTTGTCAATTTGATCCAATTATTAATTCCTGCATTTCTCCGATGGTTCCTCTATTGGTTCTTCAAATATAGTTGGTTCAATCATTGATAAAAGAGTAGCATGCTATTTTCATTTCATTTGTTATGTTTCAATTATAGATTATTTGTCTCAATATTATTACCCAAAACAGATTATATTGTTTTCTTTATTTAATGAGTCATAGGTTCACCCAAATCATTATTTTTTTCATCTATTGAATCATTATTAGAATCATAAATAGCCTAATCATCATGATTTTGTATCAATTTTTTTGTTTCTTCTCCTTCTTCAGACACTTATTTAGAAATGTAAAATCATGAATATTATTTGGTGTCATTATCAACCACTATTATATCATTGTGATCAGGTTTTTTTACCATTTAATTGAAACATTTATAACCATTATTCTCAGTTTATTATCATATGAAAATACCTTCATACACTATATCACTATAATTTTCATCATTTATTAATTTATTTATAATGAAATACTTTCTTTAAAATATCGTAATAGTCTTTAAATAGAGGTTTGTACATGTCACAATTTTTTGTAGTCTTTTCTACCAGTAAACCAAGTAATACAATATTTTGAGTATAAATAGTCGATTGATTCACTTCTTTTAGTGGTGAAATGAGATTACAGAATCTATTAATAATACATTTTTTATATTGTTGACCATGAAATGTTTTCTTTATAAAATCTCATTATATTGAGGGATTTTCACTAAATACACTTCATATTTAATACCATCATTTTGAAGATAATTTCAACTTAAAATTATATATTTTCCATTCTATTATCAGAAATCAAAATTTTTAGATATTTTCAAATTTTATTTTCTACTCCTATTTGAATCCTTTTTATACAATAAAAGATTTTTATTTTGAAATGCATGAACAAGTAAGATCCCAAAATCACATAATCATAAAAAATAGGATGAAATACATCTCTCCAATGGTTCCTACCAAACTAATCAAAATATACGTATAAATGAGAATCAATATTAGGAAAATCAACATTATATTCTTCTATAGTGGGTATAAATACCACAACATCTTTCAATGGAAAAAATCTCGAAAAATATTTTCTCTATATCATTTAAAGTTAAGAATTTCCAAAACGACTTTTAAATTTATTTTATTATCCATGATTTACTGATTAATGTGACCTCTCCTATAATTACACAACCTTTTCTATTCTCCCATTATTTATTGATATTTTTCCTTTCTATCAACTTGTTATAAATTACCATTAGTTCTAAAAAAGTAATTAAATAATTTGATTTTTTTCTATTATATATAAACAATTTGACTAAGTGTGACTTCTATAATTGTGTCAAAATGTTATATTATTGTAAAAAAATTATGATATAGCCCTTAAATATATATATTTTTTGAATTTTTAATTCATTTCATGTTAGTAGAGTTATTACACATTATTTTTCCCTTAGATGTCCATAATTTAATAATTATAAAATACCATCTAATATACTCATTAATGTTTCCAAAAAATTCATATTACCGTTCATATGAGATGAATAACCAATGATAAAAATCATGGTATTAATATCTTGTGTTTCCTTCAAAAATCATTCTTCAATGTTTTCCATCCCAATACTATTTCATTATATCCAAGTGTTGAGTCAATAAGGTTTCTTTGTCACTTTTCCATTCCTTCTTGTTTTGAAAATCACAAACACTCTATCTCATGGAAAATTTCATTTCCCCTATATATTTTTATTCATAAGGAAAACTTCCCTTCCCCAAGGAAATTTATCCTTACCATGTTTTCATTGTTCATATTATAATCTTGATCATTTTATTTTTAAGTATAAAATTCGGTTCCATATCTAAAACCTCAGAATCTTATAAATACTTAGATATAGTGCATTAATTTTTCAGAATCCAAATTCAGGTTCTGAATTCTCTGAATTCAGACTCCGAACTTTTTGAGATCAAACTCGGAATTCTTTTAATTCAGACTCCAATATTTATGAGTTCTGACTCTGAATTCGATGAATTCAGACTCCGAACATTCTGAGTTCAGACATAGAATTCTCAGAATTCAGAATCCGAACATTCTAAGTTCAGACTCCGAATTCTATTGAATTCATACTTCTAATTTCCTTGAAATTCAAACTTCAGAATTCTATAAAATTCTGGTTCAGAATTCTTTTGAAGACAGAATCCAATTATTCATGTATTATAGACATATAATGGTTTTTTGGTTAGACTCCAAACTTTTATTTTTCCGTACACTGTGAAAAATGTATTTGGTTATGCAAACATATTTTTTCTTACTCTTGTTATAGTTATATAACTTTGTCGTGCTTTTTGTTTCTAATTAACCTTTGATTGAGTGACACGTGTATAGGTCCCTCCGAAATTCAACGAAAAATATGGCCATTGGAGGAGGGGTCTTACCGTTGAATATTTTCCTATAAACTATAGCACATTTGAATGAGATCAAAACAAAAGAACACTATTGATCGATCTAGAGATTACATGATGTTGATGTTATTTATAGAGAGAGAGAGACTTTATTTATTTGTGCATACTAATCATCTTGTTCAGAATTGCTTCGTGCAACTCTGAATTTTCGTGAGTACATTCGATGGATTACAGGGATAGGAATACATAGGTGCGGACTACCTTGAAGTTGAGGGATTTCGGGGATAGGAAGATAGAGGTGCCGACTCCCTTGAAGTTGAGGGCATGTAGGGATAACAAGACAAATTCTTATATTCAGATCGAGGGCTTACCCTGGTGCGGGTAAGATAGAATTTCTTAAATGTATAAATCAATGGAGTTTAATCCAAGGTTTTTGGATACCCTTCTCTTTGGGTTAGAGGATTTACTACTTGTTACATGTATTGTATCATGTTTTCGGCAGAATTATGATTTTCAAGTAATGTATAACTATCTTATAGATTCTAATACATATACTCTGGTAAGTAATATTCTATAATCTATAAGTTAGAATCCTATCATTTTGAACTTTTCTTAAGTTTCATTTACAGAACCACATTTAAAGAATTAAGAATGTTTGTAGAACTAAGAGGTTTTGTGAATTTACCTTGTTTAACATTGTTAAACATTACCATATATAAAATCTTCTAAAGAATTTTTTAAAGTATACAATTAACCCTTTCTTGTATGTTGAGCATCTATATCATTATTTCGATACTACAATCAGTATCATTTCGATCATACAATTGGTATCAAAGAAGGTCTTTGAAATACTTTTATTCATATATAAGTTTACTTGCACAAGTTTTTTATTGTTCAATATTTTCCATGATTAGGATATTTTTTATCCTTGTTTACAAACTTTTATTACTAACAAGTTTTTGTAGAAAGACATTTTCTTTGAGATGGAAGGAATAAATATTGGTTCAATTGATAATATTAATACTACTAGACCACCTATTTTTGATGGGAAGGATTAAGAATATTGGAGAGATCGTATGAAGACATTTATTATTAACACAGGAGGGAAAAAAATTGTTATTCTTACTAGACATTACAAGATTAATGATAAGGAAGTCAGAACGTTTACTAATCACGAGATGTCAGAATATCAAATAAACTACAAGGTACACAACACTTTTTGTGTTCCATGACTAGGAATATATATAGTCAGATTTCTTCTTGTGAAGCTGCAAGTTATATTTGGAAGAAGCTTGAAGTAACTCATTTGGAACTTTCCAATTTATTGAAACTAGAAGAGCTATGATTAGAGTTGAGTACCATGGTTTTTTCTTTCCTTAGGGATAACGTATATGTAAGGTAAAATATAGATTTATGACTTTTTAAACAGCTTAAAATCCATGGGTAAAAAGGTTTGGATGATGAGCCACTTGTAGACAAGAATATAGACATCATGCCTAATGACTGGGAATCCAGGTGAACAGTTATAGACAAGAATAGGAAAGTCTCATAGATAACTCTTGATGAGTTTTTTGGAACTCTTCTTCAACACGAGACAAGAATGTAGAGAGATGCTGATAATATTTAAATGAAGAATGGGAATGGAAGTGTTGCTTTTACAACTACATCTAATAATTTGAAATCCAATATGTCTAAGAGTGTTACAAGATCTAAGTCTAAGAAGGGCACTATTTTATCTAAATCAAGGGAAAGTGAACACTCTTAGAATGAACTAGAAAATCGTGCTCGAATAATGAAAAATATGGTTGGGAAGAAAGACATTTAGTATAGATACAAGAAGAAATAAATTAAGTATAAGAAGGAATCTGAAGTCACTTGTTATGAATGCAAAAGAGATGGACATATAAGGCCAGATTAACATATGATTAGGAGAAAAGATAGAAAGGAAAATCATTCTGGGAGGAATAGATAGAAGTACTACAAAGCTAAATCTAAGAATGTTTTGAAAGATAATGACACCTCCAGTTCTAGTAGTAGAGACTCTTATGATGAATCTCCATATTATAAATCTTCTGGACACAAGAATCTTGGACTAATAGCCAGATTACCTATTGAAAATCATTGTTTAATGGATATGGTTAACATTGCTGAATCCAAAACGAATGTATCGTTGAATTCTAATTACAGTGATAGTAAATACTATGAATCCTCGGATGAAAAATCTTCTTCTGATAAAGATAATACTTTACCTACCTATGAAAAGGTTTCTAGTTTTGATAAGATCATTGAGAATGAAAATTCTAATATCAAGAAAAATCATGATAAGGAAAATTCAAGACATTCTATTCTTACTAAGGAAATATCAGATCAATCAACAGATCTGGATAAGAAGACCCTTGATTTTGAAATTAACTAAAAATCTCATGAGGATGTTAATTCTGAGAAGGATAAACTTTCTAAGGATCTATAAAAAGTAATTTCTACGAAAAATGTTGTCGAGCATAACTCGAGTACTAAAACTAATGTTTTTCAGGATAAGAACTTAGTTATTTGACTAATGTCAGAAATATTTTCCTTGGGGAGTTTTTGTCAAACTTTAACATAGGTTAGGAAACATTTTATAATATATATTCCCAGATTCGACCTCTAAGGAATAATTCTAGATTTGGTTATACTAGTTTATAACTGATTTTTAGTAACAATTATTTTTTTTCCTCAAAGTGTTCTATTCCTCACTAAGTGTGACTGTGGTGGGCAATGGTAAAAAATTTGTTTCTTAATTTTTTTTGGTTTTCAAAAAGAATATTTTTAAATGAAATTGTTGATACCGAAAATTTTTCTTTCTGAAATTTTTGGATCCTAGAATGTTTGGGTTCCGAAAGTATAACTCTCTTTTTTCAAAAAAATAATGAAAGTACCAACATCAATACTTGGTACATGGATAATGGATTTTCTTGGCATATGAATGGTAAAAAAACTTATTTGAAAATATTATCAAGATGAAAGGAGGAAAAGTTACTTTCGGAGATAATGCTAAGGGAGAAATTATTGGTATAGGTAACACTGTTCTTCTTGGAAAAAAATGATTTAAAATGTTTTATTTGTTAAAGGTCTTAAGCATAACACAATTAGTATAAGTCAATTATTTGAAGAAGGATACCTTGTGAATTTTAGGAATGAAAAGTTCTTAGTACAAAATTTCAATGAAGAGTTTATTCTTTATATCAATAGGAAAGAGAATTTATACACACTTAACATAGAAGACATTAAAAGACAAGATATACCTTGCCATAGTGCAATGGAAGATCATTCTTGGTTGGGGAATAGAAGGTTAGAAAACTGTAACCTTAGGAACCGATGAAAACTATATAAGAAAAGACTATTTAAGGATCTACATGAGCATAGATTTGATTCTTCAAAAGTTTGTGGTCCTTGTTAATATGGAAAGAAACATAGATCATGTTTTAAATCAGTCGCTGAAGTCTGAAATACTGATTAATTATAGTTAGTACATATGGATATTTTGGTCCAACACAAGCTCGGAGCATTGGAGGCAAATATTATGTATTTTTCCTAGTTGATTATTATAGTAGATTTATGTGGGACTATTTTCTAGCAATGAAATTTGATGATTTTTCTTATTTAAAAAATTATAGACCCCAAGTTAAAAATCAGAAAAAATTTCATTTGATGAATATTCATAGTGATCAGGGAGAAGAATTTAAAAATTATAATTTTGAAACTTTTTGTAGTAGAAAAGGCATTACTCTTAACTTCTCAGCACCAAGAACACACCAAAAAAATAGTGTTGTTTAAAGAAGAAAGAGAATTATTCAAGAGATAACAAGAACCATGTTGAGTGAATATTCAGTAGCCAAACATTTTAGGGCTGAAGCCATATGTACTGATTTCTATACTATAAATTGAGTTTTGATTAGACCTTTTCTTAATAAAACTCTTTATGAGTTATGGAATGGTAGAAAACCTTTACGTTCCTACTTCTAGGTTTTTAGTTGCAAGGTATTAATTCTGAATACTAAAGATAATCTGCACAAATTCACACCAAAATATGATGAAATAATTTTCTTAAGATACTCCAAAACATCTAGGGCCTATAGAGTTTTCAATAAAAATACATGTACTGTTGTAGAAAAAATACATGTAAAATTTGATGAAACTAATCCTTTTTTTAAACAACCTCAACCTACATCATCGGTTGATTTTTCAAAAATTAATTATCATCCATGGTTAGAATATCATTCTGGTGAAAAAAATTGTTCAAGAAGGTATTTGAGAAACATTTACCCCAGAAGACATCCTACACTATGTTGATGAGAAGGTTTTAAAAAACTCAAATATGTTTTTTCTAAAGAATCATCCTAGTGATAGTATCATTGGTGATGTAAATCAACCTATAAGGACTAGAAGTTACTTAAGAAATGAATATGAAAATCTAGGATTCCTTTCCCATTTAGAACCAAAAAGTAATGACAAAGCTTTAGGTGATGATGATTGGATAAAATCTATGCAATATGAGCTAAATGTATTCGAAAGGAATAAAGTATGGTCCTTGGTTGAAAGTCCTAAGGAAGATTCTATTATTAGAGTAAAATGACTCTTTAAAAATAAATGTGATGAAAATGGAATCATAGTAAGAAATAAAGCTAGATTGGTTGCTAAAGGCTATAATCAACATGAAGGAATAGACTATGAAGAAACCTAATCTTTAGTAGCTAGGTACGAATATATTCTTATTATACTTGCCTTTGTAGCATTTTCAAATTTGAAAATTTTTCAAATGGATGTTAAATGTTCTTTCCTTCATGATTTTGTATTAGAGGAAGATTTTTTTGATCATCCTCCTGGTTTTGAAGATTAAAAATATCCTAAACATGTTTACAAGCACACAAAATTTGTGTATAGACTTAAGTATGCCCCTAGTGCTTGGTATGATAGACTTACAAGATTTTTGTTTCAAAATAATTACATTAAGGGAAATGTTGATCCAGCCATTTTTGTAAAGAAAGTTAAAAAAATGTTTTTATTGTTCAAATTTATGTTCATGACATTATATTTGATTCAACTCATCAATATTTAACTGATTCCTTTGCAGATATAATGAAATATGATTTTGAAATGAGTATGATGGGTGATTTAACATTTTTCCATGGTTTTCAAATTTCTCAAAAACCAGAAGGAATATGTATATCCAAACATAAGTATATAAAATATCTTATTAAAAAGTACGGATATGAAAACACTAAGAGTATAAGTACTCCCATTGGTACCTCAAATTCACTTGATCTTGATGAAGCTGGGAAACCATTTGATCGAACAACTTTTAGAGGTATGATAAGAAGTCTACTTTACTTACAACTAGTTGTCCAGACATAATGTTTTCAGTATACTTATTGGCAAGATATCAATCCAATTTTATGGAATCTCATTTAAAGGAAGTGGAAAGGATGTTTTTTCTTCTTAATGGGAACCATTGATCTAGGACTCTTTTACAATATAGTAAATGATTTTGTGTTAAAAAGTTTTTCGGATGCTGACTTTGGTGGATATAGAATGGATAGGAAAACTACTTCCAGAACTTTTCATTTCTTATGAGATTCATTAGTTTCTTGGTCATGAAGAAAGAAAGACTCAGTAGCACTTTCCACTACTAAAGCTGGATATGTTGCGGTTGGAAGTTTTTGTGCTCAAGTGTTGTGGATGAAATACACACTCACTGATTATAGAATGAGTTTTACCAAAACACAAATATTGTGTGATAATACAAGTACCATTTCCCTATGTAAAAACCATTCATATCACTATTGTCCAAAACATATAGATATTAGGGATCACTTTTTTAGGGATCACACAGAAAAAGGAGATATCATTCTTCAATTTAATGGAATACAAGATCAACTTTCTGATATTTTCACAAAATCATTAACCTCCGATAGAATTCGACACAAAAAATACAAGTTTGGAATAATAAAATTAAGGTAATCTTCAATGTTAAATTCTTATTGAAACCAATATCATTACAGTAATGAAATCATTCTCATAGGGAGAGTACATTTATTTGTTAGTTTTCTAAAAAAATCTATGTCTAAATATTTTTCGTAGTGTAACATTGTTTTGTAGTCATTATTTTCCTTATTCAAAATATTTGTAATGATTATTTTCATACTAAAAATTTTCGTAATGAAGATTTTCATACTTAATATTTTCGTAATAAAAATTTTCATTCTTAAAATTTTCTTAATGATGATTTTTGTCCTTAAAATATTCATAAGGGAGATTTTCTTATAGAAAATTTTCATAATCAAATTGTCCAAAATCTAATGTTCTTCGAGAAGAATTTTCCTCATTACAAATAATCATCCTTACAATCTGAATGGTATATTTCCTTTATTAAATTTTCATAATAATTTTTCAATTGTTTTTATGTTTGTCAGTTTTTAAAAATTTTGTATTCTCTTGTCCTTGAATATGAATTTCTTTATTAAAAACCACAAAAGAGCGGAATCCGTCAAAATTCTTCTCCAGTCATTTTAAGCTGTTAGATCTGATTAGAAGGTTTTTGAACTATTGGATTGAGTATGGAAGCCTAACTGTCACCCAAAATGCCTATATAAAGGAACACTGATGTTTCCCCCACATCGAAACTCAAGCATTCGCGTGCTGAAGCTCAGACCCTCCTACATAAACCTGTTCCAGATCTTCAAGGTTTCCCCAGCTCCAATGGTCTGTTGAAGCTTCATCTCAAAAAGAAATGTCATCCATAAAAGAAATCTCAAAATGACAGGTTTACCAAGAAATCATGGTAAATCCAAATTTATTTACTAATTATGATTCCATTATCTCTAATGATATAAATCTAAATGGGTAGGAGAGTGTTTGCATTTCGAATCCTAAAGCATAGGATCCGGTGTATCTGGAGATGCTCATTGAATTCTACAAAACAGTAACTTTCCTTAAGGAAGAAGGAAGGAGCACGTTTTCTTGTAAGTGTTATGGGAATACATTTTCACTTTCCTATACCAAGGCTACAAGCTTGTTTGGTATTCCTTATGAAGGATAAGCATAGTTCTGCTCACATAAGCTACATGATGATCAAGAAAGTTTTATTAAGGAAAAATCCATGACTTGTCTTGGCCTTTCAGAGGTAAATACTCTGGCGATTCTTCACGTGTCTAAAAATTTCTAGATTCATGAATTGTGGGTTCAAGGATTAATAATTCAGAGAAAAGGTGATAAAGATACATTAAAGAAGAGTGACATATACATTCTGGATTTCTTGGTAAACTTAAGAAAGATAAAGCTAGTTAAGCATATATTGGTTATGATTGAGAAAATAAATAATGGAAATATTAAGGATCAGATTATTATGTATCAAGACATTCTGTCAAAGATGATTGTTCAATGATTATAATCTTCAAAATTCATTGCAAATCTATGTCATGCAATTGAAAAGTCATGTTACTCAGTGAGGACACCTTGAGATGGATGAATGTTTGTTTTTATAAAGAATCCAATGATTTCTAGGATTTACCAAAAGATGAAGTTGGGGATCTTTCAAAGAAACAGGTGGTGGCTGGAACCTCTAAAAAGGGTGGAAAGAAGAGGATGGTAAAGGAAGTGGAAGAGAAGGAAGAAACCCCAATAGTAATGGAAATTCATCCAGCACCCCCGAATCGAAAGAAACAAAAAAGCCTATCCTGATGAGGCTGTGGCTATGTGGAGGGAAGACAAGAAAAATCTAAAATAAGGGGAGCCTATGTTTCTCTTGGATCATACTAAGGAAAAAATCTTTGAAGGAAAAGGCAGCTGAAGAGCTTGAGAAGCAAGAGAAAGAGAAGAATCTTATGAAAAAGTTGTCAGAGGAAAAGATAGTCCAATCACTTATAAAGGCTATTGAGAGAGCATATGAAATGATCTGGTACTAGAATACCTCTTGATAGAACCTTTACCAGAGACTCCGGGAAAGAATTTTGTGACATTGGAAAAAGTTCAGGAAAAAGAAGTAAAAGAAAAAGAAGTAGTAGAAGAAGAAGAAGAAGGTCATGCTGATACCGAAGACTTGATAAATCATGTAGAGGATTTTTTTTATGCGAAGGAAATCCCTTATGGAAAATTATCATAACAAACCTATAAATCTGAGTCTTCAAAACATGATACACTATGAAAAGATGTGAAAGGTGTGGAATACGTGAACTAGTTGTCTAAAGAGAATAGTGGTAACCATGATGTTATTCAGCCAGAAGAATCTGGGGTAGGAGCTCAGAAGGAATAGGTAGATGAAGATAAAATTTTACAGCTATATAATAGTGAACACAAATCACCCAATCAAGAAAAAGTAATTCTGAAATTTGATAAGGGAAACCAGGTGGTTGTTGATACACCTAGCAGAGCAATGGTAAAGAAGAAAGAAGTGGGTGCTTTATCAATGAGAAAAGCTGCTGATATTGAAAAAGGATCCTCACCAAGAAAAATCTCTGATTCGGAATCATCCTGTCATGGACATGATTTCGTAGTCCAGTATTTGATGAATCTTGATAGGACTATTCAAATATTTTCTAGTATAGACTCAAGATGCTAGATACTTTAGCACACCTTAAATTGGAAAATCAGATTCAGTATACATGGTGATGGATAATTGCATCAAACTTGAGTCTCATTTCAAATCTTTCGTCATAAACCACGATGTCCACAAAAGATCTTTCAATAAAATTACAATCTAGTCTAACAAAACTATAGAAGAAATGAGAATTCTTGACGAATTTCAAGAAAGTTTCAAGGATGCATTTGAAACTGAATATGTGTAGATCAAGGATCTCACAAATAGTTTTGAGGAAAAAATATCTCTTGAATAAAATACTTGGAAGAATGAAGTGAATGTTCTAAATGGTAAATTATATTCAGTTTCTCAGAGTTTTAAGAGGGTAAGAGATCATAGAAATGAACTAGAGGAAAAATTTTCTATGAAAGAAGATGTTATAAAGGGGCAGGCAGAGTCTTTTATGGATCGGGAAGAAAAATCAAAGCCTTAGAGAAGAAAACGGAAGATCAAGATCAGCTTCCCAAATGCACAGAGGAGGATCACAAGGAACTAAAGAAGCTTAAAACCATAGTTAAGAATTTATTGTCGAAGGATAAGGAAGGATAATCATGATCAATTTCGATATTTTGTTGTATTTTTTCCTTGGATAAATTTTTCCAATCCTTAAGAAATTTTTAGTTCCTCATATTTTTTTAGCACTAATATTTCAGGTGCCATATTTTCTATTACATTCCCATTAATCCTTTTTGAAAATCATAAAGGGGGATAAATGAATGTTAAAAAAAGTATAAAGTAAAATAATAAATTTTCCTATGTATGGCGGAGTTCATCAAAGGTAGAGTTCTTATCCAAGAAAACATTCATATGCAATAAAATTCTATGTCTCAGTCTGGAAATCAATAATATAATTCTTATTATTTCCAAATCCTAAGGGGTAGTTAGTCAAATTCATCTTTTCCCATGTGTTAAGGGATAAAAGTATATTTTTCAAAGTCCAAAAACATATTTTCTAAGTCCTTATATTCTTTTTCGTATGGTTGTCTATGCTTTCCAAAAAGTGGGAGATTGTTGAGTCAATAAGGTTTTCTTATGTCTTTTCCATTCCTTTAGTCTTTGAAATTCACAAACACTCAATCTCATGGAAAATTTCCTTTCCCCTATATTTTTTTATTCATATGGTAAATTTTCCATTCCAAGGGAAATTTATCGTTACCATGTTCTCATTGATCATATTATAACCTAACTCATTTTATTTTTAGGTATTAAATTTGGTTTCGTATCTAAAACCTCAGAATCTAATAAATACTTCGATATAGAGAATTATGTTTTCATGATCCAAATTTAGGATTCAAATTCTCTGAATTCAGACTGAACTTTCTGAGTTCAGACTCCGAATTCTTATGAATTCAGACACTGAATTTCCTTGAAATTTAGGCTCTATAATTCTCTAGAATTCATGTTCCGAATTCATTTAAACACAGAATCTGATTATTCATGTATTATAGACACCGATTGGTTTTTTGGTTAGACTCTGAACATTTATTTTTCATTACACTCCACATAATTGATTTGGTTAAGCAAGAATAGTTTTACTTATTCTTTTTATAGTTATAAAACGATGTCATTCTTTATGTTTCAAACCAACTGTTGTTTGAGTGACACGTGTATAGTTCCCCCCAAAATTCAAGGAAAAATATGAATATTGGAGGAGGGAGCCGACCATTGAAGATGTTTCTATAAATCAGATCTCATTTGAATGAGCTCAAAACATAAGAACACTATTGATCAATCTAGAGATTACATTCTTCTGAAGTGATTTCAAGAGAGAGAGACGTTATTTCTTTGTGAGTTCTAAACATCTTGTTCAGAAATTCATTGTGAAACCCTGAATTTTTGTTGAGCATATTTGAGGGCTTCCGGGGATATGAAGGCAAAGGTTCCGACTACCTTGAAGTTGAGGGATTTCGGGGATAGGAATACAGAGGTTCTGATTACCTTGAAGTTGAGGGCTTTTGGGGATAGCAAGACATATTCCGATATTTTTATCAAGGGCTTACCCTAGTGTGGGTAAGAAAGACTTTTTTGAAAGTATAAATCAAGGTACTTTTATCCAAGGTTTTTGGATACCCTTATCTTTGGGTTATGAAATTTACATCTTTTTACGTGTATTGTTTCAAATTTCCATGGCATTTTGATTATTAAGGAATGTATAATTATCTTATACTTTCTTATACTTGTACACTAATTAGTAAGATTCTATATGCTATAAGTTAGAATCTTATCTTTCTAAAATTTTGATAAGTTTCATTTCCGGAACCAGATTTGCATAATCAAGCAAGTTTATCGAACAAAGAGGTTTTGTGAATTTTCCTTTTTTATCTTTGTTAAACATTACCATATTCTAAAAGTTCCTAAAGAATTTTATAATGTATAAAATTCACCCCCCACATGTATATTGAGCATCTGCATCTTTATTTCGATACTACAATCAGTATCATTTCAATCCTATAAAAAGATAGTCCTAAATGGGTTTAAAATTTAGTTAGTCTCCTCAGGTTGTCATCATTAGAAGCTATAAGATTAAATTAATCATTTTAAAGTGAAAAAAATATATTCAAAGAGAATGAATTATATGTTCTTATATCAACTTTAATTATTATTCCATAAGAGGAAACATTTCTTATATATATTTATCCTAATTTTTTATGTCAAATATTTGAATAATTATAATTTGAAAATTTTAAATATATTTTTACCATATAAAATATATATTTCAACTCATATTTGTTTAATTTCAAAAGATTCTCTTATCATATAGATATAACATTCTGATTTATTTTTATAGGAAATTGTATGGACATGAAAATAAGAAATTGATATCTCATCAATGGTGATATCTAAATCATATCACATATCTTGATATATATAATTTTTTATAGTTATTAGTGCCTCATAATTCTTAATGGATAAATAATTTATTCTTTATTAAAAAACCCTTTACTCTTCTTAATTTTTTTGACTATTTATATTTAATTTCCCTATCATAACCATTACTATGTTTACCAATGAAATTTGGTATTTTATCCCTAATAATTTTTTAATATAATCTTGAACCACATTCTTCTCTTTCTTTCCAAAAATAATAGTTTTACTTTCTAAGATTCATCTTTAAACCATCTATTAAACTTATAATTCAACATTATTTCTCAAGGAAATAATTTATTCTTTAAGATTTTCAATATTTAGATTTATTCATATATGGATAATTTAATAGAACCATATTTCTTAATATGTTCTTCAATATATAATTTGTAACTAATGGATTATTTTTATTTTATAGAATTATTTTTAAAATATTAATCAAATTTCTCAAAATGATAAATTATGCTTTATGTTAATCAACAGAAATTGAGGATTCTATCAAAAACTGATACATTTTATATTCTTATTTACTTATAATTCATATTTATAAATAGATCCATATAATTTATACTAGAGATCAAAAACTCCCTCATATAGATCATTATCTTCTTCAACATAAGAATTTTATTTTCAAACCAATTCTATTATATCATCTTCCAAATTTGAAATAAAATTACATTAAGTATCTTTAAAGAGATATTCTTCTACATTCTCTTATTACTTCATTGTAAGGACACTAATCTAATTATTTTTTCACTTCATCTCCATGAATTGAAACTCTTATGAGGGGGAAATATATTTTTATATAATAGTGAGAAATCATATTCAACATTATATTCTCCATATATCCTTGAAAACAAAGAAATGATGTGTCTAAACATACCCCAATGTAAAGAATATAGATGTGAATTTCCCTCAAATCTAATTTTAAAATTTTTAACCATCCTTGAATTAAGTGATTTAATATCATCACATATATCATCATTATTTTCATAATTTGGAATTCCTACTTTTCAATAACATTAAATGAAATTTCATTATATTAATATTCTAGGGATCATTCTTGTTTTACAAAATACTAAAACAAAACAACCTTTTTGTGTAAGTCATCAAGAATTCCCTCACCATGATTAATCTCCTGTAGTGTCGATATATTCAAATTGTATTCATTCAATTACATTAATCACTCCCTTTAATATTTAATCTAATTGTGGTCTATTATTTTCCCCATAATAGGGGAACACACACAACTACAGTGATATTGACAAAAGGCTAGTCATCACTTTGGTGTGACCATCATTCATCCTGTGTTTCCCATTTTGGTTAAAGCCCACATCAGGAATGGATTCGTAATAAATCTCTATTAATATCCTCATCATGAAAAAATCTCTCATTACCACACCATTGAACCAAATTTTTGTACAACCCCATTTTTTCTACAACAAAAAATCGGATCAATACTTCATAGTTCAATCACGCATCCTTGTTCTACCTATTACTTATAATTGACCTATGTTTGGCTCTTTACTATTTTGTTACCCTGGAAAAGATGCTATCATGGTTATATTCTCCCCTCTATGTCATTGAATACTTTAGCGGGAAAACCATTGTATGATATAATTTTTCACTAACTCAAAAAACATAACCACTTTTTGGTGAATATCACTATAATGAGGAATCCTCTTATGTTTTATAGAAATATAAAATAAATAAACTATGTTTCAGAATAAACCATATATTCTTTCTGATTTATTCAATATACATCACATGAATTTCAAAAGAAACCTAATTAACCACAAATCACAAAAAAAATATTTTAATTAGTAATTAGATACCTTATATTTCAAAATAATTAGATGAGAATATATTATACGCAGATACTAATAGAAAATTGGTAAATATAAAAGGTTGAAGATATTTGGTTGAATTTCTATGAAAATGATTGAATTTAAAAATATAAATCAAATTTTAACCATTAATTATGGTTTACTTGTTTTTTCAAGGTGGAATAGAAATTAATCATTTATAAATCAATGAAAAAGTTGTTTCTAGTTAGCTTCATTACCATTGATTAGGCCCATATTCTATTTATCTTGTTTTTATATATGGTGTTATACCAGTCACGTCTGAATATAGAAATTCATAATTCATGGTTTAGTGGTAATGGGTAAATCCCCTTAATGAGGATTTCAAATATTATGTTGTGGTGTATGTCTCTCTTTACAATAATACTTCTCAATAAGATCAATAAGTTTTAACTTTATATGAAATGTTTTCTTTTTGATCATATTTTTATAATAAAGAACATATAATCATAATTTATTTTTATCAATGATAATAAAATTGTTTAGTGTTGATGAGGGGGAGACTCCTATGGTTTTTGGTCTTAATATTAATTTGTTTTTATTTTTAGGAATCCATTGATCTTGAATTTAATATCCATTGATTTTTTATACAAGAAAAATTTCTTAGGGAAATTTAATTTTTTTTGAAATATGGATTGAAAAGAATATTGTCATGGTAATATTTACTAGATTTTTTATTTTAAAAAATAATCATTCAAATTATTCGATTTTTGATACCCATACGTAATTAGTACTAATTAATATTATTCTCACTACCAAAATTTTAAAACCATCCTCCATTATTGAGGTAAATCTTGTTGTGTTTTATTCATTTATAACTTTGTTATATCCTTCATAAAATGATCATTTAATAATGAAATATAATAATTTAATTGAATTAATTTGTTTTAAATACTTTTTTATAATCTTTTGAGACATACCATTTCATTTTTTTTGTAATAAACTTTTATCCCTACTGAAGCATATATTTAGACACATTAAAAGTAAATTTCAATAACTCATAATTTTTTATGTATTTTATGAGGACTATACAATATTTTTAGATGGGAATAAATGAATTTCAAGTGTTATATTGGGTATAAATTATATTGTATTTGAATGTGGGTTAGATATATACTTTTAGCAATGTCTATAATTCTAGTATATTTCAATATGAATAATATTTTTGATATTATAAATTATGAAAATAATATTTTTTATTAGGAATGAATTCTTCAATATGATCATTTTTATTACTCTTGATAATAATCAAAAGGAAATGTTCTCTATTCATTATACATTCAATATACTCTTCTATCACCCCATTATCTAAATAAAATAAAAAAAATTACATATAAAAAAGAGGAATAATGTGTCATTTTACATTTCTTTTAATTAATTGAGTCATATATTTAAATGTGTAATTCATATAGGTGATTAATAAGGGGTTAATTTGAGGATGGAATCATTATTAAATTATGAAGTATAAATCCTTAATTTAATTATGAGAGAAAAATATCCTTTTTAAAGACATAATATTTAAATTATAACCCACCAAGCCTAAGAATGAAAAACAATTCTTGGAAATCATCATGATTGGTATATGTTTCATTGCCATTTTGTTTGGAGATTTATAATTAAATATATCCTATGATATGATATACATGATTATTTATTGAGTATAACAATTCATAAATTTCACATTCAATAGGTGAGTGATTCAAAAATTTATGTGTGCTAGGTTGTTCATGTTTCATGGGAGTAATAATGAAGATGATAATTTATAAATGTGTGAGAATAAATTGATTGGATTTCTTTCATAAAGGATAAGTCATAAATTCTACTTTCAAAGTAATCCCAGATATTTTATTGTGTTTTATTTTTGTGTTGATTCGGATTAGGGTATATGATTTCTTATAGATTGATAAAAGTCAGTGTGAGGGATTTTATGATTGAATTTAATTCACAAAATTTAGAATAAATAACACCCTATGAATGATCATTATAATAATAATTTTTTTCATATGTGTTTGGGATTTTTTATAAAACAATAAACATTCATATAAAAGGCCAATTTGGAAATAGCTTGGCATTTTCATTAATAAATTTCTTTCACTTATCCAAATTATAAAATTAAATCTTTTAGTATTATATGATTAAGTCTCTTTAATTTATCCAATACAAATAATTTATAGATATAATTACAAGAGGCATAATATATCTTACTAAAAATTGAAATTTTGGGCAAGACAAATTCTATACACCTTCTGTGTTTGATCCATATATTTTTCATGGATGATATAATTGGGTTGATTAAAATTAATAATGAAATGTAACAATAATACTAAAAATTTAAATAGTTTTTATGTCAAGATTAAACATGAAAGATATATATATAGGTGGTTTATGTTGGATAAATAATCCATAATGAACAACTAACCTTCACACACAGTAATTTGACTATTCATAGAGTAAACATAAATCATTTCACATTAATAGAACTCCATGACTTATTTTAATGTTCATAATGTCAAGGGGTAGAGTTGAGTGGTGTTTTAGAATTTATATTGGAAAATGAATTCTTATCCCACCTCGTATACTTCTAGACCCCAAAATGATCAATTTATTCAGTGTTCATTGATGTAATCATGAGCTCTCGACTATAATAATTGGAATATAATTTAATTTAACGGTTTATTTTGTTATTTTTATTCAATTAAATATCCTGTTTTTAAATCTTATATTCTCATATATAACTTAAATAAACGTTAACCATTACTCATTTAGGAATTACATAGCTTATGTGGTGATTTGTAGGTGTTTTTCTCTTATTCCACCCTTTATCATTTGTGAGTTATCTAATAACATTCATTAGTTTATTGAGTCCAAAATATATAACCCATGAATATACATGTTTCAGTATTATGAATATTTTATTTTATACAAAATATTGGTATCATATCATGTTTTTGATTTGATTCTTATATGAGTTTGTATCTTACATCGACCATGATTTTATTAGTTTTGAGTAGTTGTAAATGATCAATATTATATGATCAATAAAACCATAGTTTTGAACCTAGAAAAATATCATATACTATTATAGTTCCTTGTTTTGTATGTTAAGAAATAAATTATTTTTCCCATAGGCATCCATAGTGATGAAAAATTTTCATCAATATATATTTACTATTGGTTGAATATGAAATCTTTAACAATGTTCTTTCATTTCCGAATTTGATTTTTTTTTTCAAAATAATAATACCATTATTCTCATTGAAATTTTCCAGTGGAAATAAATTATAATAGACTGATAATTCTCTTCATTTGGAGATTACTTATAGTTCTCATTATATTTCAGAAATATTGCTTAAAAGTATCATCTAATTTATTGAATTCTAAAACATCATTAGAAGCCCAATAATACAAAAGAATTTTTTTTTGGGATCGTACAAAAATTGGTGGATTGGAGAAAAATAACAATGATATGAAATTTACAGTAAAATAATGTATCAAAGATTCATAATGGATAAATTTTTTACACATATAACAAACTTAACAATAAATAAAGATATATAATTTCTTATATGGATTGGGGAAGTTAGATAAATCAATATATTTTATGTGAAATAAGTGTTATGGAGATTTATCATTGAATATTGAGTATTACATTTAATAATAGTGGGAAACTCTTAAACATAAGTTTGTTATGATAGTTAAAAAATATAAATAAAATTGAGGAGTCAAGATAACACTCTAAAAAAAGATTAAAATTTTAAAAACCTAGAAAAAACTATATTACCAATGAAAATATAAAATAATATACCTTTACATTGGTTTTATTATTTCATGGAACTAAAAAATATCAATAAAAATATTTCTTTCAAAATATAAAATAAAATAAGAAAGATGAGTATAATTGAATACATTCAGTATGTATTTCATGGATAGTATTTTTTCAAGAAACATGCTGATATGAATCAATTTATTTATCATAATTGAAAAAAACCACTCTGTAAAAGAAGGTGATAAATGATGTTATTATATTCCTTAAGGAGTCATTATGTAAGAAAAAAACATAAACCATTCTTATATATTTTTAAAATGAGGATGAATAATTATATTTATTATAAGGTCATGATTATGGACTATAAAAGGATATGAAAAATATCATTTGGATAAAAAATAATAGGGCCAAAGAGGCTATAGTGGTGGATATTTAAATTATATAAATAGATAACTTTGGAGTTTGTACTATTGATAATGGATATACATACCAATTGATTAGATTCAATTATATCTTAAATAAAATAAATTTTGAAATAAAAAAATTTATTATATTTGTAAATGATGAATAATTTAAGATATTTTACCCTATGAATGAAAACATTGGATTCCATGATATGGGTATGAAGGATAACATCATTCTTGACATTCATTATCAGAACCTCTTAAGAGTAATTTAAATATGTGAATTGAGATATGATATAAAATTTCAATTAATCAAATGTAATGTTAATGGAATAGATGGTGTAGTCATTATTCAAGAGAATTAGATGATAAGAAATATCTATATTGTTAGTCAAGAAGAAAACATGAGTTTTCATTTCAAAGAGGATAAAAATAAGTTATAAAAATAATGACTTGGAAATTTTAACAAAAAACAATAGAAATGTTATTTAACCATGGAAGTTCTTGTGATATTCTTATGATTACATGATATCACACTCTCATATGTGATTTTTTATAAAAGAAAAATATTATTAGTAGGTTTCATAATCTGAATTAAAATAAATTAATGAATTTATTAGAATAATTGTATGTGGATATTTTTTGGTTGATCAAAATAATAACCTCTACATGTAAAAGATATTAAGTAGTTTTTATTTTTAATCACTATATGATTAAATACTTTATGGTGTAAAACAATTAATCCAATGTGTTTAATTTCATTTCATGATTTTATAGTCTAAGTAAGAATATATTTGAGAAGATACATAAGAAATTATGAGTTGATAATATTATGTATTTTAGAAAATACAATGTGGTAGATTATCTAAAAACTATAGGATACGAAACTATGTTTTTTGGGGATATATTTTTAATAGAATAGTGTCATTGGGAGGAGAATCTAGATAATAAAAACATGGATGAGCCAATGATCAAAAGAATGGAACTATAAGAGTAGTTTTTGAAAAAAATGGTTATATCATTGGTTTATAATTCTAGTAGATCCTTTTCATGTTTGGGTAAGGAGTAGAACTCATATTATAATATTCATGTGAAGAATATGACACTGAAATGTTTTTGAATTTTCAGAAGTAAATATTTAATTCCCATCATGGTGATAATCCACTAGAATATTTAATGTAATGGGGAAGAATGAATTTTTCATAGATATTCATCAAAGGGAATGAATTATATGTTTTTTAAAAAATCTTTTGTAATTTTATTGACAGTCAAGGAGTCATTACTATGGTAAAATCAGTAGTTATTTATTAAATTATTAAAATAATCATTAATAAAAGAGATATCAAAGTAAAAAGTTTGGGGGAACAAAAATACTAGTGATGATTTTATTAAAAGTAATGATGATTTTTATAACTGATCATTTTTATGAGAAAGAGATAAAGTGTAGAGATGATATCAATGAAAAAAAATTATTTTATATTACATGGATTGAGAATAAAAATAAAGGAGTATGACTTTCTATCTAATCAATTATTTTTCACAAGGAGATATTAATAATTTTTATGAGGATACTCAAGTTGAATATTGATAAATTCCAAAAGAAATTGTAAAATTATATTCATAAAAATAGAATATGGGATATTTATTCATGGTTAAAAGATAAAAATATCTTCACAACCAAATTGGATTCCTAAAACAAGTTAATTGAAGAAGTTAGTATAATTCATACCAAATAATTATTCTTGGACAATAAATACTCCAAAATTTTAGTTATAAATTTCTACCCAATGAAATATTGGTTATAATTCCATTATTTTCGGACATAATGATCCAAAAGAAGTTCAATGTATTCAAAATGGAGGTTATGTCTGGTTTTCATAGAGGATTTGTTGAAGAATAAAACTACATTGAATAAAATAATTAATTTATCATTCAAGAATACGATAAAAAAACTTAACTAGCTGAGTAATTCACTTAATGGGATAATGTAATCATCAAGGGAGAGGTATTTAATGCTAGATTAATTCTGAAAAATGTTATCTTATCAGAATCCAATGTTTATAATAGTCTATATTCTAATAATAAGTGTGATTAAGGGAATATGGAACTTATTATTATGATTCATATAATATTAAAGTCTATAAATCAAGTTCCATATAAAAAATTTGATAAATTAGTTAATATCAAGTTTGAGAGATCCATTATTGGAAAATTGAAATATTTATTTTCTTATAGGTAATATAAGTAGAGAATAAAAATTTATTGTTTGATTAAAATATGAAATATATGTGCTCATAATTTTTGGAATTGGGGAGATAAAATATTTTACCACACCAATTTCTATAAAATTTAAATTTTTTTGTAGATGATGGAAACATTGTAGAAAATAAAAATTTTGACAAATTATGTGAACTATATTTCACATAAAAACATAAAAACGTCACATTGGGTTTTTACATGTCAATAAGTAAAATGTCAAAGTATTACAAGAAAATGGTACATTATATGATTGGAATCATTACAATGGTTTCACAATGGCATGACTAATTTTGAGTTTTTTATAATGGAACATTTCCATATGAGTTATTAGGGTTTATATATATATTGGGATGAAGAAATTTATGATATAAAGTCAACATCACGTGTTTCATTATATCTTATATATTTATAACTTTCTTTTATAAGTAATAAATAAATATAATATCATTGATCACTATATATGATGAGTATATTAACTCAACTAAATCACTAACAAAACTTTTATGGATAAGAAAATTACTTGAAAAAATTATATTTTATGTGTTTTATTCTATTGTGATAAAATGGTATAATTCAAGTGATATTAATATTCATAAAAATATATTAAATTATCATATAACATTGAATTTTGATTTACAATATAACATTATCTTGAATAAATATATTTAGTGGATGGTGAAATTAGAATATGTGTCAACATAAAATAAATTTTAAAAATAATGAAAATGAAGTTATCTAATAAGATTGGTGATTATCATCGATTGAATCGTAGTGTTTTACAATCACCAAAACTTTTATTGATTGGAAAAAGACCACAAATCCCCAAATGGGGTTTATTACACAATTGGTTTAATAAAATTTTATTAGTTCCTAAAATATTATAAAAATGGAATCAATGAAAATTTTATATGTGACAATGTTTGAATTCTCATGTGTGATTTTACATTTATTTTCTGAATAATTAATAAACCATAAAGAAGTTATATTTATAATCATTGGAAATGTGTATAAAATAGTCTAGTTTATAGGTGGATATATAGTCATGTAATTTTGGAAGGTGGTGTAGTGACCCTGATTTCCCTCGATTAGGACCTTGATCAATTTCATGTTCATATATCCCATGTTATTTAGAGGGGGTAAAATGGTATATTTATCCAATAATATAGACATGGAGTTTTTAATGGATACATTTATAATGGGGATTTATGTTCAACCGTGGGCCACGTTTTTGTGAAATTTAAGGCTTGTTTAATTTTATATGATTTTTAATATTAAATAGTTAAATAAATAATTATCTTGTAAGAATAGAGAGTGATATATCATATAAGGGACATCAGATGGAAATTTTAACACTGATGTATTTTTTGGAACAATGTTTATTTCTTAAGCATGGTATATATTATGGGTATTGACGTTTGAATAGGGATAATGTATTTTCAGTCCCTTTATTAGAACCCCCTTTTTTCAAGGATATGATTATGTAATCCTATTTATGACTTCTATCTGGGGTAAGACACCCATTCCCTAGATGTATTACCTGTTTTGGGAGAGTATATAGGAAAGGAATTGAGACACATCATTGATGGGTGAGAAATTAGAATTCATTCTAAAGTAGGTTTGCATGGTATAAAAGAAAACAAAACCCATGACCACATTAGTGACTAGATTATGAAGATCCAATGTTTAATTCCATGTGTTTGGGATTTCGCTTTTTTATTTTTTCTCTATTTTTTATTTAATTTGGTATTTGAATTAAATATTTATTTTAATTAGTTATCTATGCTTATTCTATCATGATTACACCAAACATTAAAAATCATAGTTCTTTTTTCATTCCCTATAATTATTAGGGAAATATATAAATCCAATTATTTTTATAATAATAACTCATGAACGGAATTATTTGGTGGATAGAACCACACCACCACCTATTATATTCCATTTCATTATCATAATATTATTTTAAATCATCAAAAACTAAGTACTCGACCTTCTCCATGGAGGAAGGACCACCATCAAGAGATCTAGGAGGTTAATTAACTTCACATTAATGAACATAAAAAAGTTAATTTTATGGATAGATGTGGTTTTTATCAAGGAGATGATGGTTGGACCATAACAACACGATAGTTGAATTGTTTCTATCATGAATGATGTTCGATGATACATGGGAGTTCCTCACTATATAGGTAAAGATAAGGAAATGGGAGTACATGGAAGGACCCCATATTGTTCATGGGTGTGATTAATGGTGTGATTGACATGAGTAAAAATCGAATTGACAATGATTTTTAACATGACATATTTAATAGTAAATAAAGGGAAGAAGTAACTATGCATCATGTAGTCTGGAGGATCACACAACATGAGTATTTCTACCCCTATATATTGGGTTTTAAGGAGAAATAAATATTTCACAACATTTGATAGCATGTATATACCACATAGTGTCTTGGAAAGTGGTTATGATTATCAATATATTACATGTTGTGTATCCAAATCACACAAGTTATATATTATTTTCCACACAACTCAGCACGTAATGGAGTAAACTCATGACTTCATAGATTACACACATACTCTGTGGTCCAATTTACAAGTATCACATGGCTTCCAGAATATGACATAGCTATTTGCATAGAATCCATGATATAACTTTGAGTATCATATGATGTGTCAGGAATGAATAAACATAGTTAATATCCAGAAGACTTTTCATACCATGTATAAGAGTACATGACTAAGTGTCTCATAGGTCCCACATACCCAGTATAACGCCTCGAAATTCTATATAGTTTGAATTTACATGACATGATATTGCAAGTACACACCATGAATTATTTCTAGGGATTAAACACCATGCATTGGGGAAGTATATGTTTTTTACATAATAGTAAATAGTGTTTTCCATATCTTCCCACTCATGCATTGAAAGTATACATGTAATTTTTTTCTAATTTATTCTTTAAATAGATAACAATGGTTATGTCATATTGAAAAAACGAGATTATTTATGAGGTGTCTTGGGAATCAAGGTGACCGTAACTCGATAAATATATCAATAGGGTTAATGTAATGTGTTTGGACTAGACCCGGAGTTCAGGTACTCCCTCACAAATTGAGTCACAGTCCTATAGGTGTGTAGTTTAATAAATGCCTTACTGAAATATATATGATAGGGTGTGTCTCCCCCATATGTATGATGGAGTTTTAGAAGAACCCTAATTTTTTGGGGTTGCATGTCCTCCATATTTAGGTATGTGTTTAGTACTCCCACAACATAGATAAGGTGTGGCTCCCCATGATATAATTGGAGTCTGCACTATCTCACATGATTGGGGAACAGTCCTATACCAAAATAAAAAAAATTTCCCACATGGTAATGCTAAATTAATGTTATCTCCTACTCATTGGAATTGGGAATATATTTATAGAGTATGGTATCCCCTTTATTTAACATGTAATGATCAATGATATGTGGGAGCTCAACTGAAATTTAGATCTCCCATGATCAATATACATAATTCAGTGAGACATAAGTTCCCCACTACCAAATCTTTTAGGTGGGAAAGCATTCATATGATTGGGTTATTAAGGAAAAAAGGGATAAGTGCTCCCTTGTTGGGGTTATATTCTTGGATATGGTATAGGTACCATAATACGTTTCTAGTATATTCACATGGGAATTTAAAGTGATATGGTGTGTAAATCAATTGACTATCACTCATACACTTGTGAGGAATGTGTTTCAATACACTATTGTTTAATTTTATTGTTTGATGGGGATAAATTGAAGATGTTATTGGCCTAATAACTCCATATGAATTTTTGATTTCCGTATAGATGTGGGTTATAATTAGATGATCAAATATATTCTTTAAGATCTTTTTTGTACTCCAGTTATTCCAAGTTTCTTATGAGACACAATCCTTCATGTCATTGAAATGGAGAAATATGTACTTAATAATAACATAAATACTTCTATTTAAATATCTCATTTTCATTAATTATCTTCTTCCGAAAACTCTATTAGTCTAGATTTTGGTTCAATATATTTCTTTAAATTTCCTATATGATTTGGGAAATCCTACTATGTATATTGTTACTCACCTTATAAAGGAATTCATGCCCACCTGGGTTGTATTTTTTACAGTGACATATATTTCAGATATGGTATGATTAAACATCGACCAATTGATACATTCTTAGAACTAAAAATAAAATTAACTTAGTGGTTCTTGATAAATATAGTGATCATATCAGTCACATATCGATCTAATATCCCATAACAAAAAGAATAATTTTCCCATTTCCTTATTGTATATCCTTTTAGACCTATAGTACCTATGTTGTGTTCATGTGCATTGATGCAATCATCATAATATGTATCTTGTATTCATTATATATTGTTCAGTTTTTTATGTTAATTATACCCATGTTGTTAATTATTTTATACATTAGAGATTTATATTATTAGAGTTTGACATAGGATGACTCCTTTTATGTGTGGTTATCCAATTTTCATGACAGTGTTTATCCCCTCACTTATTTAAGGTTGGATTTGTAAGACACACTTAGTTTAACCCTTACATGGGTGGGGTCTTAGTGCATCAAGTGATATCAGTGTTGTATATGAGTGATTGATTCCTAGGTATAAATTTTGGTGTTATTACTATTATTAAATATTATTTGTTATTTAGGACTATGATTTTGTGGATTATATAGTTTTATTTTTATATTAAAGAACTAGGGATGTTACAATGACTAACATATCTATTTTCCATGAGAATGAGAATTTATTTATTGTATAAAACCCATTAGAACTGGTATAAATCTATACTTTGGATGATAAATGAATTATGTATTGGATATTTGTGTTAGATAATATCCTTCCTATATTAGAGCGTCCAGATATTCATCAATAATTGTGGGTATATCATATTGAATGAAGGATGTCACCCAAGGATAGAATGTTCAAATAAAAAGGTTGGTTTATATGGAGTCCATACTAATTTTTGATCCTCTCACCACTGATCTGTTTAGATATGATTCATTGGTTCATAGACTCAGTTGATCGATATACTTTTCTCTTGATTAGAGGATGATTAAATCATCTATGATTTTATCTTAGATTTTAATGTTAATTGGATGGTTGTTATTTTATATTTAGGAAATAAATACTATATCTTGAGTGCACTAAATGAGTTTAAGTAATAACGTATTCCAATAATCTATGTTGACTGTAATCCTTGCATGAAATAGGAGTGTCCAGAGTTCTCGAGTTATGTGGTTCATCCATTTTAGATTGTTGTTAATAATTTTACATCAATTATATTATGATATTACTACTTTATACTGATCCATTAGTGGATTGTTTATTTATCATGGTCAAAATTACACCACTCTTCAATGGTTTGAGTTTGGGCCATTGTTCATAGAACTAGAAGAACTGATGATATTGACTATTTTAGAGACACATATCCCTCCGATGGGTGGAATGATTGTGTCTAATTCTGCATCAAGTTCCAAAAACATCATTAGTTATTCCCAATAAAAGATTATTAATAGGATATTTTAAGCATAGTGTTTTTAGAATCGATTATAATGACATATTTTTGACTAGGGTTTTCATCTCATGAAACTCCACCTATGTTGGATTCCCTAAGTGAATATTGGTAGATTGATAATTATAATCTGACGTGCACCATGGCTTTGAGAGTATATTGAATTCTTCTGATATTGTAGGTTGCAATGTTTTCTATGGAAAATTGTTACACAATAGTAGAATTGAGATTGTATACATTGATCTGATAGAAACAATGTATTACAAGGAGTAATTTTTTGGAAGAGAAATTGGTGTAGTGGGAGTAGTTGGATAAATATTATCCACTGATCCACTCCCACCATAATTGTGTTCTATGAGTTCATTTCAAGCATATAGGGATGAGAGTTAAATATTTTGGTTTATGAATGTAATATATGGTTGTGGTCTGGTGAATTTTAGTATGGTTAGAGGAATGATTAATGTCATATCATTACAAACTATAATACTGGTCGACACTTCTATGAGATATTCTTCTTATAATATTTGATCGAGATTCATTATTTCTAGTGGGACCCTTATCCGGACTAATTAGTTTTTGGATTTCCATTGTTGGTGGAATTTTCCATTCTCATCCATCAGATGTAGTGAATTTAATCTTGGTTGGTAAATAGGTATTTTGTATAATTTATTAATCGAATTAATGATACCAGAGGTATTATCCATGGTATAGATATAATTATATCTCATTGATACCTCATAAAGGTGATATATAGTTATGAAATAAATTATGGGGATTATGAAGGAATTAATAGATGTTATTCCAAATTAGAACCATGATTTTCCCTTGATATGGGACCGATGTATGCTTGACTACTATTCTAGAGAGGTAATTTAGTTTTTAATATATATGATGTTTGATTCCCTTGTTGTGTTCATAGGATACTGAAATAAAAAAATTTCTTATCTCACTATGTTGAGGTAAAATTAAATGTTTAGATTCATATAGACTTTTCTGGAAGGTATATTGATATTTAGCATGGGGTTATATATGGAATTCATAATGTTTAATTTTTTGATGTAAATGGAATCAAAGTTTTGTTGTAGTGTAATAGTGGATTATTCCCTTATGATGGAATTCAAAGATTAGTTGATAGAGGAGGAACTCAAACAACTACCTTTGATGTGAATTAATCTATGTGGGAGAGGGACACATATATCACCTTTGATTGATGGTGTTTTTATCAGACCATTAATTTGTGTGAGGGTGGCCCAATTTAATGATATTTAGTTCATGCATTCTCTTTTCACATTTTCTATAGAGATGTGACATATTTTTTTTGATGTTCATGGGAAATAAATACACTTCCCAAGGTTGGTAAATATATTAGTATTATGTTTTTATTGAATATCCTAGTAGTAAAATGGAATGAGAAATACCCGGTGGAGTATTGTCTCTATTAAGGAATGACCAATAAACTATTTATATGTTACCATTAGATAGAAACTACAAGTATATGGTGGTGGATTTTTTATATAAAGGTTATGGTTTTTTGTTAATATAGTTATATAAGGTGATATCTTAGGGTCTACAGAGGACACAAAATGGTTATTTGAATGGTGAGGACTATTTTATTAATATTTTGGTTAAAGGGGGAATTGGAATATTATGTTATAATTTTTGGTAGTTTGAGGGTAATAGTGAAATTTTTTATATACTCATTATTATCATTCATAAATGGGTGATAAGAAACAAAACTATGTTATTTCAATGAGAGTAATGAGGTGTATATGTGAGAAACCAACTAACTGTTGAATAAATATTTATAAATAAGGCATGTTATGCACTTTAATTTTTGTTAGAAACATTACATAATAATCCTTATTAATAGGGGAATATAGATAGACTATGTAGACCCTAAAGATCATCTTAACTTGTATCTCTTCACATATTGATTTGAAATACTTATTTTCTTTCTAGAAGAGGTGTTTGATATAGGTAGAATTATTCCATTTGATTGTAATATGAAATTTCATTTAAATTTTGTGAGTATAATTATATTAATTAGGGAATACTTGGTGATAAACTATTATATAGAGTCCTAGGATGTTTATACATAGATGTTACATCATTTTAGATGAACGTTAATTATATTACCCAAACACATGCACGAGGACCTTAAAAATTTAATTCCCTAAGAATCATGAAAACTTAAGAAAATTTTCCATATGTGAGCTACACTATCTATAAATAATATCTTCATAACTATAACCCTTCTTTAAAATATCATAAAAATACACTTTCATCATATCTTGGGGAAATGATACATAATAAATATTAAGATCTGATGTTGAGTAATGGTGAGAAAGGGATAAGTCATTTTATCATGAGAAAATAGCTATGAGAAAATGATAATATCATATGAAAACCAAACCCTACATATCGGAGATTATAAACATGAGTCATAACAAAAATATTGGTTGTCCAAAAGAGATGAATCATAATGGAATTAAATATCATGATCCATGTGAGAATAAAATTGGTATAAGACATATATTTGTGGAATGAACATAAGATTTGGAAATCCTATGTCATGGCTTCCCACTAATACAATCATACCATGTTAGGTTTGGGATAACCACCCATGTAGTTACTTTTTTCTGGGCATGACCACCCATGTACCGTATTTTAGGCTTCAGATTACCATATGAGTACCGTGCATTTATGGATTGGTCTAACCAGCCTTGTACCCTCTGATCTCATGATACATTTATCATTACCTAATTCATTTTAGGGACATATGGGTCTCATCCATTATATAATGAAAATAATAAACATTTGTTTCACAAGTTCAAAAAAATCATCATATCATATCCCATGAATTGAAATGGGGTTCATGAAAATTTCATCTAATCATAAAATGCTGAAAAGTAACAGGTTTCTAAATAATATCATCATATCATCATTTAATAAAATTTGGTAAAAAAAGGTTTCATAATAATTTTAACAAGGTATAAACCATGGAACGAAAATATCTTTCATATACATATTTCAATCATAATCATAAACTATTTAGAGAATGAATAAAAATTTGTGCCTAAATCTAAGAAAGGGACCACTTTTTTGAAAACCATGAATAGTTTCTAAAAGAGGAGGTAACATCTTTCAACAAGAACTTAAGTTGAATCTATTTCTACACCCCTTAAATTATTCTTATACAATGATTATATAATAAAATAATAATTTTAGGTATACTTCGATTTTTCATTTTATGATTAATACCTACACTCACACACATTTCCATTAAATGAGATACACATTCATCAATTATCTGTATGGAAGACTACCGCCTTGTAAACTGATATCGTTCTTTTTCCATTACCACCTTTCAAGAATGAGAATAATGAAGGAAATAATATTTTTATATAATATATATTTATGATATTTATTATTTATTTATTCTTATTGAATTATTATATATCACATACATTCTTTCTTTCAATTTTGTGGGAATAGAAAAATTTTGTTTCTGGAGTGTGGGATTATCCTCTCTTCAAAGCGATGATATTTGTTCAAAAATTACATGGAATGTTTTATGGATTTTTTATTAAAGTTATATTATATATAATAAATAATAATTATCATTTAGTGATAATATATATAAAATTTATTCATTTATTTCATTTACATAATTTCAGTCAACACAATAAGAAAACAGAAACAACGTTAATGTGTTTGTATGGCATACCATCTCAATGAATTGTATATTCTATTTAGTATTTATATATTTTGTATTTTTTATAAATATTTATATAATGATTATATATTATATTTAAAACATGTGTAATTTTTTTGAAAAAACTAAATCATGATCTATGTAAGAGGATCATTAAAAACAAGAAAAACATACATTTAAAAACAATGTAGTTTTTACCTAAAACGCAACATTAATAAGAAATTGTTAATAATACTGTAATATAAAGTCATAATAAAATAATTTAGGCCACTATAAATAATAATATGGTTATTTTTTATATTTATTATAAAGTTATACTTATTATACATGAGGTTAGAATGTTTACAATAAATTTCCTAAATTATGGTACGGGTTTTCTGGTCTCACTTTTATTTCTATGAGGCTTATGTCATATTCACCAATAATTTATTTTGAGTTATGTATATAATTTCCATGAATGTGTTATAAAATTAATATCCATAAATTTATTATTATTTTCAAACCCCTTTGATGATCTATCTTTCACGGGTTTTATTATTCAAAAGTTACCAAATCCTTAGGGTAAATTTTATGTCAATTTTCCTTCTTCGAGAAACATTTTATGTTATTTACCAATATTATTTTATTAGGTGAATATATAATTCCATTTTAAATTTCATATCAAAAACTAAATTATTTTTGTGATATGAAAATGTTTATTTAATGTTATAATTTCATGGGTATTAGGATTCAAAGATATAAATGTGGTAAGAGTTTATTGCTACAATCTCATCGTTACTCTGATTGTTTTTGTTTTTCCTTAAATTGATGAAATATTATGATCCATTGCTCAATAAATCAGTTTATTTTTATTATACTATTTTTATTTATGATATCATCATATAATTGAACATTTACTCCACTATTTGGTACTTAATATTATTATGAAATTGTTTTGATGAAAACCCGACCTAGTTTTTCTCTTCAGTCAAAATTGTATTTTATTCAAGAAACATGTTTCATAAAATTGTATTCAAATATGTTTTAGTATTTTCAAATTATATTTACAATTAATTTTACACATGTTTTACGTTTTGAAACAAATTAATTTAAATGAATATCTTGTTCATTTTTCGATCATGAAACATTTTTAAAAATTTTACGGTGAAGAATGAATATTCGACATGTATGTACATACCAACCATCATGGCCTCATTTATATGAAGCATAATTTTAGATTTTATAAGGTTTCTTTTAATGAGTTATTTTCCCAAATATTCAATATGTTTTAATAATTTTTTATAGAAAATCTATTTCAAAAGGTTTTGAAAATTCCATTGTAAGTTTTTAATGATATTTTCAAGGAAAATATTTTTTAAAGTATTTTCAAATATCCTTTATAAATTACCAATGATATTTTCATAGAAAATTGTTTCAAAATTTATTCATAATTAATTTATATGTTTTCAAATATATTTTTTAAAGAAAGGGTTTTAATATTATTTCATTATGCACTTATATTTTTTCACGTTTATTTTCAACGAAAATGTTTTACAAAATGTTTTATTTTATAAAAGTTGATTTTCAATGAATGGTTATTTCCCTTAAGAAATTATCAAAGTTAAATTTCAAAATCCCTCTTTATCAACGATTTTTAAGTTTAATATATTTTATGATTCACTAGTTATATGATTCAAAGACACTATTATTATTCATTCATTGAATTTTTATGCTTTTAATGACATGGTATTTCTAAAACTCCATCCCCATTTAAGTGTTATACCATGATAAAATAAAAATGAAACAATCATCCTATAATGGTTTATTAAATGATTAAATTATTATGAATCCTAATTATTTTCCATAGGTTATGATATGACGAAATTTTTATGATTCCCTTACCATATCATTGGTTATTTTATGGTGTTTATGAAACCCATCTCTTTTTATAGTTCCTCATATGATGAATGTTTTATTATGTTGTGGAACTTGTATGTTTGATTTTATTACATGATGGGTGGTACCTATATCTCCCATTAATTTATTAGATAAAAATTTACATCTCATGAGATATAATTGGATCAAACGGGGAGTAAAATCAGTTTAGTAGTGTTTTTTGTCCTCTAAAATGATCTTGGGATTAAACCTTGATTACTGAAAAGGTATTTTGAGTGATCCTTGACAACTACTATGGTTTTTGGAGGGAATACATTCAACCATAAATAATGGACCATGATAATAGATGGTGGTGTCCCCTAAACAGTTGGTGTATCACCCATAATGTTCCATGGTATATTTTAGAGACAACCCTTGACATATCGTGAATGAGTTTATATTCTTACATCTACGCCACAAATTCTATTTCATATAACTAGGTTACAAATTCAGGGATTATTCTTATGATTCCTTTATGATTCATGTTTTATGAACTTCTAGTAATTATATTGTTATTCATGCTTATGTTATTTGACATGTATGTTTTCAGTTTCAAATGTTATGCTCATACTCTATTTGACTTATGGCTTAACTACTCTTATATATCTCTATTATTTACCCTTATCAGAGAATTGATCTCACCCTTTAATACAATTCCCTTCCCCGGGATGTGAATAATGGAACAAAGTAGTAGTACTAAATGGGAATATCATTGTGGGAAACATTGAATATCATTCACCATGGAAGAAGATTATGTTCTAGGCTTCTAAAGATAGTAATGTATTAATGTCCTTGGACATGTACTTTTGTAAAGTGTTATAAATCCATATAAAATGATTTAATATACCAGGATGTTATGCCTGGGTCGATATAGTTGGTTTCATAAGATAGGATTAGTCATCCTTTGGAAATCAGGATGAGAAAAAACAGTGATCTCACTAGAAATATTTCTAACAATATGTCTAGGAATGTCTATATGGATAATTTTAATGTAGATTAAATTTTTATAAATATGTCTAGGAATTTTGGTAAAGGATATAGTGAGGGATTTCCGTCAAATATATCCATTTTTTGGATAATTTAAGATGTATTGGTTGTAGAAGAAATTTAAAAAGGGGTAACAACCCTGAAAAAAATGTATTGAGCAAGACTCGATCGACAAATGGAACATGACAACATGAATTTCTCACACCTGGTTTGGCACTCTTGAGGGATATTATTTTGGAATTATAATAGTATTTATGCACCATAATGATTTATTTAAATATAATATGACTATGAATAACCATGGATAAATCATTGGTTTTATAGATTAATGATGTTGTTGTCCATATTTATCCATCTTATACGTGAATTCTCATGATTTTGTGGTTTTAGGATACAATAAATATGGATTACACTATGCTTTCTGGCATTAATCAATGGAGGGAATTACATGGAACATGGTTAACATTATATGTGAAGGAAAATTTTCTAATGAGAAGTCAAATGGGATGATAACTTGAATAAAGGACGATGTGATCATTCTTAATCATTTTCAAGAAACGTGATTAGAAACATGCAGCATAACCACTCATGGACTCACTAATTAATATAAGGAATGATTTCTCGGAGAGTATAGGTATTGAAGATAATAGAGGAAAGAGGAATCAATTTCGTTTGTGTCAAGAATGTGGAACCAATAACCCATGTGAATGCATTTTAGGAATGGGAATATATATTAAATGTGAAAAGGATGGAATCAAATAAAGTAACTGTAATGGGAAAAATAAGGATTTGGTTAACACAGTAAATGAGAATAATTTCCTCCCTAAAATTTAATCGACAGTTGAAGGATTTGAATGTGGAATGAATTATAATTATGCATATTGATGATAAAAGTGGAAAGATCCTGAAGAGATTCAAAAATGTGGTTGGACTAATGGTTATATTGTTGATGATGATGATACTACAAGTGAAATGTGAAAGGAATGAGTTATTATATATTAGGATGTGGGATTATTTTTAATTGACTAGGTATGAAGTGGAATAATATATGTTTTTATGTATTTGGAATAAATAATTATGAATTATGAAATATATAAGGGTTGTTCAGTTTATGTTTTTAATGAAGGATTTTTAACAATATGTTGAATGGATCCAATGGACTAGAAAACTGATTTAATGTAAAGTTGATAACAACATGAAAAACCATTTTAAGGGAATAATAAACCATAATATATTCCTAATTTTGAAATAATTATATTTGGATAAATATTTTGTAGATGGGAATAAGTAGATTGGATGGTACTAAATACCATGAAACTGATTAAGGATTCTTTGAACAAAAAATTTGGCTATTACAGATGTGGTGTAAAACATTTTTATATTTAACTAACATATGTAATAATCTTTTGAATAAGGAACCATGCATGTTTTTAATAAGGATTTTGGTAATTCAGGATGATACCATGTTTTAAGAGAATACATGATAATTTTTTTCACATGTTTAGTATGTTTAAAATAATAATTACTTTTTCATATATTTTGTATCAATGGTAACTTGAATTTGATAAATATAGTGACCTTATTTCTAAAGATCTAGACTTACATTATTTATAAGAGTTATGTGGTTAACCATTTACGAATGGGTTTATGTTAAAAAACAGATACAATTTTTGGGATTAAAATAATATATTTCCATATAATGATTTATGAATATTGGATAACTTTTTGTAACCTATCTGTTATGGTATATACATATGGAATGACCCATAATTATATTAATTGATCTCCTGATCTGAAATTTATTCGGGAATGAAAAATTCAAATTCATTTCATGGAAGAAGAGATGAAGTGGAAATTGATCAAGGAAAAATATAGGGATATGATTCATGAAATCATTTATGTATACATTCTAATTAATATTATAAAAATTTATGAAATGGATATTGAATTAAATGGTTATCGAGTTATTTTTATTTTTTATAATATTAAATACATTTTTCAAGCCTCTTCGGTTAATGGATTTGGTGTCATTATATTTCTCCAATATATGTTCTCTTTCACTCTCCATCAGATCATGATAGTCAAATTTCAATTCCATGTCCATGTTTTCACTTGCACCTATATTATCATATGCAGAAACCATGGTATGAGTTAATTTTGGTAAGTAATATGGTTCCAATGATCCTTTTTAAAGGAATTTTTACTATTTATTCCATAAATGCAAGTTTGTATGAATATAACATACATTTATTAAACATTTTGATATCAAAGATTAATTTTAATAGATAAATTTATTTTAAGCAGGTTAAAATGTATCACACAAAGATCTTGAGAAATATTTTTTCATTTTGATTTATTCATTAAAATATTTGGCATTTCAAACAACAATGAATATATCTCGATTTATATGAATGAACTATGTCTATATTGTGTATCAAAAAACACTAAGTTAATATTTGACTATGAAAAACTCTTCGATTAACATGCAGTACCCACGACACTATGTTTTTTTTGCGTTACACACAATGTCGAGTTCCTTCGTAAGCATAGGTTAAAGGCAAGGTAGATTTTTACCAACTACAATATACTATTAATATTGTGATTATAATGTTATTATAGTTACCACCAACCTATTGGAATATTTATTATGAATATGATTAACTAAATTGTGAAAATATTGAATTACTTTATTATATGTTACCTTGTAATATTTGAATGAAATATTTGTAAATAATTAAATTTATTTTCAGAGAAAACAATTTTTTCTTGTACAATCATAATTTTATATCAATAAACTAGTAAAAAAAAATTTATTAATGTTTTAAATTAAACTTATACATAATGAATTCAATCAATTTTTTACACTGAATGAAAATATATAATATTTATCTGATAATATTAAATCTAATTTTTGAAATAAGAAGATGTATTTTTGTAAAAGGTAATTTTATTAGATTTTAATAAATCACCTATTTTAAATATATAATATGAAAATTTTTCGGTTTTTATTTTACAAAATAAAATTCATTTTGAAATAAGGATATAAAAATTTATGTTCTGTGATGTTTTGATGTTTTTCTGAGATGTTTAATTTTTTGATGAATACTAAAAAAACTGAATTTTAATTCAAAACAGTGTGGTCGTACAATTTTATTGTATAATTTAATTATAATTTATATTATATATAAAGTATAATTAGATATATCATACAAATAAAAATTAAGATTTAGGTTATTTTGATTAATTTCACTTATAAATTAGATTGAAAAACATTTCAATGTTTAGAATTTTTTACATTAAAAACCAGCGTTCCAGTCATGTGTATGGGATTAATTTTACACAAATCCCTAAAAATTATTTATTTTGGTGATTTGTAAAAATGGATTACATATTTGGGATCATAATAATTAATATTTTATATTAATGTCAACATATTTTTTTACCGAAATGATTATTGAATGTAATTGAAATTTAATACAGTAGTTACGGTAAAAATGAGTTTACATAGTGGTTAAACAATAAATTATGATGAAAAATAACTGAAAAATATTCACAAAATACATTTTATAAAATTATTTTTACCTTATAACCACTTTTATAGAAAATGGATGATTATTTATTGCACATTATTTAAGGGATAACTCTCAATTGAGTTTACCTTTTAATATTTATAAGAATACCACTCCTCCACTATAAAAAGGGAACTAAACCCCTCACGTATTCAAAACTCTCATGACCCTTTGTATCATACAAAACTAGTACTAATACACTAAAAAATTTTGCTACTTCAAAATAAATTACTCTATTTGATAATAAATTCAACCAAGGAAACCCTTTGGTGAAAACTAAAACGAGTTACCAAAAGAAGTGGTAACATCCTTCAATTAGAAATTTTTTTTATCGATTTATCTACCACTCAGATAGTTATTATTATATTATTATATAACAAAATAATTATCATAAATATATTTATATTATTTTAATTTATTATTATGACCTACACTAACAAATAGTTCCACCAAATGTGATGTGTATTAATCATTTGTGTGTACCGAACACTTTTGACTAGTGAACTGATGTCATTCGTTCTTCAATTATAAATTTTCGAGGTTGGTAATCATGATATAATTAATGATTTTATATTAAATATATGATAATAAATATTTATTTATTCCCCTTTAATTAATATATAACACACACCTTCATGATTTCTATTTTATAGTAATACGATAACTTCATTTTTGGATGTGTGGACTACCTCCTCCTCAATGTAATGTGATTAATTCACCCATTACATGGAATATATCAAAGATGGATTTATTAAAAATATATTATATATATGACCTAATGATAATTGAATTATAATATATATATATTCATGTATTTCATTTACTTTCATTCAATACAATGAGAAAATAAATACAATGTTTATACATAAGAATGGCATGTCGTCTTCATGTACGGTGTCTTCCATTTCATATTTATATCTCTTATATATTATTATAAATATTTATATTTTGAATATATATTATATTTACATAATTTTTAACATTATTGAAATATGTAAATTATAATATATGTAAGAGTATCAATAATAAATATTCAAAACATTTACATAAAACAATGTGGTTATTACCCAAAACAAAGTGTTAACATGAAATTGTTAATAAATGGGTAATATAAAGTCATAATAAAATAATATACGATATTATATATAATAATATGGTTATTTAGTGACATTAATTAAAAATTATACTTATTATATAAGTGATTTTAATTTCAATTAATAAAGGCTGGACAAAGTGTAATGGTTTTCTAGTCTCACTTTTATTTCATTGAGACGTTGTTGTTTATTTTACATGGTGTTTATAGTGAGCATGATTATATTATAAGATTATTTTAATTATATTCAAGTAAAATTTCATATTACTCTGATTATCTATCTTTCAGGGGGTTTAGAGTTTAAAATTTACCATATCGTTAAGGTAAATTTTGTCTCAATAATCCTTCTTTGAGACACATGTTATGTTTTTTTACCTATATTCTTTTATGAGGTGTATATAAATCCATTTTTAATTTTATATCATGAATATATTAGTTTTAATGATATTGTATGATTTATATAGTGTTTTTATTTGATTTATATTGGGATTTAATTTTACTAAAGTGGAAGGAGTATATTTTTATAATATTATCATTATCAGAATAGTTTACGATTACTATTACATTGATGAAATATTATGATCCATATATCAATTACTCTCATTAAATTTATTCCCCTAATGTTACTCATGAAATAGTCATGTAATGGTACCATTTTATCACTCTTTGGTACTTATGATAATTATCAAAATGTTTTTCAAAAAACCAAACCTTATTTTTCTTTTTTGTCCTAAATCTATTTTTTTTAAACATGATTTTTTAAAAATGTTTTATTTTTTTAATATTCTCCTCTTATTTTTAAACTAAATTTTTACCCATGATTTAACTTTTTAAAAATGGGTTTAAATGGAATCTTTTTTTTCCTTATCTGGTCAATGCACTGTTATAAAAAATTTATGATGAAAAAGGAAAGTTCAATATGTTAGGAATAACCTCCCATCAGGACCACCATTTACTTGAAGATTCATTTTCAAGATTACATGGTTTTTAGAGAAATTGTTTTCATAATATTGTAGAATAATTTGATTTATTTATTTTTTTAAAAAATTTATTTTTAAATTTCAAGCATTATTTATATGTTTTCAATGTGTTTTCAATGAAAAATTATTTTAATTTTTTTTGAAGACTTCTTTATATGATTTCAATTTTATTTAGAACAGAAATGTTTTAAAAAGGGGTTTAATATTGTATTATATGTTTTCAATGATAACTTAAAATAAAAAGTTTTCAGAATGTCTTTATGATTCATTTATAAATTTTCAAGGATATTTTCTTTGTAAAGGGTTTCAAAATGTATTCACGGTTTCATTATATGAAATAAAATATATTTTCAAAGGAAAGGTTTTCAAATGTTTTTCATGATTCCTTTATATTTTCTTGAATTTTATTTTTACTGATTTTTTTTCAAATGATTTATATCTTAAAAATTACTTTTAAATAAAAGGTTCTTTCCCTATACAATTGATACATGTGGCCTTTAAAAATAATTCACCATCTAAAATGATATCCTTTGATATAGTATATTTGTTACAGGGGATATTATCCAAGGAAACTATTGTTATTCATCGTCTAAATGGTTGTTATTTTAATGAGATGTTGTTTATGAAACACGTTTCCCTTCCACAGGATATACCATGAAAAAAAACTTATCAAAACTACTTTCATTCATGGTTATTTAAATGATTATGAAACCTATCTTATTTATATTAGTTATTATATGATTAAATTTTTATGATACCAATTTCAATTAATGGGTTATGATATAATGGTAATGAAAACAATATTTTTCTATGATTCATGATATGATGAATGTATTATTATATTATTGAATTTAGATGAATTTGTTTATTATGTGATAGGTGTGACCTATATCGTCATAAAATTCATTAGGTAATGATTTATATCTAATGAGATAGACATGGCTGGAACATATAGTTAACATGATTCAGTAAAGGACTTTTTATGCTAAGATGCTATTGAGAGAGAACATTGACAACTAACATGATATTGGGAGTTATTCATGACTACTAAGATCTGTTGAATAGTAAAACCATTCCAATATAATTACTAATATGTGAATGGAGATGATGGTGTGTGCATCCTAGTATTTTTACACCCCAATAAGTTCCCTAATAAGTTTTTTCAATGTTCCTTGACTTATAGGGAATTATTTTATAATCTTATGTGTATGCCACATATTCTATGTATTATTACCATGTATTGATTCAATGGATTGTGAAATTGATTATCTTATGATTCTTATATTAAGAACTGAAAATATTTATTCCAATATTTATATTTATTTTCTTCTATATTGAGGGTATGATATACCAATTTTATTCTCATGTTCTCATACACTGAGGCTTATGTTATTATTATGTATCACATTTATTTACCCTTATTGAGAATCTAAAATCACCCTTTCTTATATTATATTTTCCCATGATTGGAATAATTTTTTTATGTTTTAGTTGTAAATGGTAATATATTTTTGGGAAACATTGAAGCTATTTCACCAAGTTAGAATATTTGGTTCCCAGTTTCCAAAGACACTAAACTTTTTTGGTCATCTGGAATGTAATTTTGTAATGCGATTAATATTCATCTAAAATGATGTAATATCCATGTATTTTATGTCTGGGCCACTATATAACATATACTATTGGGATTTATATTCTCTTTCAAACTGATCATCTATTTGGGATTATACATAGTGATGAAACTCAACTGAATATCATGTGCTTAATGAATCCTTCACCAGAACATAGAGGTAATCCTCGGATCTAGATAAGATATAATGGAATGTGGTACTCCATTCAACCTTATCAATTCCTTAATGTATATCCTTGAAGGATTAATCAGTTAGAATTATTCATTGATAACAATGAAGTGTGATGTCTTAGTGTAGATATCGAATACAACCCCTAGGGTATTATTCACTTTATATGTTTTGAGGATTCCAATAACTAAATACATGTGGTTGTTTTCCTTTTTACATTCGTGTATGTGTAGTGGATGTAATATCCCAAATGAATTGTTTTCTTTTAGTATTTATATGATGACATACCAAGCACTAAAATACTAACTCTATGATGTTTCTCTTCATTCCATTCCACCAGAAATAATCTTTCAAATATCTATACATCATTATACTTCCCAGATGAATAATGAATTAATAACAGTGATCTTCCTCAAACATCTTCTTCTTAAAATATATTGTGGAGAGAATTAACTCCTGATTTTTCATCTTTATCATTCCATCATGATCAATTTTAATCTCAGGAACATTTCTAACATTATTTTTCAGATCTACATCTTCCTTCATCACATATTTAATCTTCACATGTAATAATAGTTTAACATTCAACTAAATAAGATAATATTTTCTCCTGCCTTACCAATTTACAGATATATCCTTTGAAAATATAGATATATAGGATCTTTCTTAATCCTCTTTATAGATAAGATATCATGATCCCTTTTACCCATTTCAATGTAATACTTGTTCTATTTCCCATGGGGGTAATGTATTAAGAAGTCAAAATAGTTATTGAGTTCTAAACATCTTATTAGGTGCATATTCAACTCCTTCATTGTGAATATTTAATTTAATATTATATTATGAGTATATATATCATCCTTTTTAAAAAAGATAATTCCTTCATATCATTAATACAAAATTAGAACAAATAATACCAAATCATGATTTGGGTAATTTTTCTAGGAATATTCATTTTTAAAGAGCCATAAGCCATAACAATGTCATTGATCATTAGAAAAAATTGCAGTATTTTTTAATGAAGAATTATAGATTATAAACCATTCTATACTAAATGGTCATATATTTGTATGTTTACTAACTAATATTCAATTTACTTCCTTGATATTTTCCTTACATTCATCTCTCTATATTAATATTGCTTCGTTCAAAGTTAACTTGGGTATAGAATTTGAAATTTATGATAAATATTCTAGAAATTATAGATAATATCTAGAGAAATGAAGAAATCTATGGATCTACATCACTCTGGTTGGTCTGGTATAACAATCAATTTCGTACATATTTTATGGATCTACTGATATACCATCCCTTGAGATTATATTTACCAAATGTGAATCCTTTTGTAGCCAAAATTCAAAATTTGTAAAATTTTCAAATATTTTATCCTTCCTTTGGGTCATCAGTAAAATTATCAAGTGGTATCAATCCACTTCATTTCCTTTTAAATAGATAATAATATCATCTATAAAAACTACCACTAATTGATCATGATAATCTGTAAAGAATCTATTCATTAAATCCATGAAGATAACTGGTGGAATTAATAATACTGAATGTCATCGCAATATATTAACAGTGTCCATAACATTTGAAAAATGATTTATTATGTATAATCTTCTTCTTAAACCTCAATTGATAATATCCTGATTGAAATTCTATCTTAGAATAATTTTGAGTTCTGAATAGTTGATCAAACCATTCATCAATACATGGAAGAGGTTACAAACTATTAATTGTGATTTTGTTCAGCTCTTGATACTCAATACAAATTCATATTTATCCATATTTCATTTAAAAATAATAATAGGTGCAGCCTATGGTGACACACATGGAGGAATGAATCCCTTATCATGGTTCTCTTGGAGTTACTTCTTCAATTAATGCAACTAAATATAGAGATTTTTATTGGGAGTATTTGAAATTTGTATGGATCCATGTATGAGTTCTACTAATAACACAACATCATGTTTTTTTGGAAGAATATGAAACTCTTGTAGAAATATATCAAAAAATTCATGCACAATTTTCATATTAGAAATGCCATGTCTCTCTAATACCAATTGAGATAAACCACCCTTTTGAAAGGTAAGTAAGGCCCATAACATGGATGTTATATCCATAGAATGTTCATACTTATAATAAAACATATATATGATCATATGTTTGTTTGGACTATCCAACATATCTTCTTTTCAATGAAAATTGATGTGGGAATTATGTAGAGAAGGAAAATACAAGCCTAAGATGACATCAAATTCAACTAATGTATGAATGAAATGATTTTTAGTATGCACAATCCCAAAAAAATCAATATATGAAGAGTTATATAATTGAGATGTAATCATTGTACCATTAAGGAATCTCACTTCTAGTTATACATATAATTTCATGGGTGGAATCTTGATACCCATTCAAAATTCTATTGATATGAAGGAATGGGTATATCAAGAGTCAAATAAGACATTAACAGTTCTAGAGTGATGGAAAGTGTACCTTCCAAGATATTGTTATGACACGCCGCATCTTAAATTGTGACGATAAGATAATTATCATTTACCCTGATTTTAATAGGTTAAGGGAACTGATAACTGTAACATACCTCCCATCACACATTGGAATAGGAAGGGGTAGTGACATATATAGGCCTCATTTGACATCCCCAAGACCCCATAGGCTGGAAATAAACAACAAATGATAAAATAAAATAAGGGGATGATTTTAAATTTTAGAAAAAAACCATATCTAAGATAACGATATCAAAAAACAACTATATGATGAATGTGTACAAAATAATTAAACATAAAATACAAAACCCAATCCAACAATAGTCCATACCAGAATACAATGTGGAAATCAAAACTAATATCATAGTATAAATAGGAAGACAAAACTGAAAAATTACAATGAATCCAAATCTATAATATCTAAATCTCTAATAATTCTCCAATATCCAACTCAATAATACATGCCTAATGTTTCATGATGCACCATGAATGAGACGATATAATTTTCTTATACATGTGCCAAGATACATGATACCAAAATAAAAAACAATGTTTCCATGTTAGGTGTGAGTAATAAAACTCTGTAGGTTTTCCTCAAATGAAATCCACTCTCACAACACAAGCATAGTACAAGTCAACACATCTATATAAAACAACTTATATAAATCAATTGAAAATAGTTTATATAAAATCATAAAATTAATTTTCAAAACATTAATTATTTTCCTAGAATGTAAAAAATCATCTCTTTCAAAACATTTCACAATTTCATTTTGGCATAACTAATTCAATTTCACACAACCAAACTCAATCTTCATGTTACCATTGACTTTGGAATGTCACATCCATACTTTTTTCAATTGATGGTGGTACTTCAAAACCACTATACATCTATTTAAACTCACATCAAAACATTTATTTCAAAACATTTCAATAAAAAATTTATAGAAAAAATTTTACAACCAATTTCCACATATTTAAAAAACAACATTAAAATCGGCTTTGTAAAATCTTGTAACCAATATCACGTTCCACTACACAAAAATTTTGAAAATTGCCTAAACCATCACAAAAGATGGTTTATATAGAGAATTTCACCACAATTTAAGAACTCATTTAATTAAATTTATTCTATTTAAAATCAAGACGTCATTTTTGAATAATTGGTGTTGAGAATGAATCCACTAACATCACAACTGAGGAGAAAATGACGAACAACACATATTATTCAACAAACTAGGTTGAAACTCAAAAAACTACCTTAGATCTTATTCTCAATAATCATCATAAGCATAATTCACCATTATTATAATCAAACAACCTGGATCTATCCACAATGTATTAGATCCATAAATACAAGAATGGGAATAAAAATAAATCCAAAGAAAACAACCAAGAATAATCACTAGCTAAGGAATCTGGCCTCCAACACACTATGATTTTCCTACAGATCTCTATAGGATTGATAGGAATGGTCTCTATAACCATTTATTTGATATAAAAATTTGTTAGGTTCATATTAGATAAAAAACTAGGTGGAAATAGGCTAAACTAAACTAGACACCTAAATTCTAGATATCATTTTTAACAGTGCATGTGTTATGAAAATTTTACACAAACCGTGCACCAACCATTGCCTCCAAAAACTCCACACATGATTGGATCTTATGTTTAGAAAAACCATGTGAAAACCATGATTATCAATACTATTCCACTTTTCATGGATACCCCTAGGTGCCAGCATAGTTGGGAAAAATAGTGTGCCAAATGTATGCATTCCTAATTAACTTTGTTTTCCGTTGCATGGTTTCTTATAGGTTCGTCATAGTTTTTACTATCTATTATCAAATGGTTCACCTTCAAAAAATCCCCCAAAATATTCCAAAACAACACAAACATAACTCAATTATATTATGTACACAAAATGCATAAATAAATAGTTAATTACATGAAACCGTGGGTGCACAATTATCCCCACCATTGGTATTCCCATTCCATAAAATTGAAAACCCTCCAGTTTCACGAAGTATTTTAGGCCATTAATCGACAATTTTATTCACTTGTTCCCTAGTATCATCCTAAATCTGACCATGTTTCCATAAAACCCTCACTAGTCAAATTCTTTTCCCATACATGGCTTTATCTTGCCTATTCCCAATACACACTAGCACATGTACCAAAAGTAGAACCAAATATAGGTCTACATGATGCCATAGAATCACATAGTCAGGATCAAGGAGATAGTTTTTCAACAATGATACATGAAAAACATAAACATTGAACTAAACCCTGGTGAAAATTTCCATCGACATTCTACCTCACTAAGATGTTTGTGTATCTCAAATGAGCCTATATTTCAAGGAAATTACATTATTATCTTCCCAAAATGATGATTCCCAATCCTAAGATCGATTTTTAAGAACACATGAATACTAAAATCGAACCAGAATGAATGTTGATGTTGATATGCATAAAATTTATAATGACTAAGAGCCATCTCTACCCTTTTCCAAATCTACTAAATCGTCTCCACTATCTCTTAGACAATGCTTGGAAAAAACATTGAAGTTTTATATATTTACACCAAACATATAGGGTAATCACAAATAATCCCATACAACACTTCAAAAGGATACATACATATCATGTATTGATATGTGTTATTATATAAGAAATCCACTAACAATACATCATCCTCCCACAAGCCACCAAAATTTATTACACAATCCAGAATCATGTATTCTGAATTTCATATAATATTTTGGATTTTTTATCTTTATAAGGTTAATATATTATACTCATAGTTAGATACATCCCAAGGTATTTCTATATAGATTTCCTAAAATGATACATAAACCTCAAATATTTGTTTCATATTATGGATACTGGTATGCCATGCCACATTAACATTTATTGAATATAGATTTTAGAAAATAAAATACCATATAGGATTCATTATTATTAATGAAATGGGTGATCATTGGGAAATGATCCACTCTCAGTGATATGTAATCATGTTTCCAAAAAAATCCCTGGGAGAATAGTAAAAAAACCATTGGTATCTAGTCCTATTATTGATAGGAATATGTAAAGACTACAATATTCCTCATGTTCATTGGTTATCTTCCTTAACCTTCAAATTTTTGAGGTATCTCATCCAAAAATCAACAAGACTTCTTTTAGTTATATACCCTCAAATGTTTTATTTCAATACCATATACATATTATATATTCTAGGATGAACAATATATATCAAATGGTGGCATGAATGAAGATGTGGTTCCTAAAATTCCAAAGTAATGTCCATTTGATATAAAAAACACAACATTAATTCTCTATCAAGAATCCATACCTCAATTGTCACACCACCATGAAGTCTAGACCTCATAGAGAAAAAAAAACAAATCAGATTTCTATGCCTTTTTTAATTTTTCCACAAATTAAAAACAATATAAAATGGAAAAAAATTGTATCACCACTTAGCCTTCTCAATCCATGTGTTTGTCATCTATCATCAACCAAAACTACCACCTCTCTGAAGAATATTATTCCATCTAACCATACTAATTTCAGCCTAATGTATTGACCACCAAAATTCCTTTATGAAATGTATAAATCAAGTTATATTCAAACACTTTGAGATACTCAATCCATATTCTTTGTCTCAGATTCTAGCCCCATTTAGGGAAATTGTATTTCATGTTTCTATGATCCCTAAACATTGTAAATTTCTTATAAAATAAGTAATGATACCATGTATTCATATCATGACCTACAGAAGATAACTATAAATCATGTGCTGGGTAGTCTTTCTCAAGAAACCATTACTACCATGAGCCTTAGGAAATAACATGATCTCCCTCTATGAGAGACATTTGAACCCAAATATTGATGTATCTAAATATACATGTAACATCCATGTAAATAAAGAAAACAATTTTTTTTCATATTTATTAATATTTTGAGCTAAATTTTAATTCTACTTTAAAGGGGACACTATGTTTGATGTTATACCCGATACACAATAGTGTGTTTCTTTGAAATCTTACATTGCACACTAATAATTTAATATTATTATTTTAAATGGTAGTTAAAACCTATCCATTTTAATGGAGAGAAATGAACAGAACTAACTACAAAATGATTATATATGTTTGTTAAATGTTTTTACATTTATCCAATAAAAGTTAGTGGCTTAAAATGTGAATGAATCTAATTTTAATCATAATTTACTTTAAAGGGTTGATTTACCACCTTTTAATGGAGAACCCTATTCAAATCTAGTTTTGGCCACATTTATATGATCCATTTGACAAAATAAAATTCTTCTTTAGAATACCTACATCAAAATTTACTTTGAGTAAATTTTTGGTATTTTTCTAATAATCTCTATTCTTTATTAATAGTGAGAAATAATGTATTTTAATTCAAAAAACCTTTTAATATAATTTATTAATATGGATAGATTATATTTTAAATTGCGTTTGAAGTGTAATTATATTATATTTTTACCCTTTAATCCAATATTTGTCATTGTAATTAATTTCACTTTGAAATTATACATAAACAAGTGTCAATATTTTGATAATTATTATTTCACAAATACATGCTATTTGTTTTGACAACGAGAATTAATTTTAAATTAATTAATCCAACTTATACATTTTGAATTTGGTAAAATAGAAATAATTTATTAATTCAGAATATCAAATATAGCTTAGGCTGAATTTTTGTATTTTTTTGAAAAACATCAATTTTTGATGAATAGTGAAACCACTATGTAGTAGTTAAAAATCCATCTCTTTCATTAAAATGAAAATTTACCACTTCTGTGAATTTAATTTCAAAAATCTGAGATACATGGTTGTTATTAGTAAGGAAAATTTGGTTCAATAAGATGAAAATAATTTTTGGTGAATAGTAACTTTTGAATTTTATTTACCGCGGTTAAAGTTAAATATTGTAATTCAAGGTAAAAGGAATATTATAATAATACAAAATTACCTTAAAACAAGTCCTAACCTTATTGGTTGAGTCGTGGGTGACCGTGGGCATCCTTGGGTCAATTGTGGGACCCCATGGAGCCACTTAATAATGATAATGAAATTTTATTTTAATTTATTTAATATAAAGACAAAAATTTCATTAACAAATATCTTTTAGTATATCAATTTCTACATGGAGTTATCTAAGTCATCCTTTAGACTATAAATAATCATTGGAAATCTATACAGATTTCATACATTGTGGTAATTTTTTTATATTTTTTAGGCATCATATAAATTAAATTATTTATCAAATAATATTGATGTAGTATTTACCTAATTCATAAATTATTTAAATAAATATGATAATTAATATTAAAATTATATCAAAAACCTATCCAATTCTTATTGAATGATTTTATTTGCACCATGAGTCATCGTATCTTTGACTTTAATTAGTTTTGGACCTTTAGAAACTGAATATCACTATATAATAAAATAATATCTTCACACTTTCTGAAAGAGCCCCTACTCCCCCTTATAAAAGGACACACCTTCTAACCCATTCCACACTCCTCTCAGGCCCCTTGGATCGTCCATACCCTGCAAAAATAATCTATCAATATTCCCATCTTCCTCCATGAATCCTCATCATAGGAAGAAGGTATAAGGACCCGACCATATTACATAGATAATCATGAATTTAGTCAAGAAAAAACATCCTTTTACATTGAAGATCTTTTCAAGTTTATATCTTTAGAGAATTCGTGCAAAATGTTCATAACATTACACATTGTTACATAGTGGATACCATAAAAACAGTATCCATTTTTCTCAAAATTTAAAACATTAAAACATAAAACATGTCTCCTTGAAAATTCTTCAACACTTAACATGTCTTCATTCCTTGTATTACACATCTATTTACCTGTGAAAATCATTTAAAAACTTGGGATGATCACAAAAGCTCTATAAGGGATGTAAAAGAAGGAAAAATCACATTAGTCCATGAATACTCATAATGTATGAAAACATTTTAAAAAGACATGCTTTTCACGCATAAATACTTACTTCATGTAACATGAGATTCCCAAAAGATCCACACAAACATGAGAACATAAATATAATCATAGAGGTATCGTGGGTCATTACATACATAATCTTGTAACCATCTTTGCTACCTTAAAATTTGTAACCCTCACAGCTACCTTACTTTGTGTAACCATCACAGTTACACTTGGAGTTACCATACGGCCGACCTCCAACATAATTATAACCAATGAATCGGAGGGAAATATAGGTCCCACCCTTCATCATAAACAATTTACAAGAACTAAAACATAATCATACAACATGAATAATATCATAAAAACACTACTTTTGAATTATGTAAAAAGAGAATTTTAAAAGAGGGTTTTAGAAGAAAAGTCCCTCATAAACATCATATAATTGAAGTTAAACTTAATAGAGTGGATAGAATATGTATATACTCTGTAAATACACATTGTTAAACATTGTTAAAAATATTATAATCATCAGTCATCAGACAAACAATTTAAATACAACATAAATGACGAAGTAGAATGTTAACCCAAAGAATGGAAATCAGGTTATGAATTTTTAACCTTAGGTTTTTGTTACTCCAAACTTGTTTAAAACTCATATATAATGGTTAAAAGAGTGTTATTAGTATTTTAATGAAACATATTCATGTTTATAACATCTTATATGGTCATTTCATAACCTCATTTCACCCCTTAATTGATAGTATTTTGTTTATTACATTATTTTCGGTGAATTCTTTTGCGATTTTCACGATCGGTTCATGTTGAATCATTATTGTTGATTGGAAGTGAAACTCCATAATTGGAATGGAGTTGTATTTAAATATTTCTAGTACCATAACTTTTTCCATTTACCACTTTTATTATTTATATGAGAATGACTTATAAGTTAAAACATTAATCATGTTCGTTTAGATCATTTTAGTGGTTCTTTGATAATAACAACCTCATTTTGTCTTATAAATTAGAACCATGAGTACAAAAGAATTCCAGAACCATATATGATTCATAAAATAAATATTATAACCTGGTTCAACCATGTAACTGGTTTTATGACCAGACTTGAAAGAATTAATGGAAATTGAAAATACATCGTCCACGATGTCGGTTATTCGACACAAATGGGCAATGTTTTTATTCTTTAAATAAGTGGAAGAGGAGAAGAATACTGATGAGTAATTTTACATAAACATGAGGACATACTAAATATAAATTATTCTAGATATTTCATGTTTCTTGGATAATAGGGGGTGCGGAATGAAGAAAAATGAATCATGAAATAAAAGAAAATCATGAGAAATTTCTCACAAAAATTCGGCAGCCTAACAACATCTCTTAAAATTTCATAAACACAATATTGATGAGAGGAATGGATTATCTCATCATTCATTCAAAATATGGACAGTAAGGGGGAATATTTAATGAAATATCCCAACAAAATATAATGGGAATGGAAGAGAATAACATAAAATGAAAGAAAAGAAAAAAAAATAAAAGAGGACGTTTACCTCTTGATCTCTTCTCCTTGAGATCCTCCTTAAGGGATTTGATTTTGGTCTTTTGGTGAGACAACCAGCTCCAGGACATGGGGTCGAATATTCAAGAGGGAAATTGGTAGTAATTAGGAAATTTTCAAGGCATGAAAGGTGTGGGAGGAAGAGGGGGGTGAGGGTGGTATTTATAGTGGAGGAGGGGAGGTATTTTAGATTATTTTAATCATTATTATAATAATTTTATCAAGACTACGAATAATCTCAATGAAATTTACCCTAAACAGGAATAATATCATGTGAGTTTGAACCAAGTGGCCTTGCATCACTTATGTTGTCATAAATAGTGAATTTTACTGATAATTTGATTATACGATATTTTATTGTATTTCACTATTCACCGAAAATTCTTGAATTTTAAAAAATTCCAAAAAATAAACCCCTACCATTTTTCAATGTGTAGAATTCAAAAATGAATGATATTTTTTAAAATTAATTTTCTAAATATTATTAATCTAATTTTTAAATAAAAGCATAATTAAATCGAAAAATAACAATTTTGAGGCACAATTAGTTTTATTTCATATTAAAAAATTAATTAAGATCTCATTAAATTATCTCCTTAAGAAAATAAAATAATAATAAAATTTACTATTCATTACCGTCATATCACTATTCATATTACTATTCATAAGGGTATGTTAATATTCACCAAAAAAACAAGTTGGTTCCAAAAGACTCTAAATAATATACTGAACACAAATGTAGATGAAAGTTTCATTAAATTCTGAATTTTGAAGTAGAAAACTTATTTTTTAAAGGATAATTAAAAATATCTATTTAAAATAAAGTTCCATGCATTTCTATTTATCAATATAAAAACATGGGGTGTTACATTATCCCCACCTTCTTTAAATTGTGTCCTCACAATTTTATTTACTTATTAAACAACTGAGGGTAGTTTTCCCTCATAACATTTTCAGACTCCCATGTTTCTTCTTCAACCATGTGGTTTCTCCACAAAACCATTACCTGGTAGATTACCTTATTCCGAAATACCTGTTCCCTTCGATCAAGAATCTGAACTGGTTTCTCTTCATAAGAAAGGTTCTCTTCTAGCAGAACTGCTTCTGGGTTCAAGACATGTGATGAATATGGCACATAATTTCTCAACATCGAAATATGAAAAACATTGTGTACCTGAAACAAACTCAGAGGAAAAGCTACGCAGTATGAAATTGTTCCAACTTTCTCCAAGATTTCAAAATACCCGATGAACCATGGGCTTAGTTTCCCTTTTTTACCGAAACACATCACACTATTCCTAGGAGTGATTTTAAGGAAAACATGGTCACCTCCCTCGAAAGAGAAGTCTTTCCTTCTTTTATCTGCATAACTTTCCTGCCTGCTCTGAGCTTTCCTCATGTGTTGCTTGATCATCCTCACTTTCTTATCCACTTCTTCAACTAATTCTGGCCCCATGAACTTTCTTTCACCAACTTCATCCCAAAATGATGGACTCTGACACCGCTTCCCATACAAGGCCACAAAAGGTTTCATCTAAATACTGGAATGAAAACTATTATTATAAGAAAACTAAAGTAAATAAATATTTTGATCCCAACATTCCTGATAGTCCATTGAACAAGCTCAAAGTGTATCCTCCAAAGTCTGACTCATTCGTTATAACTACCCATCTGATTGAGGATGAAAATTTGTACTGAAATTTAACTCTGTGCCCAACAACTTTTGAAGTCCCTTCCAAAAGTTAGAAGTGAACATGGGATCTCGGTCAGACATAATGGAAAGAGGAACTCCATGTAACCTGACAATCTCCTTGAGGTAAAATTGAGAAAGGTGATCTAAAGTCATTGTATCTCGATTTGAAAGATAATGTGCAGACATTGTTAGTTGATCAATAATAACCCAAATCACATTGTTACCTCGAGAAGTCTTTGGTAGTCCCACCACAAATTCCATGGATATATTCTCCCATTTCCACTCTGGAACTGGAAAAGGCTGAAGCATCCCCTTCGGTAACTGTCACTCTGCTTTAACCTGCTAACATGTCAAAAATTTCATTGTAAAATCAACAATATCTCTTTTCATCCCATTCCAACAATAATACTTCTGAAGGTCTTCGTACGTCTTAGTACTTCCAGGATGAAAAAAATGGAGAACTATGTGCTTCACACAACAATTCTTTCGACAACTGGGAATCACAAGGCACACAGAACCTTTTTCTGAATCTTAGATCACAATATTTATCAATATTAAATTATTGAAATTTACCCATTTTAACCAATTATACCTTTTTCTATAGCTCACGGTCTTCCCTCTGCGCTTGCTTAAATCTGTCTAACAATGAAGACTGCACTGAAACCTGAAACAAAACAGATATATTCCGTGCACCAACAACTTCTAAGCCAAAAGTCATAAAATTGTTAATCAAGGGATCATATTCCAAAGGTATCATGGTTAATGATGCATGATGTTTCTGACTTAAGGCATCTGATGCTTTGTTTGATTTTATAGGATGGTAATTGATCGTGAAGTCATAAAACATTATCAGTTATAGCCATATTCTCTGCCTCATGTTTAGTTCCTTCTGAGTGAATATATACTTTAGACGTTTATGGTTAGTATATATTTGGCATTTGGTTCCGTATAGATGATGCCTCCATATTTTCAAAGCAAAAAACCACAGCTGCCAATTCCAAAGCATATGTGGGATAATTTATCTCATGAGGTTTAAGTTGTCTCGAAGCATAGGCAATTACCTGATCATTCTGCATAAAAACACAACCAATTACCATCAAAGAAGTGTCACTGAAGATGAAAAACTCACCATTCCGGGAAGGTAAGGAAAAAACTAGAGCATTCACCAATCTCTTCTTCAGTTTCTAAAAACAAATATCACATTCCTCTGTCCAACCAAATTTAAACCATTTCCGTGTTAACTTAGTTATCAGTCTAGATAACAGTGAAAAGTTCTTACCAAATCCTCGGTAATAACTTTTTACACCCAAAAAACTACAAATATCTGTAACATTTTTGGGTCTTGTCCATTCATCATCTACTTTTTTTGGCAGGATCAACTGTTATTCCATCTTTATTTAGAATGTGCCCTAGAAAAGAAATCTGTTGCAACCAGAAATCACACTTGCTGAATCTTCCATATAGATTCTTTTATTTTAATGTTTGTAAAACAACCCTTAGATGTTTTTCATGCTCCTCTTTATTTTTAGAAAATACCAGAATGTCATCAATAAATACAACCACAAACATAACTAAGAACTCATGAAATAATTTATTCATAAGATTCATGAATACAGCAGGTGAATTAGTTAATCCAAACGACATAACAACAATTTCAGAATCCCCATATCTAGTACAAAAGGCTGTTTTTGGGATGTCATCCTCCTTCACCTTCAGCTGATGGTATCCGTATCTCAAGTCAATCTTGGAAAAATACTAAGCTCCCTGGAGCTGATCAAACAAGTCATCAATACGAGGAAAAGGATACTTGTTTTTAAAAGTGATGTTATTCAAAGCTCTATAATCAATGCAATGTCTCATGGAACCATATTTCTTTTAAAAAAACAGGGGCTCCCTGATAAAACACTATTTTATTGAATATTTTATTGATAATAAATGATATAATTTCCTCACATTGTGTTAAATATGTTTATTTATAAAATATTTGGGATTTGATCATTCATTTGAAAATTTGGTGAAAATTCCAGTTTTACCCTTAATAGTGCACTGTATTATTTCAAAGATAAATATTTTTATATTTATTATTTGAATTTGAAATTTTGTAACAGTGTTCCTAAATTAATTATCTACAACTTTTATTCAGGACACTAAAGCTAAAGAGTTAATTTGGTTGTTGAAATTGGGCCATGAAATCAAAGTTGGGCTGGGCTCGCCAGAATGGAGAAGGTTTTGTATTTGGGTCATATCCTCTACATACGGGCTTGGATTGAGCCCAAATTTTGAGGAAAGCTCGGGGACATGATGTGGCACAAATCATCCTTCTCGAAGGCCGGTCAATTCACGCGTTTTGGAGGTCAAATGGGCGGTGCAAGTTTCATTAAAATATTTGGCCAAGATTTTGCATTCACACTTGAAACCACTTTAAACCTAGCCTCCCCTCCACTCTATAAATTAGTGATTTTCTCATTTGGAGAGGCTGGTTCGTGAATTGGGAGATTGGAGGCAGAGGAGAATTGGTTTCAACCAAATTCTACAACCATTGTAAGAGAGGTAGATCTTGAAGCAAGGATCCTCTCATCGAAGCCTCCTTCTCTCCTTCATGTTGTAATTGTTTTGTTTGTGTAATAAACTTCTTTGTTCTTCTTTTATTTCTTCTCTTTTCCTCTGTTTTATTTAAATTTATTCTTCTCTTAATATTCCTCTTGGGGCTGGAATTCTTGAGTAGAAGCGATATTGGGTTATACCCATTATAAACCTTTGCACATGCAAAACGCTTCTACGATGATTACGCCACCCATGGAAGAGTAATTTTTAGTGATCGATCTAACTTCTACCCTCTTCATTTAATTATTTTGAATCATTGAGCCTACTGTAATTTACTTAATATGATCCATGAATTATGTTTTTTAAATTTTAAGAAACTAAGCAAGCAATTGAACAATTAATACAAAAACACGCGAGGTCGAGATTTTGTGTAAATTGTGAGAGTGCGAGCTTAATCGGTAATACAAGACCACTTGGGATAAATTTGTAGAGTTCAAATATAATCCCTAAACACAACTCATCCTCATTTCCAGAATGGATTTGTGCTCTAATTAACCACTGACCATAAGCTAACCTTAGAACAACAATCAAAGCAGGGTTCTGCGATTGCATGTTCCGAAGCTAGCCTAGGGTTTAAGTAATTCCATCTTTGTGGTTAAGTTAACTCTTGTAGGGTTCGAGGGTTAACAAATTAGAGGATCATAATTAAGTGGATATTCATCTAAATGATAATGATTAATATGTAAATGAAGAGGTAGAGTTAGATCGATTACGCCTTTTAAATATTTTCTAAAAAAAACATCTTCTTGTTGTGTTATTTTAATCAGAATTCATTTCAAAACTAAAAACAAAAAAAATACAATCTTCTTCCAGCAAACTTCTTCTAGATTCATAAACTATAAACAACCCCCATACTTTTCTAGTAGTGTTTTTATTCTCTTTTATTTTATTTTTAGAATACCTCTAATAAGATGTTTTAATTCACTTCCTCCTTTGAGAGACGACCTTGGTTAGCCCCCTATGCTACACCAAGTAAACTAAACATTAGCTTCATAGAGTGTTGTGCTTGGTGTTTTATCCAACGTAACTCACTTTTGAAGTTCTTTTGAGAGCGCGTGCGACAACGCTCTTTCACTCCCCATGGTGAAGTGCTAGGACGAATGAAGCCTTTGACAAGCACATCTTGCAACTAATTTTTCAATTCAAGATGTTCTATTGAGTCCATACGATATGGGGGTTTAGAAATTGGCTTAGCATCAGGAACTAAGAAAATTGTTAATTCGACTTTTCGATCAGGTATGACCCTAGGTAACTAATGAGGGAAAACATCAAGATATTCATTTACAACTAGGACATCATTAATTTGAATAGTTCCCTTATTTTCAACAATATGAGCAGGATAACTTTCATTTCCATCTTTCAATAATTTCCCAGCTTCCTGATATGTTATCAATTGTGTGGGTTCCTTCTTGTATGAAAACTAAAAATCTTTCTGAAAAACAACTTCTTTAGCTCTACAGTCAATCATAGTATGATAATCAGAAAGCAAGTCTATCCCCAAAATAACATCAAATTCGACTAAGGGTAAAACAATAAGGTTTTCAAGTAAAGCCTTTCCACAGACCAAAATAAAAATATTTTTATAATTCCTCTTTGCTATAATATTTCAACCTGGTGTTTTAACAACATGTTCAAGTCTAATTTGTTGAGGTGATATTTCCAATTTACTAGAAAATATCTTAGATATGAAGGAATGTGTCGACCCCATATCAAAAAAAACATTAGAAAAATCTTAGTGAACAAACAAAGTACCTGATACAACATCATTGGATGGCCCAACTTCTGCTGATGTAGTTGCAAAGGATCTCACTACACCTTTCTGCTTGTAGTCTGGCTTCAATGCATCATTCTGATCTCTCATGGGGAAGAAATTTTCATAGTGGCCCATCTCTCCACATTTAAAACACATTTCAGTTTGCTTATCAGGATTATTATTTGGATAATTTTCATTGCAATCTCGGGCCGTATGTCCAAACATACCTCATTTAAAACACTTCACAGTTTTTCTAAGACATTCCCCATGGTGCTTTTGGCCACACTTTTCAAAAACTGAAAATTGTATTTTCTTACCATCAGATTTCTTTGGTTGATTCTTTCCCATTGCTTTTCAAATGGACCTCTTCTTTTCTTTGTTTCCAAAATTCACATGATCATCAGCAAACTCCATCTCTACCCACTCAGCACATCAGACAAGTTTCTCATAACTTTTGAATTCACGGGAGGCCAACGCCCTTCGATACCTTGGCTTCAATCCTAAGTAAAAGCGGTTGATTTTGATATCGATATCCAGAATAAGATTTAGAGCATACCTCGCCAGTTGGGTGAAGTTCGCTTCATACACAGCCACTGAATCTTCCTCCATCTTGTTCAATTCAAGGAATTGAATCTCCATTCTAAGTCGCAGCACTTTAGGAAAATATTTTTCAAGGAAAAGACTTTTAAATTCATCCCACTCTAAGGCATCAAAATCCTCTCTACCCTAATATTCCTTACCATTTACCACCACTGATCAGCTTCCCCTTCAAAATGATAAATTGAAAGACATACCTTTTTATTATCTGAACATCCCATAACATCAAATATCTTTTCAAAGGATTTGATCCATCCTTCATCTGACACTAGGACATAAGATCTATTGAATGCAGGAGGATGTTGTCTCATAAAATGTTCCACCAATGTCATATTCTGTTGTGGTACCTATATTGGTCCTCTTCCATGGATTCCACCACCATTTATTTCCTATGTTAGATGGTCCATTACTGTCACAAACTGCTCAGTTCCAATCCCTAGAATTTTTCACTGTAGATCAGGAAGGATTTCATTCTGTCGGTGCCTCTCCTCTTCAGCATCCCTATTCCTTTTGCAGACAACCATTCTGAACAAACATATCATAGATGAAGCATCATTGTAATCCTTAAATGCAATAAAATTTCAAATTAGTCATAGAGTAAAAATCATTTATGGTATTCTTTAAAAATCACCCAACCCCTAAAGTTATCTAAACCATCCTCTGATACCAACTATAAGGACCCAGCCTTATTACCTATATAATCTTGAACTTAGTAAAGAAAAAACTTCCTTATACATTGAGGATCTTTTCAAGTTTAGAGATTTATGGAATTGGTAAAAAAATATTCATAACATTACACATTGTTACACAGTGGATACCATAAATTCAGTTTCCATTTTTCTCAAAATATAAAACATTAAAACATAAAACCAAACTCCTTGACAATTCTTCAACATTTAACGTGTCTTCCTTCCTTGTATTACAGATCCATTAACCTGTGAAAAATCAATAAAAGTCTTGGGATGAGCACAAAAGAGCAGTAATGGATAGAAAAGAAGAAAAAATCACATTAGTCCATGAATACTCATAAGGTATGAAAACATTTTCAAAACACATGCTTTTCACCCATAAATACGTACTTAGTGTAACATGAGATTTAAAAAATATCCACACAAACCTGAGAACATAAATATAATCATATAGGTATCTTGGGGAATTACTTACATAATCTTGTAACCATCTTGGCTACCTTAAAATTAGTAACCCTCGTGGCTACCTTACTTTGTGTAATCATCACAGTTACACATGGAGTAACCGTACGGCCGAACTCCAACTTACTCATACCCAATGATTTGGAGAGAAATATAGTTCCCAACCTTCATTATAAACAATTCCCAAGAACCAAAACATAATCATACAACATGAATAATTTCATAAAAACACTTCTTTTGGATTTTGTAAAAACAGAAATTTAAAAGGGGATTTTAGATGAAAAGTCCCTCATAAACAACATATACTTGAAGTGAGACTTAATAGAGTGGATGGAATAATTATATACTCTATAAATACACCTTTTTAAACATTTTTAAACATATTATAATCATCATTCATCAGACAAACAGTTTAAATACCACATAAATTATAAAGTAGAATGTTAACCCAAAGAATGGAAATCGGGTTAAGAATTTCCTTACCTTAGGCTTGTATAACATCAAACTTGTTTAAAACTACTGTATAATGGTTAAAATATTGTTATTAGTATTTTAAAAAAACATTTTCATGTTTATAACATCTTATATGGTCATTTCATAACATCATTTCACCCCTTAATTGTTATTATTTTGTTTCTATCATTATTTTGGGTGAATTTATTTATGATTTTCACGATCAGTTAATGTTGAATTGTTCATGTTGATTGGAAGTGAAACACCAGAATTAGAATGGATTAGTATTTACATATTTCAACTACCATAATTTATACCATGTATCTCTTTTATTATTTATATGATAATGAATTATAAGTTAAAACATTAATGATGTTTGTTTAGATCATTTTAGTGGTCTTCGATAATAACAACCTCATTTTGTCTTATAAATTAGAACCATGAGTAAAAAATAATTACAGAACCATATATGAGTCATAAAACATATATTATAACCTAGAACAACCATTTAAATGGTTTCATTTCCAGACTTGAAAGAATTAATGGAAATTTAAAATACGTCGTCCACGATGTCAGTAATTCGACACAAATGGACAATGTTTTTATTCTTTAAATATGTGGAAGATGTGACGAATACTGATGAGGAATTTTCCATAAACATTAGAACATCCTGAATATACATGATTATGTAGAATTCATGCTTCTTGGATAAGAGGGATTGAGGATATAAGAAAAAGGAATCATGAAATAAAAGAAAATCATGAGATATTTCTCAAGAAAATTTCACAGCCTAACGACGTCTCTTAAAATTTCATAAAAACAAGATTGATGAGAGGAATGGAATATATCGTCATTCATAAAAAATAGGGAAAGTAAGGAGGGAATATTTAATGAAATATCCCAACACAAGACAAAGGGAATGGAAGATAATAATATAAAATGAAAGAAAAGAAAGAAAAATAAAAGAGGATGTTTACCTCTTGATTTCTTCTCCTTAAGATCCTCCTTAAGGGCTTTGGTTTTGGTCTTTTGGTGAGACCAGAAGCTCTAGGATGTGAGGAAGAATATTGGCGATGGAATTTGGAAAAAATTAGACAATGTTCAAGGCTTCAAAGGTGTGGGAGGAAGAGGAGAGTGAGGGTGGTATTTATAGTGGAGGAGGGGAGGTATTTTAGATTATTTTAATCATTATTATAATAATTTTATCAAGACTATGAATAATCACTATGAAAGTGACCCAAAATAGTAATAATATCATGTTAGTTCTTACCAAGAGTACTTGAATTACTTATGATGTCATAAATAGTGAATTTTACTGATAATTTGATTATATGGTATTTTATCGTATTTCACTATTAACTGAAAATTCTTGAATTTCAGAAAATTCCCAAAAATTTACCCCTACCATTTTTCGATGTGTCGAAATAAAAAATTTACTCCATTTTTAAAAATTTATTTTCTAAATATTATTAATTCAATTTTTAAATAAAGGCATAGTAAATTCGAAAAATAACAATTTTAAGTCTCAATTACATTTATTTCATATTAAAAAATTAATTAAGATCTCATTATCTTATCACCATAAAAAATAAAAAAATAATAAAATTTACTATTAATTAGGGTCATATCACTATTCATATTACTATTCATAATGGTATATTACTATTTACCAAAAAAACAAGATGGTTCCAAAAGACTCCAAATAACTTACTGTACACAAATGTAGATGACAGTTTCTTGAAATTCATAATATAGAAGTAGAAAAGTTATGTTTTAAAGGCTAATTAAAAATATCTATTTAAAAAAAGTTCCATGAATTTATATTTATATTTAGAAAAACTTGGGGTGTTACAGAAGGCACTTCAAGAAGTCCTTTTGGTTCAAACCAAAGGAAGTTACCCAAATTAATGGTAATGCTTTCACTAAATACTTTTGTTTTATTTTGTATTATTTTACTTCTCTAATCCCAAAAAACTTCTTATTACTTTATTTTTTAACCAAAAAAGTATCATAAATATAATAGGATAGTTTTATGAGAAGGATTCAAACTACACATACACACACCTCTATCTAATGGGTGAAGAACATACTGTTTCTGTGGATGGAAAACTAACACCTCACGAAACGATGATTGTTTGATTTTCTCCTACTGCCTCTCATGGTGGACATTAATAATGAATTGTATTTATATATTATATATATATTATGTTTATGTTTTCTTTATGATTCTGTATTTTCCATTTATATCATTATTTTATGGTCTCCATTATGGGTAAAACGTGATAATTTCATTTGAGGAAGTGCGGACTACTGCCCCCTCAAAATGGTATTACTCATTAATGCTTTATATGGGACCTATAAAGTATGGAGTTAATGATATTATATGTGATATTATAATATAATTATAATATACCAATGTATAATTTTTTTTAAATTCCATTAAAATACAAAATAGAAATGAAAGTAGCATTCAGGCATATGTACAACTTACCGTCTCCATGAACGGTACATTTCATTTCTTATCTCCAAATGTTATGTACTATTTTAAATAGATATATATACTGGATATAATATATATATATATATGATATATAAATAATTTATATCATTATAAAAAATGGACATTTGGACCACAAGGAAAAATAGTAATTATAAAAAGTTCATTTTTGACTCATGTTCTGAACATCGATAAAATATCCAATATGAACTCAAATAAATAACTAATTGTCATAGAAAATTAATAAGTGATATAAAATGAATAATAAAATTTAAAAATTCTTTTAATGAAGTTGAAATTAACTTACGGTTATTATTTAGGAAGAATAAGGATCATACAAGACAAGCCGGACTTGAGGTAAGGGGTTTCTTATCTCACTTTTAATTCGGTGAGATTCCCATTGTTTGCCACTTCTTTATTTCATGTGGTATATTGTGTACTACCATTTTATATATATTATCATGATTATCTTTATATTAATGGTATTATATGAATTATTTGTTGGTTATTAACTTTTGGTCATACGAATCCATTAATTACAACGTGGTAAGGGGATTTCATCTCACTTCTTATTCCCGTGAGACTCACGTTGTGTTGCCCCTATTTCCTTTTGTGTGGTGTATGTACTGTAAATTATTGTATTATTATTGTAATATACTTTATTCTATAGGTATTTAAAACTTAATTTTATGATCCTTCATTCATGGGGTGTATGTTTCGTGAGTTACCAACTCGGTAAGGAAATTTCCAATTTCAATTTCCACTCATTGGGCTTTACACATACTTTATTGATTATTTTACACCATGATTATGTGTGAAATAACTATTTATTATTTTTTTAGTAATTAACACTAAAATTTGTCTAGATATAGTTTTGATACACATAATCACTCTATTTTTAATTTCTCATGTAATTTATATGAACTTGATAAGAGCAATCTTAACACAATTTCCATTCATTGAGTTAAACATCCAAGTCATTCGTGCTTTTTTTCAAGAATATGTGTGAATGTCCTATGATTTATTTACACTGAATATCCAATCATATTTAGTGTATTTATATTTTTCAAACATAATTATGTCGTTGATTTATTGTTAACCTAAGGATACAGTCTTTATAATGGATCTCATCTCAATTTACATTCTATTGAGACTTCTTTGTTGTTCTATGCCAATTCACTTTTATATGGGGTATATAATGTACATTGAAATATTATATCATGAATCCCTTTATTCACATTATATTATAATGTTTTTTTACCTCAAATAATTTTATTTATGTGTCTCTCATTTAGTTATGAACTCTGACTAAAATATCATTTCAAATGTTTTAATGATTTATTCTTCTATATCATTCTCATTAATGTCCATGTTTTAAAAATGGTTTTAAGGATTTATTTATATGGAAATTAATGTTTTAAAATTAAATTTCTTTTTAAAATTTTCAAGGTGGTATGGGACACTTTGATTAAAAAACCTATTTTAAATTACTTCTTGATAAATAATGTGGCTTTTAAATGTTTTCATGAAAAACGAGGATATTTCTTTCAAATAGTTTTGATGATTATTTTCATCAATGTCAATATCATTAATTATTCTCAATTGAGGTTAATCTACTATAATATAATCTTTCAAATTGTATTGAATGAGTTATATTTGACTGTGGATGTGCTATTTTTTTCCATTCATGGTTTGTGGTTAAAATATTGACATTTTATATGCTAGTTTGGATACAATTGTTGTGGTTATGTTTCAGCCTTTTAATTTGAGTAATGCATTGGACTTAGTAAGTGATGGGTGGAGCCCTATATACCCCTCGACACATTGGTATGTCACATGAGACAAACAAGTGTCTTGGCACAAGGCCTTGACAAAAAGTTAATTTTAGTTTTGGCATGAGGCCTTGACTATGTTGTTATGATGTCAGTCATTATGCATTCCATCATTTTGAGATTAGATATTTATATTTCATGTGGTTATTCAACTAGTATAATACCCATGACTATGTTTTATTATAGCATTATTTAATCAACTCATATTCCTGTAATAAAGTGTTTATGTTTATTATTTATAAAGTCATCTGTTTTCAATTATTCATCATACCTAATGTTTATGTTATCTTTCATTATATTTATTACTCTTATTGAGAATTTTATCTCACCCCTTTCTTATGTTTCATTTTCCCAGGATATGAAGAAGTTAGTTATGAGTGACTATGAGGAATAATCTTTTGAGCTTGGTTGTTTCTAATGGAATAAATTACTGTTGTTTTTATTTTCATGTTGTAATGTTGAACTTATGTATGTATCTGGTTTCCAAGACATATAAATTGATCGATCCATCAGGGCTAGATTTCTCGTAATCATGCCAATGTATTAAAATAATGCTTCAGCTTTGGCATTCTAGGGTTGGGGCATTATAGTTGGTATTAGAGTAAATTTAGTAAAAACCTTGGAAAATAGATTTAGATAAACTATGATTAGAGCACATTACCCTATGATAGACCTTGATGATTAGTATATAAGAACATCCTAGAATTTTGGTAATGTAGAGATTTTGTATATTTTTCCAGAAAGACATCCCTGTCTGGATACGAGCAGGTAGGGACGGCTCTGGCACAGATGAACCTAGGAGTGAAAACTCTGAAAAGGCGTTTCGGGCTTGACCCGGGGAATCTTGGTACACGACAATGGGCCTTGCTGCACTCTTGGTTACGACACTCCCAGGGGACATTATTAATATTATATATATTATCTTTAAGAACTAATTTGAATGATTTTAATATAATATGAGAATAAATGACCTTGGTTAATCCTAAGGTGTTCTAAATTGAAAGTAAAGTGTCATGATATTCTCTAAATAATTTTATGACTATTATTACTCGCACAATGATTTCTAGTTTTAGTCAATGGATAGATTCCAAGGAATTCATAGTAACATTGAGCATGATGTACAAGGTTTAAATGGTGGTGGGAATGAGGAACATAATGGAATGTTGAAAGGCATAAAATATATCATGTTCATGCTAAATCAGTTTTCAAAAGATATGATCAAAAACATATATATTAACCAACTCCCGGACTCAAAAAGGAAGAGAACAATGATGAATGATAAGAGCTCTAGCAACGAAGACCATGGATAAAAGAAATCTCATTTTCCATCATACAGGAAATGTGGAAGGATACACCTAGGAAGGTGTCTTAATTGAACAAAGAAATTCTTTATTTGTGGGAAAGAAGGACATAAAGTAAATAATTGCTGAGGAAAAATTAAGAGTACTATGGAAGAAAATATAAATGGTCCTAAGAATCCATTTATAGTCATTTTCCAAAAATGTAGGAGACCTAGCCATTACCCGAGTGAATTCACTTTTCTATAGGATATCTTCTTGGTCAAAGAAGAATCTATGTTGAAATATATGGATGGTGAATAGTTTATAACGTATTAGTTCTCTCTGTTTATGGGATTACATTGGAAAAAATTTCTATTGTATTTGTAACCCTACAATATGTCATGAGAAAATTATATTTGAGGAAGAATTATCTTTTCTCTTGAGTATATAGTTATAAATAAACATTTGGTTTTATATGATCATTGAGTGTGAGGAAATTACAAGTTATTAATTTTGGAATGAATAGGTGAGGTCTGAGAAAAAATTTGTTGTGAAATTATGTTATAGTTATTTTGAGGAATCTATCTTATTTTTTGTAATATTATAAAATTATATAGTTTTTGAAAAATTACAACATGTAGACTATGTGACAACCCGTTGCGTCAGTCAAATCTGGGAGAATCAAACCCACAACCAGAGTGCGATTGTAATTTATCGCCTACCAGTGGACTACGTGAAGTCCCTAGACAGTGTGACTAATTCTTTTTATGTAAATGATTTTATTGACCAATAATAAGTTGATTTGGGATCTTATTTATTATCAAATGGATACCCTTGGTATAGTAAAATGATTTAGTGATTAAGTGATAAATGTTATTTTAGAAGACATATGCTCTGTTGGAAACACTATATGTCTAAGGAAAATAGAATAATATGTGATTTCATTTGAGGAGTAATGGTGGATTTTTATCGATATTTTTATTGTTTTTTTTAGTGATTTGGGTTATTTATGGAATTATTAACCTATCATAGGGAATATTTGATTAGGTTAATTACTTTTAAGTATGTGACTTTAAGAGTAGTTGATGTCATTCGGTGATAAAATTTAACGTGTAAGACTACATAACCATATTTTTCTATGTTTTGGGTTTCAATATTACTTTAGATTATATTGAATGATTTGAAAGAAAATTATTTATTGAATGCTTTTTTTAACGTTGGGGTATTGTTGGTTTAATTTTAGAAATTAAGATTTGTATTTATTTCTCTAAAGGATCATCCATTTTGGGAATCATCTGATCTTATGCTAAACATTTCGGTTTTTGATAATCTCTATAGACAAGGTAAATATTTTGTTTATTTCTTGTGGATCATGTGATTCTCTAGAAGTTGATTCTAGCTCTTCCAGGGTGACCAAGTCATCTTGAATACTCATCGTTTGAAAAAAAGATGACTTTTTGGTAGAAATTTTTTAAAGAATTAAACTCTACTTAAAAACTCCATATATCTCTTTATGTTCTTAGTCAATCTCATAAATAAATTCCTAAACATTATTAAATGGGACATAAATCAAAAGTAATGTTATCCGTTTACTTTTCTTAGTGGGTAACTAATGATTATTTATCCCATCACAAGTTTGTTGTTTTTTTGTTAACTTTTTCCTGATCTTGTATTCTATCCCTCTACATCAGAACATGAAACTTAGTTTATCTTCCATACCATGTTTTCCTACATGGAATGCTAGAATGGGTTTTCTCGGGTGACCTTTGTACTTTTCTATATTTCTTTTAAAGTGATAGTTTTACTGACTATTTTCTGATGTGGGACTTTTAATTAAGTTTCTATGCCTAGTTTTAAAATCGCGAGGACGTAATTCCTAAAAGGGGGGAAGGATGAAACATCCCCAGTAAATAAATAACAATAAATTTTTCATATTTATTAATATTTTTGAAGTAAATATTAATGCTACTTCAAAGGGGACACTATGTTCAATGGTATACCTGATACACAACGATGGGTTTCTTTGAAATCTTACGTTGCACACTAATAATATAATATTATTATTTTAAAAGTTAGTTAACACATAGACATTTTAATGGTGGGAAATGAACAAAACTAATTACAAAATGATTACTTATGTTTGTAAAATGTTTTTACATTTATCCAATAAAATATATAGGCTTAAAATGTGAATGAATCTAATTTTAAAAATAATTTACATTAAAGGGTTGATTTACCGCCTTTTAATGGAAAACTTTCATTAAATCTAGTTTTGGTCAATTTTATATGTTACATTTGAAAAAATAAAATTCTTCTTTAGAATTGGGACATCAAAACATACTTTGGGAAAATTTTTGGTATTATTTTAATAATATTCTTTTTTTATGAATAGTGAGAAATAAAGTATTTTAATTCAAAAATTACTTTAAATCTAATTTATTTATATGGTTAGATTATATTTTAAATTGGGTTTGAATTGTAATTAGATTATATTTTTACCCTTTAATCAAATGTTGGACATTGGAATTAATTTCACATTGAAATATACATAAACAAGTGTCAATATATTGATAGTTACTGTTTCATATAAACACGCTATTTGTTTTGACAACGGGAATTAATTTTATATTAATTAATCCAACTTATAAATTATGAATTTGCTAAATTATACATCATTTTTGAATTCATAATATCAAATATATATCAGGATGAATTTTTGGTATTTTTCTGAAAAACTTCAATTTTTGATGAATAGTGAAACCAATATGTAGTAGTTAAAAATCCGTCTTTTTTATTTAAATGAAATTTTACTAATTATGTGAATTGAATTTCGAAAACCCGAGATATAAGATTGTTATTAGAAAATAAAATGTGTTTCAATTAGATGAAAATATTTTTTTGTGAATAGTAACTTTTGACTTTTATTTACCGTGGTTAAAGGTAAATAGGGAAATTCAGGGTAAAAAGAATATTATAATAATACAAAATTACCTTAACACATCTCCTAACCTTATTTCATGAGTAATGGCCGACCTTGGGCTTCCCTGGGTCTATTTTGGGACCCCATGGAGCTACTTAAGAATGATAATGACACTTTATTTTCATTATCTTAATGTAAGACAAAATGACATTAACCAATATCTTTTAGTATATCAATTTTTACGTGGAGTCATATAAGTCATATTTTCGACTATAAATAATAATTGGAAAGATAAAAAGATATCCTACATTATGGTTATTTTGTTTATAATTTTTAGACATCAAATAAATTAAATTATTTATAACATAATAATGATGTAGTATTTACCTCATTAATAAATGATTTAAATTAATATGATTATTAATATGAAAATTATATCTGAAACCTAACCAATTATTATTGGATGATTTTATTTCTACCATGATTCATTTTATCTTCTATATTAATTAGTTTTTTTCCTTTAGAAACTGAATATCACTATATAATAAAATAATATTTTCACACTATGCTAAAGAGCCCCTCCTCCCCCTTATAAAAGGACACCACTTCTAACCCATTCCACACACCTCTCAAGACCCTTGGATCATCAAAACCCTACCAAAATAATCTTTCAAGATCCCCCTCTTCCCTATAGTATCCTCACCTTAGGCATTAGGCACTTCAAGAAGTCCTTTTGGTTCAAACCAATGGAAGTTACCCAAATTAATGGTAATGCTTTCTCTTAAATTCTTTTGTTTTATTTTGTTTTATTTTATTTATCCAACCCCCTAAACACATTTTATTACATTATTTTATAAAAACATTATTATACTCAATATACTATGACATTTTTATGAGATGGATTTGAACTACACTTACACACACCACCATCTAATTGGTGAAAAACATACAGTTTCTGTGGATGGCATACTAACACCTCATGAAACGATGATTGTTCGATTATATCCTACCTCCTCTCATGGTTGCCATTAATATGGAACTATATTTATATATGATATACTTTATTTTTATTATTTATTTATTCTTCTGTATTTTCCATTTATATCATTATTTTTTGGATTCACTTATGGGTAAAATGCAATAATTTCATTTGAGGAAGTGCGGACAACAACCCCCTCAAAATGATATGACTCGTTAATTACTTATGTGGGAGGTATAAAGGATATAATTATTGATATTATAAATGATATTATAATGGGATTATAATAAACCTTGTTATCATTATGTATTAATTCTACTAAAATGAAAAATATAAATGAAGGTAGCGTTCATGCGTACGTACAGCTTACCGTCTCCATGAACGGTACATTTCATTTCTTATCTCCAAATGTTATGTAATGTTATAAATAGATATATATATATTGGATATATAATATAGATATGATATCTAAATCATGTATATCATTCTGGAGATAATGGACTTTTTACCACATGGGAAAATTGTAATTATAACAAGTTCATGATTCACTAAAGTTCATAACATCGATAAAATATCCAATATGAACTCAAATAAATGACTAATTATTATAGCAAGGTAATAAGTGATATAAAAGGATTAATAAAATTTAAAAATGTTCTTAATCAAGTATAAATTAACTTATGTATATTATTCAGGAAGAACAAGGAACATACAAGACAAGTCGGACTTGAGGTAAGGGGTTTCTTATAACATTTTTAATTCCGTGAGATTTCCATTGTTCGCCACATGTTTATTTCATGTGGTGTAATTTGTACTGATATTTGATATATATTATAATGATTATATTTATATTAATGGTATTCTGTGAATGATTTGGTGGTTATTATCTTTTAGTCATATGAATAGATCGATTAGAACTTGGTAATGGGATTTTATCTCACTACTTATTCTCGTGAGATTCACACTGTATTGCTACTATTTCCTTTTGTGTGGTGTATGTACTGGACATTATTGTATTCCTTGTGTAATATAATTTAATCTATGGGTATTTACAAATTAATTGTATGATCGTCCTTTCATGGGGTGTATGTTTTATGAGTTAGTAAATCAGTAAAAAAATTTCAATTTTCAATTTCCACCCATTGGGCTTTACGCATACTTCATTGATTATTTTACACCAAGTTTATTTATAGAATCACTATTTATTATTTATGTAGTAATTCTCACTCCCCTTTGTCTAGATATACATTTGATACACATAATCACTCCTTTGATAATTTCTCAAGTCATTGATACGAACATGATAAGAGTAATCTTAAGTCAATTTAGATTCATTGAGTTAAATATCCAAGTCATTGGTGTTGTTTTCTTCAAGAATATATGTGAATGTCCCTTGATTGATTAACACTATATATCCAATCATATAGAATGTATTTATATTTTTCACACATAATTATGTCGTTGATTTATCCTTAACCTAAGGATTCAGTCTTTATAATGGATTTTATCTCAATTTACATTCCACTGAGGCTTCTTTGTTGTTATACTTCAATTCACTTTTATATAGTGTATATAATGTAATTCGACATAGTATATCATGAATCTTTTTATTCTCATGATATTATAATGTTTTCATTACCACAATTATTTTAATTGAAGTGTCTCTCATTTGGTTACGAACTCTAACTAATATATCATTTTAAACGTTTTAAAGATTTATTCTTCTATATCCTTCTCATTAGTGTACATGTTTTAAAAATGTTTTTGCGGATTTATTTATTTGGACATTAAATTTAAAAAATTAAGATTCCTTTTAAAAGTTTAATGTAGTACGAGACACTTTGATTCAAAAATATATTTTAAATGACTTCTTGATAAATAATGTGACTTTTAAATGTTTTCAAGAAAAGGGGCATATTTCACTCAAATTGTTTTGTTATTATATTCATCTATGTCAATATTATTAATTATTCTCGATTGAGCTTAATATATTATAATACAATCTTGAAAATTGTATTGAATGATTTATATTTGACTGTGGATGTGCTATTTTTATTCCATTCATGGTTAGTAGTTAAAATATTGACATTTCATATGCTAGTTTTCATACAAATGTTGAGATTAAGTTTCATCCATTTCATATGAGGAATTCATTGGACTTAGAAAGTGACAGGTGGAGCCTGCTAAAGCTACTCGATGCATCGGTAGGTCTCATGAGACAAACTAGTGTCTAGGCACAAGGCCTTTAAAAAATCGTATTTGTAGTCTTGGCATTAGGATTTGACTACATGGTTATGATGTCCAGCATTATGAATTCCATCATTATGAGATTAGATATTGATATTTCAGGTGATTATTATTCTAGTAGAATACCCATGACTATGTTTTATTATGGAATTATTTAATCATCTCATATTACTACCATAAAGTGTTCAGGTTTATTATTTATAAAGGCATGTGTTTTCAATTATTCATCATGTCTAATGTTTAGGTTATCTTCCACTATATTGCTTACTCTTACTGAGAATTTGAGCTCACCCCTTTCTTATGTTTCATATTCCTAGGATATGAAGAAGTTAGTTATGAGTGACTTGCAAGAATAATCGTGTAATCTTGGATTTTTTAAAGGGAATAAATTAGTTTTGTTTTTCATTTCAAGTTGTAATGTTGAAATTATGTACGTAACTTGTTCCATGACTACTAAACTAATCTGTATTTTGTGGATATATTCCTTGTAATCATGTCAATGTATTAAAATAATGCACCGGCTCTTGCATTCTGGGGTCGGGGCATTACAATACATCATAACCTTGTCCTAATTTAATAAATACGATGATCAATGCTTTTGTAAGGTGAAATTAAATCTTGAAAAAATATTTCCATGATTCATAATTAAATTGGAATGAATCATTTTCCATGATGAAGCTATCATTGGTGAAGATAGTCTTGAAAAACAGTGAACATAATCTCCGTAATAACAAGTTTTTCATAAGAAAATAGTTATTTTCAAAGAAATTATTTAGATATTTCCAGGATATCTTATCCTCTATCTTATGTGGATCATTAGAAACACCACTTTTTGAGATAACATGGCCAATGAAACATACCCCATGTTCCCAAAAAAAATTCTTTGAAAATATGATATAAAAATAATGATCCCATAAGATTACCATCACTATCTTAAAGTGTTGCTAATTATCAACCCTTGTCTTGGAATACACCATTGTTTCATATAAAAATCCTCCACTAAAAATCCAGATACCTTTTCAATTTCCAATTTATCAATTCCATAAAAGCTGCCAATTCATTAGTTAAACCAAAAGGCATAACCACATATTTCTAATTTCTGCATCTACTCCTAAAATCTATTTTCAGAATATCCTACTTCTGAACACACATTTAGTGATGCCCTAAATGCATATCAATTTTAGATAACCACTATGATACCCTTTGTTGATCAAGAAGATCATCAACACATGGAATTTGAAAATAATTTTTGTATCAAAAATTGAGTAAGCTTATTATTGTCACCACACAACCAAAGAGTTCCATATGATGTTTTGAAAAAACAACTGGCGTTTCCCACAGAGATGCACTGGGTCAAATGGACCCTTTAGTTTCAAAACATTCTAAAACGAATTTTAATTCCTTTAATTATATTAGTTATATCTGATAAGACAGAAGGGGCAGAGGACTAGTCCCTCGAAGGAGATCATTAGTAATCTCCACTTCTCTTATCTTGGAATCCCTGAGAAATTATTTGGAAAAACATCTGATAAGTGACCAAGAACTACTAAAAAACACTATTCTCATTCTCATCAAAAAATTCCATGGTTTAATCTTCTAACTAGTATGATATTTATCCAACCATTGGTCTCATAAATCATTCTACACCTACAATAATGTTAATATATCCTCTATGAATTTGTTCAATTACATCATTAGTTGTGAAAATAACACATCTAGTATAATAGTCCATGAGACATAAGAAAATTTTCACATATCCATACCCAAGATTATGTCATACACATCCATCTAAAAATAGAGAACTACCATATCATATTTGGTTAATCTATAGTTAAAGAAAAAATAATCCTAATGAAGGTTCAAAATTATCTTTGACCAAGATGTGTTTGTGGTTTCAAAACAAAAGTAATATTCTCAACATGGAAGTACAAAATACCAATAGGGGGAGAAGAAATAAATGAACTGGGTACACACATATCAAAAAAAATACTTACATAAGGGTAGAATTTAAAAAAATTATACCTCTCATCATCAATAGTCCAGATTGATCATGAAAAATAACATTCTCATCCCTATACATCTGTTAAATCTGTACACATTGATCTTTATTTCGTAGTTGAGATTTACATCATTGAGAAATGTTTGTATTACTTGAATCAACTTGTCAATCTCAGTCGGGATAATAATAACATTTCTACTATACGCGTCCCATAGAATCATATGACATCTACAAAATATGGGATGTTCCCTAAACATCTCACCTTGGAGAACTGTAACAATAATGATAATGATAAAATATATAGTTGAAATTGTTTCATGATCTAGGTTCTGGTATAAAATACTTATTCATGTGATCAATATATCCATATTTAAATCATTTATGTTTAATCTAGGTCTTCGATGGATGATTACCCAATATGGGCATTTGATTCTGAGTCATCCCATTACTTGGGAAATAAGTGTCCCTCTTTTTATTATTATCGGTATTAGTGTTCCCAAAATTTACCATAGTTATCACCAAGATTCATCCACCCATAGTTCTTGATATGATTCTTTTTTCAACCATCGCTTTATTTTCCATATTCAAGTAACCTATTATACGATGCATGACAACATTCAAGTGAATTTGTGGCCACAATCACAAATAAAAAATCATTCTTTAAGGAAACACATAAAACATGTTTTTTGAAAGATAAACTAAATTCATAAATTTAACTTCATACTCTATCACTGAGAAGTTTTCCTCCTTCAAGATAAATAATTAAAATATTATATCAAATCTAAATGTGTGGGGATAAAACGTTTTATTGATATACTTTTCAAAATACTACCATGAAATCTTATTGTCTAAATTATCATTAATTACTATATCCGACCACTAGAGTGAAATATCCTCAAACATATACATCACTATGTTGAAAATCATCTCAGCTAGTGTTCCTTGAAAATTAATGATATGATACATCATATTCAGACACAAAAATATAGTTTTTGGTTTTGAATCTCCCAATATTTGGGTGGGTTCAGTTTCTAGAGCTGAATAGAATGATCATCATTGCTTGGTTCATCCCCTATATTCCCTTTTTTCAAAACATTAAATTCTCGTACAATTATCTGAACATGATATTGGTTCACCTATGTCTTAGGTGAAACTATATATTAAATATCCTCTTACAGTAGGTTTCATCTATGCCTAACCCCTTCCATTTTATATAACCACATGGAATGACCATTTCATCTCACTATCTTGAAATTGAAGCCTTATCAAATTCAAATTCATCATATTAACATATAACAACAATGCTTTTCAAAATAGAAATTTTCCACTTTCAAATCATTTTTAATATTTCCACCATTTTCAAAATACCACTAAAATTCCTTTTCAAATTTTCACATTTGAAAAAAAATTCAATAAATTATTTTAAAAAAACTAATTTTTCACCAAATCATTAAACATTAAATAAAATTAAATATGCACTCCTAGTGGTAAATAATTTCTATCCATTCATTTAATGATCTTCTCATTGGCTATACCCAAGATGACGAGGTTAAATATCCTAGAAGTGTCTATGAATACTTTTGTACCCAACTCCATGGTAACTTTAGGTTTGAAATAAATAGGATATCTATCAACTTTATGTTATCTACATTACGTGTTTTGATGATCCTATTCATTTCTACCTATCAAACTCAAGGAATATAAAATAATTAATTTTCCAAGTCCATGAAAAATAAAACATTTTCATTTGTCTCAAATTGAAGGAAGGACTAGCCAAGGGATGTACCATTTTCATGTCTAGGGATGGAAAGGAAGATGCCATTGGTAACATCCCACCCCCACCCATTTTATTGGGAAGAGGAAGTAACATTACAAGACCTTAGGTGAAATCCTAAAGACACAAAATGTATGAAATAAATCCCAAGGGATTCAATAAAATTGGTGGACAATTTTAAATTTACAAATAAAATAGTCACAACCAAGATAACCATATACAAAAAATGACAATATGATGCAAGGGTAAAATATTATACAACTCATCATACAATACCCAAACAAAAAAAAGACCGTACCAGAGTACAAAGAAGAAACCAAAACCAATGTCATATTATAATGTGGAAGAAAAAACTAATAATGATCAAATAATCCAAAGACATAAACTTCATAGATCACATCTTGATCTAATATCCAACTCCAAAATCAATGCACAATGTATCATGATGCATCACCAAATAAAAGAGATACATGGTGTTTAACAGTGTCCTGGTACACAATACCTACAAACACACCAAGGTTCCCTTGTTGGGACTGAGTAATGAAACTCAGTAGGTTTTCCCCAAATGACTTTCCTACTCACGCCTCTAGGAAAGAACATGTTAACACATTTATATAAAACAATTTATATAAAACAATTTAAAGGTATTTATATAAAAAAATAAAATCAAACTTCCAAACCATAACTATTTTCATGGAAATAAACAAAACAAGACGTTCAAACCATTTCACAATTTAAATTTTGGAATAACTCATTCCATTTCAAAAAAAACTACACACACACAAACAATTTATCTTGTTGTTACCATTGAAGGAGGAACTTTATGTCTATACACCATCATTTGATGATGGTACTTCATGACCAATATCCACCGCATTATACTCACACCCAACCATTCATGCCAAATACCACACCAACAATTTATTCTAAATAATATAAAATTACCACCATTTATTGAGAAAAAATGTCTTAAAAATTTACATGAATTAAAAAAACAATCATTTTAAAGTTAACTTTTTAAAATCATGTATCCAATGTCACATACCATAAAAAACCAATTTTCACAATTTCATAAACCATCAATAATGTGGGTTTCCTTCGATCATTAGATAAAAATATGTCATTTCCTTGAAATAAATTCATTCATTAATTTTTTTAATTTTTTAATATTAGTAGTTCACGTTGAATCAACCTATATCACAACATAGGAAAAAATGAAGAACAGAAAAAATTATTCAACAATCTATGTTAAAACATCAAAAACCCAGTATAGATCTTGGTACCAGTCATCAACAAATTCAAATATCATCATGTTTTGATTCAAACAATATGGATCTATCCCCAATGGATTAAATATAGGAATATAAGAGAGGGGATAAGAATAATTACATCGATAAAATCCAATAGTGATAACTTACCAAGTAATAAGGACTCCAAAACACTATGATTTTGAAATAGATCTCTCCCATATAAAGAGGAATGATCTACAAGGCCATTGGGAGGGGGGGAAAATTATTTATGGTCACATTAATAGAAAAAAGGGGTTAATTTGATAAAATATTTAAGATCCAAAAAATCTGAGTCTCATTTTTAATATATGATGGTTTGGTACATGTTTAGAGAAATAAATCACAGACCATGCACTATACATTGAATACAAACACCTATCTCTCAATTGTGTCACATGGTTATGAAAACTATATTCCAAACATTTTCATCCCCTATGTTCTACTTTGAGTAGTTATACCAGGGTGGCTTCAGAGTTTGGAAAAAATGTGTGCCAACCATACTCCTACCTATAGATACTTATTTTTCCTCAAATTATTTTATTGGTCTTTATCTTGGTGTCTATTAACCATTATCAAATCACCACCCTTCAAAAAATCCAAAATACATTGAAAAAAAACTCCATATTGACCCTAAAATAACTGAATTACTTTATAAACATAAAATACATAGCCAAAGGGTTAACCACCTAAACAAATGTTATATAACAATCATTATTAACCATAGTAGTTGTAAACATTTGAAAATAATGAAAAAAATAATTACATTTGATGAACTGTAGTGTGGGAGGTTCATTATGTAATGATTTATCCTTATTCATTTCATTTGATAACTTCTTCCAATCAATTTGGTATTCACGCACTCGATAAACGTCCATTTTCCAACCAAATAATTTAGTAGTTTTCTTTGGGAAAATTCCTCCTATTAATTTTCTACACATTTGGCATGATGTAAATCTCACCTTCTTATGTCTATGTTTTTTATAATTTCCAATAATTTCCATTTTTCTCTTTTTATCAAATACATAAGATAGATATCTAACTCCATCCTCTATTTTCCTCCATGATTGAACATCAAGCTATCTATATATAACTAATAAATTATAAATTGAATAATTCTATTTGGAGAAATATTTTTAATCTAGTGATGAATTGATCATCATTAATTTCTGGTTAGATGACATTTCCCAAAACACACATCACAAGTATTGTAAAACGTTCCTCACAGGTAGCAACAGATTCATCATCATTTTTCTTTATCTTAGGGAACTCAATCCCTATATTTATTTGAACTAAAAAAAATTTCTTATTTAGAAATATGTTATTGAACTGTTTACATTCTATAGATTCAATATAATCATGTTTTATTTTATTTATGATGATATTCCACCATTATTCACCTAAAAATTCTAAATGGTAGAAAATAAAAATTAATTTTTCATGTTCTAAACAAAGGATAATTGAAAATATTTATTCATGTACTAATTTGTTTCTCTTCATGTAACAGGTAAATAGTAACATTGAAGAAAATTAAATAATCAAAAGAATTTTTTTACCTTATTTTATCATTTGGAAGTTCAAATTGATTCATATATTTATAATTACATTAGAGAGTAATAATTAAAAATCTCATTAAATATCCAATTTTTTTGGATTATTATGTATAAAATCATTTCATAGGCTGTTTTACTCAACATTAATATGGTTCTTTTAGGATTCATCTATTGACTAAAACCAAAACGTATAGTGTAAGAACCCATAATTGTGACGGAGAACCACAAAATCATGAAACATCACATATAAAATTTATAAATCATGAAAATTATTTAATATATGGAACATTAGGTTTATTGGAAGTCATTCATATTCATAATATATTTAAATCCACCATGAATTTTTATAGTGAGTTTGGGAATTTTTAAAGGTTATCCCTAGTGAGTGAAAAACCAAGAGTACAACAAGGAACATTTCAATACATTAAGTGATGATCATGTCTATCTCAATGAACCCTTTCTAGAGTTAATACCACTAGATACCTCTAATCCAGAGCCACATCCACTTTTAGTATTAGGATTAATTTCATAGAAACTACTCACTCTATCCTTTACCAAAATTATTGGACATTTTCCAATACATTTACTCAACCATATACTTATCAATAGACATTTCCATTGGGAAATCATTAATGGGTTCTCATTTTAGATTTCAAAATTAACTTAACTAATCGTCTAAGACAAACTGTATGAACCCAGATATTCATTTCAGTTATGGATCTTGATTTCAGGTGTTTTTGTGGGAAAATGATGATTTTGTAAATTTTCATAGTTCACGCTGTGAACTCTTCAGTGCACACTATATACCTCGTTTCTGCACAAACCGTGTACAGGCTGTATAATGGCCGAGTAAATGGCCATATGGAGCACCTAAAGCCAGGGTTTGTTGAGGTATGTACACACCTTTTACATTAAATAGACACACCATGAACTTTTATTTTTATTTAATTAGTTTGACCAGAGTTGTGTCTCATCCCCATAACACGCTTCTTCATCTCGTGTCTCATATTGGTGAGCGACATATGGATTATTATCTTTGAGCGCCTCTCATTCATATGTCCATGCTCTGATTGAGGTGCTTCCAGGTGCGTTGGATTCCCACTAATGACTTATATATTTCCCTAGAGTCTCTCTTCCTGATTTCTCCTCCTTCTTAAGCTATACAAGGTTGAAATTTTTTTAACCTTTTTGTATATCTATGGAGTTATAGGCTGATTCAAGGTCCAAATTTCTTGAGTGTTCATCATACGATGTCTAAGTAGGTGATTTTTTTTCCTTTTAAATTTTCTCTTTGATTTTTACATGCCTATGTTCTAATTACCCAATACTCGGGTATTTCGTGTTAAGGAAATTTAACCCTATTATATTATTCCTTAGAAAGATTAATAGATTAAGGGTTTTATTTTTTAAATTATGCTAACTTACATATTTAGGGGATACCTCGGGGGGTGCGTTTCTTTGTCAGAATGTTTATTATAGTTTGGTCTAGGTTTCTTATGAGGATGTCCTTGTTTCCCAGCCTTGCTGGTTAGGATGGAACTGTTTGCTTAATTACATCTTGTTAAATGAATGTGTTATGAATTGTGGATATTTAGGCTATAGTAGTTGATATTATTTAGGTAGCTGGATATCTTTTTTGTTAGATTTTATTACACAGGGTTCTGAGAACATTGTGTAGTTAGACCATAGGGGTAATTTACATTGAGGGATTCTCCAGAGTTTCTGTTATATTTTACATTACAAGTCCATAGGGAGAATAATGCTGAGTGCTCCCTCAGAGTGTCTCTAGTATACTGTTACAAGGCCAAAGGGTGAATATACATTGTGTTCATCCTTATAGAGTGCGCCGTTTATCATTAAAAGTCCATATGGGGAATTGATGATGTGTGCTTCCTCAAATAGTATTTATTTTTTTGGAACATTTGATCATAGGGATTAGATAGTGGTGCCACCCCAAGGGTCTATGTGATGATTTAATTTTGATAGTGAAGAGTCTTCCAAGCCGAAGCACAAGCCTGGACTCAGTATTACATGATTTCTAGATGTTCTTCTAAGATATCTATTTTTCTATTACCAAAGGGATACATATCTTAGGCTACATCTTGGAATATCATTATTCAATGGTTTGAATAATTAATAAATATACATGAATGTTATTGGAAACGATAGTATTGTTAACTTTTGAGTACATCCTTGTATATTGATTCATTTTGAATATTGTCTACTATATATATTCCCACATAGTTAGGCACATATATTTTGGTGGTTTCCTACAAGGATTAATCTCACACCTTGTATGGGTCATGATTTTGGGCCCAAAAAGGTTATATGGTTTCATGTATTGATAAGGGCACACACCCATATACATCAGGTACTTGATTGGTGTTGCAGATGGGGACAATGAGACCAAGCTAAGGCTTTTGATACTATTGTATTTATTTAATGATTTCAGTAATCTGGTTTTAGTATTTTACTCCAGGTATTGTCACTTATTTGGATGGTTTCCTCAATACTTGTGACATGTATTGTTATTTATATATATGTTGTAGTTGTTTATACTATTAGTCTTCTTCTGTTTAGTTTTTTGTATGTTATTACTGCTTCGAGTATTGTTTACTACTTGGTTGCACAATTTTTTTCTTCCTATTAGTGCATAGTTTCCCCACTATCACACCCAAGGCACTCACTAATAGACAGTAGCCTACAGTGTTTGGGGAAATGCGTTTGAGGCCATGTGACCAACCGGGAACAGGGCACCATTGGGTAGCAGCTGAAACTGGGACCTTATAAAGTGGTATAAATGTAAGTTCTTTTTTGCTTTGTCTTACTATTTAGTGCCTATATATAGGGATATGAACGAATATGTTGTTATTAATAAGTTTTACACATGATTCTCAAATATAAAATCCACGTTATCACCAATATTTCAATTTTTCTATTTCTTTCAAATTTTACAGTTGATTTTATTTCACCACTGGGTGATACACTTGTATTGTGTTATTATCATTGATATTATTAAGGTTCTATTTCTATTTCAACTTGATGATATGAGGGTACTCCATCTCACGTATCATAATGTCACTTGACGGAGATCACATGTCAAGCATTCCTTCCATTCCACTTTGGTTTTATCACTGATTTCATGTTGTCGTGATAGATGTTGTGCAAGATATTATTGCTGTTGTGATAGATGCATTAATAGAATACATGATATTTTGATAGGGTATCAAGATATGTTAATTCTAATTTTTGTGGATGCCATGATTTAATCCCTATGGTGTTATGGGCCTTCTTAGATTAGAATTGGGCGGATCATGTTTGGACATTAATTGAATTTTGACCTATTGTAATGTGAAAAGGGACGCCAAAATTAGATTCACGGGAGTATGGGATCTCACAGTTTGGAATTTATCATTACATTGATTTTGTTTTGATTTTATGGGTTTTAGGGGAGTTTTATAGGTCCATTGTCTAGAAAACCTGACAAAATGAAATGTGGTGTTCTGAGCACACATAATGTGTCCTTCTATTCTGGAAGAAAAAACATATCTTAAGTACATGCCGGGTACAGTATGTACATGCCATGTAGTCTTTAACTGTGTCAAGGACTGTGTGATCTAATACACATCTTTGGGAAGCATGAGTATAACACACCATGTGATGGGAGTACATTCCATTTTTAAGAGGCCATGTGTCCATCTCTGCGACTAACAATATACGTGGATAAAACATAGGTTGTACATGACGTGTCTAGTTTTCAAACATCGTGTAGTGCCAACCGTATCTCCAACTGCGTGACTAATGACATGGGTTGTTGGAACATAAGTCTTAAATGCCATTTTTAGGTTCAACACACTGTGTAGTATTACCCAGGAGAGAACAGTGGGGTTTGGTCATTTAGAAGAACTCGGGCATGAGGGAAAAATTCATGTACACAGAGTGTCACAAGAGGAAAATGTTTTGTTCCCTATTTTAAAAAACATGAATGTTTTCTTCTCCTATTTCTTAAATGTAAATTTACGTATTAGTCTTTGATATTATTGAAATGTGGTGTGCACTTGACCTTGTATAGTCACACCACTGACACGTCCACTGGTTTTCCGCCAGATATAGGGCAGTTACCCTACATTGAAAATGGTAGATTAGGGACTACTAGCAGAACCTCCCATCATTCTCATCATGGAACCAGCTATTATACTGAACACAGGTGCTGATGCATTGTTTTGAGATGGATTCATTAGGATTATGTAGCCCTACAAGGTATCAACAAAACTTTCACCATCTATGGTAGAGTTCACAGAGGTTTTTCAGTAGCAGTATCCTCCAACATTCTCTAGGTATGGGGGACCTCAAGCTATAGAGTCATGGTTAGAAGCCATGTTGTCTATTATTGAGCATCTCGAGACACCTCTTGAGAGGTGGGTGAATATCGCAACCTAAATTCATTAAGATTCCACCAATAGAAAGTGGAATGTGATATCACAGGCAGGATACCAATGATTTATGGCTGAGGATGAGTTCTAGCGACCCTTTTATGACTCCTTCTACCTGGAGACCTTGAGAGTTTATCAAGAACAATATTTCATGGGTCCAGAACATGGTAATATTTCATTCATAGTGTATTCTTATTTCATCATAGGGATTTAGTGCTTCACTCACATTTTGGTGGGTAATGAGTTGTTTCTGGCCAAGAAGTTTGTGGATGGTCTCAGACAGGACATCTGATCCCATGTGAACGTTTTCAGATTGACTTAAAATTCTTCTATAGTCAACTAGGTGCTAATAACTGAGCATAATATAAGATATTATATAGCTGTGAGATAGGTGGCTCGACAACCAAAGATGGTTCTCCGTTGTCTTATAGTAGGAAGTGCCATAGAGAATCTACACACAGAGATCTGAGTCGACGAGATAATTTTTTCAGGTAGCCCGGTGGTATGATACCAGTGTATGAAGAGTGGGAATATGAGACCTCGGTGCCTAAGAGATCCAATTGAGTGCCTATAATGTGGAAGGATGGAAAATCTTCTGCGTTTTTCTGGTGTTTATCACTAACAACAAGTGATAGGTGTTTTTCTATGACTCCATGTTCAGGAGGAGGACCACATGTTTCTCATCATTCAGGGAACTAGATTCATCTAGCTATTCAGGCTGAGGAGGAGGTTGTGGACGTGGTAGCCAATCAGCAGGATTACAAAGACAGCATTATAGATCAAATCAGGGTAGTCAAGTAGGGTTAGAGGGCCGCAGTACCAGTTAGACTTTTGTAGTGGAGAAGACTCAACAGGAACAGAATCCCAGACCCTCTACAGTTAGTGGAACGATTCTAGTTTCTTCTGTTTTTGATTCTTCACTTTTTTTATAGGGGTTTCCCATATTTTTATATCTATTACTGAAGGGGATAGCCTTGGGCTCTATATGTTTACTTTTGAGGATGTTATGACACTAGACACTCTGTTGGGAATTAGGATGGTTAGTGTACGTTAGTTCAAGGAGTTCCCTCTCGAGGTTGTTGGATGTCACTTCTTTTCAGAAATCTATGTCTTAGGGATAACAGGCTTCGATGTCATTCATGGAATGGACATTTTAGTCTATTTTTATGTATTTTTTGACTACTATAACCATAGGGCGAGTTTCACGTCACCTGAGGGTGGGCCCTTTCTACACAAGTGTGAGTGAATGGGACCCAAGTAACTTGGGTTTGGAGGAATTATAGCCCAAAATGCTAGTTTATATCCAAAGGACCATGGGACATCACATATGGACTTTTCTCCAATGGAGGATCATTTTATGGATGTCTTTCTAGATGAATTTTTTTTACATCTACATAGAGAGGTATATTTCTCTATTGAGCTTGTTCCTAGGGTGTCACCAGTGTCAATTTCCCCCTATAGGATGGATACAACGGAGTTATATGAGCACAATAAGAAGTTCTAGGAGTTTTAGAAAAATAGTTTCATCCATACAAGTAATTCCCCTTGGGGTTCGCCTATCTTTTTTTTGTAGAAGGAAGATCATACCCTCAGACATTGTGTATATTATCAAAAGCTGAACCAATTGATGGTCTAGAACCAATATCCTTTATCAAGGACTTATGATATATTTTTCCAGCTTCAAGGAGCTTGGGGGTTCTCAAATATTGACTTGGGATCCAGTTATCATTAGATTCATGTTATACCATCAGATATACCTCTTAAAGAATTTTGGATTAGGTATGGTCTATAAGATTATGTTGTTATGTTGTTCAATCTCATGAACACGCCGGCAATTTTCAAGGAACTAATGAACCGAGTGTTCCATCATTACTTGGACACTTTGTGGTTGTTTTTGTGCATGATATCTCGATGTACTCTCACAATCAACATGAACATTCCACCCATCATGAGATCCTTTTGAGTACATTGATAGAGCATTAGTTATATGATAATATATCAAAATGGAACTTTTGGATGGACCAGATTCACTTCACGGTTCATGTCATCTCAGAGACATGCGTATCAGTAGACCAAGATAAAGTGAGAGTAGTAGTTTCCTTTCATTAGACGAAGAACTTCTTTGATGTTTTTAGATTTATGGGGTTGTCTAGATAATACATATGCTTTATACATGAAATTTAATGCTTAGCATCCCCACTAACAGGACTGAATATGAAGGATGAAAAGTATTTTTGGAAGGATTCATGTGAGTCATCCTTTTAGGAGGAGAAATGGAGGTAGACATATGTACCAATAATGGTCTTTCCAAATCCAGGAAAGATTTACACCATTTACAGCGATGCATTAGGTAACAGATTGGGGGAAGTTCTTTTGTAGGGTGAAGGATTCGTTGCATACATGTCTCAGTAGTTGAGGCTACATGAGTGTAATTACGCAACACATGGTCTCATGTTAGCTATAGTGGTTCACATTTTACACTACTGGATACATTATCATTTGGGAGATCATGTTGTGGTTTTCACTGACTACAAAAGTCTTAGGTATATATATTTCCTAGCTTGATCTGAATTTTAGAGAACCAATTCGGGTTGAGTACCTTCAATTTTTTGACTTCAAGATTGCCTATACACCTGGGAAAGACAATGCAGTGGATGATGAGTTGAACAGAAGGACTCCGATATTGGAAGATTAGGAGGCCAACTGCGAGTGGAAGCTTATGAATATGTTATCTGAGATGAATTTGGAGGTGCACAACAGACAGGGCCAGATACTTATTTCTTTTGTAGCCATTACCCCTACTCTTCTAGATTGAGTGTTATGAGGCAGCTATTAGATTCTGAAGGCCTAGTCCTACAGGAGAGTGTGTTAGGAGGGGACCCTACTCTTGGGTTGACTGCAGGAGAGGATGCAATATTCCGTTTTAATGGATATGTTTGGGTGTCAGCTAAATTACATGAAGAGATGATGAGGGTTTTTAATTCCTCAGTTTGGGTAGTTCATCCTAGTGTCACAAAAATGTACCAAGATCTACACCGCTAGTATTGGTGTCCAGTTATAAAGAGATTTGTTTCTGGTTTTTTGATGAGATGTTCCACATCTCAGTAGGTGAGGGCGGAGCATCTGTGACCAGTAGAGATTTTACAATAGTTTCTCATTCTTGAGTGGAAGTGGAATGATGTCACAATGGATTTTGTTATGGGTTTACTGAGGTCACCATGAAGAGAATGATATGGGTTGGGTTTTCATTGACATTCTCATGAAGGTAGCACACTTCTTACTGATCTAGGACACTTTTAGTTTTGATGATATACGAATTTTGAATGTATGATAGATTGTACATTTTCATGGGGTTCTACACACTATCATTCAAGAAAGGGATGCCTATTTTACATCTTGTGTCTGGAAGGGACTCAAGAGGGATTTCAGTACAAATGTACCACTAAGTACAGCTTACCTTCCCCTGATAGATGGCCTGTCTGAGAAGAAAATTCATGTGTTGGAGGACATTCTTTGAGCATACGTCCTGAATTTTTTGGTCTCTTGGGAGAGACACACAACCCTAGTTAATATTTCTTATAATAAAAGTATTCAGGTGATGATACAGATGGAACCTTATGAGGCTTTGTATGGTAGGCCATGCCGATCACCCCTATGTCAGCTGGAGGTAAGAGAGGCAGTTATGCTGGGACCATGTCTTGTCTAGAAGACCACTGAGTAGGTGGAGTTGATTTAGATGAGAATGGATACTACATAGTATCACCAGAAATATTACAGTGATTAAAGGAGAATACCTCTAGAGTTTGAGGTTAGAGATTAGGTTTTCATGCGTGTCACACCGAGGTTGGGACATAGGGGGATTATGTGATAGGGAAAGTATTCACCGAGAGATGTCTGGATGTCTGAGGTTTTGGAGATTATTGGGTCTGTTTCCTATCAGTTGAAGCTACCTCAGAAGTACCAGACTATATACAAAATCATCCATGTTTTTCATCTATAACATTACATTTCATACCCTTTTGATGTTTTTCAACCCAAGGTGGTTGATTTAGAGGTGGATTCATCATTTAAGGAGAACCCTATATAGATTGTGGATCGTAGTATGAAGGATCCCTATGGGTGGCTTGTTCCTCTAGTATTGATGCTATGATAGCACAAGTGAGTACAATATGAGACTTGGGAGAGGTAGGCTGACGTGTGATCACAATGGCCAGAGTTGTTTGAGGTTTCTTCTTCAGCACCCTTGGACGGTTAATTCTAGGACAAGTTGTTTTATCTAGGGATGGTTTTTGAATCTGGATCTTCATTTCATGTATAGATGTTGATTTCAGGAGTTTTTTGATGGAAAAGGATGACTTCAGAAATTTTCTAAATACATGTCATGTACTCTTGAGTACAAGAAGTGTAATGGCTGTGTAACAGCCGAGTACATGGCCTTGTGGACAACCAAAAGTGGGGGCTGGTTGAGGCATTTACACAACGGGTACAATAAATGAACAGACCATGTGCTTTTTTTATTTGATTTATTAGACCAGGGTCACTTCTCATCTCTATAACTGGCTTCTTCATCCTGTGTCTCATACTTGAGAGAGATTTATGGACGATTGTCATTGAGCACCACCTGTTCCTCCATTTGTGTTATGATTGAGGTGCCTTTAGGTTTGTTGGATTCCAATAGATGAGTTCTCTCTTTCCCTATAGTCTAGATTAATGATTTATCCTCTTTCTTGAGTAATCCATGGTTGAATGTGTCTGAAAATTTTGTATATATATGAATTTATAGGCCGATTCAAGGTCCAACGTTCAATAGAGTTCATCGTACAACATCGTGGATGGTGGTTTGTTGACATTCGAAGTTTTTCTTTGAGTTATATATGACTAACTGCCAATTACCCATGACTAGAGTATTTCATGTTAAATTAATTGAACCCAATTATCATCATACTTAGATTGATTGATAGATTAAAGGTTTTCATTGTTATATTTTTCTAAATTACATGTTTAGGGGACACCCAATGGGTGCATTGCATTGTCTGAATGTTCATCACCATCTGTTCACGGTTTCTATTGAGATTGGTCGTGTTTCTATGCCTTTCTTGTTAGATTAGATTTGTTTATTTAGTTTCCACTTTTTAAATTCATATGTTTTGCACAGAATTTGTTTATACATGTATTAGTTGAGATTAGTTGGGATGATGGATATCGTTTCTGTACGACTTTATTATACAAGGATATGAGAACCTGGTGTAGTTACTCTATAGGGGAAATTGACATTGGAGGCTTCCCAACTGTGTCTGTATAAATTTATGTCATGATGCGAATGGGGGGATTGATGATTATTGCTTCCTCAGAGTGTCTATATTATACCATTAGGAGATTAAAAGGAGAATGGTCATTGAGTTCTTCCTTAGGGAGTCTTTAGTTCATCGTTAAAAGGTCACAAGGGGAATTGATGGTGATTTCTTCCCGTGAGAGTATTTATTTTTGTTTTAACACTTGATCATTTGCATTAGACTTTCTGAGCCACCCAGAGGATCAATGTGGTGATAGAATTTTGATTGTGATGAGTCTTCCAGGCCGAAGCACAAGGTTGGACTCAATCTTACTTGATTTCTAGATGGTCTTATGAGACATCTTTTTTTCTATTACACAGTAGATATATAGCATAGGATAGATCATGTGATTTCATTATTTAATGGTTTTAATAACTAATAAATGTACATGAATCTAATTTGAAAATGTATCATTGTTTATTTTTTGAGTACATTCTTGTTTATTCCTTCATTTTTCATATTTCCAACTATAAACATTCAATAACAGTAAAGCACATATATTTTGGTGGTTTCTATCTAGGATTCATCTCAAACCCAATTTGGGTCATGATTTTGGTCCCAAACAGATTATATTGTTGCAGGTATAGATAAGGGAAAGCACACTACTACATCAAGAAATTTATTCATATAGGAGATGGAGAGAATGGGATAAAGCTGATGCTTGTGATGCTGTTGGAGTTACTTACTATTTTATGTACTTTTCTTTTTGTATTGTATTTCCAGAATTATGACTTGTTTGGGTGATTTCCTAGATACATGTGACATGCATCATTATTTATATAGGTGTTGTATTTCATTGTACTATCAGTCTTATGTGGTTTACATTTTTGTATGGTATTACTGCTTCCCCTATTTTTTACTGTTTGTTTATGGTGTGTTAATCTTCATATGAGGTCATAGATTCAACAATATCAAACCCAATGCCCTCACTGCTAGTAGACATCCTCTAGAAATTGGGGAAATGTGCTTGAGGCCATGTGACAAACTGGTTATGAGGAACCTTTGGGTGGAACCTGGAACCGGGACATTACACAAACTATAGAGACCCAACATTTTCATTCACAGATATTATATTATATTATATGAAAATTGATTAAATTATTCAAACAAGTTATCGAGGAATGTAAATGTTAAGTACCTTTAGGAACTTGTAAATATAATCATCTGGTCCATAAGTTTGACACATCATCTAACATTATATTCATTATAATTATAACCCTTTTCATGATGTCCAAAGGAAAAGAAACATTAAAAAAGTGATCCTTAATTCTCTGTATCGATAAATATTTAAGATATAAATTTTTAATAATCATATGGGTATGAGAATATGTTAATAAAATATGAAAACAATATCATTAATATCAAATATCATAAACATGGGTCATATCATAAATCCTGGAAGTTCACATGACATTAATCATAATAAAATAAAAGAATATGATCCGTGAGAGCATAACATTAGAATAAAACATAGATTTCTGGCATACACATTGGAATATAAAAGATTTTGTTAAGGTTTCCCTCCAAGACATTTGTAACACGATTAGATTGGGATAACCTCCAGTGTGCCTACTTTGATCTTATGATGTCCTCCCATTCACCCTCATTTGGGATTGGGATAACCACCTGAGTATCATCATTTGCGGTCTTCTTATAACCACCCGTATACCATTAATGCTTTAATAATATTTATCATTAACAAATTAATTAGAGGGGGATATAAATACTACACATCCCATAATAAAAGTCATACACATGTACACCACATGATCATAAAATATACATCATATCCTAACCCTTTAAATAAAACAATTTTTATTAAAATATAATCTTATCATAGATAATGGAAAATATACAGGTTTTATAATAATTTATTCATTTATTCAAAGCATAACTCATTGAAAAGGCAGTGGGTTTCATAATAATTTTGTTATGGTATAACCCACGGAATAGAAATGAGTATCATAAGAATATTATTATCATAAAAATAATACATTAATAGAATGAATAATAATGGTATCCTTGGATTATTAGAACTGTAAAGAATATTTAACATTAACATATTTCATCATAGATTATAAATGATTTTTACAGATAGTATATATCATTTATTTAAATAAAAATAACATTTCATTAAAAATAACATTTTCAAAACCATTAAAAACCTAAAACAAATCATCATTTAATGTAGACTGGAATAAATACAAATTAATCACTAAAACATAAAAAAATCATTTCTTGAGGATAATAACCTTTTCACATTGGAATCATATTTTATGATATAAATCATTTTGGAATCATTTTTTTGGAAATATGGGTTTTGAAGAAAAAATATTTTTAATTGAAATTAAATTTTACCATAAAATAATTTTTTAATCTCTTGAGTATAAAATTACGGGAAGGTGAAGGGAAAAAATATTATTATTAATTAGAAATAGGTTAATTAATTTCTTGAGTTTCCCGAGAGATGCATTATAATATTTTATCATCAGAAACATATATATAAACAATCTCGATAAAGGATGAGATTGTAACATCAAATATTTACCTATTTTTCTAGATTTGAATCATAATATGCATGATGGAATAACATTAAATTAATCATAAAATATAATTATAATAAAGAAATTCACTATATTACATGTAATGATAGGTTCAAAACATAAAATATGTCTGAAAAAGGTAAATTGTGAACAAAACCCCTTACCAAAAGTCCTGACTTTGGTTGTACAAGATAAAAATTATTAAATAATAAATATTATTGTATTATAAATATATTAGTGAACTATAAATATATATATATAGACATTATACCATACAAGATTCATCTATTACATTTTATTATTTATTATTTACAATTCTATGTTAATGTCATGTTTCATAGAACAACTTCTTTGTTTTGGGGTAGTCTTTGTTTTTCTATTTTTGTCCTGTTAAAAAGATTATGATTTAAAAATATTTATAATTAAAAATATGATTTAAATATAAAATATAATAAATAAAAATGTATTTTATGTTATCTATAATATTTAACCGTAGAAAATGAAATACATAATTCAAGGAGATGGTTTGTCGTACGTTTTCTTGAACATTGTTTCCATTTCATTAACAGAATCAATGAAAGAAATATAAATGATATATTAACATTATAAAATAATTTTTATTTGATATAAAATGAAAATAATCACTGAAACTTTCCATATTACCTTCCACGTAATGTGTGAAAAATCACATCACTTATCTAGACGATAGTCAACCTTACACATGAGTTGCATTATCCTATTCCCACAACATAGAAATCATTATGGTATGTATGATATAAATATTTATGAAAAATAATAATATCCTAAAAATAATATATAGACAATAAATATTTAATTATAACAATCCTTAAGAGGTGGTTATTGAAAAATGAATTACATCAGTTCACGATGTGGTAATATTCCGTATACAAAAACAATGATTTCATAATCCATTTGATAGAAGTGGAAATGGTTGTAGGTCATGAAATGAACATAAAAAATAATATTATATAGATTAAAATGATGTTTTTATAAATTAATGGTGTAATTATAATCGAATAATGTTTTAATGAAATACAACGAAAATTATCATTGATGAAGGTAACATCTTCTTTAGGTTTCCTTCTTAGGTTTGAAGAAATAACCTTCATATGTTTAATTTATATCTAAAATTAGGATAATAGAATGAGTGTATGAAATTATTGAAGTGATTTTTTTATTATTGTCTTAAAAATGGGGTTTAAGGTGTGAATAAGAGTGGAGAGGGTGTGTCCTTTTATAAGTGAGGTGAGTGGAACACTTTTATTATTTTGAAAAAGAAAAGTGTACGCACATATATTTTCATTCCACCCAAGTCAAAAGGGGTAAAAATTAACCCTGAGACATGATACAATATAACTATGTCTATAAAACAGGTTTTAGACATGTCTATATGACATTTTACCCCTATCTTCTTAGTCTACCCCAGGAAAACCAATTTTTACCATAACAAAGTTAAATATGTTTTTCTGTATTTACATTTAATTTTATTCTACAATTAATTTTAAGTTATTAAATAATATAAATTATAATGATTAAAAAATTTAAATCATCTTTTCATAATTAAATTAATTAATTTAAAAATTTTAATTTAAAATTAATCCTCTAGACGTGATAAAAAAGAATGTTTCTAATGGGAAAATATTCAAAATTTAAAAGTATATATAATTAAAAATTTAATGTGAAATTGATTCCAATGTACTCAATATGAGTAATAGATATATGTGTATATTGACTAATTTTACTTTTAAATATGTTAAAATATCATTTCTATTAAAAAAAGGTTAAAAAGGTAGTTTTGAGTTCAAATTCAATGTTTTTTTACTATTCATCAAGAAATATAATTTTCAGAAACAGACCAAATATTTTACTATGTTAATTTTGACCTCAATATTTCTAATATGATGTTTATTTAATCATAATATTTCTCTAAATTTTCAGATATAATTTTTAATATTCTTCACAAAAATTTATAAAAATAACATTTTGAGAAAATATTACATTCAAAATATAAAAATACATTGCCAAAAATTATGTTTTTTTATAAGTAATATTTATTTATATATAAAAATTATACTAAATATTTTAACAATATTTATTACTATTGAAACTGATATTATTTATTAATTGGCTAGAAATGACTCATTTAAAATTTTTATATTACTAATATATTGTGTTTTTGTTAAAACATTTTGATACTTTTCATGAAAGCTAACAAAGTGTTGTGTGTACTGCAATATTATCCTGTTGTTGTATGTAACACAATCTATCAAAAAAATTTAATTTATTTAGAAACAATTCATAAAAACACTAGGTGTTACACATTCCATGTTGGACGATAATGTATTGGAATTTTTCTCATTTTATATAGTTAAATGACAATTAGATAAGAGAAATTTTTTCAAGTAGAGGCATAGGGAGACTCCCAAAAATGTGAGAATATTTGTTTCTAAGGTTTTATTTCAGTATTTATTTGAGATTATAACTCTTCTACAAAATTGGAAGCTCATGGATGAAAATCTAAATGGATATGGTAAAATGAGAAGTTATTTGACTATTTGAGTATATACTATGATTATATAGAGCTATAAAACTTAATATAGGATGAATTGTATGTGAGGGTGTATTATTTTTCATTAAATATTATATTATGATCACACTTTATATTAGATATACTTGGTTCTTTTTTGGGAATAATTTTTTTAAATGTTGGAAGGATGTAATGAACTAGGGTTTCCTTGATTGGGACTTACATATTTTTTGAGTTTCAATGTACGTGGTCCACATTAGAGGGTAAAATGGTAAATTTACTCTTGCAGATGATATCACAGAAATTTTAGATAGTCATTTTTAACTCGAGGTGAAAAATTAACCCCTTAGTTTTTTTGTGAAATTATAATCACGACTAATTTTTAGTGATTTCTAATATTTATTAAATAAATAAAAAATTGTCCCATATGTTTTTATTGTTGTATCTCATTAAAAAGATCTCATATTGAAATCAGGTCACTATGGTTGAGTATAGGATATGATTATTTTTCTTTTATGAGGAATAAATTATATGCTCATGTGTTAGAATTAGGACTGAGTATTAACTAAACATTAAATAAAGACTAAATTTTGACATAGCCTATGATTATAAAATATTCTTCTAGATTTCTCTCTAGTGTTAGATAGACATTACATCAACATAAACCTGATATTGATATAGGAGAGAAGGGAAAAGACAAGACTCATAAAAAAAGAGGAGGGAATCTGTAACACCCCACGATATTCAAATATTAATTTTCTATATTGTTTATAATTTAAAAGGAATTTTTTATTTAATTAAAAATGATTAAACAATTGTATTAATAATAATAATAACAATAATTAAGGGAATACATAATTATTTATTATGATAATATATTCTTGAAATATATAAATTTATATTATGTTTATGTTTTACAATTTTTATATAAATTATATATAATTTAATGTATATGTTTATAAATACATATAATTATCAATATATATATATATATATGTGTGTGTTTTATTTAATTTTAAAAATATATATACATATATGTTTTAAAATATTAATCATTAATTTATTATATATGTATATATTATTTTGAAAAAATTTAAAACTCATCATGTTAAACATTTTATACATATATGTTTTATAATTTTATAAACGTATGATTAATATAAATGTTTTATCAATGTGTTTTTAAAAAAAACACCACATATTTGTTTTAAAAAATATGTAAATGTGTTTTAAACAATTGAAATGATTGAACTGAATAATAAATAATATATTATTGTAATTTTATATTGAAGAAAATGAGGGGGATGTGGGACATGGTGGAAGAAAATTAAAAAAAACCCATTTGAGAGGAGACCTGGCTCATGGAATGATGGAAAAAAGATAAAAGTAATATATCATAATATATATATATATATATAATTGAACCAAGATGTGAGTTATTATTTAGTATTGTTTAAATAAAAAATAACAATAATAAACCACACCATTGGTTTCCCTCAAAAGCTAGTATAATATAAATATGTGTGTCTATGTGTGTAAACATCATTCTGCACACCATGCTTAACCTACACTTCCATCTGCATCCCTGTTGAATGGATAGGGTGTGTACAAATCTCAGTCTGCCAATCCTTCTATTGGTTTCAATAACCCTTAGACGCAATATTGATCTAAATCTTGTAAGGGTTTAATTTTTTTCTCAAATTATGATTTTTTACACAAATATACATAAATACATTTACATGAAACCAAATCTATTTTTATAATAGAAAATTATTAGAATGATATGGTTTTTTGAATATAAAAATTTCTATAAAATTATAATGGTGTGAAAGAGTGTATTTTTATCAGATTATATTGTTACTTATATGTGTGAATATATATGTATATATATACACATTTATAGCTTATTATGTTCTATGTATATATATATATGAGTTAAGGATTTGTGACCTAAACATTTTTTCTAAAACATAATTATTTGCGGTTTCATTTTAGTTAATCAATAAAATTATTTTTTACAAGGGATATATGTTTATATATAAATATATATGTATAAATATATATTCATATATACACATATATTTCAACCCATTTTAGTTTAAATATATAAAGGGTTCTTGTTTCAAACATGATTTCATAAATTGGTGTTTTTAAAGGGTTTATCTTATCTTATGAAATTATTTTTGTTATTCTGATATTGTTTCGGGTCGGTTCGAAATGCCCAACGGTTCCGTATCCGACGACACATAGACCTGCTTTCCAAAGGCATGCCTTCGCTGGGCGATTTGGCCAACGACACTTAAAACTGACATTGTCGAGAGGATGGGAAGTCGGGCTCATCACACCCATTTGGGGGGAATTAATGCCTATTCCGGGACTCTCTTATAGATATAATACGTATTCATATGTTTGTGAATCTTTGGTTTATACCCAAGCATAGAATCCACAGATTACTTCTAGTTGGCAATGGTTAGTTGGACACATGGGTTCAGAATCATTTATGCCCAATGTTTACCATCCCTCATTGGATTAATGACCCCTATGAGTCTGGACTCACCAAGATAACACTAGTTTAAAGCCTCATAACTAGGAACTTTGGAGTTTATTTTCATCCAGGGGGACAGATATTAACTTGAGAGTTTGGATCAAACTCGTGATACGGGCTTCCTATGTATCCCCATAAGAGGAATCAGAACCCTCATAGTTCGGAAACACAGTTTAACGTCATGCCGGATGAAGGATGAACTAATGTGAAGGGGGTCAGAACGGCCGATTGTTGGGCATGAACCTCGTAGAGGTTTCCTACATACCATGCCTTAACATGGATCAAAGTTCTCGTAGTTCACACTAGAGTGTCAGTGAACTGATGTGAAGGTGGACCCAGGGGTCCGATGGTGATCGGGCTTGAACCCCCTGGAGGCTTCCTACATACCCTGCATAGGAGACATGGATCAAAGTCCACATAGTTCGAACTGGGGCGGGGCTTAAGCTCTGAGGCATCCCATGGTAATGGATTGGGGCTTACACTCTAAGGAGTCCCATGGTAATGTATTGGGGCTTACACTCTGAGGAGGCCCATAAGAGGATGCCATGGTCGATTCCTACTCTAAGCCCACATGATTCATTCTCGGTGTTAGAAACAAGAGGCAACAGGGACCAGACGATCACGTCATGAAAGGTGCGTCAGTGGGAAGTGGAGCGGGGCTTACGCATTGAGCAACCCAAAAAGTCGGGGCTTACTCCAGGATGGATGCCCATGGTGACAAAGCGCAGCGGGAGAGGGACTTGGCCCCAAAGAAGGACGGAGTTGCACCCTTCCCACTACACCATTCCTTGGCCATGTTTGTGAGGAAGTACAGAGGTTCATGTGGGCTTACTTATGATGGGTATTCTGCCACACCTCGGAGAGGGGAGAAGTGACCCTGTCCTAACAAGTGGAGGGGCAAAAAGGGGAATCCCGGGCTCAGACTCTGCATTACCGTGGGATTGTGAACCCAAGAATGCTTCAGAAATCCGCTCAAGGGCCAGAGAAACCCCTTCGACCTCACATACTGTGGGTATGTAAACTCAAAATAGCACTCTGATTCACCATAAGGTTACCTCACACGGGTCTGGTGGATTTGGTGGAGGCCTCGGCTCGGGGCCGATGAATGGGCCAATGAGGGGATTGCGGAGGATCATGCTAGATTGGAAGGATTTTAGCTGGCTCAGGGAAGGGGAACTATAAAGGATCTGGTGGGCCACAAAGGAATATTACTGTTGGCGCCCATCACGTAGGGAGGTGCTACATGGCTGGAGAGTCTATCGGCGAACCAGGGTGGTCTGCGGACTGATGGGCATTCCGTGAACCGGGGTGGTTCAGGGCCTGGTGGGAATCCCGTGAACCAGGGTGGTTCACGACTTCAGGTTCGGCCCGCGTACCAGTTTGGTACACGGAGGGGTTCGTGTGAGTAGTGGCTGCGAAGGGCGACGCCGGTCTGGGGTTCTACGGTCAGGGCTTTGCCCGCATAGGATGGTGCTACGCAGTGCGACGTATCGGGAAAGGGGCATAAACTCCCTGGTCTGCGGGTAGTGAATCCTCGGAGGGGACATGGTTCACAATCTTCATTTCATTGTTATTTTATGTTCATGGTTCACCAATTTGTTACGCGTTTTTGGTTCCTTATTAATTCGCTTCCAGTTTCATTGTTGTTCTGGTTCATGAACTGGAACATCACTGTTTGCGAAATCCTAAGCTCCTTCCTTTGAATTCCTTCCACCCAAATCAGATTGATCTCCCCAAAAATACATCCCTTGCTCTTCCCCCTTTATATCCATTTATAAAGTGGGGTGAGGGATGTATCTATGGTCATGCATCACCTTTTACGGAGGCCCATGATTGGAATCCTGGTTGACAGATGACTTGGTCAATCCGCAACTCCCGGGGCCATTGAACACATCTCCACCGTGAACCATACTAACTCGGGGAGTGTGTCACGGCTGCATAGGGTTCCGACTCCATTAGGAAAACGACTACAGATGCGGTCCGGGTCGGTTGATGCGGTTCGCGGCTGGGACGGTTCGTGATGGTGAACCCGGTTGGCATCCGTCCTGCTTCGCGCCCGCTGAGGGCTTCCGCCTCTATTCTGTGAACGACAGCGGTCCACGGAGGGGGTGCTTCGCTGAACCGGCCATGACCCATTATCTTTGGACCGGCCTACGGATCAGTTCATCTTGTGCCATGCTTTGAGTATTTTCCATACATTTCCCCTATTCTTTTGGGGAAATTGGGTAGAATCTCAATTGGATTAAAGAGGATTCTCATTCTTCCTTTGCGGGGGTTTTAGGACCCTACAAATTCCCCCCATCGGAATGGGGTCTGACCTGAATGAAGAGGAGGAAATTTCGATGTTGAGTGGTCCTGAAACTTGGATGATTTTCAGTAGGGGAGTGGGCCCAATAAGGTACTATGCTTATAAATACAGGGGGCCTTCTTTTGTCCTTTACCGGATTCTTCGCAAAACAAGAGTTCTTGTTTCCGTGTGCTGGTTGATTTGTGAAACACCTCATACATAAACCAGCTGCCACTTCTACGGACCATTCCATGTTCACAGTCCCCTTAATCCGTGGACCAATTTCCTCGCCACGAACTAACACTTTTAATTAATTAAAAAGTAAGTCACGACAGGCCGCGTAGGAACTCGCTCCACAGTTTTGATGGTCCGTGGTCTGAAACCTTCCAGATTATGAAAATTTCTGAAGTCTTCTGAACCTAATTATTAAAATCCAAGATTAAGATTCCTTAGAGCAACCTGGTTCACAGTTTTCAAGCCATCGCAATGCGGGACAGAGTACCGCAGACCTTTTCCGTGTAGGGTTGGTTCACGAGATTCAATCATCGTGAACCAGCTTTTGAGGCCTACTTGTGGACCTTGTCATTAGGGCTTCATAACTCCTTTGTCACATTCATGGTATTATTGTCTATATTTTATTATTCTAGACTAACCATTTTCCTAGTTTTCATAATGCAGGGAGAAAATATGGTTCCCCCTCATCATGCACCCAGGCCGGCTACCGAGCCTCTCCCAATTGGTGATCAACGCCTAGAGGATGTATCCATCTCTGTTAAGGATGAAATCCTCCACTCCCCACTGTGCTCCTTCCTTGTGGATCATCTCTCTGAGTCATAGTGGGAGTACCCCTTTTCCAAATGCCTTCCTACCTAAGGGTTCAGTTTACTATCTGATACGCCGATTCCGGTACCATCTCGTGAAAACAATCCTATAGCATGGATATTTACTACCACCATACCTCGGTCTATGATATCTTCCAGAGGATGGCCTTCCATAAGGGATAAAATTGTCGGGTCTGTGTTGAATCACCTTCTTGTGTCCCCGACAGGGGAACAATGCCAGCTGGATGGGACAACTCATTGCTACCAGAGTATTGCCCACAATTCTATGATAAACAACCAGCATGGATGGTCAGCAGACCGGATCATCAGGCCTGGAGGGGCATTTAAGTCTTTGGATTGGGGGTGGCCCTTCGGGGTTCACCAGAGATGTGTAGAATTTGAAGCAGAATTGCGAGATGTAGGCTTATATGATGTTTTCTGGGTGTCCCAAACCTATACCAATAGACCTCAATCCCTTTCCAGGAATCTTATGAGCCATTGGATTCCGAACACCATCACATTCCACCAGGTCCATGATGAGGTGGGTATTAGTCTTTGGGATGTCTTACAGATTTCAGGGGACCCCATTGTTGGGGGTATTTTTGACGAATTCTTTCCCCCCCCCCTCTACTGTGTGGAATTACAGAGAGAGGACTCCCCCTTTGGTGAAGCGGCTTATTGACCAGACCCAGAAGCAGTCAAAGGATACATCTCTGAAACATCATGTCCTATATCGTGAATGGGTCAAGGATTTTTCTAGAGAGAGCAAGCCCATGGATCTCCCATGCAGACCCACGACTTGCCATACAATGGAGTCTCGATGGAAGAGGGGCAACTACTGGATGATCCTGGAGGAAGGCAAGTTCAACGACTAGGGCTTGGAGCATCTTCCAGATGTTGATCGATCACTTCTTCTGGCGGCATTTCTGGCCATGTTCACGAGTGTATGTCTATTTCTTGTAAGCGAGACTGGTGGCGTGCGAGTCTCTACTTTTTTCATGGTAGCCCGACTGGCTACCGGCAACGTCGTCAACTTGGTTGTCCTAGTACTGGCCAGGATTTATCGGTTGCTTAGAAATATCACCAATGAGGGTCGGCCAAACCGGGTATCCGGCCCTTTAAAAATTATCTGGGAATGGTTGGGAGCGCTTATCAAGAACTGTTAAACCTTCATCAACCCTCTTCAGATTCCGGGAACCGCATTCCATCCGTACATGCAAACGATCAGCGGGGTCATACCCGAAGCGTGGGTGACCCAGGAGAAGGATGGAAAATAGACAGTTCATAATATTTGTCTGCTGTCGAGTCAGATCTCGAGTCATGATAATTTCAATTTACGATCATATCCCTCCCCAACTAGTGTAATTAGGAACACCATATCATAGGAGTTTAGCAAGCATGGATACCTCTTTTCCCTCCAAGAGGGCATTCTGGTGGCTCGTATCTGTGGGGAACTGATCTGTGAGGGGTACATTCCTTGCTGATTCGGATGCCAATTTGGTTGAGTCCAGGCATTGTGTCCTCCCATACTCAACAGTGCCCCCGAGAACTGCCAATTAATGGTTGCGATGCAAATTTGGTTAATTTTTACCTCGGAAGATACTGGTTGCGAGGTCATGACTCTTGCGCTTGCAGAATCCATGTCTTTCTTGTCTAAGAGCTATACCGACTCCTAGGTGCAGTCTTACCTGAATGGCCAGCTATGGCTGTGGGTGCCCACTATCTCAAGTCCTAATCCATCGAAGGGAAAGATGAAGCGAAAGGGGGATAGTACTTCAACCAGGCCGGGAAAGGTCCTTCGCAACCATACCAGTACCGTTCTTCCGGGGAAGATCTCAACGGACAGAGGTGTATACTCTCATACCCTTGAAGCTGCCTGGAGAGAGCTGGTTATTCCCGCGGATGTTGCCTTTCCGACGGCTTGGGGATAATGGGACGAATTCAAAGGTCGGTCGCCATGTCGCAGCCATTATCCCCATTCTCTGTGGCAGAATCTCCAGGAATCCGAAGTGGAATTTGATGGGATGGGATACATATCTTCTCATGTTTACATTCTTTATTATGCGGACCCGGAGAGGGACAAGCGGTATCTCCAGGACCTCGAGGTTTACATTCATGCCCGTTGGGGTTATGAAATGTCGACACATCAAGTCCAGTCCATGCTGTGATTGGTGACTGACGAGGGGGAGGAAGAGAGTGATCACACTTTAGGGGGATGTGACCTTGGTGGTTCCCCCCTGCGGCGGAGGCAAGGAAATCCCCCCTTGCCCATGAGGTCCCACACACTGGTAGCTCCATAGAGTTCCATGGCGGCAGCGAGATCCAGAACACAAACATGACCATTGGCACCCCCACCTGCCCCTGTTGCTGCCTGGCCCTCTCAGGTCGATCCTCCCTAGCTAGCCGTTTAGGTTACAACTGTATTTCTGGATTCATGGAGGATTTGGGATGACCTGAGGTTCATTGGCTTGGATGAAGAGGTTTAGGCGTTACTCTGAATGGTCCCTCTCAAGATTCTGGGTACTGGGACAATCTTTGCTCCACCCCACTTGCTACTAGAAGAGGATCTGGATGAAATCGTCGCCTCCTTGAAGGAGATGGATGCATACGTTAATTCAATCCAAAACCAACTTTATGGGTCTACCCGGGTATCCATGATGATAAGACATCCTGAATCACTTGATCCTAAAGAAGAGTTTTTCCTGTTCTTCCATTCCAGCTTTCCTCCTTTACTGTGATGGTTCTAAAATTTCTTCCCTTTATGCAGGGTTCCAAAGAATCCCAGGGGGAAATCCCTTCCCCGGAGTATACTCCCTATGGGAAAGAAGTAGGTGAACACACACTTTCGGCTACATGGATTATTGAGGAGGGGTCTCCTGGCACAACTAAGCTCATGGAAGCGACCATTGAAGACCCATCTAGGGTCTTTCCTCCTCTAGCTTCCTTCCACGTCCTGAGTGAAGAACTCTCCCTTGGGAAAATCCAGAAACGTTAGCAGGCATCCCGTTTATCGGAACGGCTCAGACAGGGGACATCAGGTGATCTTGACTTCTTGTTCCCTCGATTTCCAATTTGCATATTCCGATTCTGATAGTTATTAACTTGTTTCAGTGCATATTGTAGGGCCACATGGGGACCTGGCCATGGCTACCCAGGCAGTCATACCTTCTTCCCCCTTATCACCTGAGGGATCACCTGTAGCCACATATGAGCATGAAGAAATGGCGGTCCCTAATAAAGGGGCTAGTGATATGGATGCTTTACTCCTGCCTTCATCACTCAATGATACGTCAGAGGAGGAGCAGCTGGAAGTCTAGGCTCCTGCTGATGATACAGACTTTATAATTACAGTGGAGGATGTAGAGCCCATGCCTACCGAAGAGGCCCCAAATCCGACAGGGCCAGCTACCTCAGACCCAATTGATCCCATGAAGATAGAGGAGGAGCCAGCCATCAGGCTAGTCATCGGAAACCCAGAGCGTGCCATTATATTGTTCACCAGGGGAGTGATTTCACCGAGCTTCATCTTCATAGCCAACCGCTTGGGGACATATTTGGGACCTGCAGGCCTTGGGTATGGCCTTAGGCCCTGGACACCTCTGGGGGTTCCAAGGGCTCCCTTGTCTCTTGAAGACGTAGCGTCTTCCTAGAGTGGTCACGACGGCACAGAGCTTGAGGATACTGACGCCTTGATAATCAGGGGTAAGTTTCTCAATCTCATTCCCCTAACTCATTCCTCCTACCTTTTCTGATTATAGATACTTATCTGTCATACCGAATATCGGGCTTTAGGATCACGATCTTTGGCAATGGCGATTATTCTGTCAGATTCGATCGTTCCTGTGACCACAACCGCCAGGGGTGAAGTTGATGCAGCACCAGGGTTTGCGGGTGAAGCCGCATCGAGTCCCTCCTTTGTGATGTTCATCCCTGAATACGTATCTTCATCCGGGAGTGACTCTGATCCCGATCAACAAGTCTTCTCCTCTCTTAGTCATACTCTCCAAAGGGTGTGGGAGAAAAATTGGAAGCTGATTTCTCAGACGCCCTTGTCCAAGATGCTGACCAAATTACCAAATTTGTGAAACCTATTTATGCTGCTAGGATTTGATGGTGTTGACTACCATGGTTCTTATGATATAGTCAAGAAAGTGGTCGCTGACTAGGGAAGACTGGGCGATTTCGAATCTCGTGTCTCTGCTGCTCAATCTGAAGCCTATCTTTCCGCGACCTGACAGCTTTTCCTAACAGAGGCTCATGATCATGCCAGGATAATTGCGAGACTCTAGGAAGAAGTCATTGAGCAGCGTTTTCGACTAGAGGTCCTATGGAATGAAATACAATGGCTGCAGCGTGAAGAGTCTAATGTCGCTGCCCCAATTGAAGAATGAGAGTGTGGATAGAGGAGGAGATGAGGGAGAGCTCGAAGGCGGACCAGGAGGCGGAAGCCTTGCAGGCTGGCACAGAATCAGAGACAGCCTTACTACAAATCTCTGTCAAGAAATTGAGGATTCTCATTAGTGCCTAATATACCTTGAGGGATTTTGATCTCACGTCGGGAACCCTAAAGGAGGAGAAGGAGATCTGAGGAGTGGCGGCTCTCCCGTTCAGGCGGCGGTGATGGCCACCACGCCCGCCCTTCTTCGGTAACACCAGGTTGCCTCGGCGCCCCCCTCAACATTCTCCGATCCATACCTCCTACCCGACTTTCCCCGGATTAATCTTTTCCCTAAAGTCCCATCCCTTCACCAAGGGGCTCCATCGCTTCCACTCTCCCTACAGCAGTTTTCTGAGGCTTCTAATCTCCAAGGGTTATCTCTAATAGCTCGATTTGGCCATCAGCGCCCATCCCTGGATAGTTTCGCTCGCATCGCCAATGAATCTCTACCCCTTCAAGATCGCGTAGTCGTCGGGCTCCTGGACTCTCGTCACTTCTCTCTGCGGTTTTCCAGTGATGACGATCTTGTTGCGTTTTGGTCTAAAGGCCTTAGTTCTTATGGGGTTCTACATTTCTTTCTCCTTCGGTGGAGAGACGACGTTCATTGGAAGAGGGATTCACCGTCTGCGGCTATCTGGGTGAGCTTTCCAGGTCTACCCCTTCCCTTCCATAACCCCGCTATTCTGCAATTTTTAGGTAATCTGGTTGGACGGTTTTTGGCTTTTGATGAGTGATCGAGAACTCTGTGCCATCCGATAGCACCCTGAATCTTTGTGGAAGTCGACGTACCCAAACCTCATGTTGAAGAAGTATGGATTGAGGTTGAAAACGAGCTTCGATGCCACCAACCCGTGACTTTTGAGAACTGGTATGACTGCTGCACTTCCTGTTGTCGACTGGGTCATCTTCAACAGCGCTGTCATAAACTATTTCAGAAGTCTTCAAACTTGGCTGATAGTATAATTGCCCCACCATAGTTTCAAACAGTGGGTACTGTGGAGCCCATTGGCCCTATTATTTCATTACTGAAGGAGGACGCGGCTGCATCCCATGTGGAAAATGGTATGAGTATGCTTGATGGAAATTTGGCTTTTCCTCTAAAGTAGGAAGTCTCAATGCCTAATCGCAGTACCCAAATGGAAGAGTCATCAAAACCAACTCCTACCTCACCTGAAGCCAGGGTCAAGGATGTATTCAACAGGTTTATCGGAGATCTTAATGGTATGAAAAAACCTTTGGCACAGTATTCTCAGTGCAATGCTGCATTTATGGACATTGAGTCTTCTTTAAATGGTACCCATTATGAGATGGAAAGGGTTAATGTGGAAACTCAGGAGGGAATTCTCATGGCTCCTAGTTCTGGTCCTTATGAGGAGGCTGTTTGGTCACCTGGAAATGATAAAGGTGCTGCTTTTTCAGGAGGCACCAAGACACCAACAGGGAAGTGCTGGACCCGGGAGGATGTTGAGACATTCAACTCCATTGACTATTTGGACACTATTGAGTCTGCCCAGGTTGAAGGGGATGGGCAGACTGAGTGGGGTTCGGGAGATGACAAGGTCCAGGAGGAGGGGAATATACCTATGAATAATAAAGGGAGAGAATGCAAGGAATACTCATTTTTACCAAAGTCGATGGAAACATGGTCAGGTAAAAAATCTAAGCTAGGTGAGAAGCAAACATCATATTCCAAGGTTTTCATGCAGGAGGAACCCCAAGTTTTGACCAAGGTGAACAATAATGGAATGGGCAGCGGTTCTAAAATGGGAAAGAGCATAAAAAACCTATCATCTGCTCTGAAGAGGATATGGTAGAGGAATTTCTCTATGTCAACATCCCTCAGGAAGAGGCCGATATGATGGGAAGACCTTTCAAAGTGGAGGTCAACAACGAGCAGGCCATGTGGATTGACAAACAGGATTTGATCCTAATGAGAGGCTTCAACAATCAAAAATCAGCAAAGTAGAATATATCCAATCATGAGACAAAATGGTGGATCGATTTGAAGACATCATTGGGGAAGACCCTGATGCTAAGGTATGGTTAATGAAATGGAATCTGTATAGAGAGGAAAGCACTAACAGGCTCAAATTATGATTTGTTAATTTTTCATTTTCCTATGAGGCTTCATCTCTGGACTAATTGGGTTTGTTTCTGCTGTTGCTGTCAAGTGATTGGTGGTTTTTTCCTCTGCCTGCGGTTTGTGTGTTTTTGTTGGTTGATCGCAGGATTTCTTCGTTGGGCTAGGTTTCTCTATCATCATCTTTGTAGGCCATTTTGGACATGGCTATTTTGGAGGGATGGCAACATCAGGAGGGACCATGCTTGCATGGGATCGCCGAGTGTCCTGCATGGGGATGGTGGTTGATGTTGTTTCTTGATTGAGGTATCCTATTTTTTCCTATTTTTGTTTGGGGATGTTTGGATGTATTGCTGGACCCTTTGGTCTCTCACTTTTCCCGTAAATGTGGTGTTCTTAATAAAAAATAATTTTCAGTCAGTCATCAGTGACTGATATAACTTTGTGAATCCACTAAAAACCTCCTGTAATAACCTTTCATGCCAGAGGAGGCTCCAGATTGTGGATTCCCTTCTTACCAACTTTGTTATGTAACAAAGAAATGTTTTTCCTCATCTATCTTGTTGCCTTCCCCTATGCCAGGAAATACTAGGCTTGATTTCTATTTATGTTAATTCAAAGAACATAGAATAATTAGTTTTCCGGACAATTGATAAAAACGAGCTCTAAATTTTTCCTGGGTCATGGGATCCAGCGAGCATAGTTTGACTATTTCTAGGGTTTTATAGATAAACCCCACAAACTTTTTTTCTTATTCTTTTTTTTAATACCATAATTTTTCTTGGGCCCATTTGGTGTGGACCCAGCGGGTATGGCCCAACTTTTTCTAAGGTCGTCCTTTTTGGGTTTTCAGCCTAATAGGCTTTGCGCCTCTTTTTGTGAGCAGTTTAAATTCCCACCGACAAGACTATCATTACTGATGTTTTAGGTCGAACATCTTTGACCAGGTATGGTGGGGCGGGGACCCCTATGAGGATTGGTTGACTAAAATATGTCTCAATATGCTCTTAATGAATGTGGGTGGAACATGCCTAGATTTTAACGACATGTAGGGCCTGTCTCAAGGCATGGGAGCCGTATCGGCGTACAGAGGTAGGAAGAGCATCTCTTAAGGAAATATTGCCTTTGGTAGATGGTCCAAGATCCATCAATATGTAGAGCTACTGAGGGCATGGTATGAATAATTGTGCAAATGTGTCCTTAAGTCAGTGACTCAATTTTTTATGGCCGAAGAACTTCATGGATGTCCGGCTTATGGAAGCCACCATGGGTGGCTTGGAGAATTGTGAAAACCACCGAGAGCGGCTCGGAAAGGGTATGTGATGTCTGAAAAAAGTTTGAGTACATTTGTATTAATCAGGGGTGTGGAATCAAGGTTCTTGTCCTGCACATTTATCTAGCATAAAGGATAGTTGGATCTTGATGCAGTTTAAAGTCATGCAGCTGGGACCTCATTTAGAATGGAATGACTTCTACTGGTTCTCGGTAATCTCGTCAGGGACGTCCCGCCACATTTAGGACGGGTTGTGAAAAATGATGGTAAACTGTAACTCAGAGGGTTTCCGAATCCCGGGATAGAAATGGGGGCTCAAAGTCTCAGAGGTGTACGGAGAGAAGCATTGCCTAAAGAATTATTTCTTTCGTTAGATGAGCCAGGGGTGATCAATATGCAGAGCCGCTGAGGGCATGGTATGCATAGTCATGCAAAGGTGTCCTTGGGTCAATGATTTAATTCTCCTGATAGCCGGGAAACATCAAGGATGTTTGTGATTCAGGACCGCCAGGGGTGGTTTTTGAGAGTTCGGCTTTTTCTGAGCACAGATTCTGGTTTATGAGGAGAGGGTGCCTGGATACAGGAGAAACATCTAGACAAATTTCTCGAAAATGGGTGAAGTCATTCCTTCTCACACTAGTGTGAGACAGTGGTGTGTGCAGGTCTGACCTGTGCACTGGGGGATAGATAAAAGCATCAGTTCCTTACTGAACCTATGATAGGTTTGACCGTTCAATTTAATGTCATGTGGTAAAGACGAATTCCGTGTAATTTAACATTATGTGGTAAGGGCGAGGAGCATTACTAAAGGATGATGTGCAGTTTAACGTCATGTAGAGAGGATGTGGGGTATATTTAAACCAGTGAAAATGCTCATAGTAGGAGGCATTTGTTGTGATATTTAATTCTTGGTCTTTGAAACGTTATGCCAAGCAGCCAAGATGTTCCATGCAGTTTGACGTCATGCGGTGAGGATGTAGTTTCAAAGGCTTATCTCAATTAGAATGTAACTAGGCCTAAACATCTCGGAATGCATCAGTTGTAGAGGGGGTTGATTGTTGTAAATCATGGTTCCAGGGCTTCTTGGATTAGGAGAAATGATATAGGGGATCTGAGTCCAGTAAGCATATGGAGCTAGGAAAAGTATCGCCTGATGAAGTCTTGCCTTTGTTAGATGGACCATGGGCTATCAATATGTAGAGCTGATGGGGGTATGGTATGCAAAGTCATGAAAATGTTTCCACGGGTCGATATATTTCCACTACCGATAACCGTGAATGGTTATGAGGATCCATGAATATCCGGGCCATGAAGTCTGTCATTTGGTATGAAAATACCTGGATATGTCGGGAATATTCGGCCCTAGTTGATGTTAAAGCTTAGAGAGCTCCCTACGCTGATTTATCATACACGTAGGGGTGTACCTTGACTCCATGCAGTTTGACATTGTGCATTAAGGACGAAGTACTCCTATTTTATCAGACATAGAGCTCGGACCATTGGGTGAATATTGCTGCAGTCACTCGAAGGATAACTGTGTTAACATGCTCTGATATACTCTGAACTGGGTGGGGGATGAAGGCTATAAACTATAACTCTGAGGTTTCCTGGATCAGGAGATGTGGTGTTGGGGCTCTGAGGCTGGCAAGCATATGGAGCTAGGAAGAGTACCGCCCGAGGAAGTCTTTCCTTTGGTAGATGGGCCAGGGGCGATCAATATGCAGAGCCACTGAGGGCATGGTATGCATGGTTATGCAAAGGTGTCCCCGGGATGATGACTTTCCACTTCCGACGGCCATGAATGATTATGAAAATATGAGATTTCTCACAGCACAGAGTTCTGCATGCAGAGATAATGGTGTCCAATCATACAAGAAACATCATCACTGCAATTTTCCGTTGAGTCAAGGTAGCCAAGCCCTGGCTTGATGTTAATAGATTCATGTCATCAAGCGAGCCATGGGTGAATACCTAGGCTAACGAGGTAGGGATACCCTCGCAACATTTTGATGTGAAAAGGGGGATGAACTTTTAAACCCCGACTCCATAAATTTTTGGATGAGGAGATATGATATGGGGGCTCTGAGGCCAGTAAGCGTATGAAGCTAGGAAGAGTATCACCAGAGGAAATATTTCCTTTGGTAGACGGGCCATGGTCGATCAATATGCAGAGCCGATGACGGCATGGTATGCATAGTCATACAAAGGTGCCCAAGGGTTGATAAATTTCAATATCTGATGGTCATGAATGGTTATGAAGATCCATAATCATCCGGGTCTTGGAGTATGATGTATGGAGGGGATGCATTCAAATACGCAAGGAGTATTTCCATCACGTCTCGCCATATATCATGGGTGGGTCATGACGATGTTCGTGCATTTTAACTTCATGCGATGAGGACGAAGTCCGTGCAATTTAACGTTGTGCGGTGAGGACAAAGTCCGTGCAGTTTAATGTCATGCACTGAGGACGAAGAATACACCCTCGTACAGGGGTGGTCCATACACAGGGGGAGAGAGAATTTTTAACATTTTTTTGGGGACCACTGGGCTTGGGTGAGGGATCGTAGTGTAACTACGTATCCCGCAAGGGCTGGAATCAGGCCTCACATAGTTCTCCGAAGTACGTGTAGTTAAACGTTGTGCAGTGAGGACGAGGAATGCACCCCGTGCAGGGCTGGTCCGTACATGAGGGAAGAGAGCATTTATTTTTTTGAATGGTTGGGCCAGGGTGGGGAACCTCAGCGTCACTATGTATCCTACAAGGGCAGGGATCAAACCTTACGTAGTTTTTTGAAAGACAATACACCCCATGCGGGTTTAGTTCGTTCATGGTGGGGAAAGGGGCATTTTTTCTTTTACCCTTGTCCGTGCAGTTTAACGTCGTGCGGTAAGGATGAGGAATACACATTTTATAGGGCTAGTCCGTACACGGGGAGAGAGGGCATTTCTGACATTCATTTGGGGACGGCTAGGCCAGGGTGAGGGACCCTGGCATCACTATGCATCCTTCAAGGGTAGGAATCAAGCCTTATGTAGTTCTCTAAAATAAGTACACCACGTGTAGGGTTAGTCCGTACATAGGGGAAGGTAACATTTTTTTAATTTTATTCCATTTGGGAGTGGCTGGGACAGTCTAGGGGTTTTCGGTGTCGTTATGTATCTTGTGAGGGTAGAAATCAAGTCTCACGTAGTTCTCAATGGAGTACACCCCATGCAGGGTTGATCCATACATGGGGGGGGGGGAGAGGCGATTTTAAATCTTCTCATATGTGCAGTTTAACGTTGTGTGGTAAGGATGAGGAATAAACCCTATGCAAGGCTGGTTCGTACAAGGGGGGAAGGGAATTTTTAGCTTTTTTGTTATTCGGGGATGGCTGGGCCAGGATGGGAAACCCCGACGTAGCTACGTATCATGCGAGGGAAGGAATCAAGCCATACTTAGTTCTCCAAAATCCGTGCAGTTTAACATTGTGTGGTGTGGTCGAAATACACTTAGTTTAAGGTCATAGAATTTGGACCATTGGGTGCTTGGTAGTTTAACATTGTGAATCTCGGACGACAACTACTTTTAGTTATTATGCGAAATACTTCTTCAGGAATCTCACATTTTTAGGAGTTGTGGTGAACTTCGCATCCATGGAGATCAGGGCATATTCTCTATTGGATTAGACCTTGTGTATAACATATGGTACCTCCCACATGGGATCCAGCATTGGAGGTTTATTTCCGGGTATCATTGGGTACCGGAGGACCCACACCAATTCTCCTTCCAAGAAAGACCGAAAATGGACCTTTTTATTGAAGGCTCTTGCAATCCGGTTTTCCCACACATCTAGATGGTGAAAAGTGTGGAACCGCTTCTCGTCTAGCTACTCCAATTCACTTATCTGCTTTTCCGATTTCTCATTGTCAGATAATTGGTCACAAATGGCGACACGGAGCATGGGAAATTGGAGCTCAATGGGAAGAACCACTTATGTTCCATATACTAATGAGTATAGAGTAGCCCGAGTAGTGGTGTGGATTGTGGTTTGGTAGGCCCAAAATGCATGGAGGAGTTTATCTGTCCATGACTTCTTGACATTGTCCACCATTTTCTGGAGAATGTTGGAGACGGTCTTATTGAAAGCCTCTATATGTTTGTTGGCCACTGCATGGTAGTGGGATGAGTGGTTAGCCTTGATATCATATTCTTGGTATAGTATCTCCAATTCCGCAGAGCAGAAGTTGGTTCTGTTATCCATCAGTATGGTATGAGGGACACCAAATCTGGTGATGATATTGGTTTTCACAAAGATGACAATGCTTCATGCCCTGACTTCCTTAAAGGGTACAACTTTTGCCCATTTGGAAAAGAAGTCGGTTGTCGTGAGGATATACTTCAGCTATATGGCTGGGGCGGGAGGATATGGTCCCACGACGTCCATTCCCCAGAAGGAAAATGGCCAGGAGTACTTAGCCTGATGAAGTAACTCTGGGGGTTGGTGTATGAAGTTCACATGAATTTGGCATGAGATGCATTTTGCGGTAAAGAGCCCGCAATATCAGGCCACAATAGGCCAATAGTACCAAATCCTTCGAACCTGATGGGAAAGCTTGGACCCTTGCTGATGTGCCCCACATACTATGGCGTGTACTTCAATCATGAAGGTAGCAATTTCTTCTCCATCAAGGCATCTGAGGAGGATTCCGTCGAGGTGTTGTTTGTAGAGGGCCTCTCGCTGACCCGCACAACCATATTAGACAATGTTGATTGCCCTTATCCGTGTTTTCTCTCGTTCAGCCCTGTCTGATGGAATTTATCCCCATTTAAGGTAGTTTCAAATGGGGGTAATCCAGACGGTGGTGAGAACATATGGCTCTGGGATAGGACTGACTTCATTTATTTCTTCCATCTTGGCCTGAACAAATGGTAGTACCATTCGATGATGAGAAATGCTGATAACTGTTTCATCCCAGTCTGGCTCGGCCAGGGCTGTGGCCATGTTGGCTAATGCATCATCCTGGGCATTCTGAGACTGGGGAATATAGTTCAATGTCAGTTCTGTGGAGAATTCTACCATTAACCTTCGGACACTATCAAACAGGGCAATCAGATCCTCCTTTTTGATAGCATAGTCACCATTGACTTGCTTGATGACCAGTTCTAAGTCACCTTTGACCTTGAGGCGCCCGGTTAGCATCAAGCGGCTAAGGATGTACTTGAGCGGGTTACTACGCATGACCAAATGGAATTCATGATGCTGCAGATAATGTCTCATCTTTTTAACTGTGAAGACCAAGTCCAAACGACTCTTCTTGATGTTTGAGTATCTAGTCTCAGCATCAATCAGGGTTCGAATGAGGTAAAAGAGATTGTTTTCACTGCAGGTGTCATTTTTCTATGTGAGGAAGCCTCCCAGCGATCACTCTAGGATCATCATGTACATGATGAGAGGTCTTCCTTCAACCGGGGGCATGAGAACCGGTGGTCTTTAGAGATACTTCATTAGGTTGTCAAACGCCTCTTGGCATTCATATGTCCATTGGTACGTGACTCCCTTCTTCATTAACCTGGTAAAGGGAAAACATTTTCCAACTAGTTTGGCTATGAATCTCCAGATGTTGGCTAGGTGCCCTTGTAATGATCTCAACTCGGTGAGATTACTGGGGGGAAGCAGGTCAAGAATAGCCATTGTCTTTTCAAGGTCGACTTCGATTCCATGATGGCGTATGACAAAGCTATAGAATTTCACCGAGGTAACCCCGAACACATATTTCAAGGGATTCACCTTCATGATATATTGTCGAATTATGTTGAATACGGTCTCAAGGTCTAACAGGTGATCTGAGCAATGCCTGGACTTAACCACCAAGTCACCCACGTAGCATTCAACGAATCACACCAGGAATGGTTTAAAGATACAATGCAAGGAACACTAATATGTGGCTCCAGTGTTCTTCAGACCAAAGGACTTAACCCTGTTACAAAATATGTTTTGAGGGGCCCTGAAGGCAGTTTCTTCTTCATCTTCTCGGGAAATCCTGATTTGATTATACCCAGAATAGTCTTCCATGTAGGATAGATCCTCAAACCCAGTTGTTGCATTGATTAATTACTCGGTGATCAGGACTGAGAAATAATATTTTAGAAAATGACAATTGAGATCTCTGAAATAAATGCAGACTCAGATTTGTCCATTTGTTTTCATGATAGGGACGATTTTGGCCATCCAGATGGGGTAATGGATCTCCCGAATGAAGCCTGATTTAATGAGCTTATCGACTTCAACCTATATTTTGGCATCATGTGAGGGGTGTGTCCTTCTGGCTGCCTGGTTATAGCCCTGGTGGTCTTCTGGAAGACCTAGGTGATGTGTCGCCACTTCGGGATCGAGTCCTGGCATTTCTGTGTAATTCCAGGAAAAAAAATCTCAATGTTGCCTTAGAAAAGTGGTATATACCACGTGCTCCTCCGCAGACATGGCTGCACTAATGAGAGTGGGCCTCAGGTCTTCCTCGGTGCTCAGGTTTATTTCTCTGAGCTCATCCACCATGGTGGAGATACCTTCCTCCAATTCCGAAGGTGCATCCCTGAGATATTCCTCCTCTTATTCTCCCAAATATTCATCTTCATGACCTGACTGGGGGATAGCTCCCAACACAGGTTCTTGGGAGTCCGGAGGTGAGGCATTGTGGGTGTCCTCGCTCAAGTATTCTCCCACAAATTGAGGGTTAGCGGATGTTCCTGCATTGTCACACTCGGCTGTTATGGCTGTATTCATGAGGATAGTTGAGTGTGTGCTCGTACATGAACTCCTGCTCTCAATGTGGTTGATGGGAAGTACGTAGTCTCTGCCAAGCAGCATGAGGGGTTGTTAGGATCCATTTCTAGACCATTTGGATCCGGGATCCAGTCGACACCATCGACCAAAGGCTTCTTATTTTTTGCTCAAAAAACCAAGCGTCAATTTAATGTGACTCGGAGAGCTCAAAAGGGGCCTTGTCGGCGTGCAATGTCCCACCATGCCCATTGACACAGTACTTAATGCAATAGGGGTAGGATGAAGGATCAACCATGTGTTTATGGATCCACGGCCTTCCCAGCAGGGCATTTAATGCTGTGTTCTGCCGAACTACCAGGAATTCTGAGTAGGCTAAAAGGTCGCCAAAATGGGTCTTTAGATTGATTTGTCCCATCAGCTTCTGTTCACTATTGTAGTAACCTAGCAGAGTTGTGGCCGAGGGTATTAAATCAACCTCACTGTAGCCCACCATATGGAGTGTATGTAGGGGAAGGAGGTTTACTCCAGATCTGTTGTCAATAAAGACTTTGTGAATCTCAACATCATCTAGTGTGCCTGACACAAACAGTGGTATGATGTGTCCTTCCATGATGGCATCTTCATCAATATCGTTGAATGAAATCACTGCATCTCATTCAGCCAAGCCAGTCTCCCTTCGGTAAATCTCGGTGGCAACTACCTCGGTTTGAAACTCTTAGGGGCTGAGAAAGGCTTCTATAAGTCCCTCCCTGAGGTCTGCTGACAAACTCAGGGCATCCAGGATTGACATCTTGGTTGGTACTGACGCCGGATGCTTAAGGATATCATATTTTTTCTTCAATGGGAAGCGCATCTCCGTTGGTGGGAGAGTTTTAGCAGGCACTCCAAGAGTTGGAGCACGCGATGAGGAAGGACCGACCGTTGGGTTGGAGGTTGGTGGTGTCCCCGCGTTCTATGGATTCGGCCCGACCAGTCTGTTTGTGCGCACTAGGTGGCTAGACATATGTTCCTCCTATGATGGGTACCACAAAATGATAGGGACAGAGTGGCCTCTTGTAGAGGTGGAGGGATATTATTTCTCCTTTTGAGTCCATTGAAGGGATCTCCCATGGGTTTCAGCGATATTAACGGTTTCAGACTGGGTAAAACCATATGGTTGGTTTCGGCCACAACTACACCATCCTTAGTATCCCCTACCTCTGCGATTCATCATCCCGACCCCTTTCATTGGGAACTCAGGTTCATAACCATACCCTTCGTCAGGGAACAATTCCATTGGAAGGATGAAGTTGATGGAACGAAAGATTTGCTCCTCATCATGTGATAGGTCAACCTGGTCAGTTGTCCTTGATGGTGTCATTTGGTGGTTTGGTTCCCATGGCACCAAGTCTGAGGGCATAAAATCTAACAGTGTCGGGGCTAACTTTGGCCTCATTGCAGGATGCTCCTCTTGCTCTTGTCTTATCCCTTCTCTATTACACTAGGATGACCAGATCGAGGAGGGTTGTGAGGCTGACATTGTTGGTTGTGCGGCATCAAGAGCCGTTGGCGGCAACACCAGTAGCTATAGTTGAGCTCGGAGTATTCCCTAGGATTAATTGATAGTCTTCCGAGTCATCCAGATATCAAATTTCTTCCCCTTTTGCTGGTGACTTCCATCCACCGATCCCCTTTGTCGGAGTCAGTGGTAGAAATATATGTCACATGTGCTGAGGGTGGCCCCAGCTTGACCTGCCCGGATTCTACCATCCTTTCCAGGAGGTCATTGAAGATGAATCATTCCCGAATATTGTGCCCCAACATTCGATGGTAGGGACAATAATCTAGCTTATTATCACGGCCGACATCATCGGGTTTCCATGGCCCCGGGAGGAGGATCAGGTTGCAATTCATGGAGGAGATGAAATAGCCACGGACTTGGTCCTCTCAGAATGATTAAACTTTTCATCTTTGTTCCTCGAACTGGTTCCGCTTCGATCCTCTTTGATCGTCCCACTTGGGAGGAAGCGGCCGCTAATATACTGTGGGCCCTTGACGATTTGGTAGAGGCCTAGGTAGTGGATTAGGAATGGGGGATGGCTTGAGTGTGACAGAGGATGCTTCAGCTCTCGCTGCTCTCTTGGCAGGAGCCTGTGAGGCTATTCAGGACATTAGATTGGTCCTCTGTAGGGAGTCCTCAATTCTCTGGGCAATGTCCAAGAGATGGTGAAAGCTAGGGGTGCACTCCATTGGTATGAGTGGTGTTCGCAGCTCATTTCTAATATTATCAATGCATATGGCAAGCAACTCGCCTTCAGTCATTGGCCTGTTCAGGGAGTAGGTCAGACCTTTCCATCTAGCGATGAAATCTGTGAATTTCTCATTCTCCCTCTACTTGCAGTTCATGAGGTCACTGACCATTGTTTTAGGAAACGTCAAGCTGAAGTGGAATAAGAACTACTACCGAAGGTCTTCCCAACTTTTTATTGACTAAGCTGGAAGACTCATATACCAGACGAAGGCAGATCCTTGCTGGGTCCGTACAAAGAATTTGAGTTTCACTGCTTATTGTTGTTCTAGAGTTCCCATCATAGGGTCAAAATAAGATGCGCAGTGCATCACATGCTATTCTGGATCACCTGATCCATTGAAAATAGGGAATACAGAGCTTTCAAAGTTGGCTGGAGGTGGTGTGTTTCTCACCCAATCCGGGTAAGGCTTACGCTCTGCTTGTATCGGAGCGCTTAGACCTTCCATTGCTTCCAATCGAGCTTTTAGTGCCTCGATGGTGCTGGTGGGACCCTAATTTACATCCTGTTGGGCCTGGTCCTAGGCAGGTGTATCCTGAGGCATTTCTTGAGGATCCAACTAGGTTGGCACCAGGGGTGCATGTGCCATTTGCAGCACATTTGGAGGGTTCAGATGTACTAGCTCTGGTTTCCTCCTGAGTGGAGGGAAGTCTTGGTATTCATCTGGATCCACATTTAAGTAGTTGGATGGGTCAGGCGACTCGTTGGGAGGGAGCCCTGACTGTTCCTCGTTTGTAGGGGCAAACCATGGTTTTTGAGGTGCACTTTTTGGGAGTGCATGATGTGTCTTCTCTTAGGACACGTTTTCAATAAGACGGTTCCTCTGGAGTATCTTGGCGTTAAGCCGCCTCAATTCTTTCATTTCCCCTTCCTGTCGAGTGAACCCCTATTCGAGTGTGAGTGGATCATTTTTATCGAGATAAGGAGGCGGGTTGAGGGTAACCAGTCTATTATTATCCTTATTGGAAGCTTGTAGGGTCAGTGGAGGAAGGCTAGCTGAAGGGGCGACCATATTTAGGGAGGACCTCTGGTTCCGGGTGTGCACACCTGGTTGTTCATTGTGAGTCACAGCCTCACCGGAACCATTGTCTCCCGATCCATCTGGATATTCATCATCTTCGGTGTTACCCATCGGGTTAACCTCTATGGTGTTGATGGATTCATATCGCGGGGAAGAGAAGATTCCATCTTCCAAATAGGAAGATGATCTACCGCATCCTTTAGTGTTATTCCTTCTTCTGTCCCAGGATTGCTTTCGGGCTCCTTGACGAAGGGTGATGTGGAGAGTCCGTTGATGTGACCTTACAGTACGCCTCCCTCTTTAAGGGGGTGATGATTCAATGTACGAGATAGTATAGGAACCTCCTCTTCTAAATGTCCTCCCAAGATGAGAGAATACTGATTCTCATGGGGGAGGTTGTTGTTGAGGAGGTAAAAATTCCCCCATCCCTGAGGGATGGGGTTGGCTCTATTCTTTGGACGTTGAGTCTCTTCCCATTTTTATTGGTCTTACGGGGGAATTTGTTGTTAAAAATCCCCCCAATCGTGCAGGCTGGGGTTGACCCTTGATTGCGGTAGTGGCTGCTGCTTTCGCTACCTTCCTAATCATGTGTGCCCCCCTTTGGGGGTGAACGAGGTTTCGTGTCAAGTTCTCATGTGAATCAATCACTTTTATGGAGGAATTCAATGGCCTTTGATTGTCCTCTATTAGGAGAGAGGCCTGTTGTATGCTCTCGGTGGCCTGATTCAGGAGTTCTTTAATGGCTCGTTCCCGTTGGGCCTGACGCTTCTGGGACTTACCCAACGCCTGGCACTATTGGGTATGTTGACTTTCTTGAACAGGGAGACCACTCGATTGTTGTCTTGACATGATGAATTTTCAAGACACCATACCGAACGAGTTATTCTGTGTGGGGAGTGGAGTGAAATGCAGAGATCCTTGTTCCCCACATTCCCTGATATGCACTCCTGTCAGAGTGTCATCGATGAGGCAGTGCGGCTGGTGCAGCGCACGGAGGTAGGAAATCTCCATGTTTCCTTTATTCTTCTCGGGTCACTATTTTCGCGCCGAAGGAAGATATTCCAGGTCGATGTGATGCAGTAGATCTTTTATTGTCTTCACATGGTCTACATACCCGTCATAGGGAAGGATGCTTGATTTCAGCCGATGGAAGGTTTTCCATATATTTTAGCAGATGTCATGCATGCATTCTTCTGAGAACTTTCTGGGTATGTCGAATTGAGAGGTGGTCGTGGGCCAAAACATAACTGGGATATCATCCCTGGGCAATCGTTTCCTCAGATGCAACATGTCGGCATAGTTATCCTCTAGTGATTCCTCTAACTCATCAGCCCAACTGAGATGATCATTGTCAGTGTGTTCAGAGGCAGTGGGACTGGTATGTGTTGAATTATCCCATGGGGGATACCAGGGTGGTTCAGAAGATGAACGTGGCCCCGGAATGTCTCCTGATTGAAGAAGGGTGTTGTTCGCGACTAGCTGAGAATCTGACATGGTTGATCCTGTCCTTCTGAGCTCCTCGACATATGAGGGATTTTCCGTGCGAGATTTGGCAGGGGGAGGACCTTTTGTCGATATGATACGTCATTGCGGGGAGGACCATCACAGTGGTGGCCGCAACCGCAAGGACTACCATTACTGGTTGACGCCTCACTGCATAGAGGACTTTTACAGTGCAGACCCTGGGGAGGACCTCCAAGGAATGTCACAGTAAGGGGAGGACCTTCTAGCTGCATAGCGTTTTTATAAGGAGGGCCTTATCCACAACTTCTATCATGGTGAGGATGACCATCATGGTTTGACGTTCCGTGTGCATCCTTGGGAGGACCTTCAAGACACACTGCTACAAGGGGAGGACCTTCTTGTTACTTCGGGCCCTGCGGGGTGGACCATCGCAATGGCAGTTGTAGTGGCGAGGACTACCATCCCAGTAGCTGCAATGGTGAGGACTACCATTATAGCTCCCACAAGGAGATTATCTGCTGGGTACACCCTGGGGAGGGCCTTCAGAATGTACTGCAACAAGGGTAGTGACTTCTCATTGCTTGACGTCTCTACGGGGAGGACCTCTGTTATCAGGGTCTCAAGGACTACCACCGTGATCTAATTCCTAGCTGTGTGGAGTTTCGTTTTAATGTAACCCCTGGGGAGGACCTTCAGGGCAGGCCACGACAGGGGGAGGACCTTCTTTTCATGATGAGATGTCACTGTAGGGAGGGCCTCCACAATTGTGACTATGAAAGCGAGTAATACTATCATAGTCTGTGGTCCCACTACATGGAGAGTGATTGCAGTGTATTTGTCAGGGAGGACCATCAGGGTGGACCATAACAAGTGGAGGGCCTTCTTGCTTCTCGATCTTCTGGCCACATAGAGTTTTTCTATGACTCGCATCAAAAGGGAAGATCTTATGATCAATCGTTATATTCCCGCGGGGGAGGCCCCTACGGGTGCTCTAGGGAGGAGCTTCAGAGCTTCTGGTATCGACATTGTGGGGAGGACCTTCACAACTACCACTGCCACTCCCATAATATGGTAATGGTTGGACATGGTTTTGAGCCTTTTATATTCTCTTAGTGGCATCGGGAACCCCATCTTCCAGCAGAGCCGAGTCATGAACCTGGTCATTATTTTCCGACTGCCTTCGGTGTGTTTGGGGCGCTTTCTTGCTGGAAGCGGGAACCGTCTACTGTTGAAAATGGCCATCACCTTTGGTTCCCTATCTAATTGGGTCCCATGATGTTATCGGGATATGCCTACAAACATCTTGACTTTTATCAGGGATATATTCCTACTCTGGAGCATCCACCGTGATGGACGAGTGTCCCCCAGTTGGAATGAGTGATGCTTCTCAATCTGGTTTCCCTTGTGTCATGGAATATGGCCGGCGACCCTCCTGGGCAGAAGCAGGGATGCAGATCTACTTCGAGGAAGCTATCTCATCTCTTAGATGAGTCGCCTCAATTGGGGAGATGGGATCGCTGGCCCGAGTCCTTGCTATTACCGCTAATGAAATTACATTCTGGAAAGTCTGCAAGATATGATATGGGATCAATACCTACTCCTACATCGTTTACAAGATATGAAGAATGACATCTTAGGTTGGAACGAGTATGATGGCCCATTCTGGTATCAGAGTAGGAATATCTTGCTCCGGTCCTCCTGTGGTCAGTGGGTGCTGATAATTATCATGTGTCGGGGTAGGTGAACGAATCTACTCCTAGGCTAGGATATGCAGGTTTATCTCTCTGTTTTCCACCACATCAGGATGGAAGACTTTACATTCATCCATAGGGAGCTGTCCCTGCATATATTGGTTTCCCACTGTATCGAGTCGGTGGCCTTTGTTGGAAGAGAGACATGCCCGCCTACTAATTGCTACCACATCTGGATGGCGGGCTTTGTTGATCGCCACCACATCGGGATGGTAGGTATGAAGAGAATATGCTAGGAGCTAGTCATGTAGGTGTTGGGTCGCCACCACGTCGGGTTGGTGGGATTCACGACCCTGGGTAGGGAGAGGTGCATGTCGGGTAGGTGCCATCCTGCGTGAGCGACGAGCTTGATGGAGAGCAGCGAGGATGCACGCCTGATCATATGACACCACCATGTCTGGATGGCAAACTTCGGAGGAGCGAACATGTGTATGTGCCTACTCGTGATACGTCTCCATGACTGGGCATCAGATCTTCTCCTCAGGGACAAGGGTGATGACCTGTCCCTGGTTGTATGTCTTCTGCCCTCGTCGGGCGGTCTAAGGGACCGAGCTCGGGGAGCATGGGCCTGCATCCTCAGGGTTACATCCTCCTTCGCGTGAGGATGATGAGTCGCGGTGTAACCACGATGAAGTCTGCCAGCGGGGGCCTTGGAGCGGAAACCCTATTCAGCGGGGATGAAGTCCTCGCTATGGACCTCATCCGCCTCCCTAAGATAAGGGAGGTAGGTGTTGTCTCATTCCGGGGAGAGACTCCTGAAACGGTTTGAGACAGCAACATGAGCCGTTGAGATATACTTTTATGGCCGCTGCTGGGAAGACGGCTAGTGAGTCTTCGCGGATTTGAGGGCGTGCATGGCCCCCTCCACCGTCGGGAGAGTACCGTTCATGTGGTACTCTCAGATCAATGCATCTGAGACCCAGCGTTGAAGATGCTGGGTAGGTGACGGGGTCCTCCGTTGGTGAGGATGTCTGGTCATTGCGTTGTTGGAAGCACGTGTCGGTGAGTTCCTTCATGATGCCATTGGATCTAAGGGAGTTCTGTGTAGTACCTGTAAAATATTTTGACAAGTACAAACAACAAAACCGTCAAAGCATCATATCATGATCCCATGCGTAATTAATGACCTTTCATGGACATACTTGTGAGTATAAAGGGGGAACGAGGTGGGATTGGTTAAAACCATCATGCTTGGTTAAATATTCACGTCGGGTTCACCATTTTTTTATTTCGGGTTAGTTTGAAATGCCCAACGGTTCCGTATCCGACGACACGTGGACCTGCTTTCCAAAGGCAATCGTTCACTGGGAGATTTGACTATTGACACTTAAGAACTCAAATTGGTCAAGAGGACGGGTAGTCGGGCTCATCACACCCTTTTGGGGGAAATTATTACATGTTCTGGGATGCTCATATAGATTTAAGACGTTTTCATATGATTGCGAATCATTGGTTTATACCCAAGCATAGTATCCACAGATTACTCCTGGTTGGCAATGGACAGTTGGACGCATGGGTTCAGAATCATTTATACCCAAGGTTTACCATCCCTCATTGGATTAATGACCCCGAGGAGTCTGGACTCACTGAGACGACACTAGTTTAAAGCCTTGTAACCAGGCACTCTGGAGTTTATTGTCATCTAGGAAGGAAGATAACAACTTGAGAGTTTGGATCAAACCCGTGATACAATCTTCCTACGTATCCCCATGAGAAGAATCAGAAACCTCATAGTTCAGAAACATAGTTTAACGTCACGCGGGACGAAGAATGAACCGACGTGAAGGGGGTCGGAACAGTCGATTGTTGGGCCTGAACCACGTGGAGATTTCTTACGCACCATGCCTTAACATGGATATAATTCCTCGTAGTTTGCACTGGAGTGTCGGTGGACCGACGTGAATGTGGACCTGGGGGTCCGATGGCGATCGGCCTTGAACATCTTGGAGGCTTCCTACGTACCCTGCCTAGGAGACAGGGATCAAAGTCCACGTAGTTTGATCTGGGGTTGGGCTTACACTCTATGGAATCCCAGGGTAATGGATTGGGGCTTACACTCTGAGGAGGCCCATGGTAATGGATTAGGGCTTACACTCTGAGGAGGCCCATAAGAGGATGTCTTGGTCGATGCCTACTCTATGCCCACGTGATTCATGCTTGGTGTGAGAAACAAGTGGCAGTAGGGACCAGACGATCACATCACGTAAGGTGCATCCGTGGGATGTGGAGCAGGGCTAATGCATTGAGCAGCCCAAAAAGTCGGGGCTTACTCCGGGATGGATGCCCATGGCGAAAAAGCGCAGTCGGAGAGGGACTTTTCCGCAAAGAAGGGCAGAGCAACACCCTTCCCCACTACACCCTTACTTGGCCATGGTCGTGGGGAAGTACAGAGGTGCATGGGGGATTCCTTGTGATGGGTAGTCTGCCACACCCCGGAGAGGGGAGATGTTCCCCAGTCCTAACAAGTGGAGGGGCAGAAAGGGGGCTCCCAGGCTCGTAATCCGTATTACCGTGGGAATGTGATCCCAATAATGCTTCGTAAAACTGCTCAAGGGTTGGAGCAACCCCTTATCCCTCGCTTACCATGGGTATATGAACTCAAAACGGCACACTGATGCGGTTGGATGTTACCTCACACGGGTCTGGTGCCATTGATGGAGGCCACGGCTTGGGGACGATGAATGGGCCAATGAGGGGATTGCGGAGGATCAGGCCGGATTGGAAGGAATTTAGCTGGTTCGGGGAATGGGAACTCTGAAGGATCTGTTGGGCCACACAAGCATATGAGCGGAGACGCCGTTCGCGTAGGGAGGTGATACGCGGCAGGAGAGGTCGTCCGCGAACAAGGGTGGTCTGCGCACTGATGAGAATTCCATGAACCGGGGTGGTTTGCGGCCTGGTGGGCATCCCGCGACCAGGGTGGTTCGCGGCTTCGGGTTCGGTCCACTTACCAGGTTGGTACACTAAGGGGATCGTGCCAGCAGCGGCGGCCAAGGGCGATGCCGGTCAGGGGTTCATCGGTCGGGGCTTCACCCACATAGAAGGGTGCTACGTGGTGTGACGAATCAGAAAGGGGGTATAAACTCCCTGGTCTGTGGGGAGTGCATCCGCGGAGGGGCCAGGGTTCGCGAACTTATTTTATTTGTTATTTTAAGTTCGCGGTAAACCATGTTGTTATGCATTTTTGGTTCCTTATTAATTCTCTTCCGGTTTCATACCTGTTCTGGTTCACGAACTAGAACATCGCTATTTGCGAAATCCTAAGCTCCTTCCTTCGAAATCCTTCCACCCGAATATGATTGATCTCCCCAAAAATATATCCATTGCTCTTCCCCCACTATCTCCTTTTATAGAGTGGGGATAGGGATGTATTTGTGGTCATGAGACACCTTTTGCGGAGGCCCATGATCAGAGACCCAGTTTATGGATGACTTGGTCAATGCACAACTCACGGGGGCATTGAACGCATCTCCCCCACAAACCATACTAACTCAGGGAGTGCTTCGCGGCCATGCAGGGTTCCGCCTCCATTCCGCGAATGAAAGAGGATGGGGTCCGGGTCGGTCGACGCGGTTTGCAGCTGGGACGGTTTGTGCTGGTGAACTGGGTTGGCGTCCGTTCTACTTCGTGTTCATGGACGGCTTCTGCCTCCATTCCGTGAATGACAACAGTCTTCAGAGGGGGTGCAACGTGGAACTGGCCATGACCCATTATATTTGGACCGGCCTTCGGACCCGTTCAGCTTTTGCCATCCTTTTAGTATTTTCCATACTTTTCCCCTATTCTTTGGGGGAAATTGGGTATAATCTCCCTTGGATTAAAGGGGATTCTCATTCTTCCTTTGTGGATTTTTCAGGACCCTACATATATATAAATTCATGTATGAATATATATATTTTTATAAAGATATATATATATATATATAAACATATATAACCCCAAATTTTCAGAATAGATGGGATTAGTGTTTTGTTTTTAAAAACTGAATTCCTTAATCCTATGGTTGTTTTGGACTCATGTTTCCAATATTTTTAATCCAAATATACCCATAAATTTGTGTATATGTTTATATATGCATATAAAGATATATGTGAATATATAAATATGTTTAATAGTTATATAAACTTCTTTATTTGTTTTCATAAGTATTATAGGGTATAATAACAGTCAAATTAAGGATTGAATATTTATCCTACATTCACATGGAGTAAAAATTACTTGTGTTCCTTGGGAATTCTTATCAATTTTTGTGAAATTATAAGTCAAGATATTATTTTATGAGAAAAAATGAATCTGAAATACCCTAACATTTCATTCATGTGTAGTTATGGCTGTCATCTTGCTCATATGTGACATTCCAAGCATTATTATATCATTCATGCACTTATTTCATTTTTCGTACAATTATGGTTTTCAAATACTTGTAGTTTTTTCCAGAATAATATTATACCTATACTAGTTTTTGAATTTTTCATGAAAATTTTGATGAAATAAAAATAATTTTTTTATGAGAATAATATAATTTGCGTACTTTAGAAATGTTTTGGGTAATAAATGGGAATGGCGGGTCAATGGAAAAATGATTTCAAAAATTAGAACTAGTGGTGGGTTATGTGACGTTATAGGGAGTGAACCCAAAATTATTATTTATGAATAGTGGACTTATATTATGTATTTTAGTATGGTCTTACATGCATCATGGGAAACACACCATAAAATTATTTTTTTCTTTATAGAATTTTTAACGATTTTTCAATTATATTTATTTTGTGAAATACTAGTTTTCTAAATATATTCATGTGTTGAGAAAATATATTTCAATGTGTGTATATTTAAATTCAATAACTATTTTAATATAATTTATTATTTATTTTGAAACCCCTTACTGGGCATAATTAATCATCACCCTACGTATTATAATCACGTTTACTGGTTTAACAGTCATGCTGTGATGAATTTCTATTGTGGAAGTAATGCACTAAAGAAAAATTTGTTAACAAGATTATAATTTTTTTATAGTTTCGTTAGGACTTATTATTGGTTTCAATTTTCAAAAACCTATATAGGTAGATTATCCTAATATTTAATTCAAATTTTTTTTATTTATTACATTTCATTTATTAATAAAACACACACCATTTATATGGGTAGAGTTTGATAGCTCGGGATCAGGTCATTATAGAATCAACCGTGGATCAGAAGTGGGTTCATTTTTTTATGATATGAATATACCAGATTACAATTATTTACATGAAATTGATGTGAAAACATTAAATTCTATAAGGCATGGTTTTTTATTTCATCGGTTTGTCCATTATATAAAAAAATGTTTTTGATTTCGATATCTCTTTCGATTATTTATAAAGGACTACTCTGTCATGATTACTCATTAAATAAGAAATTATGGACCTTTATTTCCTCCATTAATGTTAAGATGAATTATTTTGGTCCTTTTATTTTATGACTACATCATATTTTCTAAATTCGTGGGTTCCCAGAACAGCACAAGAATCTAGTTGTTTGATATTTCACCCTCTGTTTTTTTTCATATAGCTTGAAATTTCCATAAAAACAAAACCATGGAAAAATAATCTACATTAGGATATATATATATATAATGTGGATAATAATTGAGTGTAGGGTGAAAATAGATGGAATTCTACATCTAGTGGTTTTTCGTTGTAGCATGTTCATGATGGCATACCGAGAGTAGAAAGATAGTTTCAATTACAATGTCAATGAATAGTTATAGTGAGACTCATAAATTCAGCATCATAGATGTGTGGTGGAGGTAATAAAATTTTTGTGAAGGACCCCTGAGGGTTATTATATAAAATTTGTAGTGTGATTGGGATGTGTGATATAAGAAAAGAAAATTCAAAATAAAGAAATCAAAGAAAATTATAGATTTTGGGAAGACATGACAACATATTGTATAATAGCCAGCACACCATGTATCATTCCCCCATATTTAAATTTTGTTTTGAAAATATATAAATAAAAATTTAATTTCATAGGAATCACATGACATATATGGTCCTGGATATTGGTTTGGTTTAATTAACTATTATGGGGGTTGTCTTTGAGTCACACACAAAGTGTATTTCATGTAACACCAGTCTACATAAACCTACGTACATGACCAAATTATAAACTAGACACACATAGAGTGTTATCTAGATCAAATTCTATTTATTTATTTATAAATATGAGTCAATCATAAATAGAGGATACACTATTTAAGACAAAGTGTCACACACTATGTCTAAGACAATGATAATTTACTCCCATCAAGCTAACCGGGTTCAACATGTACTAAAGGTACATGGCTTAGTGGATCACTAGTCCTACATGATATAAAAATCACACTGATGATCATTGTAGGATTTATTTACATGATTAGATTATTGTTGTACATGAATTTAATCTGGCTTAGTCTCACATGCTTTGTATATGAGAGTTACATGAGTTGTATATTCTAGTAAATGGTTTTTGTCAAAAAATATCTCCACGGTATCATAATTATAAAAGTAAACATTTATATCCAAGAGATCATAATACCATTGGGTGATGGTATAATCATATCAGCCAACATATAAAATTTATATGGAATATTGTGATGTTTGTGGATCATGGCTTTGTAGAGATAAAAATAGGGTTTGGAAAAGGTGTTTTGAGTAAACATATAGTTTAGGTAATCCCTCATGTTTTTGGTCATTTTAATCTATTCATGGGGTAAATTTACACTTATAGAGACACACCTATGACATGTCATAGTGTCCCCATATGGTATATGGATTTCAGGTACTCTCCCATGGGTCAAGGATAGATATCCTCCATAATAGGACATGAGGTTAGAACTCTATTGACCATGACAAGTTTTGGATCCCCCTACTATAATCAAAGTCACCCATGTGATGGGGTATAGATTATCCATCTATAGATAACATTTTTCCCTCCCATGAAACAAAACGATTTTGGTAATCCACCACTCAGAGGGTGTGTGTTATCTATCTATGGAGTTAACTACCCCCCCCCCCCACACTAAATTTCTCTCCACCATGAAGCATGGTTTCTCTATCATTACTCACAATTCCCATGAAAGAAACTTATATACATGGGTGATGAATGGGTCCCTTACAATATATTATAGGATTTGGATGAGTATTCTTTTGATAGGGTAGTTGTGGAATGTAGTTTTCAATTCTCCCTTAACCTACTACTATTATAAAAGACTAGTTTGGTTTGAAAATATATTTCTAGAATTAAAATGTTGTAAATGTGGGTGATAGGGTGTGATAATACCTATAATAATGAATATAAATTATCTAGGTGCAGATTTTCACATTACGGTTTTGTGTAATTATACCAAATGGTTTAAAAGAATGGATATTATGGACCATATGACACATCAATAACTCTAGGTTAACATTGGGATACTAATTACTGCTGAGATATAATGTTTAGAGATTATAAGTCATTATATGCTCTATAAATTCCAAATTTATCATGAGATATGATATTTCATAGAAATTATTTGAGTTTCATGCGAATTCTCGATGTCCTTGATACTTTTATTTGTAGATCATACAATGAATATTTATCATCTTCATGTTACTGAATTCTTATGAAGATTTATATTACTTGTTTTTTTCATTCTTTAGTGGGTTTGGGGAATCGAAAAAAGTATGTGTAGGGTCTTGAAAAATCCACAAATGAAGATAATTATCCCCTTCATTCGAGAGAGGGTTTTTACCCAATTCCCTCCAACGAATTGGGAAATGGAAGGAGGCTAATACCCAAAATTGTCAACGGAACAACGGATCTGCGAACTGGCCCAAGTGTTACGAGGATGGTTCATCAAACCATTCCCCTCTGCGGAACAGCCTTGTTCGTGATATGGAGGTAGAGATTCTCCACGGGGGTGAAGAAGAATAGGCGCCGAACCGGTCCACCGTCTCGAACTACCCCAGCCGCAGACCGCATCGACCGGCCAAAGATGCATCCACTGTCATTCACGGAATTAAGACGGAACCCTCCGCGGCCGCGAAACACTCTCAGAGATCATTTGGTTCGTAGGGGATATCATTTGGTTTGTGGGGGAGATGCGCTCAATGCCCCCGATGAGTTTCTAATTGACCGAGTCTTTAGTGAATCGGGTTTTCAGTCATGGGCCTCCGCAAAAGGTTCTGCATGACCATAGATATATGCTTTTCCCCTCACTATAATAGGAGATCAAGGGGAAGTGAAGGGGGGATTTCGGAGAACTTAGAGGAGATCAATCATATTCGGGTGGAAGGATTTCAAAGGAATGCTTTGGATTTCTGAAGTTCCATTTCACGAACCAGAGCAGGTATGAACTTGGGAATGAACTAATACGAAACCAAAAACACATAATAACTTTTTTAACTATGAACCTAAAATAACAAAGAAGAGAAAACCGCGAACCATGGTCCCTTCACGGATGTGCTCCATGCGGACCAGAGAGTTTATGCCTCTTTTCTGATCTGCCTCACCACGTAGCACCCTCCTACGTGGGCGAGGCCTCGGCCGACGAACCCCTTACCGGTGCCGCCCTTGGACACCGCTGCTCACATAGAACCCTCGGCAAACCACCCTGGTTCACAGATCGAACCCAAAGCCACGAACCACCTTGGTTCGTGGGATTCCCATCAGTCCGCGGACCACCCTTGTTTGCGGATCGAACCCAAAGTCACGAACCACCTTGGTTCGCGGGATGCTCACTGTTATGTGAACCAACTTTGTTCACGGGATGCCCAATAGTCTGTGGACCACCCTAGTTCATGGATGGCTTCTCTAACCGCGTAGCCCCTCCCTACGCGAAGGGCACCACCACGCATACCCTGGTGTGGCCCGCCGAATCCTTTAGAGTTCACATTCCTCGAGCCACATAAAATCCTTCCAATCCAGCTGGGTCCTCTATGACTCCCTAACTTTCGTACTCATCGGCCCAGAGCCGAGGCCTCCACCAGAGCCACCAGACCTGTGTGATGTAACCCTCAGGCACATCAGCGTGCCGTTTTGAGTTCACATACCCACAATAAGTAGGGGTGAAGGGGTTTCTCTGACCCTTGAGAAGATTTACGAAGCATTCATGGGTTCACATTACCACGGTAATGTGGAGTATGAGCTCAGGAGTCCCCTTTCAGCCCCTACACTTGTTGGGGCCGAAGAACTTCTCCCTTCTTTGGGGGTAGTAAAATACCCATCATAAGGAATCCCCCATGCACTTCGTTACTTCCCCTGGGAATAAGGGAGGTGACAGGAATAGGAGAACCTCTTTCCCTCTCCCGCTACACTTTGTCGCCATGGGCATCCATCTCGGAGAGAGCCCTGACCTTATGGGCAACCCTATTCGTAATCCCCACTCCACATCTCACGGACACACCTTTCACGACATGATCGTCTGGTCCCTACTTCCTCTTGTTTATCACATCGAGCATGACCCATGTGTTCTTAGAGTAAGCATTGACCATGACATCCTCTTATGGTCCTACTCAGAGTGTCGTCCCCAATCCACACCTTGGGCCTCCTCAGAGTGTAAGCCCCAATCCACACCTTGGGCCTCCTCAGAGTGTAATCCCCAATCCTCCACTTGGGCCTCCTCAGAGTGTAATCCCCAAGCCTATGCGAACTATGAGGACATTGATACATGTGAAGGCATGGTCCGTAGGAAGCCTCCACGAGGTTCAAGCCCGATCACCATCAAACCCCCCGGGTATACCTTCATATAGGTTCTCCGACACCTCGATTCGAACAATGTGGACGTTGATCTCTGTCTCCTAGGCAGGGTACGTAGGAAGCCTCCCTGAGGTTCAAGCCCAACAATCGGTCGATCCGACTATCTTCACGACGGTTCACTAAGCCACTCCTATCACCATCTCAATGAGTTCAAATTCATCAGAGTCATTAATCCAATGAGGGATGGTAAACCTCCGGCCTAAATGATTCCAAACCCCTGTGTCCAGCTGACCATTTCCACCCAGGAGTAATCCGTGGATACTATGCTTGGGTATAAACCAAATATTCGTGAACATATGAATACATATTAAATCTATAAGAGAGTCCTGGAACATTAAATAATTCCCCTCAAAAGGGTGTGATGAGCCTGACATCCCATCCTCTCGACCAATGTGATTTCTTAAGCGTCGCTGGCCAAACCGCCGGGTGAACGCCTGTCTTTGGAAAAAAGGTCCAAGCATCGTTGGATATAAAACCGTTGGGCATTTCGAGACAAACCCGAAAAAAATGGTGACCCCGATGTGAATCTTTGACCAAGCATGATAGATTTAACCTAATCCCCCCTATGTGCCCCCTTATACTCTCAAGGAGGGCCATGCAAGGTCATTAAATATGCATGGGATCATGAGATGATGCTTTGACAGGTTTGTTGTTTATATTTGTTAAAATAATTTACTGGAACCACACAAAACTCCCTTCAATCCAATGGAGTCCCGAAGGAACTCGTATGTGCGCACTTCAGGCTATGTGACGACCAGGTATCCTCACTAACGGAGGACCATGTCACCCACCCAGCGTCTTCAACGCCGGGTCTCGGATGTGCAGATCCAAGAGTACCACGTGAACGGTACTCTACCAATGGTGGAGGAAGCCATGCACGCCCTCCAATCAGCTAGGAATCGCTTGTTGCCTGCCCAGCACTGGTGGCAGCTGTGGATCCAGATAGCCCCTATTGCTGTCTACAACCGTTTCGGGAGTCTATCATCGGAATGGGACAACACGTACCTCCATTATCTTAGGGAGGCGGATGAGGTAGATGATGTGGACCTCATCCCTGCTGAACGGGGGTTCTGCTCCAAGGCCCCCACCGGAAGACGATGTCACAGTCACACCGCGACTCAATATCCTCACGCTCTGGAGGATGTAACCCCGAGGATCCAGGCCCATGCTCCCCGAGCTCCATCCCCTTGGACCGCCCGATGAGGGTGGAAAACGTACAACTGGGGACCAGTCATCACCATTGTCCCCAAGGAGGAGCTCCACTGCTCAGTCATGGAGACGCATCACGAACAGGAACATACACTTGTTCTCTCCTCCAATGCCCTCCATCCAGATATGGTGATATCATACGAGCAGGCGTGCATCCCCACTGAGCTCTGTCAAGCCCGCCGCTCACACAGGACGACACTTACCAGGCTGGAACCTCTCCCAGCCCAGGGTCGTGAAGCCCACCAACCCGACGTGATGGTGACCCAACGTCTGCTGGGCCAGCTCCTAGCATATCCCCTTGATGCCTACCATCCCAGCATGGTGGCGATCAACAAATCCTGCCACCCATATGTGGCAGAAACTCATAGGTGGGAACGTCTCCCTGCCAACAAAGGCCATCAACTCAATACGGTGGGAAACCAATTTATGCAGGGCCAACTCCCTGTGGATGCAAGAAATGTCTTCCATCCCGATGTGGTGGAAAACTGACGGATAAACTGGCATATCTCGGTATAGGGGTAGATTTGTTCACCTACCCCGACACAGGAGAATTGTCAGTACCCACTGACCACCGGATGACCAGAGCAGGATATTCCTACTTCGATACCGGAATGGGCCTTCATACCCGTTCCAGCCAAAGATGCCTCTCTACATATCCTGGAATAGATGGATGAGCAGGTATTGTTCCCAGATCATATTTTGCAGACTTTGCAGAATGTAATTTCATCAGCGGAAACATCAAGGATTAGAGCCGGTGAGCATGTCTCCCCAATTGAGGTGACTCATATAAGAGATGAGATAGCCACCTCAGAGCAGATCTGTATCCTTGCTCCCACCCAAGAGGGTCGCCACCTGTATTCCGTGACGCAAGGGAAGCCAGATCGAGCAGCTTCACTCGTTCCAACTGGGGGACACCCATCCATCATGGTGGATTCTCCAGAGCAGGCATATATCCCTGTTAAAAGTCAAGATGTTCGTCGGCATATCCCAGCAGCATCACGGGACCCAATTAGACAGGGACCCAAAGGTGAAGGCCGTTGTCAACAGCGGGAGGTCCCCACTGCCCACAAGAAAGTGCCCCGAACGCGCCGAAGGTAGCTGGAAAATAAAGAGCGGATCCATGACTCCGCTCTGCTAGAAGCTTGGGTTCCAAACACCGCTAAACATATATCACATGCTCAGAACCCTGCCCACCCATTACCATGTTATGGGAGTGGCAGTAGTAGTTGTGAAGGTCCTCCCCGCAATGTTGCTACCAGAAGCTCTGAAGGTCCTCCCCAGAGAACCTATGGGTGCCTTCCCCAAGGGCATATAACGATCGATCACGAGAGATCTTCTTTTGATGCGAGTCACAGAAACCCTCCTCGTGACCAGAAGATCGAGCATCAAGAAGGTCCCCCAATTACTACGGTCGACCCTGAATGTCCTCCCTAGGGTATACGCTATAATCACTCTCCACACAGTGGGACCATAGATTATGATATTAGTCCTTGCTATCATAGTCGCAACTTCCGAGGCCCTCCTCGCAGTGACGTCTCATCACGACAAAAAGGCCCTCCCTTTGTTGTAGCCTTCCCTGAAGGTCCTCCCCCGGGGTTACGTTGTGACGAAATTCCAGGCAACCAGGAATCAGATCACAGTGGTAGTCCTTGCCACCCTGATAATGGAGGCCCTCCCTGTAGATATGTCAAGAAACGAGAAGGTCCTCCCCTCGTTGTGGCACATTCTGAAGGCCTTCCCCAGGGCGTGCCCAGCAGATATTCTCCCTGCGGTAGCTGTAATGGTATTCCTCACCATTGCAGCAGCTGTGATGGTAGTCCTCGCTATTGCAGCCGCCATTGTGAAGGTCCTCCCTACAGTGGCCCAGTGTAACAAGAAGGTCCTCCCCTTGTCGCAGCGTGTCTTAAAGGACCTCCCCATGATGCACGTCGAACGTCAAAACATGAAGGTCATCCTCACCATGATGGAAGTTGTTGCAAAGGACCTCCCCGTAACAACGCTACACAGCCAGAAGGTCCTCCCCTTGATGCGACACACCTTTGAGGTCCTCCCCAGGGTATGCACTGCAAAATTCCTCTATGCAGTGAGGCGTCAAGCAGTAATGGTAGTCCTTGCCATTACGGCCTTCATTGCGATGGCCCTCCCCGCGATGAAATATAATATCGACGGAAGGCCCTCCCTCCACCGAATCGAGCATAGAAAAGCCATCGTATGCTGAGGCATTCAGAAGGACGAGATCAAGCATGTCATAAGCGCAATTAGTAACCAACGACACCATTCTTCAATCAGGAGATAGTCTAGGGACACGTTCATCTTCTGAACCACCTCGGGATCACCCAAATAATGATTCAGCACCAACCAGTCCCCCGGCCTCCGGCCACACTATCGGCGGGTGTCTTAGTTGGGCTGACCAGGTAGAGGAATCACTAGCGAAGGAGTATGTCGACATGTTTCACCTGAGGTAACGACTGGCTAGGGATTATGTACCAGTTATGTTTTGGCCCACGACCACCTCTCAATTCGACATAACCAGAGAATTTTCGGAAGAATGTGTGCACGTCATCAAACAAAATATATGGGCGTCCCTCCACTGGCTGAAATGAAGCTTCCTGCCCTACGACGGGTATGTAGACCACGTCAAGATGATAGGAGACCTACTGCATCACATCGACCTGGAAGCTCTTCCTTTGGCGCGAAAACAGCGACCTGAGAGGTGCAAAGGGAACATCGAGATAGCCTGCCTCCGTGCGCTGCCCCTGCTGCGCCGCCTCATCGGTGATTCTTTGAAGGGAGTCCATATTAGAGGATGGGGGTAACATGGAGATTTTCATTTCACTATGCTCCTTGCCCAGAAGAACCCGTTCTGCATGGTTTCTTGCAACGTCATCACTTCAAGATGGCAATCGGGTGGTCTCCCAGTTCGTGAAAGGAAATACACACAATAGAGACGGGCCTTGAGTAAGTTCCAAAAGAGTGTGGCCCAGTGGGAAAAAGCTATTCAAGAACTCCCGAATCAGGCCACTGAGAGCATACAACAGGATTCTCGCCTAATAGAGGCCAATCAGTGATATTTTCCTGCCTCCCAAGAAGGGATTGATTCATAGAAGAACTCGACACCAAACCTAGTTCACCACCAAATTGGGACACACAAGATCTGGCAGGTAACAATAGTAGTAGTCACTGCCACAATATAGGATCAACCCTAGTCTACAGGGATGGGGGCATTTTGAAAAACAAATACACCTGTAAGGCCAATATAAAAAGGAAGAGACCCAGTGTCCAGGTTATGGAGCCAACCCCATTCCTCAGTGATGGGGGAATTATTATCCCCTCAACAACAACCCCCCCATGAGAGTAAGTATTCTCTCATATATGGAGGACATCTAGAAGAAGAGGTTTCCATCCCATCCCATCATTTGAATCATCATCCCCTACAAGAGGGAGGTGTATAGTAAGGGCGCATCAAAGAACTCTCTGTGTCACCCTCTGTTAAGAAGTCTGAAAGAAATCCTCTCATATGGAAGGGAAGGCCAGTAAAAGACGTGGGAGATCCTCTTCATATTTGGAAGATGGCATCTTCCCCACCCCGCTATATGCATCTATCAACGTCATAAAGGTTAACCCCATGGGTGACACCAGAGATGATACAAATCGGGATGGATCGGGAGACGATGGTTCCAGTCAGGCTGCAACCTACAACGAACCACCAGGTGTGCACACCCAAAACCAGAGGGCCGCCATAAATATGGTCTCCCCTTCAGCTAACCTTCCTCCACTTACCCTGCAAGCTTCCAACAAGGATAAGAACAAAGGGCTGGTTACCCTTAATATGTCCCCTCCTCTTGACAAAAAACGATCCACTAATGCTCGAAGAGAGGTTCTCTCGACATGAAGAGGAAATGATGGAATTGAGGCGGCTTAACGCCGAGCTACTGTAGAGGAACCGTCTTATTGAAAACATGTCCCAAGAGGAGCCACATCTTGCACTCCCAGTAAGTGCACCTCAAATACCTAGGCTTACCCTTCCCAATGAGGCGCCTGGTCCATCCAACTACTTAAATGTGGATCTGGATGAATACCAAGACTTCCCTCTACTTAGGAAGCAACCAGAGCAAGTACGCCTGATCCCTCCGTGGGTGTCCTGAATGGAATATGCAACCTTGGTACCAGCTGAGCCGGATCCTCGAGCAACGCCTCGGTCTACACCTGCTCAGGACCGGGCCCAACAAGATGTAAATCAGGGTCTCACCAACACAATCAAGGCCGTAACAGCTCGATTGGAAGAGATGGAAGGTTGGCGCACTGTGATGCAGCCAGAGCAGAAGCGCTACCCGGATTGGGTAAGCAATATTCCTCCCCCACCCAATTTTGGGAGTCCTATATTCCCTATCTTCAATGGATCAGGCGATCCGGAGCAGCATTTGTTGCACTATGCATCCTATTGCGACCCTATGATGGGAACTCTGGAACAACAAGAAGCAGTGAAACTAAAATGCTTCATGAGGACAATGCAAGGATCTGCCTTCGTCTGGTATACAAGTATACCAGCACAGTCAATAAAAAGCTGGGAAGACCTTTAGCCGCAGTTCCTGTTCTACTTCATCTCAATGTAGCCTATGACAACGGTCAACAACCTCATGAACTGAAAGTAGAGGGAGAATGAGAGGGTCTCAGATATCATCGCTAGATGGAATGGTCTGACCTACTCTTTAAATAGGCCAATGCCTCAAGATGAGTTGTTTTCTATATGCGTCGACAATCTTCGAGATGAGGTGTGGACACCACTCATACAAGTGTAGTGCACCACTGGCTTCCGCCATCTCTCGGACATTGCCTAGAGAATTGAGGACTCCCTGCAGCGGACCAATTTGAAGTCTCGAATAGCCTCACAGGCTCCTGCAAAGAGAACAGCCAGAGCAAAAGCGTCCTTTGTCACACTCAAGCCATCCCCTGTTCTCGTTCCACCGCTCAGACCTCCACCAAATCATCAAGGGCCCCCTATACATCAGTAGCCACCCCCACCCAGGTGGGACGATCAAAGAGGGGAAAAGCAGAACTAGTTCGTGGAACGATGACACAATGTATATTTGTTACGGGAGGACCAATTCCACGGCTATTTCATTGCTGCCATGAATAGAAAATTTATCCGCCTCCCAAAGATGAGGAAACCCGAAGAAGTCGGCCGCGATGAAAGTCCAGACTACTATCCCTACCATCGGATGTTGGGGAACAATATTCGGGAATCCTTCGTCTTCAAAGACCTCCTTCAAATGAAGGTAGACTCTAGGAAGGTCGAGCTGGGACCACCCCCAGCACACGTGACATATATTTCTACCATTGACTCTGATAAAGGGGAGGGGTGGAAGGAAGTCACCAGAAAAATGGGGTAGAAATTTGATAACTGGATGACTCTAAAGACTATCAACCGAGCACATGGCATACTCTGAGCTCAGATACGACAACCAGTGTTGACGCCAATAGCCCCTGATGCCGCACACTTGACAAAATCGGCCTTACAACCCTCCATGATCCGGTCATCCAGGCATAATTGAATATGGAAGAAAAAATCGCAAGAGGAGCAGTCCGCAAAGGGACCAAGGTTATTCCCAACGCTATCAGATTTCATGCCCCAAAACTTGGCGCCACGGGCACCGACCCACCAAACAACACCATTAGGGACAACCGACGAGGCTGACCTGTCATAGGATGAAGAGCCAATCATTGGTTCCATCAACTTCATCCATCTTATGGAATCATTCCCTGATGAAGGGTATGGTTATGAAAATGAGTTCCCAACTGGAGGTGCCGAGACGAGGAATCGTAGAGGCAAGGGATACCAAGGGAGGCGTAGTCGTGGCTGAAACCAACCCTACGGTTGGACCTCGACCCACACCGTTAATATCGCAGAAACCCATGGGAGAGATCTTCAACGGACTCCGAAGGAGAAAGAATACCACCCCACCTCCACAAGAGGCCACCCTGGCCCCGTTATTCTATGATACCCATCATAGGAGGAACAAGCATCTAGACACTTAATGCGTACAAACAGACCGGCTGTACTGAGTCCCTAAAACCTGGGAACATCATCGGCACCCGACCCCACATAGAGTCCCTACTTGTCACATACTCCAACTCCCAAGCAGCATGATAGAACTCTCCCGCTAGTGGAGATGCATCGGCCGTTAGAGAAAAATTACGACATCCATAAGTATCTTGTTTCAGTACCAGCCAAGATGTCCATCCTGGAGGACTTAGGTTTGTCAGCCGACCTCAGGGAGGCACTGAGAGAAGCCTTGCTCAGCCCCCATGAGTTTCAAGCCGAGGTAGCTACCGTAGAAATTTACCAGACGGAGACAGGAACGGCTGAATACAATGCGGTGATTTCCTTCACCGACCAGGATGAAGATTCCAACATGCAAGGACACATCAAACCACTATATGTGTCCGGCACATTAGATGATGTTGAGATCCGCAAAGTTTTCATTGAAAATGGTTCTGGTGTTAACCACCTTCCCCTACAGACACTCCGTAAGTTAGGATATAGTGATGGTGATCTAATCCCCTCGGCCACCAATCTGATAGGTTAAGACAAGAGTGAGCAGAAGCCGATGGTACAAATCAATCTAAAGTCCCATTTTGGCGACCATGTGGCCTACTCAGAATTCCTGGTGGTCCGGAAGAACACAACATTCAATGCCCTACTGGGGAGGCCATGGCTCCATAAGCACATGGTTATTCCTTTATCCTACAACCAGTGTATTAAGTATTGCGTCAATGGGAAAAGTGGGACATTGCATTCCGACAAGGCCCCTTTTGAGCTCTTTGAGTCACATTACATTTACACCATATTTTATGAGCAAAATAAGAAGAAGCATTTATTCGGTGGTGTTGACTGGATCCCAACCCCAAATGGTCGGGAAGTTATTTTAGATGACCCCCTCAGGCAGCTTGGTAGGGACTATGTACTGGCCATCAACCATATTGAGAGTAGAGCTTCATGTTCGGACACACACTCATCTGTCTTCATGACTTCAGACATAACATCCAAGCGTGACAACGCTTGAATGTCTACCAACCCACAATCGGGGGATGAATACTCGAGCGGCGATGCCCACGACGCCTCTCCCTCCAACCCCCAAGAACCTATGCTGGAAACACTCCTCCCATCAGATCAAGAAGATGAAGATTTGGGAGAAGAAGAGGAGGAAGATCTTAGGGATGCACCTCCGGCATTTTAGGAGGGTATCTCCACCACGGTGGATGAGCTTAGGGAAATAAACCTGAGTACCGAGGAAGATCCATGGGCTACTCTCATTAGTTCAACGATGTCCCCCAAGGATCATGAGGTATATACCACTTTACAAAGGCAACATCGGGATGTTTTTGCTTCGAATTACATAAAAATACCTGGACTCGATCACGAAGTGGCGACGCATCACCTGGGTCTTCCAGAAGACCACCGGGGCTATAAACAGGCCACCAGAAGGACACATCCCTCACATGCCGCCAAAATAAAGGCTGAAGTCGATAATCTCATTAAATCAGGCTTCATTCAGGAGGCCCAGAACCCCATCTGGTTGCCCAACATCATCCCAGTCACGAAAAGAATGGGAAAATCTGCTTCTGCATCAACATTAGAGATCTTAATCGGCATTTCCCGAAAGATGACTCCCAGTCCTGATCACCGAGTTATTAATCGATCCAACGGCCGGGTACGAGGCTCTATCCTTCATGGAAAACTATTCTGGGTATAATCAAATACGAGTTGCCTGAACAGACGAAGAAGACACTGCCTTCAAATCCCCCCAAGGAGTATTCTGTTACAAGGTTATGCCCTTTGGACTCAAGAATTCTAGCACCTCATATCAGTGTACCATGCATCGTATTTTCAAGCCATTTCTGGGGAAGTTCGTCGAATGTTATGTAGACGACTTGGTGGTCAAATCAAGGCAGCGCTCAGATCACCTGTCAGACCTTGAGACCATATTCAACAAACTTCGACAGCATATCCTGAAGATTAACCCCTTGATGTGCACCTTCGAGGTTACCTTAGGGAAATTCCTTGGATTTGTTGTAGGCCATCGCAACATCGAAGTCGACCCTGAATGGAAAATGGCTATTCTCGGCCTACCACCTCCCTGCAACCTCACGAAGTTGAGAGAATTCCAAAGTCACTTGGCCTATATCAGGCGATTCATATCAAACCTGGCATGAAAATGTTTTCCCTCCACTAGGTTAATGAAAAAGGGAGTCACGTACTTGTGGACAACTGACTTCCAAGAGGCGTTTGACAGCCTAAAGAGGTACCTCTTAATCCCACAGGTGCTCATGCCCCTGGTTGTAGGAAGAACTCTCCTCATATAGGTGACGACCATAGAGCGGTCACTGGGAGCCTTCCTAGCTCAAAAGAAAGACACCGGCAGTGAAAACAGTCTCTATTACCTCAGCTGAACAATGATTGATGTTGAGACTGAATACTCAATCATTGAGAATAGCTATTTGGCCTGGGTCTTTGCGGTTCAAAAGTTGTGACATTATCTGCATCATCATGAAGTCCATTTGGTCTCGTGTAATAACCCGCTCAAGTACATCCTCATCCACCCAATACTGACCAGGCACCTATACCGATGGGTAGTCATCCTGCAACAGTTTGAGATCCGGTTTCTTCCTCAGAAGGACATTAAGGGATAGGCATTAGAAGACTTTTTGGAAGAGAAAACCTCAACATGGACCACCACACCGGACATCGAGCTACCATATGAAGACATCGTATCGGTTAAAGGGGAGATCCCAGCATGGGAAATGTACATCGACGATGCATCCCAGAGCCCAACCGAGAAAATGATGGAAGATCCCATATTCAACAAGGTGGGTTTGGGGATAATACCCATGTCCCCGAAGAAGGAAATTTTTCCATATTCCTTCCTCACGTGAGGAGGATGTACGAACAATGAATCATAATATCAAGCCCTCATTGTAGGCCTGGAGCTCGCACTCCAAGCACAAGTACCGCACCTTATGGTCAAAGGTGATTCAGAACTTGTTATCAATCAAGTCAATGGTGACTATGATATCAAAAAGGAGGAGATGATTCCCATGTTTGACCATGTCCGAGTGTTAATGGTGGAATTCTCTACCGAACCCACATTAGCCTATATTCCCCGGTCTCAGAATGCCCAGGCCGATGCATTGGCCAACGCGGCCACAACCCTGGCTGACCCAGACTGGGATGAAAGAGTCATCAGTATTTCTCACCCCCAAATGGTCTTGTCGTTTGTCTAGACCAAGATGGAGGAGATCCATGATGTTAGTCCTGTCTGTGGGCCGTATTCTCCCACCACCGGATGGATGACCCCCATTCCAAGCTACCTTCAACAGGGAGAACATCCATCATACATGACTGAACAAGAGAAAATACGGAGAAGGGGAACCAACTTTGTCTTGTATGGAAGCGCGTGTTAGCAAGAAGCCCTCTACAAACGAGGCCTCGACAGAGTCCTCCTCAGATGCATTTACTGAGAAGAAACCGTCACCATCAGGACGGAAGTGCATGCCAAAGTATGTGGAGCACATCAGCCGGGGACCAAGCATTCCCATCAGGTTCGAAGACATGGATACTATTGGCCCACAGTGGCACGAGATTGCGAGCGCTTTACCGTAAAATGCCACTCATACCAAATACATGCCAACTTCACACAACAACCCATGGAGTTACGTCATCAGGCCAAATACTCCTGGCCATTTTCCGTCTGGGGAATGGACGTTGTGGGACAATATCCCCCCACCACAGCCAAATAGCTGAAGTATATCCTCATAGAAACTGACATCTTTTCCAAATGGGCAGAAGTCATACCCCTTAAAGAAGGCAGGGCAAGAAGTGTCATTAGCTTCATGAAAACCAATATCATCACCCGATTTGGTGTCCCTCATACCATATTGATGGATAACAGCACCAACTTCTTTTCTGCTGAATTGTAGAAACAATACCAAGAGTATGGTATCAAGGTTGACCACTCATCCCGCTACCATGCGGCGGCCAATGGACAGATAAAGGCTTTCAACAAGACCATGTCCAACATTCTCCAGAAAATGGTGGACAAATACAAGAAGTCATGTCTGGATAAACCCCCCATGTATTGTGGGCGTATCAAACCACAATTCGCACCGCTACTCAGGCCGCCCCACACTCATTGGTGTACAACACAAAGGCGGTCCGGCCCATTGAACTCCAACTCCCCTCACACCATGTTTCCATCTGTGATCAATTGTCCGATGATGAGCAATTAGAAAAGTGGGTGAGTGAATTGGAATAGCTGGATGGGAAGCGGCTGCATACTTTGCACCATCTGGAAGTCTACTAGAATCCGATTGCACGAGCCCTCAATAAAAATGTATGTCTTCAGTCTTTCTTGGAAGGAAAATTTGTATTGGTCCTCCGGACAACAATGACACCTGGAAGGAAACCTCTAAAGCTATATCCCAAGTGGGAGGAACCATACATGGTACACAAGGTCTACCCCAATGGAACATATACCCTGATATCAATGGACGGGAAATTCACCACGGCTCCTATCAATGCGAGATTCCTAAAGAAGTATTTCGCATAGAGACCAAGTGTATTTATCATCATTACAACACGATGTTAAACTTCACGTATAATAAGGGATAATAATAGTTAAGAATGTGCCCTTCCCCTCGTGTATGGACCAAACTTGCACGGGGTGTATTCTTCATCCAGGCTGCAAGACGTTAAACTTCCAAGCACCAAACGGTCCAAACACTATGACCTTAATCTATGAAGCATTCCGTCCTCACCGCGCGATGTTAAACTGCACAGACAAGAAGTTTTAAAAATACCATCTCCCCCCCCCGTGTAGGGACCGGATATGCACGGGGTGTATCCTTCGTCCTTACCGCATTACGTTAAACAACACTGATTTCAGAGAACTACGTAAGGCCTGATTCCCGCCTTCGCAGGATACGTAGCGAAGCCAGGGTTCCCCGTCCTGGCCCAGCCACTCCCGAATTAAAGTTAAAATACCCCCTCCACCTGTGTATGGAGTAGACCTACACGGGGTGTATATTCCTTCAGATAACTACGTACCACTTGATTCCTGACCTCGCATGATACGTAGCGACGCCAGGGTTCATCATCCTCGATCAGCCACCTCTCAAATAATAAAAGAAAAAGAAATCCCCACTCCTCATTGTACGGACCATACCTGCACGGGGTGTATTTAGCAGAGAACTATGTATGGATGGATTCCTATCTTCGCGGGATATGTAGCGACACCAGGATTCCATCCTAGCCCAGCCACTCCCAAATGAAATAAAATAAAAGTTAAACAATGTCCCCTTCCCCCGTGTACGGACCAGACCTACATGGGGTATACTTATTCCATAGAACTACGTATGGATTGATTCCTTCCCTCACAGGATACATAGTGACGCCAGGGTTCCCCGTCCTGGCCCAGCCCCTCGAATAAAAAATAAAAATGCCCTTTCCCCCCGTGTACGGACCAGACCGGCATGGGGTGTACATGTCCTTACTACACAACATTAAACTGCATGAATAGAATGGTTTAAAAATTCCCCCTTTCCCCCGTGTATTTGCTAGAACTCCATAGGGTGTAATCTTATGTCCTCTCTGCACAACGTTAAACTATGTGGATAATGGGAGTTAAAAATTCCCCTTTCCTTAGTGTATGGACCAGACCTACACGAGGTGTATTTTTTTCATCCTCACCGTACGATGTTAAACTGCACGGATTTCGTCACGAACCACCTTATATATATGGAGAAACATGGTACAAATACTCCTTGCACAGTTGGATGCATCCTCCCCATACATAAGACTCCACGGCCCGGGTAATAATGGATCTTCATAACCATTCATGGCCATCAGAAGTGGAAAGTCATCGACCCGTGGACACCTTTGTATAACTATGCATACCATGCCCTCAGTGTCTCCTCATATTGATAGCCCATGGCCCATCTACCAAAAACAAGATTTCCATAGGGGAAACTCTTCCTAGCTCCATACGCTTACCAACCTCAGATCCCCCAAGTCATATCTCCCGATCCAAGAAGTTTATGGCGCAGTGGTTTACAAGTTCATCCAATTTTCACATATAAAAATAGTAGGGTATCCCTACACGGTTATCCTATGTATCCGCTCGTGGTTCACATGACGACCTGCGTCTACGAGCATCAAGCCAGGACTACGCTACTGTGACTCAACAGACAGTTGCAATGAAGCTGTTTCTTGTATGCTTGGACACCACTATCCCCATGCACCGAATTATGTACTGTGAGCAATCTCGGATTTTCATAATCATTAATTTCCATCGAAAGTGGAATGTTATCAACTCAGGGACACCTTTTTAGGACTATGCATGCAATGTCCTCAGTGGCTCTGCATAATGATTTCCCCTAACTTGTCCATCAAAGGCAATATTTCCTTGGTTGGTACTCTTCGTAGCTCTATACGCTTACTGGCCTCAGAGCCCCCACACCACATCTCCTGCTCCAGGAAACCTTGGAGTTGAAGTTCAAAACCTTCATCCCCCCACCCTGTTTTGAGAATATCAGAGTCTGTTAACTCAGTTGTCCTTCGTGTGACTGTTGCAATAGTCACCCAGTGGTCTAAGCTCTATGACCGCTAAACTAGGAGTACTTCGTCCTTACCACACGACGCTAAACTACAGGGAGTGAAATTACTCCCCTGCGCATAGAATAAATCAGTGCAGGGAGCTCTATAAGCTTTAATAGCAACCAGGGCCGAGTATGCCCGACATGTCCGGACATTTCCTTCCCAAATGACAGACTTTCTGGCCTGGATAATTGTGGATCCACATAACCACTCACAACCATCAGAAGTGGAAATTTATCGAACCATGGACACCTTTGCATGACTATGCATACCATGCCCTCAGCGGCTCAACATATTGATAGCCCCTGGCCCGTCTACCAAAGGCAAGATTTCCACAGGCAACACTCTTCCTAACCTCGTACGCTTCCCAGCCTCAGGTCCCCAATATCATTCCTCCTGATCCAAGAAGCCCTGGAACCACGATTTACACCAATCGACCCCTCTCCACGTCTTGGACATGCCAAGATGATCGATTCCAGTTACATCCTAATCAAGAGTGGCCTTTGCAACTACGTCCTTACAACATAACATCAAACTACAAGGAGCATCCTGGCTTCTTGACGTAAAGCTGCAAAAATCGAGCATTAAACATCTAGGGAAATGCCTCTAAACACGAGAATTTTCACTAGTTTAAAAATACCCCCTGTCCTTACCACAGGGAGTTAAACTACATGGAATCTAATAACACTCACCATCCTTGCTGCATGACGTAAAACAACACAACCCGTCTTTACAGCATGACACTAAACTACACGGAAGTCGTCCTCACCGCATGATGTTAAACTGCATGGAGTTTGTCCTTACTGCATGACGTTAAACTACATGGGCTTCATCGAGATCCACCCAAGATATATGGCGAAATGGGAAAGGGATACTCCTGGTGCATTTGGATGCATCCTCTTAATACACCAGACTCCACGACCCGGATAATTGCAGATCTCCATAACCACTCACGGACATCGGAGGCGGAAGGCCATCGACCCGCAGACACATTTGTACAACTATACATACCATGCCATCAGCAGCTCTGCATAATGATATCCCCTGGCTCGTCCGTGAAAGGCAATATTTCCCCAGGCGATACTCTTACTATCTTCGTACTCTCACCGACCCCTGCACCCCCATGTCATATCTCCCGATCAAAAAATTTATGGAGCAGTGGTTTACAAGTTCATTCCTCACCCGCATACAAGTGTTTTCGGGACACCCCTGCCCAATGAGCTTATGTATCCGCCCGCGGTTCACACGATAATTTTCATTTACAACCATCAAGCCAAAACTGGGCTACCCTGACTCAGCGAGCAACTACTGTGAAGATGTATCCTTTGTGCATGGGACACCATTATCCCCACATACCAAACTTTATACTCTGAGTAATCTTGGATTTTCATGACCATTCATGGCCATCGGGAGTGGAAAGCTATCGACCCATGGAAACCTTTGTACGAATATGCATACCATGCCCTTGGCGGATCTACATAATGATAGCCCCTGGCTCGTCCATCAAAGGCATGATTTCCCCAGGAGATACACTTCCTAGCCTCGTACGCTTACCGACCTCGAAGCCCCCATATCATCTCTCCTGATCCGGGAAATCCCAGAGTCGCAGTTTATACCTTCATTCCAACACACTTTCTCCGAGCTTTCCAGAGCATCCTAACTCAATTGTCCTCCATGTGATTGTAGCAATAGTCGCCCAATGGTCTTAGCAATATGATCAGTAAACTAAGAGTACCTCATCCGTACCACATGATTCTAAACTAAAAGGGATGCAAAAAAAGTCCATCGCATGAAGTTCAAATGCACGGACTCCGTCTTTACAGCATGACATCAAACTACACGCCCAAACTCATCATGAGTCCAGCCATGTATTGGGGTTTTCCTCCGATCCTCAGTATAAGGGCCATACCTTCACAAACTACCGCCTCACATCAGCATGGGGAGGGATGACTTCACCCGTTCCCGAAAATTTAGTCGGGATGTTTCTCCTGTGTCCAGGAATCCTCTTTTCATAAACCATACTCTACACCCAGAAGGAATCTAACCCTTCTAAGCCACCCCTGGTGGTCTCGAATCTCAACTTCCCTGATGTTTCTCAGCTATCAGAAGAATACAATCATTTACCTAAGGAAACCTTTTTATGACTATGCATACCATGCCCTCAGCAGCTCTGCATATTGATCACCCCATGCTCGTCTACCAAAGTCATGATTTCTTTAGGCAATGCCTCTTTCCATAAGCTTGCTAGCCTTTGAGCCCACCCATATCCATTCGGAAACCCTCTAAGATGCATTTTACTATCCCCTTTCACAACCCTTCCTAGATGATGCCCTAGCAGCATGACATTAAACCGCACCAAGCCCCTACCGTCCTTTGCGATAGATAAATTTGTAGGACAGAAACCTTTCTTCTACACTCCTGATTGATACCGATGTTCTCAAAACCCTTTAGAAGTCACATACCCTTTCCGGGCCACCCCTGGGGGTTTTCATACTCCTCTGAGCCACCCATGGTGGTTTCCAAAATATAGACTTTCATGAAGTCTTATGGCCATCAGAAATGGAGAGTTATTGACTTAAGGACACCTTTGCATGACTATGCATACCATTCCCTCAGCGGCTCTTCATATTGATCTCCCTTGGCCCGTCTACCAAAGGCACGATTTCCTTAGGCGATGCTCTTCCCACCTATGCACACCTATACTACCCCCATGCCTTGAGACATGCCATGCATGTTGTTAAAATATAAACACACTCCCTCCACATGTGTCTGAAGGACACTGAGATGTCTTTTAATAAAAAACCACATTGGGGCCCTTGTCCCACTATATTCGGTGAAATATGTTCAACCTAAAACATCAGTAAATATTGTCTTGACGGTGGGACTTTAAACCGCTCACAAAATAGGCACAAAGCCTGTTAGGCCGAAAACCCGAAAGGGGTGACCAACGAAAAAGTCGGGCCATACCCGCTGGGTTCATACTAAATGAGCCCATGCAAAATTAGGGCATTAAAAGAAAAGACATGAACTTTGTGGTGTTTTTCTACAGAACCCTAGAAATAGTCAAACTATGCTCTCTAGACCCCATGGTCCATGAAAATGTTAGAGTTTGTTTTCATGAGTTATGATTAATTCTGATTTAGTGAGTTGTTATTTACACAACAATTGTTCTAGTAACAATCAAATTTCACAGTGACAAGTGATTGTCAGAGATTGTATTCCGTTCGACCAAAAAGAGAGGACGTCCACAATGTGGGGTCTCTCCCTCAAAACAAGAGGGGTAAGTAAAACAAAGAGTACAAGAATGGATCTGATAGTCATAAGGGAGCCTGGCTTTCCCTCTCTACCAAATCAGTGACCGTGCGTCGGAGTTTGTAGCATGTCTGCTCCAACACGACCTTCTCCCTGGCCTCAACCTCGGCCACCAAACGAGTATGCTACACTGTTGTTTGGAGATCGTTGATCCCTTTTCTGGAGGCTTCAAGGTGACCAGTCATAGTTGATAATTGATCCCTCAACATCGTTGCCCTTTCTTCACATTTATGCAACTCCAAAGATAGGATGACGGCCTGATCTCGAGAGCTCGCCTCCTGTGCTATCAGTTGATGGAGCTTTATCATGGCTTCCTCCAGGGCTCATGTCCCGCAATGAGAGGTAGCGACGTGAGTAAGTTTGTACTCACTAGTAGCAACTTTCTCATGGGAAATGAAAACCTAGTAGGAGAGAAAATGAAACTGGTGATATTCAAAGCCACCCGACCCCAAACCCATGAAGAGTTTTCAGAGTGCTTCAGTTTTAGTTGCCATTTAGGCCAGGGGAGTTTTAGTGACAATCTCACGAATCTGAGGCCAGGCCCACCTGTGCACTGCTCGATGACCCTCCATGACATGAGGATCTTTGGTATCCTCACTAGACGACACGAGAACGAAGTCTGGCATTAAGACCTGTGCAGGAATGTGCATGCTAGGCGATTGTTCCAAAGATGGAAGGCCTGAAGCTTCTAACCCCGGTTCAGGCTTGGGAGTCGAGTTACTAAGACTGGTATCATTCGGAAAAACATCAGGAATTATCACGATTGGACATGAAGCCACATGGTCATCCTCATCCACATCCAAGAAGGTTGGGTCCGTTTGAACTTCGATCGCAGAGGGGATGCGAGGGGAAAATATCCTGAGTCGGTTTGACCGACGAGCCATCAGTCGGTCCTCCCTGAAGGCCGACAAGGAAGGTGTGGTAGGCATAGCAGCTGCAATGAATCTTGACTTGGGAAACTATCGGATAGCTTTCCATAGGATCCCATTCGAGTAATGTTTTACCCACATCCTTTCATAGTCCAAGGATAGGTTGGAAACCGCTCCCATACCAGGAAAGAGAATGCTTGTATCAGATCCCTTCCACGTCAGCATCAACCACCATTGACAGAGAGAGGCTAGGTGCATTCCTCGAGCCTGATGAGGAGGAAGGGAAACTTGGATTTGCATACACCCAAATTGGCAGAAAAAATGATGTGGGGCATACAACATGCACAAAAAACGCCATCAATCCGCGCAGACAAGAACCCATCCCGCAGCGAAATCATATAAGAACATTCTTCATGGATCCCCCTGCGGTTTTCAACCACAACGCCAGATGGGGCGGGGTGTGGATTGAAGGAAAACTGGGAGAAATCACCCAAAAGCTCAATGACTTCATCAGAACTGAGGGGATTTAGACGAACCCCAGCTATATCAAGTGGGTTAGGCCAAAAAGTAGGATGAGGGATGACCGTGTTATGACAATACTTATAACAGTAGTAGTAATATGTTATCCAGTCATATAAGAATTGAAATGGCCCACTCAGACGGTAGGGTGACCCGCCCTCCTACATGTGACTAAGCTGTTCGTAAATATGAGCCAAAGTGGGCATGACTAGGTTCACCCAATGGCCCTCTTCCAACTCAACATTTATCATCAAGGTACAACCTCTGTCACCTGGGGTGATTTCACAAGTAGGGAATAGCCACCTGCCAGAAACAAAGAAAACAAACCTGCTAGCCTGAGCATAGGCGGTACACTGGGGTGCACTTCATAAACCCATGAAAGGTAGTCACCTACCTCCAGAACCACCCAGTAGGAACCTGGGATGGTTCGTGACAGTTGAGAAGGATGTTTCCTGGGGCTCTTGATCTTCATCACATGACTGATGATGTTCAGAAATAACCCTATCTAGGATCTATAGGGAATAAAAGAATGGGAACGCAAGGCCTGACCCGGTGACATCTCCACTATATGCAGCAGATCCCTTACCAACGAAGGAACTTTTTCGACGTCGTCCGATGCGCCAGGAGTGGGAAAAAATTCGTCATACATCTCGACAATAGTTGGGAGCTCTCCAAATTGATAGATGTCCCAAAGACTAATTACAACTTCTCCATGGGCAAGGTGAAATGTATTAGTGCTTGAACACCACCGACTGAGCAGGTCAAGAAGGATCAAGCATGGTTGGTAATCAACAAACTGGGAGGCCCATACTGTGGAGTACAAATTGACTGCTTCTAGCGACTCAGGAGATTCCCAGCAATGATCATCGAACCAGAAGGCCCAGGCCCAATCATTTGAGAAGAACCTGTCGGACCGAAGATCCCACCTAAGAATCCACCCTACGTCAGGATCCATTTGAGAAAGATTGATAGTAGAAGGGTAATCCTTGAGGACAGCTTCTTAAGAGAAGTCTTGTGTGTACTGATCACTTTGGGTCCAGACATAGCCTCTCAAAATGAAAGCATGTTTTGGATCAGAATTAGAGGTTATCTCCCCAAATGGGGTAAGGTTTTCCAAAACGCACTTTGGTAGCACTTCCATGAAAGGATACAGAAGACCTGAGAAAGAATGGGGGATAGGGACGTCGTCTTGAAGACCATAGATGTAAATAAGAAGCCGATTTGATAGGGGATAACCCAGGAGCTCAGGAGAGAGTATGCCCTTCCAGACACCATTGTTCAGAATGATGGATTTACTAGGGTACTCTTTGATGTTTTCTACTCTCTGAATCATAGCCAGACGTCTTCATGAAGCAGTTGGGAGAGGCTCTGCGGTAGGTCTGGGTGCAGGGAGAGGGGGACCATGTTTACTCCCTACATTATCAAGATCAGCGAATGGTTAATCATGAATAATAAAATCTGGACAAGGGAATCGAGAAGCCTTCTAGAGCAGGTCGCAAAAGGGGGTTCATGATGACAACATCCCGCGAACTAGACTTATATGGAATGCGTCCGAGAAACCCTAGGCCGTGGAGCGTTGGCCAGAAATTTGTTAATCAGGCTGCCTCGCAGAACCTCAACACTGAGCATTAAGCTTTTAAGTTTGGACTTAAAAAGTAATTTTCAAAGAATGGATCACTTTGGTCCGCGGACCATGTGAAACTGCGTAGCAATTTTTTATGTGGCATGGCGTAACTCACTTTTTAGTAAATTAAATGGTTTGGTTTGCGACCGAAAAATTTGTTTTTGGTTGAAGGAAGCAGCAAATGAAGGTTGGTTTGCTGAAATTGTAGCTGGTTCGCGGATGAGGTTTTTCACGACGGAATGAGCACGCAGAGATGAAAAAGTGAGAGGGCTCTAGTTTCGCGAAGAATATGGTAAAGGACAAATGAATTCCCCCCCCCCCGTATTTATAGGCATGGTCCCCCACCGGGTCCACTCCCCTACTGCAAACCATCCATGTTTCAAGACCACTCTGCATCAGAATATCCTCCTCTTCGTTCTGATCAAACCCCATTCTGATGGGGGGAATCTGTTGGGTCCTGGAAAATCAAAAAATGAAGATAATTATCCACTTAATCAGATAGATTATTTTTTCCAATTCCCTCCAACGAATTGGGAAAAGGAAGGAGGTCAATACCAAAAATTGGCAAGGGACCAACCGGTCCGCGAACATGCCGGAGTGTTACGTGGCCGGCTCAGCGAACTGTTCGCCTCTGCAGACCAGCCTCATTCGTGAGATGGAGGTGGAGATTCTCCACAGGCGTCAAGCAGAACAGGCACCGAACCAGTCCACTATCTCAAACTGCCCCAGCCACAGACCGTGTTGACCAGACCAAGCCACATCCACTGTCGTTCGCGGAATGGAGACGGAACCATCCGCGGCCGTGAAGAACCATTTGAGCTCATTTGGTTTTCAGGTGATATCGTTTGGTTCGCAGGGGAGAAGCGCTCAATGCCCCCACGAGTTTCTAATTGACCGAGTCATCCGTGAATTGGGTTTTCAGTCATGCGCCTCTGAAATAGGTGCCACATGACCATAAATATATCCTTTTCCCCGCTCTATAAAAGGAGGTCTAGGGGAAGAGAAGGGGGGATTTGGGAGAACTCAGAGGATATCAATCAGATTCGGGTGGAAGGATTTCGAATGAAAGATTAGGATTTCGGAAATTCCATCTTTTTTACCAGAGAAGGTATGAACTTGGGAACGAACTAATAAGGAACAAAAAATGCATAATAACTTGTTGAACCGCGAACCTAAAATAACAATGAATAAAAAATTGCGAACCATGGTCCCTCCCCGGATGTACTCCCCGCGGACCAGGGAGCTTATGCCTCTTTTCCGGTCCACCGCACCGCGTAGCACCCTCCTACGCGGGCCAGGCCCCGACCGAAGAACCCCCGACTGATGCCGCCCTTGGTTGTCGCTACTCGCATGGAACCCTCCGCGAACCACCCTGGTTTGAGGATTGAACACGAAGCCACGAAACACCTTAGTTCACGGGATACCCATCAGTCCGCGGACCACCCTGGTCCGCGGATCGAACCCGAGGCCGCGAACCACCCTGGTTCACGGGATGATCACTGTTATACGAACCAACTTGGTTTTCGGGATTCCCATCAGTTCCTGGACCACCCTGATTCATGGATGGCTTCTCCAACCACATAACACCTCCCTACGTGAAGGGAGTTGCCACCCATACCCCGCTGTGGCCATGATGAATCATTCGGGGTTCCCATTCCCTGAACCACATAAAATCCTTCCAATACTGCCTGATCCTCTATGACTCCCTCACTGGCCTACTCATCGGCCCAGAGCAGAGGCCTCCACTGGAGCCACCAGACCTGTGTGATGTTACCCTCAGGCGCATCAGCACGCCATTTTTGAGTTCACAAACCCACGATAAGCAGGGGTTAAGGGGTTTCTACGACCCTTGAGCGGATTTCCAAAGCATTCCTAGGCTCACATTTCCACGGTAATGTGGATTCTGAGCATGAGAGCCCCCTTTCTGCCCCTCCACTTGTGGGGGCCGAAGCACTTCTCCCTTCTTCGGGGGGTTGTAAAATACCCATCAGAAGGAAGCCCCCATGAACTTTGGTACTTCTCGAGAATAAGGGAGGTGAGAGGCACATGGGCACCTCTTTCCTTCTCCTGCTGTGCTTTGTCGCCATGAGAATCCATCTTTGAGTAATCCCCAACCTTATGGGCAGCCCTATGTGTAAGCCCCACTCTAATTCTCACGGTCGCACCTTTCGTGACGTGATCGTCTGGTCCCTACTGCCTCTTGTTTCTCACTCAGAGCATGACTCATGTGGGATTAAAGTAAGCATTGACCATGACATCCTCTTATGGGCCTCCTCAGAGTGTTAGCCCCAATCCACACCATGGGCCACCTCATAGTGTAAGCCCCAATCCACACCTTGGGCCTCCTCAGAGTGTAAGCCCCAATCCACCCCTTGGGCCTCCTCAGAGTGTAAGACCCAAGACAATGCGAACTACGAGGACTTTGATCAATGTCAAGGCATGGTACATAGGAAGCCTCTCAGAGGTTCAAGCCCGATCACCATCAGACCCCCGGGTCCACCTTCATGTCGTTTCTCCGACACCCCAATTCAATCTACGTGGACTTTGATCCCTATCTCTTGGGCGGGGTACATAGGAAGCCTCCCTGAGGTTCAATCCCAAATATCGGTCGATCCGACTATCTTCACGATGGTTCAACGAGCCACTCCTAGCACCGTCTCAATAAGTTCAAATTATTCAGAGTCATTAATCCAATGAGGGATGGTAATCCTCCAGCCTAAATGATTTTGAACCCCTTCATCCAACTGACCATTGCCAACCAGGAGTAATCCGTGGATATTATGCTTGGGTATAAATCAAATATTCATGAACATATGAATGCATCTTAAATCTATAAGAGAGTCCCGAAATATGAAATAATTCCCCTCAAAAGGGTGTGATGAGCCCAAATTCTCATCCTCTCAACCAATGTGAGTTCTTAAGCATCGCTGGCCAAATTGCCCGGCGAACGCCTACATTTGGAAAGCAGATCCACGCATTGTCAGATATAGAACCATTGGGCATTTCGAGACCAACCCGAAACAGTATTTTTACAGACAATGATACATGGGATTCATTCCTATATGTGTTGTTTCTTTGAATATAACATATAGGTTATATATGGTCTTATTCAGCCTGGAGTTAGTGAAGAATGCTTGATGTTAATTTCTAGTAATTCTTGGTGTTTCGTGGTGGTAATAGTGGGAAATGGGATTAGATAATAATAAAATATACCTTATAATGAATAATATATTCCCAATTCTTTATTAGAATACTTTTATAAATAGAATTTTCCTACGGTTATTTCAAATTTAGTCATATGATGTCTCATATGTTCATTGTATATAATTTAATTTTTTATTTTCATTCTACTAGTATTTTCACTTATTTTATATATTAAAGAATTAATTTTCAACAAGTTAACTTTGGTTAAGGATGCAATTTGTATTTATTCAGTCATCCTACTAATATTCAACCCATTTCCTTTTAGATATGGGTTTGGGGAGGAAAAACTGAATTAATATAGGTCAGAGTGGGTTATTTATTGGTTAGGTCATGTCGAGAGGAGATGTGACTCATGCACTTAATTTTATAAAATAGTCAACTTTCCACACTAAAAGGGGTTTCCCAATAGGGGGATCACACATTTAAGATTATATGCCTTTTTGGAAATAATTATAATTTATTAACATGAGGTAGAAGGATATTGAATATTTTTTTTGTTCAAATGGTTTATAAAAGATTATAAGGTTAGTGAAGTGTTTTAATAATGGACCATTAATTTAATTATTTTTTCCCATATACTTTATAGATTAGGTAGTGCTAGTGTAGGTTATTTAGGAATTATTTAACAATACATGGAGATAACACTCATGTTGTCCGATATGTCAACCAATTAAGGTTATGTAGGTGGATGACAGAATTTAAATAAATAGTTTTCACCGACCTAGTGGGAGGATATTGTTATAAAATATTTAATTATGAAATTTAAGTGTTTAATTATATTAAAAAGGAAATTATAATTCATACAAAAATACTCTTATTTCAATGGGGAATTCATTTTTTGAATATATGATGTTTTTAAGATCTTAATGACATTTTATCTTACAAATAAACCAGCACACAACAATGAACTTTTTATTTATTCATGATTTATGATGAGATTAAGGAATAGAATAGAACTTTTTAAATATGGTTATTGTGTCTTATCTTATTACACCAAAATGATATATTATGAATTTTTATATAGTGGTAGACTTCTAGAATTTATCATTATTTTTCAGTTATTTGAAAAAGGTATTCAATTAGATAGGAAATAAATTATTTAACAATAATGGTTTATTAATATGCCTTATTTTTTCATATATGGTTGAGGTATAATGAATTTTCAAACTATTTATATTATGGTTTTTAGATTATTCGACAATGTACACCATTATTTTTTATTAAAGAGTTATAATAAGAATGGTGTGTAAGTATATTCAATATTGTATGGGAGTTTATACCACAATTTTAAACCAATAATTATTTATAGAAAAAGATTTATATCATAATAAATATCATTATTTCTTAATGAATTTTTTAATAAATATATAATATTTAAATATGATTCTATTTTACAGATATGATCTTCATTTTGGGCGTTCTTTTTGGAGGAACTAATACATTGAAGGTTTTATTACATAGTTTTCATTCATATAAAAATGATTGTATTTATAAATTTTGTAATGTTCAAAATAGTTTGAATTGGGATGTTTTGTGATTATATTGGTTGATATTTTTTGATATATTATTCAATGTATTATGGTAGAAGGATATGTGTTTTGATCATTAAGGATATAAAAAGAAAGAAGATAAGAAATCCATTAATTGTGATCCATGAAATAGGAAAATGGAAAATGTAGATACAAATTAAAGGAGTTATAGATTTGAGAGGAATTTTTAGAGAGGGAATTTTGGAAAATGAGAGGATTATTTTATCTCATTGATAAATTCATTAAAATAGGATTAAAGTGGTCATATAAATATGATTAAGGTGAATAGTATTACTACAAAAATAAAGATATATAATTTTTTATCTGTAATGATAAAAAAAATTTACATTATTTAATAGTGAGTCGTTATTATTAAAGAGAAAATTTATATTTTACAGTGTCAGTGGTTGTAAACTAAGAGGTATAGTAATTTTTCATTAAACATGAATGAATAGACTACTATGTGATTTTGGTACATTGACCCAAAACTAGTGTACACTCATTTAACATATACTACTTGGGGTAAACCATGTGAAAATTTCTTATATATTAAACTTTAAAATATTCCATACATGGGGAGGAAAAGATATATTTTCATACTAATTATTGAGCATGATTATTGGTGGATTATTTTTAATTTAACATACCATTAATCTCAACCTATCTCATAGAAAAATTATTACGTGGAATAAGAATTATTAAACATATATGTAATGCATTACCCTTTGAAATTAAAACTCCACATATCCTAAAATAGAATCAATTCATAATTAAAATAAAAAAACATTAATAATGTATAATTATATGTATTTTAGGAATTAAAAGGTTAAGATAAGTAACCAAAAATCATGTAAAAAACACACATATATACATCCTACAATGTAAATTTCAAATGGAAACTAGTAATGGATATTTTATGTCGAATGAAAATGTCTCATAGAACTACCATTGAAATTATCCAAATGATATTAAAAATAGGATATATAAATAAATCGTGAGTATATAAATATTCCTAGTAGGTTCTACACTAGTGAAATCTTTTCTCAATGTTTATTAACCATGAAAATGAATCCACGAATGTAAAAATAATACATGAAAATAATATTTATATACCAAACAACAAACTAAAAATTCAGATTGTTCCCATAAAACATATTAAAAGAACTCCCTATGATACATTATCATATAGATTCTACCAAATATACTTTATTTATTCACAATATGAAATCAAGTCTCCTCAGCTGACCTCCCATAGATACATCACTATTAAAATATAATGTTTAAGATACTTTCCACTTATAAAGACTCTTAAAGTTATTAGGTGTACATCCTTGTGGAATCAGATCATCTTAATACACCTCATCTTATAAAAAATGTTGGGTAGCTATCCTACCACAAGGAATATCACTATTATCAGGTGTCCAACAACATGTGTTCTCCCCACATTAACCCTTTTTGAATGAAATTTAATTTTTGGTTATATATCCACCCAAATGGAATATTTATACATTTTTGTGTCCACACATAGGCACTCTATCCTCCTTAAAATTTAAAATCATCGCTATATTAAACAAAATTTCATAGACCACCACTATATGTTATCGGTAACATCAATATCATTTTCATAAAGTAGATATCTTTCGTCCCCAACCATTCATTATAACTTCCACAGAGCCTAACCATACATATAAATATAATTTTTTCATATGGGGGTAAATAATAATATTACGAATTCATAGTATACTCCCACGTAGGACATCTATAATTATGATCATGGTGAGTTAATTTCTATTTAAATAAAATCCATCATATCCTTGGTTTTTGTAAATTCCACCATTTAATTCAAACTAAATAATATAGGAGAACCCTTATCAACAAAGTCTCATAATCATCGCCCCATTTTATCTGTCATACCTCTATCTAAGAACATATGTGAAGGTCCTTTAAGGGTTTAAAATATATCTTCGCATCATCCTGAGATTGAACATATCCAAATTCCAAATATTAATCACATAAAATGTGAAATAAATTATTCACATAGAATGGTATCAGTGATTGATATGGAATGAAACCATTCCAAAATGGAATGACATATATGTAAAATACAACACCCCCATATGAATTTCTGGATAAATATCTAATTTCACAAGAATTTTTAATGTTCGCAATTCTATCTTGAATGGCCTATGTGTATCTCACAGCCTCAATGACTAATAGTATGAAATTATCCTTATTAATATTTATAGAAATTTTAATGGATTCAGTGTTTATTTGTATAACCTATTACAAAATTTTCTAAATTAGAATTCTGCACCTAACTAACAAAATATATAATATTCTAAGATCCTAATATAAAAATTATATCTAAAATAGTATAGAAAATTTTATTACCAATTATAATTATATTTCAACAAAATAAATATATAATCATACATACCCTTTTCAATATTTTTAAAAGTCATAATTATTATTTATGATTCCTTTTTAACCCACAATATTTCCATTATTAATATTTTTCCATATTGAAAAAATATTTTCCATCAATTATCATAATTAAATTCATCCATTAAAACTTTCCTCTATAAATTGTCCATTCCACAATTTATAATTATTTTTTTATTTACGAAATATATATATTTTCAATTATATAATATAATTTTTTATTTACATTCATTATCTTGAATCATGTAAAATTTAACACCCATTATAGAGTAAAAAACATGATGAAGTTATGTAGAATAATAATAAATAAGTCTATAATATTCTATCTTAATATCTAAATTCATCAAATATTCAAAGTCATCAATAATAATTCATATATTCTTATTATTAAGTCACCTACATTTTTTTCTCTAAAGCATCCAAAATCCATAGAGTTCCCTGGAGTGAAGAGAATATTAGAATAGAGAAATGTATTTAGTTGAAATGTAGATCCAAAATAGTTGTTTCAATGTTAACGAACATTGAAAGTCTAATAAAATAGACCATTATCACTTTTTTTGTCATTCCCATTTAAAAAAAATTAAATCATTGTTTTGAGAATTATTATTTTCATTAACAGAATTTTTTTTGTAAAAATCAATCCTCTTACAATCTAATATTAATCATATACCAAAAAATATCACAAATAATATATTTGTAAAAAATAATGAAAATTAATCATTTTCTAAAAAAATTATTCAATCAATTCTATTAAAATATGGTATTATCATAATATTACAAATAATATAAAAAATATAAAAATCCAATTTAATAGTAAACATTACATCCTGAATCCAATGATAGTATAATAATTAAATTTTTTGATTGGTAAATTTTTCTTTTTTTACTCATTATTTTTTAAGATAGAAGCACAATCAACAACATCCAAGACTCCAACATACAATAATTCACAGTTTATACATTTAATCAATACCATATAAATATGTTCATATTGGAATGAATTTTTATTTAAAAAAGGTGATGCCTTGGTTGAAAATGACAAAAGAAGAAATATTATTAAAATAACTATTACAAGATTCTAAAATACGAGATCATTTTAAAATCTTTTTCATGAAAGGAAATTAGACAAGAAGGTAGGTCTTCGAACTAGGTAATGTCATTAATTACTCCAATGCTAGACATTCCATCTGCAACCATGTTTTCTTCTTGATAAACATGTGTTATGATATAGTTAAGATTGATAAGTGAACTAGTGAATTCCATCCAATAGTTAGTAATTGGCTAAGAAAAACATGTTATGCATTTCCAAATCACTTGAATGATAGTGGTGGAGTCACATTCAATCAATTGGTTGTTCCAACAAAAGAGCATGGAAATGGTAATATAATGTATCAAACTCAACATCTTAGCTTCAACGGAGGTGGAAATGCCACATTTACCCATGAATCATCCATGTATTTGACTAAGGTGATTCCTGAAGACAACACCACAACCCGCATGTCACGGATTTCTCTTGGATGTTCCATCAATATTGATATTGATCCATCCCGGTAGGGGGAATCTCTAGAATAGCTCCAGAGTGTGATGTAGTTTACATAAATAGTCATTAATCCATAGATGTTTCAGAATCCCAAAGTCATTCCTAGTGTTGTGGAAATATCCCTTTTGAATCAAGGATTCTTTTTGAACGGAAATAAGGATCTTCATCCAACCTGAATTTTGATGGAGTGATTAATTATTTTGAATAATATCATTTTGATCATACCATATCACATGGTGGATCTCAGTCACCACATCATGTAAGATATTCTGGATATGTTGAAAGCCTTTCATTTCTGAACATTTTTTATTTTGGTTTTTATGGAATTATGAATCAACCATATGCAGTAAAATTTTTCAAGAATATAGTTTCAATGGGATTAATCAGTATCATAAGAGAGAAAGAGGTGGTTAGCATATTCTCTGTGTTGATAACATATTTTTCACATAGAGCAGAGATGGATTCCAAAATATTGGAGGAAAATTTCAATGGGAACTATATTGTGAGAAATACTCAAGATGAGATTGAATCTTGAAGGTTTTATCCACAGGTTTTTGAAATGTTTTTACAATCTATAGTTTCCCTTAGAGTTACAAAAATAATGATTATAGAAATTAAAGGTTTTAATCATATAATTCTGGGCAGGTTAACAAGTTAAGAAATCATTTGTTTATGATAAAGAGTAGTTTTCAATGACATTCAGAATATTATCAGGAGGTGATCATGATGAGAGTTTAAAATGTTTCTAATAGAGCTATATATATTGGTAAGAGTTTTATTGGTAGATATCATTGAAATTAAAGGTGTTCGAGTCCAGTTATCCAACCAAAATTTCATAGAAGTGTATCTAGAGACCATCTATGTGGAATTATTAATAATATTGGTAATGGAGTGTTTGATATATGTCTAGATTAAAGAATTAATGAAATTTTAATTTCCTTTTTTATGTTTGGAAAGAAAGCTATTTTTGAGAAAGGTAATAGCTTCAGAAGTATTGTGAAAAATGTTTCAAGTGAGTCTTTCTTTACGGTCTTTATAAAAGTATTTGATATTTTTTATACCAGTACCTCTATTTTTAAGGGGATTGCAACATGTTGACCAAGGAACAATCACAAGATTTCCTTCCATAATACTGCAAGTCCATGTAAATTTTTTTAGCGGTGTTCATTTTATTAATGATACCAACATGCCATTTGTATACCATCATGGAGTAAACCATCTTGGAGACAATAGTGGATTTAATGAGGAATGTAATACCTTCCATAGGGAGAGATTTACCTTTCCAAAAAGAGTACTAATTTAGAACTTGTTCACCAATAGTTGAAAAGTGACAAGATTTGAGTCTTACCCATAAAATTGGGAGACCAAGATATGTGAAAGGGATCATTCCTACATTGAAACCTAGGTCACTGATGATGTTATATTTTCTGTTTGGAGGAGTTTTTTTTCCCAAGGAAGATGTAGGATTTGTTCCAAATAACTGTTTTTTCAAAAACCTCTTCATAGTTTGAGAGCACACCTTTTACATTAATAATGTTTCTTTTATATCCTTGAAGGAAAATAATGATGTCTTCATCATACAAAAAAGAGTAGGATCATTCACACGCCTACAGACATGTATGGGATTTAGATTATTCTGGTCCACCAGATGGTTTATCCGACAACTAAGGTCATCTTCTACTATTGAGAAGATAATTATAGATAGGGGTCCCCTTCACTAAAATCATTAATGAATTTAAAATATCTATTGGGAGAGCCATTGATCAAAATGGAGATAGAATCCGAGTTGAAGAGAGTTCTGATTTCCATGATAAAAGATGTGTTAAAACCAAAACCTTGAAGGAAACTGAAGATAAAGCACCAGAGAATAGTTTCAAATGATTTTATGATGTCAAGTTTAATATCTATGTTGCCTCCTCTATAAGTTTTATACAAAATACTGACACACTAGGAGGCAAGGAAAATACTGTCTTGAATAGATCTACCCTTTATAAAACCAAATTGGTTCTAGGATAAAATTTTGTCTATGAGTGTGGAAAGTCTACTGGAAATGATTTTGGTGATTATCTTATATTGAGGGTTGATAAGAGAAATGGGTCTAAACAGACGAATCATAGTGAAATTATTCACATTTGGGATCAAAGTGAGATACTGGTCATTCAGATCATGAGGAAGAACCCCATAGGAGAATAAGAATTTGAAAAGTTTACAAATGTTGATCTGAATCACTTCCCAATAACGATGGAATAAACCATTGTTGAAGCCATCATGACACAAAACACTATCAGGTTTTTGAGTAAAGACAGTGTCTTTGATTTCATCATCCTGCATAGTGTTGAGAAGGATTGAGTTATTCTCATCAGTGATCACAAGAGGAATGACCTCATGTAGAAGGTCTTTGTTTATATCAGGACCATTGATGATATAATCATTTTAAGAGAACATATGATGAGAGATGTCATATTCATTGTCAAAGAGCATGTCCCCATACATTAAAAAGTATAACATCCTATAGGCCCTTCTAATTATTTGAATAGAGTTATATAATTTAGTATTTCAATCACCGTCATTTAAAAATTTATCTTTAAATCCTTATTTTCTCATATTTTCTTTGAATTTTAGCAAGGATTGGAGATGGGCCGCAATTTTTAGTACTTCAGTAGGATCAATGTTGAGGTCAGAGTTGGTGTTTGTGTTTTGAAGATCATTGAGATATTTCTCAAGAATCATGATGTCATTATTAATTTGTTTGGATTTAGAGATACACCATGTTTTTAGTGTCTTTTTGAGATTTTTTAATTTGATATTACAATAAAATGCATCATTTTCATGAGACATTGAGGACCAATAGTTTCAGATGATATGAGAGAACACATCATTAGAGAACTACAAATTGTTAAATATGAATGAAAAACGTGGTTTCATTTCTTTGGGAAAGACACTAAAAATTATGGGGTGAGGATCGGAGTTCATCTTTTAAAGAGTTGTGCCAGATATAGTGTCCCATTTATCTAAAGTAGGGATATTCCTTAAGGCTCTATCCAACATTAAAAAAACTAATTTGATGTATCGTCTTCATTACCAAGTGTATTTTTCACCACTGAGATTAATTTCAATGATATTTGTTTCCTCGAATGTGGATTTAATATCACATGTGGAAATAGTAGCATGAGAAGGTCCAATTTTCTAGCTTGTGTTGAGAATGGAATTAAAATCACCCATATTAAACTCGGGTGCATTAATTTTAGTGCCAAGATATGAGAGATCATTCCAAAACGTTCCCATTTTTTGGTATCTATTCTTAGCAACAACAAAAGAGAAAAAAATATGTGTTTCATCTATATTAAAGTTGAATGTAAAAATCTAGTCTAAGTTATTAAAATCACTAATATTCTGTAAATAAAAATGAGAAAAAATCCATAATGATTCGGTATTGAGGTTATTATTGATTGCACCAATAAATACATAATTATTTTGACCAAAATAAGATTATTTTTATGAATAAGTAATTTTTTGCTCCATAATAGAAAATGATAAAGGATGATGTTTTCTAATCATTCACATTAAAATAATGAATCTATCAAAGTTAGCAATACCTGAAAAATTCGAAAACATGATCTTCATTAAAACCTTGGTTTGGAGTTAGAACTATCCATTTTCTTTTTTCCAGAGCCTTTGTTTCTGGAAGACCTTATATACTCTTGTGTATTATAAGAGTTATGTTCCTATTTGTTGCTAGATATAGTGGTGTTCTTCTTTGTATATTATGTTATTGGATCACTCATAGAAGAGTTTATAAATCTCTTAGAAAACATCCACAATGAATTGGAATTTTTGTTTTAAATAAAAATTTCAATACATTATCAAGAAGAACACACAATCAATATGTAGAGAAGTAGATGTACCTAGAGACTTTGAATTGTCTATGTAATACTGTTTGACAATTTCTAAATCAGATGGACAACACTTCATTCTATCCATATAGTCATTATTAACCTGCATAATCTTAGAGTCATGTCTAGATAGTGTGGTAACAAATTCAAAATATTCTAGTGTAATGACATATGTATTACAAAACTTATGTCTCAGCATGGGCATCCATTGGAATATTGTTCAGTTTCCAAAAATCAGCAGGACTACTATGAGGTTTAGTGTGAGTAGAGGGAGATGAAACTAGTAAATTAACTTTAATTTTGATTTCATTATTTATCTCTATAAAAGAATCTCTATTATCATGTTGTATGATTGAATCCTTAAGGATTGTGTTTGTAGATTTCATATTACAAAAAATCATAGAAACATTACCATCACTACTGTCAATAGGCTAATACCCATCAAAATAGAAATTTTTAATAGTGGAGATTGTTGTACTGGGCTCATTTTTCTTATCCACCATAGAATTCTATATAAATATCTACTTAATAATTATATTGATTTTTTGGATTTTTATTGGAACCTGTACTGAGGGTGTAATTCCAAACAATGTATTGACATATTCCAATTCCATGGAAAAAGTAATAGTCATTTAGTAGTAATAGATTGTGTTTTTTAATGGACTTCTAGTTAGTCATAGGCTTTTCAAATTTTATAGTGTTAACAGTGAAATCCTATGTCTTTGAGGAAATAAGAGATGAGCCTTGATCATGTGGAAGAGCGTATAAGTCATCTTTTTGGTTTTTGGATCATTCTTTATCTATAAAGTATCTGTATAATTTAAAAGTTAGAGGTTCTAGATCTATCCAGTACCCAAATATAGGGTGTGTTCCTCCATAGTTTGAACAGATATTGTCTCAGGGAAATAACAATTTTGAAGAGTTGTATTTCTTGTGTTTCATGCATTTAATTTTACTTGTTCAGGTAGATTGTCCCTCTTCCCCAGGGTATGATACACATCTTGGATTAGGATAGATCTTGAGATCTGAGTAGATTGGCAATTATTGGGTTCTTTTTCTCATTAGATATCCTTACAGTGTCGAAAAATAGATTTTATATTTCTTCTAAAATGAATTTTTCTTTGATGTTTTCTTCTTCTTCACCTTCATATATCATGTTTATACCCGAGGTATCCCTATTGAGTGTCAAGATTTTTGATTTTGACCCCTATTTCAGATTTCCTTTTTTGGAGGATGAGAAATATCCATCATGGGAGGTTCATCTTTTATATTTCTATTTATTTCATTCATATAATTTTTAGTTGTGGGATTACTTGTATGCAAATGACCCTACAATTAGAGATTGTATGACCAATGATCTTACAAAGGTCACAAAAGGGAGTTTTCCTCTCATATTCAACTCTAATTTCGGTTATGTAATCATTAGCAATGAAATTGATTGTATTTGGTAGCTTTGAATCTCTATTGATTTCAACCATAACTATATAAAAGATTCCAATGTCAACATTTAAATTTCTATGGTCAATTTTTAGAGGAGACCCAATGAAGGAAACTATATCAGATTGGATTTTTGGGTGCCAAAAGAACCCGTTATATCCATGAAGATTAACCCAGACTTGTGCCATTTTATTCCAATATGTGTGCTAATAGAAACAAGAGTCCTAGTCAAATATTTTATGTAAACCTAGCTTTATATTAAGTTTTCCAGTCTACCAAACTTTCTATTGGTAATCTTCTTATTTTAAAAGAATGTGAAAATAGACATTGCCTATTGGAATAAATTTCCAGTTTGAAAAATTCCAACAGTGAGCAATACATGTTTGTAATTTAGATGTAGGCTAAGGACGATCACCTTTGATAGAGGAGATGCAGCCCACGACAGAATATTTTCACATTTTTTGTGTGTTGATGAAGAGCATCCAGATCTTCTTCCACCAAGAACCCAATGTCATCAAGCCTCTTGAAAAGGGGAGGCTTGACTGTAATTTCATTTCTCGGACCAGTACTCATCATAGCATCTAGAAACAAGATGCCTTGGGGTCTACCGAAGAATGAATGGGTGAGAGTATTATCTTCAGGGAAAACATCCCTATGGTTTTCTATAATAAAATCATCCAAATGAGGCACCTTATTATTCAGAGGAGTCGTGATGTGATGGGATTCAATCCTCCCTGACTTGAAGAAATCCTTCATGACTGTAGAGATTTAGGAAGCCGTGCGAGGAAGCCCTAGTCTCTTAAGGGTTTTAGTGAGAGAAGGTATCTCATCTCTCTAAAATTATGTTTTTCTCCATTAACTCCAATAGTTCAATATTGGAATGAATTAAATGTATGCACTAACATTGAATCAGTGATTTGTTATAATGACATTACAGAATCCAAAATAAGTGGATATCATTATACATTCACCTAAATAAGAATTCATTATTCTAAAATAAATTTGGTTAAAACTAGAATTAGTTTCTTTATTGTATCCATTTTTAGTATAGTCATACCAACATAATGTTTATTATGAAATTTATTAATTTTAATTCAGTGATGAAATTTGTGAGTATTTTATAGTAGTAATAAATGATTAATCCAACCATATTCTTAGATTTTTTTAAAATTTTTTGTGTAGTGTATATTCATTTCATAATTAATTTTTATTAATTATTATAGTTTTAAAATTTAAATAATAATTTTCTTAGGACTCTAATATACTATAAGTTATAAATTTTTATTTAAATTCTTATTTTAATATTGCATGGTTTACCTGAAATACATCTTTATATTATTTATTGATCAAATAAATTTACTAAATATCATATTTTCATGATCTTAGTTTTGGAAGACGAAAATAATTCCATTAAATATGGAGATTAAATCCAATTTTTGACACATATATTAATGACTTTATTTTGAATACAGTTCAAAATTTATTGTGAATAAGTTTTTAAACATTTCAATATTATTGAAATAGTTTAACATTTTCATATTATCTCATTGATACTTATTTTTATTAATATTTAATATTACAAATATTATTAAAATGATAACTCAAATTTTGTATTGATGATTCAAATTGTTACTTTATAATGTATATTTATATCAATTTTTAATTTAATACCTATTTTTAAATTCCTTTAAACCAAAATGTTCTCATATATTGTAAATATAGTGAGGTAAATAAAATTACCTTCCTTCTAAGAAGAATGAGTTGATGCATAGATAATGATTTGTTAGGAAATTAAAGTTATTAATTATAGAATTTTAAATATTACAATAAAGATAATCACATAATAAACATTCTCTTCATTTCTGATGAATGTGTTAACATGTACATTTCTAAAAATTTAATATTTTTTTAAAATATTAGTCATATACTAATATTATAGGATATATTATTAAGAATCATAAAAAACAAAAAAATTTAAAATTTATAAAAATAAGCTTAATTAATATACCATTTATCTATAAACCACTCATTGTGATTAATTTTTTGTAAATTTGAAAGTAATTTGATCACTTTTGGGGTGGAAATTTTTCAACGTTTATATACATGTATAGTCGTGATCATTTTTTATAATGGAAAATTCATAGAATTTATAAAATTATTAATTTAGGAAGACATTAAAATAATTCATCCTCATGATGGTAATCTTTATCCTTCCATTTTTTAAATTATAAATCACTTGGTCAATCTATCATTAGAAATAATAATGTTTATAATTTTTATGGGACACCCAAAATATATATCAACAAATGTTTACAATAATAACGAAATCATATATATAATCTACCATTTAGTTTATTTTCGGATGAAAATAAAAATAATATATTTGATAACCCATTATATTTTTAGGTAATGATAATTACTCTTGGAATGAAAAAATTAAATTTTTAATCAACGTGACTTAAATTTAAACTAAAAAGAAACTATATATTATTTTTTCCTTGATATTCATACAATTATAATTAAATCATAAGAATTTTTTTTAATATACACTTGAAAAATGTTTAATAAACTATAACATATTTACATAATTCTAGGTATAGAGAATTACAAGTTAATTAAATTCATTGTTTCACTGTTAGTTAACTTCTTTTATTGTTTCCTCCAGAAGTTGGTTTCCAATAAAAAGGGCTCAGGAATCAAAGGTTGAAGTGTTGAGTAATGTCTTTTACTTATGGTGTCTATATACTTGCACCAACAGGTTAGTGGTGTTATAGTGGGTATAAAGTTTTTAATTTAAACCACGTACCTATTTGGTGTGTTTCAAAAATTTATGTGGTTTTTCCATGAACACTAACCAGTGGGGGGATATCCATGGAGGCCCACCAGCTGGATACTGGAGCATGGATGGGTGCACATTAAATATTCCCAATAATTTTTTTAAATGAATTTCTCCCTAAGCTAATAACAAAATATGACCCTACACACCCTATTTTAAACGAAATATTTCATTCCTTTATTAATTATATTTCTCATTCATCTCTGCCTGGGTTTTCAACATTAGAACAATCCAATGACACTAGATTGGTATGTTCTCTCTAGTTAAACACAAAAATACATTTCTTGCTTATGAGATGCGTAAGAATTATTGATGGATCATTGAACTCAATGTGTATATGATAATGAATGTATCCCTACTTAATAGATCAATGGGGTTTTTTCAATGACATCACCTTGAATATAGATACTTCACCCATGAATGGTATATTTTTTCTGGTATGTTTTCATAGATCGATCAACTTGAGATCATCATATTCTTGAATCTCAACTTTGAAATATCTTATAAACATATATTAATGCTGGATCGATGGATGTTTATTATATCCTAGGTTATATTCTATATTTAATGTTGATTTCAGTATCTATTCATTAATTAATAATATAATATATTTATTAGTATCCTCTTCTTCAACTAATTTTAGTGACATTTCCATTGATGGACTTCAAGAGGTATGTGGTTATATAACAACTCATTTTGGGATTTAATCTCATGGGATTTGTTTTCTAAACATATTTATTTATGAAATAGAACCCAAAATTGGCTTCCTTTGACAATGAAAAAGTTTTTCATTTGTGTGAAAAGTGATTCAGGCATTGATCATTTATGATTATAAGATTACACCATCAATATGCTTATTGTTTTAAGTTCCATACAATTTTGGGAAATTTTGTATACTTTATCCTTAAAATGATTATTATGTTGGTATATATTTTTTGATTATGCATGATGGAGATAACATGTGTGTGTGTTGCGAGCAAGACCCATATGTTATTCTTGATTCAAAGAGTATGCATATATATATTCTTAGCCCGGTTTTATTTTGAGTTCATATACTTATATGTTTATATAGATCCTCGTGATTCCATGATTTATTATTCCGTTTTTACTCTATGATGTTATTTATAAATAAGATTCCTTGGGTGGTTTTGTTCATGGTACATGGAATATGTGTATTATTTTGATATGGTTGTCCCTTATAGGGGGAGTGTGGATGACATGTGAAGATTTCAATGACAATACTAAACATAGGGTAGGGGAAAGATTCCCATGAGGCCCAAAACATGGAAAAAATATTTAGGAAATAGTGGACATGTTTCATAATATAATGGATAAACATGATAAGATGATATTGTGGCTCGATATATGGTAGAGGAGGGATGGAATGACCCAGTGTCTCAATCACACTCATTGCATTGAGATCGATGAGATACTTATTCACAATTTCTGTGGCTAGTTCTCGGTATATTTCTATATAATTATGATTATCCTTACATCATTGAGAAAATATATGTATGGTTGGGGATTATGTTGTCTTTCTCAACATTTTACTGGTTGATATATATTTATGTTATTATTTATTTCATATTTATTTTTATCATGGATTACAGTTGTTATAACTATTCATACATGTTAAGGACACATTGTATGTGTCCAAATAGGTTTATTTACTCAGAACCAATGTTATAATGTCAATGTTAATACATACTTCATGATTTGGGATATAGGAAATTGGAAGGGACTCACCGCTGATAGATAATTATTGATATTTGAGTTTGTAGTCATACTAAGATAAAATCTAGAGGATTTAAATAGTATTTTCTTATTATTTGATTGCACTATTTATACTTCAGTTTGACCTTCCTCATTGAGAACCCAATTTACTTATATGTGTGACATTAATAACATTTTTATTACATTAGGATACTTTATCATCCAACTTGATATTATGAGTTGTTTTATAATTTTATAATTGTTATGTTGTATGGTTTTAATTAAAAAGGGTATACTCTCCTCACTAACAGAATTCAACTTCTCTCTCTTTGTAGAAATCCCCTAGTATATAGGGAGGTTCACACGTGTTCATGTTCATAATTGTCGAGGAAATTGGTGGTTTTATTCAGGGATGTAAATAATGTTCTTAAAGTTCTTTTTCATTTATTTTTGGTTTTGAAAACATAGAAATAGTATAAAAGAGATAGGTTATCTGGATCTCAAGTATGGGAGGTATGATGAAAAGGAATATCTAACGTGTAAAATATCCCTAGGTTACAATTGAGAGGATTACTGTTAAAGTTCTAGGGGATATTTGGGGTGATCATGATTCAAGAGAAAGAACATAGTATCACATTCTAAACATATATGTGTGTGTGTGTGTTGTGTGCTGAATAATCATTCATTATTCACATGTATTAATTTGTGATGTCATTTTGAGGTAGACTTGTATTATTTATTGAGTGATATATCATTATATTCTATTTATATGATATATCTATTTTTGAATTAGTTAGTTGAGCTCGAGAATATTGTTATAATTTTCTGAATATATATATATATATATATCTGTGTGTGTGTTTGTGTGTGTGTATATATGGTGAAGGTACGTAGAAAATTATGTAGATCTAGGAGTATTACACATTGGGTTATGAGTAACAACCTTGGAGACCCTTAGTGTGATACATAGACTCTTTTAGAGCTATCATAATGAATTTGGCTGATAAAATGTTCAATTGTAATTTTAGAAAAATTATATCTCTAAGATTCTTGAATACTCCCACTATGTTTGATGTTCTAGATCAACTATAAGATATTCAGGATTAAACACCTGTGAAATGATCCTACACCTACTAAAGATGGTCCCCTCTATGTAGTCACTCCATCCTGGTGTCTTTTGGATTCTACCTACCCATTATAGAGGTTTAGAAAGGACTATGGTAGATAATGCATGTGACTTCTAGCTCCCGAATCATCTATCCTTTTAGTGAACTAGAGGGCTATAATATACAATGATAATTGGTGGACATATTTGATGAAATATTGCATTGGTTGAGAAATCATAGGAGTGAATATCCAATATCATATAATTTATGATTTATATACCTTCCAAGAAATAGTTTCGTGTCATAGAACAAGCATGGCCGAATGAGGGAATTTATAGAAAGGCCTTCAAGAACCCGTTGTTTAGATAATTTTTCTAGGACATGATAATTCTATATCATTCCATTGATTTCCTGGAACATTAGAAGGGGCCCATGATAATATCTGTATAATCCATAAATTTTACTAAACTAATTAATTTTTCTCCTATATTGGCACAAAAAAATGCATTAAATTATAGGATATTTATGATTACTCTTTATCCTGAAGTCAGAGCCCATGTTAGGAGCTTTGATCTAATGACATACCCATAGGTTTTTCACACGGCCTTGGCTTTTGGAAGATTTCTAAAGGGTGATCATGATGTTATTATTTTCTCACCCTTTAGTAATTAGTTGATTTATCATTCTACTTATTTAGTCTGAGTATTTTTTGGTAGTATGAAGTAGAAAAAAGAGGATATGGAAACCGATAGTGATAAAAAATTTGAGAAGTGAATGTTTTCTTCGTCCCCCATAAAAGGAGTTCCATATTTTGACAACAATAGTATGTTTAGAAATTATCTCATTTTTTACATATAAAGTCAATTAAAATGTGGATAGTGTGGTAATAAGTGGAATCTACAACATTTTTTCTCCATATATATGAGGCCATGTTTCAGCCATGGTGCTAGAAAAACACAATCTACTACATACGGAATCGGTGGGGTCCTCAAATGTAGTGTTAGATAACAAAAATGAGTTAATTCATGCACATTATGGATAAAGATATGGAGTTGAGGCATTTTGACTATATGTATTGTATTAGGCTCCAAAATATGGTGGTGATGGACAATATATTATTTGATGTATGGTCTTCATGACTTCTTCACTACCTACTGCTAAGTTTGATATATGGGATTCTCATTCCATTATATACACACTTGTTATTGATGAACCTAACAAAACAATAAATTATCAATATTTGTTTATTTACATTAATACACCTCCAAGAAATAAATTTGACCAATTTTAAGGATTTTGAGAGAATCCTCTAGTTTTTTGGTTATAGATATCTATAGGAATTCATGATTCTATAGATGAAGGTATTCAATGTGATTATTGGTCAGGACTAGAAGTTAAACATTAGATCCCACATGGATTAATATTGGATACCAATTTCATTTACATCACCAATGGAAAGATTTTCATGATGAACGATGAGTGGGATGTTGGAGAAAGTAGAGAGGGTAAAAATATTATGCAATAGGATATTATTACAAAAGTAATTTCAAGATTGTATTTCCAAAAGATATATGATGGGCCCAATAATTTATAGTAGTTTTGTTTATCCATCAAGATATATTACCAAATTATTTTATAGGTATTCAACTTGAGATAAGAGTTTAGTTTTAGAGAAATCATGATCCAGATGGGAAACCCTTTTTGATACCCCCTTATCTTATGACAACATCTGAGTTAAAGGAGCACAATGAACAACATGAGAACATGAAATAAAAGTGTTTTTTCAATAAAAGTACATCATTCTAGGGGTGTACCTAGGTTATTTATAATAAATGTGGATGGAACTATTTGAATCTATATAAATTATTAAAATCAAAATTAGGCAACTGTGAAGAATAGACACCCTTTACCCAGGGTTGTTGATCTCATTGATCAGTTTTGGGGAGCCTAATGATTATCCATGATTTAACTCTAATAGGGTTATAACAAGTTATATGTTTAATATAAAGAAATTTTTATGAAAAAATTTATGAGATGATATGTGTTATATCAGAACTAGGATATATTTTTTAGGGTGAAAAATGGAGAGATAGTTTTCATGGTTTTCATGAACATGAACTTAAAACCACACCAAGCCCCATTCATATTATTGTTTGCTGATAATATCCTCATTTTCTCTCCATTAATAGTGAAAAATTCCAAAAATCACATTATATTATTTATTACACTTCAAACACATACATATTATTAAAATATATTAAAGTTCCTTTTTTGGATACAGAAGGTCCCATTATTGATAAATATGGGAAATGTTTTCTGTGGAACCAGAGAAATTAGTGTTGTTGATGTTCTGGAATCATCCTAGAATGTGTTTAAGATTAGGAATATTATATTATTATTGGTTTACTATCACTGTTTTATCCAAAAAATTATTGTTTAATAGAAACTATGACTAAAATGACATATAAAGGGACAATGTTCATGTGGTCATACTAGGTTGAGGAGTATTTTATGGAGATGAAGAGAATGTAGAATATAAATCTAGAATTGATTATTACTAATCATGGAATTATATATGTCTTGTATTTAGATACAATAGAAGATTTATTGGGGAAATTATTTTTATAGAATGATTAGGTTGTATCTTAGGAGTCACATTAAATGTGACCCAATGAGAAAAACACACCAAACTGTGAATTAGATCTAGATGTCGTAGTCCATAATTTATTGTTTTGGTGACATTATATGTTTGTATAGAGGTTAATTATATACATGAACCAAAAGAACAACTGATATATCTTTTCACTGGGAGAACTAAATTTGAGGATGAGGCCATGGGTAGAGTACCAGCTAACTTTTAACTTTGACATGACATATTGTTCAGATAAGGGTAACATCATTAATTATTCTCTTCACACTAATCCATAATTATCTTTTGTTATTGTTAAAGTACCTTTGTAATATTAGTGTCACTAAATGTTCTTAATCACAGGCTAAAGGATGGTTGTTTTCAAGGAACACGGATCAATGAATTGATCCCGATAATTGATCACGTCCATGTTACTTGACCAAATAATGGTTAATTTTTAATCTGATATAGAGTGTGATGTGATATGGGAATAACTGTTAGGAGGTGACCTGACACTAAGATGGACTTCATTTGACGGTGATGTTATCTTGGTACATTTGAGTGTTGTAGACCCCTATTAAACCAAGGAATAGGTTATGATATATTTATATACATAGAATACCACTGAGCATTGTATCTGACAATGAAATAGGATTTATGTTTTGGTTTAGCAATGATTTTCAAAATACCTTAGGGAATCATGTGAGATTAAGTAAAAATACCATCCCAAGATAGTTTAAATGTTAAAGTGAACAATTCATATACTGAAGGGTATTATCTAGGCATAAATTTTTTGATTTTGAAGGATCATTGGATGATCACCAACCCTTGGTTGAGTTATTACAAAACAATAGTTTCTTCGATTTGATTTATATGTAACCTTATATATATAATTATTTTATTACATTTCATTCACTACCTTTTGTGGCTGAGTCTGATGAATAAATAGTTTTGGGTCCCAATATTTTACGTGACATTTCTGGGAGAGTGCAGAAAATTCAGAAGAGTTTGATTATAGCTTAGAGTATGTATAAATCTTATGAAGACTATAAGAGGACACCATTGATGTTTTTTATTAGTGACATGGTTTTTTGAGGGTGAATCCTTTACTATGAAATCAACATTTAAGATTGATAGGGGAGCTTACAAATTGACATATTGTATCTATCGAGGTCACCTTGTAAATTTGAAGAGTAATATACAATCTATATATTTCTTCTCAATACTGAGGTATGCATGATATGTTTCACATGTCTCATATTTGGAGGAAAAAGATTGATCCTACACATTTAATAAACTAAGGATATTGATCTTGAGTATGATCCATCACAATGTTAACACCTCAAGAATATTGTAGACCAAAGTAATAAAGTCATTTGATGGAAGACAACACAACTAATCATGATTCTATGGCATCATGGATGGGTCTAGATGGAGACATGGGAGTGGGAGACAAATTAGTTCAATCAATGACCCAATTTTTATGAGTAGAATCATTTAATGTAGTTATTGAAGATGAAAATTTATTATAGGGGGATAATTGATACATCCTAACTTAACCCATGGCAGGAGGAATTATATGTTTATTAAAATAACAATTTAACTTTTATTTTATCAATGTTATGAGTGTTTTAGATAGTTTTTTTGTAAAAAACAATTCATTTATATTATTATGGAGAGTTTATCTAAGTCTTTTCTTGGTGGTAGTTGAAAATAACCACCAGATCATCGGTGGAGTGTACCGGTCATCCAATTGGTTTACATTGGGTCTATAGATTTTTTTAAACTCCAATGGTTAGTTACTAGAGAATCAATGAGTTTTAATTAAATAGAACCATTAATCTTATTAATTATACTCATTTACCAATAATTAATTCACAAATACAACCCCAAAAAGAAGTATTTTCAACCTAATACATCCTCCCATGATTCTCGAGCACTTCTATTCACCTCCTTTTACATTTTTAATATTGGAAAATCTAGTGATGATTGATTAGTATGTAATACCCAGTTCCATAAAATGTTAATATTCATCCTTAGGATATGTGTATGTATTTTTTATTTATATAGGAATTCTATTTGGATATAAATAATAATTCTTCCCTCCATCACTGATATATTTTGATTTTAATATATCAATGAAAACCCATTGACTGGAGCAAGATCTCTCATGAATGGATTATGCTTCTAGGTAAAATATGAACGATCAATTATCTTCAGATAGTAAACAAATTGAAAAGAATCATTGATATAATTATTTATTAGTTATTAATGGTTTATCAATGATAATTGACAATATTTGTGGTTCTCTTATACAATTTTCTAGGAATTAATGATTTGTTATTTAATTAATAAATGAGTATGTGAATTGGAATCTTCTTCTTTGATATATCTTGTAACTAGTAATGTTGATAGAATGTATGAAATATGTGGTTATAGTAATAACCTTATCCATATTTAATATCCCATGGAACTTTTCTATACCTATTATATGATAAACTAGAACCCGAAATCAGCATTATTGATGTTCAAACTAGTGTTCTGTGGGATCAAAATATGAATCTGGCTTTGCTATCAGATGAATAATGGAGAAATTCATCCCAATGTTAATGGTAGAAATATCATTATCATTTGGTGAACCTATATGTATTTTTACCATAAAATAATTCTTATATTTTCATATTTTGTTTGAACATTATTGATGTTCATCAAACGTGTGTGTGCAGATCCTGTGAGGTCAATATATGATGCATCGTTATAAGAATATTCTTATATAGATTTCTAGAAATATTCGATATTGAAATCGTGTAGTTGTATGATTCTAGTGAATCACATGATGAGATGATATGTTTTTCTTCCGTATGATCTACCCTTTTATGATTAAATACCATGACTTTGGATAAATTTTTCTTTGTATATAGAATAAGTATAAATTCATGAAAAGTTTTTCACATTGAGGGGGAGTGCATATGACATGTAATGATTATGATCATGGGCTTCAAAACAGGGTATCGTCATGACATCGTTGAAGCTAGACCCACGATAGGGGAGTTCAAGCATTACAACCTTATGGATTTACCCATGTCATAGACTAGATAAAATAACCATTAGGCTTGAACTATGATAGAGACAGGATGTGATAACCTTGTGGAGAAATTTGACTCAACACCTTTATACAACCATGAGACATTTTCAATAAACATATCGATAGCTCATGGAAACATCCAACTTCTTTTGGATTATTTTATAGAATAGTTCATAGGTCGGTAAAACCAAGACTAATTTTGGCTTGTTTAGAAGATGGGTTCTCAACATGTGATTGTTAATTATTACTATTCAATTTATTATTGTCAAGTTCTACATCTATTATAACTATGAACAGATGATATGGATGCTTTTGTGGTATTATACTTGGTTTTTTACTGACACCCTCCATGGGCATCTCGATTATCAAAAAGACGTCATGGTTAGGGATAAAGGAAAGGGAATGAGACCCGAATTTGATAACTGATTGCGGAGAATTGCACTAGTTATGGTAATGAGATATGCAATAGAGGATTTCCATGACATTTTCTTATTACAATCATTCATCCTTTATACTATAGTAAGTATTTACACATTATGATCCATGTTTAGTTTTATTTGAGTCATGTTTTCTATTTTTTATTACATTTCATAGAATATTTTCCTCCATGAAACTATGAGTAGTTTCATTAATTAATTCATATGGTATATTTATATGGATAATATTTTTATAGTATCCCCACTTTTGGTGGTTATACCCATTATACTAGTCAAAAGCCTCATGAAAACCAGCTGGTGTTCATGAATCCTTGTGGATCTCTAGATTAGACACTGTGGATAGGGTTGGGGTTAAAAAAATATTATAGAATTATTCCATTTTTAAAAAAAAATATATTAAAAGTATTCTTAAAATGATTATAATATAATATATTATTATTTTAAAACATAATATTATGAAGAAAAAAATTAATTAAAAGATATAGATTAAACTAGAAAAAAATGTATAATTTGAAAACCTAAACGTTTTGCTAAAGATAAATTGAAATATGTTGTGTATTATGATATCATTGAATTTTTTATGTAATTTTCATTATTTAAATTACATATTGAATTTTAATTAAATAGACAAGACATCTGTTTTGATTATATTTTTATTATTTCATGTCGAATGTGAATTGGAGGCATAAACCGAAATTTTTGGATTTTTATAAGATTTTTTCAGATTAAGATTTGAAATATAATAATTTTGAAGGATTTTAGGGCTTTCATGTAGGAATCATAGTTCAGGAAACCATACATAGTGGAGTATATAAAATAAAATACATAATAATTAGAATTTTAATTGGAATAAGATTAGACACAAGGTTTGATAACAATGAATTATAATTGTGGGTTTTTTTAAAAATAATTGTTATTATATTTTTATGTAAACAATTAGTAACACATGTTATTTATCATCTATTATATATGGAAGTTGATCATAAATATTAATTGGGTGGAGGTTGTGGTTTTTTCTCCCATGGATATCATATCTCTTCCAACCTATGATTCTTGTCTCATAGATTTCTATATTCCTTTATAATATCTATATATATTAATAATTATATTATACAAATTTCATAATCATTAAATAATAAAATATTACATTGCGTCACTCCCTACCAAAATTTTGACTTATGACATGGTTTTTAGGTAAATGCATATTATTTATTATACCACATTTCAAATAATTCATGCACACAAAACCTCAACAAATTCCACTATTTCTTCCCTTAACACAAAAAATATTATTATAATTTAATGGAAAGGTCATTAAATAAAATAGATATATTAAGAAAAGTATTTTTATTACATTACTTTATTTTATTAAATGAATAAAAAAAGTGTTATAACAAGAAACAAAAAAATTTAATCATTTTAACATTTCAAATGGATATAATTTTTCCTTACTATATAATTTTTATGAAATATGTATGAAAATGAATACATTAAATTTGATGTTTGTTATACAAAAAACAACATGGTTATGTTTATTAAATGTATAACTAATAAATTCAACTATATTTAATGTTTATTATGTGCAACTACTAATTAGAACACATAATTTAACCATGAGGCATAACATGGTTTATTTGAAGATACTAGATGCAGTGACGAAATAAAAAAATATAGCATATATTTGTGATTATACCAAATTAATAAAATATGATTAATATTATATGTATCATATCAAAATATTATATTCCAAACATAGGTATGAAGCCACATGTTTACTTTTAATAAATCAAAATTGAAATTCTATAAGACACGATTTGCATATATCTTTTATGATAATATAACATATTCCATTGAACATGGAATAATATAATGATGTGGCTATAAAAGATAACATAATGAAATATTGTTTGATACATGTAGAATATGTTTGAAATTATTTTGGGGGTCATGATTCTAATATATGAATATTTTTTTGCAAGGATGAAAATTTTTTAGAGACAACTCAGAACATAAATATAAGAATTTATTAAAAAATAAAAATAAATCCAAAAAATAATTAGGTATTTGTAGATTTTTTACAGTATAGGATTAACTACTTATGATGTGTGATACGTAGTGATGTTTTTTAATAAGTACTTAATTGAATAATTATTGAGTTAACTAAATGATTTTCCAATAACATGGGGAAAATATATATGATGAATTAAAGGAAATAAATAGTGTCGTAATATTGAGAATAATCATTTAAATAAGATAAATCATAATTATTTTTATGGGGGTACAATACAATGAATCACACACATTCCCATACAAATAGGATATAGATGATTTGTAATATCTCCCCAAGAGATAACTAATTCACCCAATCTAAACAATAATCATGAACCTAAATACCCTAGGTAATTTTAATCCTGAATTTCAAGACTTATTAAACATGTGAATGAACCCATAAATGCATCCATAACTAGATGAATTATTACTAAAAACCAACTACAAGCTTCTCAACATTCATAAGTTGCACGACTATTGACACTCCCATATTGTTGAGGAAGGAATATCCATACAAATCCTTAGACTAAGAAACACCATCACCCACATGTCATTATACCAAATTACCACCATTTATGTCAAACCACCAAAATATCTCCATTGAGGCCACTACTAGATGCAACCATAGGATGAGGACATGTTGTCACTAACTCAACATTCACTAACCTGTCCACTATCGATGAGAGGAAGCTTCAAGACTACATGGTCACTGAATAGGAGCCCCTACCATCCACGCCATACTCCATTTCTACATTAATTCCTAATTACCCACAACCCCCACCACGAAATATATGACAAATAACACCATCGAGACTGGAAATCAAACTACTCAAAATAATGGGGTTCTGCAAGGACTTGATCCAAGGCATCGATCCATTGATTTTGTGGTAGATCTCATTTTTATCAATAGATCCTCGATCTCATTTGGATATCGTTGAAGAATAACATTATTCACAATAAGAGAGAAACAATGATGTAAATAAAATATGTGATATTCATTTCTTAAGTGAAACATAAACTTTATAAAATAGGTAGCAACTTTTTTATAAGGTTGAGAGTTATGTTTAAAGATTCATGCTGGATTCCTTACTATTTTAAATATTTTTATGATATTAAGGGTTTTTTGTGGTCTTAATGATTATAGATAAACCAATTTAATAATCACCATCAATTTGGAAATAAATTAATATAAAAGCTATATTATCTCTCTATTTTACATCCTATCACTTAGAAACACCAGATAAATGATAAATATATCTATCACACTAACAATTATTAAAGGTTGATAAAGATGTGTTGAAAAAAATGAATATTTCTTTATTAAAGTAATTACATAAATAGAAATTTATAAATATATTTCATGCATCTAAATGATTTTAAGTCATTTTATAAGATAGAAGTTCACAAAAAAATGATATAATATTCATAGTGTTCAAACTTGAAAATTTTATATCAACTCACAATCTATGATTTTTCAGTGAAAATTTTTCTTGTTCAACATGAAATTGAAAAAAATCATAAAAAAATTTAATCCAATATTTAAAATCACAAATAATATCCCCTATAATTATTTTTTATTGAATAATATTATATAATAATAAAATTTATTGTATCTTCTTTAGATCACAGTAATTATTATTACTATTTTTGAGGATTTAATATATTTTACATGTCTGTTCTTTCTATTATCTAAAAATGAGATAAAAAAGGCATTCAAAATTTATTTAAAAAATTGATATTTTATATAGAATATATGAAATATTATTTAATATGTGACAATAGATATTAAATTGAAACTAAATACAAGAAAAAAACATTTCACATAATTAAATAATTCATGAAACTAGTCATCCAAAATGGAAAGACATGAAAAAATAAAAGAGACCACAAATATATCCTATCATGAAATTCAATGTTTTTTGTAAGGTATAATAATCCATAATTTTATAGTTAGAATAATTAAATAATTTCTAATATTTTTTAAATATATTTTAATTTATATCATTATGGTATATCATTATGTTAAATTTTTAAGGGTTGTAATTATTTTTACTAATTTTAGAGTCATGATTTACATATTTATTGTTTATATAAACAAATAATAACATAAAAATTACATTTTAAACATAAATAATGGATTTTAAAATAATATAAAATGATTATAATGAATATATTGTCTATAAAATAAATTAAATTGAGGGTTTGTATCATGTTAAGTTCGGTTATACACATTTTTTTTAAAAAACAATGAATAATATTTTAAATAGTAATACATTTTAGGGAATTTAATCAAGTGTCATATTATTTGAAATTATTATTTAACATCTCATTTTCAAAAAATTAAATTTTGTAACTCCTTTTACCAATTGGGTTTAAAGGAAATGTATTTCAAAAGATTAAACTTTTCTTCCATAATATCAAAATAAAATGTTCTATCATAATAAAAAATTCTTTCAAAAACATTTATATACTATTAAAGAATCAATTATTGAAGATCATAGATAAAGGTAAATGTTTTCACAATTTCCCACTTCAGCTTTTTGAAAAAACCCTTGGAATGTCACTTGTAATAGCATATATATTGAATCTGGAAAAAATATTTTCCAAAAAATATATTTCAGTTTATCTCATCATACAATAATTATTATTTGAAAATATTCCTTTCCATGTTTTGAAATAGTTTTCTAAATTATTTTAACTCTTGATTATTTTGAAAATAAAAAGATTTACTCTTTTATTTTATAAAGAAAATGATTTACTATTAAAAGGAATAAATGATTTTAAATGGAATTTTAATGTATTTTTTATGAAATAATTATTTAGGTGTCTTTAGGTATTATCCATTATCTTTTCTGATTGAAAAAGTATTATAAAACCTTATTTTTTGATATCGATTATAATTTTTTATATCTTTTATCCCAATAAATGTATTAAATTTTTAAAAACTAATTAAGGAGTTTTCAGTAGGATTAAAAATGGGTATTTCCTCTTTAGTTTTTCATGTGATCTGTATTATGATCATAGAATTTAATTTTTTATCTTTCTAAAAATTATCATTTCTAATTTTGTTACAAAGGTTATATTTTTAAAAAACCATCCAACTTCTTTCTCTAGACGTATAATGAAATTATTACAGAATGTTTTTTGTGAATAATGTTTTATTTTCCATAATTTATTTATGTGATATATGAATTGTGAATGTGTTATTGGAACACATATATATGGTTTATTATTATTTTTATGGTTAGGGTCCTATATTATCCTACAATTAATTTGGTAATGATTTATTTCCATTTAGAACATTATTGGAATCATGTATTGATTCTCACTCCAAAATTGGAATCATATAAAGATATCTTCTCAAATATGTTCTGGAATAAAGTAGTTTTCCTTCTATACATTTTCATGAAAACATGATAGTTATTCTTACTCTACTATATTTATTATAATCATGTATTTACTCTTGCTCCACCATTTTTATCAGGTAGTGATTCCAGCTCCACTACGTCATGGGAAACATGTCATAATTCACACTCAACTATTTTATGTTTTTTACACTTATGTTAGTGAAATAGTATAATATTATGATATATGTACATGAAAAATCATACCATCTTGTCTATTATTATACTCTATGTCTCATTTTTAGTTTCTACTTATTCAGCACAAAAAATCCTTGGTATATGATTTCTTTATTAAGAATGCATGACTTATAATTATGGCATATATAAAATAGTTATTGATTTATGTTATTTACAATAAGATATTTCTACCCACTCATGTTTTTTAGTACTTTTATGATAAATCCCCTGTTAACAGATTGATGAGTTTTTTCCTTACAGATCATTTGAGTTAATCCCTTTCCCTTATTTTATTTTCCCTATGAATTTATTTTTAGGAATATATATATAGAAGAATTTTTTTATTGATACTCTTTGTGGTAGAAATTGAAAAAATAAAAATAAAATAATAGTATAATGTAATAAAATACTTTTCTTATAAATTAATCCAAGTCATATAATCCCTAAAGACATTAAACAATACATTCTTTTAATTTTGTGACTATTGCGAGATGTAATGTTTAACTTATTGAAATATTTTAAATTAATGATATATACATCTTGAATAATATCTATGAATTTTTATAAAATATTTTCTTCAATTAAGACATGGAAGTGTTTCTCTATAGTGCATCACACAATGAGTGATTTGAGACTACAAAAATGTAGGTGTGAAAATTTTAATCTCACGACAACACTTTTTTCACAAAATAAACATTGTCATCACATCCATTAATAACCGCACTTCCATTGTAGATAGTAATTATCACCTTTATAGGCTCCAATACACTTTGTGGAAATGATTTCTAGCCATTTATCTCCCATTGTATTTTTTAAAATAATCTTTAATCAAACCACACCAAAAACTCATTACAGCATAAGCATTATGTTCTTAAACAATGATTATATTGTTTTCATCCATTATTGAAACAAAAACACCATAATTGGACTCATGTGAGATGGAAATGATGAAAATATTATAGAATGTGGTGATTTAGAGAAATACTCTACAATATCAAGAATGTGTTCAAATTTATGTTCATTGAAGATTATGAGAACAAGAGAGGATTAAAATTGAAATTCATGGTAGAAAATTAGTCAAATTAATATAAATATTTGCATAAAATTTTATTTAACAAATAAATAATTCATCAATCATAATTTATAATTTTAATATTCAACACCATGAACGAACAATATCTGATAAATTAAACAAAGGATAAATTTATGAAATAAATATCTCAATAAACCTAGAGGATTCATCTTGTTTTTTATGAGAGAAATGGAATTAAAAATATTATACCTTTTGTGACTAGGAATAAAAATATTATTAAATAATTAAAATATTTCTTCTTGTGATGAGAAAATAATCCAATTTAATTAATCCATTAAATACTGTCAAATTTCATACTATTTTGATATTATAAGAAAATATCAAATAATATAATTATATTATAAAAAATATTTTTATCATGTTTTTTATATATTGTGTATCACTTAAGAGAAAAATAATAATATATTAAATTTTTATCCACTTTTATTATTTTAGTAATTTTAAAAATATAATTACTAACCATATGCGTCAAATGTAAATCTTTTTTTAGAATAAGATAATTTCAAGTAGTGATGAATTGGGAAAATTTGATGATAGAATTTATAACCTAGTTTATGTGTTACTTAAGCATCAATACATCACTATCGATCTATGTTTTCTGTCACCAATAACATAAAGAATGTGAAGAACATAAATATTATTTCATAAGAGAGAAATTTAGAGATCCAAATTCTTATATTTTTACTCGAACAATAAAAGAGAGAGAGAGAGGGGTGAGGACCATGGAATTTCTTACCGAAGTGGAATAAATAATTTAGTAGAGGGATTATTACTCCCCATAATATATATTTAATTCCCCCATATTAATCAAAACATTAAATAATAATAATAATAAAATATTTTAATTATAAAATTGAAATGATATCAAAATGGATCTACCATGCGAAATATACCAAAATATGGAATAAACATGGACATGTAATCACCCCCACATAGTGTATCATCCATATAATAATTATATAAAAAATATTTTTATTTTTTTATTTGAATATAATAATATTGTAAAAATGCATACTGCTAATTAGAAGTCCAATGATTAAGTTCCCAATGGATTTTTATTATTTATTTATTATATATAAATTTATTAAGTGTCAATATATATTCCTCGGACATGATCAGTGATGGTGTAAGAATACACCCCCAAATTAAATGTGAATTCTGCCAGTATATTAATACGTAATGAATATTTAAGATTCTATTGAACTTGTAAATGATGACCAATATATATATTGGAAGGTGCATTTTTAAAATATTGATGATTCTTTATGAGTAACCCAAAAACAGTATGAACGATGGGATATTATTCATGATATATAATGACATGTTCTGATGGAATGATTCAAGAATTTATGAAAAGGTTCATAAAAATTTTAGAAGATAACCAACTAAATTTTTCTGGAGTTTTACTAAAATGTGTGATGATCTATAGAAGAGAATTGATAATATATCCCTGATTATTTATTATGGAGCACATAAATCATAGTGATTAAAATATCTTGGTTTATGTTTTTTGAAATTCCTTAAGATATTTTAATTTTTTTCTCATTGATTAGGATATAATCATGATGTTGATGTTATGGAATAAAATTTATAATTTTAATTAATATAGAACCACTGGATGAGTCATTATATATAAAATATTATTCATTTTAGAATAATAATTAGTCATGTATGAGTTATTTATGACTCCATGTATGAGTCACATATACGGGGTCTATCAAGTAGGTATGACAAAGGAGTTGTGTAAAAATGGTTTGGAGTTTTTATACGAGTCATTCACGTATACGATGGAAATGGTGATCAAAAATATATATGTATGGTTTTTAAAAATAGACATCGTGTCTATCTACATAATCTTGATTTTATGTTTTTATACGGATTATATGAATAATCTATAATAATAAATTATTACATTATAATAATGCATTTACATATACGTATGAATCATTTTTAAGCTACATTTGAGTCATATATATGTAATGTAACATAGAATATTTCTCATTTAGAGAGAAATCTTTATCTATGTTTGAGTCATACCAAATCTCCCGATGAGTCATTTTGAATTTTACTGATGGAATTTGAAAATGTGGCGATGAATTAATATATTTCCTTAATAACTTGCATTATATGTGTACATGTAATTATGGAAATGCATATGAGACATTTAAACCTACATTAGAGTAATTTTGAATTCTTTATAAGATTGATTTAGGGTCTACTGTCTGATTTATCTATGTAGGTGTAACACCCCATTATAGATTTTATAAACAAAACCCAATCAAGGGTCATCATCTGGCCTTAGAAGCAGCTCCCTAAACCCTATATACTTCTAATTAACTATGGGGGCCAGAAATAGTCATGGAGATATAATGATCTTTAATATATATTATGAATTTCATTCCTAGTTCATATGAAAATTTATCATTAACCATCTATATAATGGTGATACAAAAAACTATGGATATAAAACATGGATCCCGAGAGGCACCCACATTACATAGTAAAAGGTAGTAAATCTATCTATGGGTTTTGACTAATCATAATAGAGTAGAAATATAAAAACATGGAATAAATGGAATCATATATCATGGATGACACATTGGCCAGTACACATACAAAATAAAATGCAAAATTAAACTTGCATATGACCCAACTCATAAGATCAAACCCACTAATTCTATTTCATAAATACATTTATTAACCTATACCACATATCCAAAAAGATTAAATACCAATTCCCTAGTTGAATACATGAAGATCTATCCATATAAATCAAAACTCCTGTCATGTATATGGGTACTGATTGAATCCAATGACCGTGTTGAAATCCCACATTCATAAAAAATACAGATTGTTTTTTGTCATGTTAGTGTGCATGAAATATGTGGATAGGGTGGGTTGAAATATGTGAAGAAAACCCACCCATAATTATAACCCTTAATGCTCACCAATCATACATATCATGGAATTGGGTGTCAACCTGAACACTTCAAACCTTGAGCATAATTACATCGACAAATTTCTTGGTGTATATAAACACATAAAATACCACTAAAGGAATACCACATCATACCCCATAACCATCACCCAGATGCCTTACCTTTTATAGATAATTTTGGGGTATCTCTAATAAAATAATATTATCCAAAAAGGGTTGGGGTCATGCATACCCTAATTTAATCATAAATGTATATGATTTTTTAAAGGGTGGTGCAACCCACTGGGATCATATCTTAATTGTATATCTACATTTCATGTTCAATTTTTTTGTGATATGTCATAGGGAATCATATAGAATAACTAATGGAATGAAGGATCATTGGAATTATAGGAATCAACTTAATCATCTTGAATAATATCAAATCTTGTCCTAGACGACTGATATAACCATGTTCAGAATCAGACAACAACATAACCTAAATGGCTTTAATGATTCACAATGATTGGCGACTACCAATCGGGGAACAAACAATGAACATAAGGGATACTTTTTTCATCATAAAAAAAATAACTGATATATATATATATTATAAAGAATATATATTCAACAACCAAACTTGGTTGAATAATAGTGATAAAGAAAAAGGAGTGGAAAACAACCAAAATTACAAGTCCACAAACACCCAAAAAGAAAAAAAAATTCCAATACATAATCCCAGTTATATTGGGGAATTATCACACAATCTCACCACTAGTTACCCATACTCGGACAGTATAAACTTCACCTCCTCACTATGGTACATTAACCATTCCTACATCAGATAAAATAAGGTCCACACAACCCTAAAAGAGTTTTCATGTTGTGGGTAAACACGAACAGTGGGATCCCACACATGTGTTCTATAAAAATTATCTACTAATTAATATCAATATAATAAATTTAAGTAAAACAAGGAATTATAATATGTGACCTAATTGTATATCAAATACATGGTAAATGTCTCCCCCTTTTCAAATCCCTCACTAAACTTGCTGTTAAAATTTAAAATTATAATTTAAATTGAACATTTACATTTTTTATTGAATGTATTATATCATATAAAATCCAAAATATTATATATCCAAAGAATAATTGAAAAAAACAAAAACATAATAATTATTTGGAGATCAATATCACTTGTACCAAAAATTAAAATATATAATAGTTCGAAATAAAATACGTAGAGTTAATACATTAATAAACATGCTATGGATGAACAAAAAATAATATGAACCCCATAAAATGTCCAAACATGCATAATAGATCCAATTATCTACTATTTGGAAAGAGATGAGAACCTCATAATGTGAACTCCATTAAAATTTGAATAGACAAGGCCCAATACAAAACCCTACTCACTGGTACCCAAGGGTCCCCTATGTAGTATATGCCATATCAATCTCAAAGTTGTATTATATTAATCAAAAAATTATAGACCACCCTTTTTATAAAAAATTTAAATATAACTCCACAATCGGTTAAACAATACATTGAAAAACACCATTCTTTTACCAAAATAAGAGAGAAAATATTATTTATTAAATTTTCTTTTACAGATTTATATCACACACTTCCAGGATCATTTCACTTCTTTTAAAAACACATTTGTTAAACTAACAGAATTTATAATTTATTAATCATAATCCAGAGATATAAACATGGTACTTAATCTTGGGTCACACAATAATCGCAGTGAGATCTACGCACATTGGTATGAAATGAATGTAATATTAACATATGGAGACCCTAGAATTAATTATAACATCTTAGAATCATGATTACAAATGATAAAGTGTTATTTAAGAATTTACAATATCAAATTTATCAATACTATCAAATGTTGGACCACTATCAATATGAGTTATGGACTTCGTAACATAAGAACATAATAGATATATTAGAAGTAGGGAGGGATACATAAAATGGTCAGTATAACTAATGTTCTCAACATATAACTACTCTCAATTTATAGATTAATGGGATGAAAAATAGTGTAATGAGATAGAAATGATAAAATATAATTATTCATTGACAACTGATTATACCATAATCAAAACACTAAGAAGATAAGTTTGAATGATCCTAGGACACTAAGGTAGTGAATTTCTAGGTGTAATAGTCAAATTAAGTTTTACAATGAGGGATTAGAGTGTTTATTAAGGGTTTTAGGGGAACTTGTTTATGTTTATACACTTACTCAAATATTGTAGCCCATCACCACTAGTGATCCAGTAGCATCTACAACCATGTAGTGGTTTCCAACAGTACTACAAGTGAGAATGTGGAGGCCCATCAGTATGCTGGTGGTTTAAGAAGCCATAAGGGGTTGTATAAAATTCCAGTATATGGTTGTTCTCTCATTTTAGAAACAAGTCATCCAATTTTATAAGGATAACCTTATGAAATTCGTATAACACCCACCAGACACATAAATATATCTTCAACATAAAAATAGAATATTCTTAAAATATGATTTTATGATTATCCCCAAAATAAGACTATTATTCCCCATAAAGTGACATTGAATATGGATGATCTAGAAAGAGAAAAGACCACTAATACATCACAAAGGATCCATGCTCACATGAACCATGGGAATCTAATATGTTCCACCATAATTATTTGACCAAAAAAATTAACCTCTCATGAATAACCTTCATTTGAGAATCTATAATTTCTACTGGATCCTCTATAAGAGAAAAATCAAGCTCGGACTCAATATATGCCCAATTCAGGACATGGGAAGGATCAGTTTGTACATCTTGGGATGAGATATGTGGAAAAGATAATGAATAAATGGTACCTAAGATGGTAACAACAATTGATAATAAACATGAAAATGTTTCTCAATGATATCAAATAGTCCAATATATCCCATAGACAACTTCTCCTATTTAATATGATGATGGTGACCCAATAGAGGATTAAAGTTCATGAAGATGTATCCACCAATTTAAAACTATAAAGGATAGTGTTGATGATTATAATAGGAATTTTACAAACTATGATTTGTAAAATATTGTTAACTTATATCATGGATCCTCAATAATGTCTCTTATATAATACTCTATTCCATCAGAGAGGCATGAGCCACATCTAACCAACAAAGAGGTGACCTAAAAGGGAGAACAAATAAATCAATGAAGGGTTCCATTTTTATAAATAATCGATAAAAATTATTATTGGATAAATAATCCATTCTTAGATTGCTATCCCTTGATTGAACAAAATCAATGATTTTGGCACTTATAATATCATATATAATCTATATAGCACTATTTATCTTATCATAATTCATTTAATGGTATGTTTTAATAAATATAACATGTTTCCCTATCACCTCATAATTATTATTCCAAAACTAATATATAAAACTAGGATCTTCATTAGTGAGAACCGAAAATGGGACCCCATGCAACCATACAATCTCATATACTTACACCTAGCCCTTATCTTCAACTAGATGGTCTCCTTGATCTGAATGAATTGATCTGATTTCATCAACAAATACTCACCACCTAGATAGAAATATTTCCTTGAGGAGTTAATATAAATATGAAAATTAAATCAGTGGAAGCATTTTCACGTTTCAATACAAAAAAATATTAGGTTGGAGTACACTATAAGACACTATGTTATATACCTTTTTTGTTGATAGGTGTAACCGCATGACACAGAATTTGTGATGTCAAGCTTCAATACCACCAACTCATTTTTAATACATATTTTAATATGATGATTAATGAACAATGAATAAATTTTATAATTAGGATAAAATGATTCCCTTATAGATAATGGGATGAAATACCAATTCCCAAATAGAATAATCCCATTAGAATAGAGAGACCAATCAGAAATGGTATCTCTAAAATTTAAGGTTCCATTGATTCCTCTAAAATATTCTTAATACTTATACCACTAAATAATATACTAGATGAGATATAATTAAAACTATATTTAGGCCATAATTATATGTTAATCATAATAATTTATATCAAGAAAAAATTTAGTGAAACACCAACTAAGTTTTCATATTTATTTTGATTCGCAGAAATCCTATGATGGGTACATCCTACTAAGAGAATGAAAAATGAAATTATCATTACTTATATCATAAGAGATATGAATTTCAATGGACTGGAGTAATTCCAAAAAATATATCTATATATGGTTTTTTAATATTTAGAAATGATATAACTCAATATATTGTTACTAGTAAATTTGTCGAATATTTGACAAGAGATATTGAGTTAGAATTAAATTAGTGCATGCATAACAATAGTGGGATGTAATTCCTATGTTGGATAATTTACTTATGTGGATGAAGTTTATAAGACTAATTGGACAGTAGATGGTCATTTTGTGTTGGAACATAACCCAATTCAATAATTTAAACATCATAAGATACCAAGTATTCCTTACAAGGTTCATGAATGATCATAATATGAGCTGATGTCTATATTCATTAAAACTCTTAAATAGCTGTATAATACATAATATTTGGCAACAAATTACCCCTTCTTGGTATGAGTAGTAAAATTAGATGATATCATTGAGAAATCCTTATAAAAATATCGATAGTATCCTAAAAACATTGGAAGAACCCTACCTTGATGACATTATATGGTTCTTATGATGACACAAAAACATTCACAATCTCATGATTCACTAAATTTACCCGACCAGAAAACATGTTCCCAAATAAAATCACTTCTGAGACCCTCAAATATTAATTTAAATGCCTCTCATAAAGGTAGATACTCTTCAAAATTTATTAAAAAAATTATTTAGAACATTTGATCAGGCTCAGATCCTAAATAAATAGGGTTATAATAAAAAATGATAATAATTGTGTCAATATACAGATGGAATATCTAGTTCATCTAGGATATAAACACTATAATAGTTTTTGTTAATCCAAAATGCATAACAAATACCCGTAATATCCATTTCAACTCTATAAATCATTCTTTTGGATATCTGACTCTTGAACTCTTATATGATGACACCCCAACCAAAGAGCTCTCTTTGAAAAAAAAATTCACCCCCATTAACTTATCATACATTTCAACAATAAAAGGAATTTGTAATTTATTCTTAATAGTCACCTTGTTCAATTATTATTAGTCTATCGATAATAAAATTAACCACTATACTTCTTGGAAAAAATTATAGGGGCCAGTCATGGTGAATAACTAGGATGATTAAATACTTTCTATAATAGATCATCCACTATGATCCTAATATATTTTATCTCAAAATAATCCATATGATAAGAGGTTCTAGATATTTTTTACGTACAATTCTCCATAATGATTGAAAACTCTAACTCCCACTCTAAAGGAAGACTATATATGTTATAAAGGAAGAACTTGAGAAATTCTTAAAAATTAAGTGAATATAAATAAGAGTGGAAACATCACCAGGATAAACATCAATAGTAGAAAACATACTCTTATTATTTGGTTGAGAAGGTCCCACATGATTGGACGTTAGATCCCATTCTCCTTGGAGTAATTTAGAGCTCCCATCAACAATAATTAGTGTGAAACACTAGTGAAAAAAATCAGTTTCAACTAAAGTGTAAATGACCAATACATCATAATGATGACATCAAAATGATCCTAATCAAGACCCATGTATTCCCAAACCTAATTCAAATCATTTATCAAAAGTGAAAAATATAGACAATGAATCCCCAAACTCTTTCCTCTCCCCAATATTAATCCCATGATCCGTTACAATTGAAATTGGATTCATTGGTTGTTCTAAAAAATCCATAAAAGGAAGGATATAAATGAGTGTGAGGAATGGGTATCCAATATAAAAGTACTATAGAACATATAGTAAATATGTTACCGTTTAGTATAGGTTGTCCCGTTTCAACTTCTTCGAAAAAATCATCCACTAGGTCAATACGCTTCACATATAAGTCATATGGATAGAGAACTATGGACATTGAAGCTATTAAGTATAATTAATTGTCCTTTAGAGACAAAGATCACAGAACAAATTAGGGAATAGGGAAATCCTAGATGAAACACTGAAGAAGGACTCATTGGCCAAAATAAGTATAATTATTAAACTATATAATATAAGAACTTCATACTTTTCCTAAGGTAACATTATGAATAAAAATTATAGGAACACTATTATATGTTATTGATGGTGCTAAGGAGGCCTATTATAGAGAATCTCCCCTGATCCCTTTGGATTATCATGCCACTTCCTCTTATTTCCCTATACACAACATAAATATTCATTCAGCGGATGAAAAGTTCTACATAAGTCAATCATAACCAATATATCAATTTATGCCATTTCATGACCCTTCCAAATGGGGTACATTCCGTGAATACCCAAGACCACCTTTAATAGGCCAGATGCTAGAGGCTATCATCTAGTAGGTATTTCACTGACATGGGAGGACACAACCAAATTTACCTACACACCCAAATACATCTCCAAGATCATGAAATGGTGAAATATTGAACAACTGATAAAAAATGAATGAATATATCTATATCATACAACTCGAGCGTGAAATCATGCACTAGAAAGTAAAATGGGACAAATAAAATCCAACCAAAAAGATTATGAAAACATGCCCAACATGAATATATTGATTTCAATTGCTATTAAGATTACTAATGGATTGCACCTTGGTCTATCCACTTCATTAAGCACTGACTAGTCCTTGTACCAATCAGACTTCTTTAAATGTTTGATCATCGGTATACGTCCCAAATGTGTGGGAAAATCTCATTAATGGGTGATTATAACAATATCGAGTAGGAAACCCCCAAAACACTAACCATCAAGAAATAGAATACAAGACTGTATTCACAAGAGTATGTCCATATAAGATAAAAATATAATATCCAGATATACTCAACCGATTCACATAGTCTCAAGGAAAAGACAAAACCATAATTCCATCCTAGGAATCATGCTCAACAATTCCACATAGAATTTATCCAAGAGACCACACTCCACGGTTCACATAAAACTAATGATGTCCATTCAATCTGTAGTTCTTATTAGGTTGCCTATAAGATGTATATAATGGATTTCTGAATATAATGAAACACAGTTAAGGATCTCTCCTAAGGAGATGGTGTATACCACTAAATCAATTTATATTAACATGATAGGTAGAGGATCTATGCCTTATTTTTATTTTTAACAACGATACCAGGAACTCAACTATGTTAATGATAATGATAGAGGACCAGACTCTGGGCCTCAATGAAGGATTCCCAACTCTCTCTCCAAGAATTCCAACTGAATGGATCACTATCCTATATTGTGGAGATGATTATGTACTTACCCATAAGAAATGGATCAAGGGTACACACCCTAATGAAGAATTTCAAATATGAAGAAGAAAATGGATTCATGGAAACATTCATGTAGTACACGATAAGTACCTGGAGTTTATCGTATGTACCTTGGGAACCATGTTTTTTTCATGTATCGTGGTCCATGATCATGTCCGTGTAAGTGTACAAGTCATGTTAGGGCCTATGTGCTCATGATTGTGTCCATGTATATAGATATACACTTGTATACCTAGTCATTCAATTTATGTTTCTAAGCACATGGTGTGTTCATGAACCTATACCCCTGGTCTAAGCTACCAGGTGAGGATTATAAATCATGTGATATGGTAATGTAATATGTTCTAATTAAATTCATGAAAACCCCTAGGGACGCCTATGGTCCCCATACATCGTATACCTCCAAAACACATTTCATGAATCACATGATTTCAATAATCCTAATTATTTTCACTATATTTTCCTCTACTTATTTAGACCCTAAATGTTCCATGAATTGGGCTTGGAATAACATATCTACTCCAAACAAGCATTTTCGTCATAACTAGCTGGAACCTAGTTATCCAATTTGCATTGTAATTAGTTAAAATTTGTCCCCATAATTTTATCATTCACCAAATAAACCATAATGTCTCCACTATTGTCTAATTCTATCACCCCGATCGGCTTGACCTAGTCCCCATTTACTATAGAGTCCAAATCTGTAATATCAAACAGATTCCCCATGAATCCATTGTGAAATAGTTGGTTCCTTGAAATTTTGGAAAAACCATGGGAACAAATAATTTCCCACTATGAGAATACAACCTCAATTTGGTTTAATGACTAATAAACCATAAATATTCATCATTTTCATAGGTGATATCCCTAAATTCTATTGCACACCATTTCTCTATCATCGATCCATATTTTATTTGAAAAATAATGTTACTCTAGTTTCTATCAAACTGATATCAATAATTTATTTGGTTATGTGTCCAACCCAACAAATTTTCAATATTTATAGTGTAAGTAAACAATTCATGAATAAAAATAGATTATTTTCTTAATTTAATTTATTTTATACATTAACCATCAGTTGTGCCTCAAACCAAATTCTTGATTTGTTCAAATGTTATATCATGCCAAGGGTAAAAACCCAGCACTAAAATCAACAACTGTATCACATTCCTGATACAACCCTCCATCAAGATGTTATTCCACCTTTTCAGGAAAACTATGCACATTTGAATTGAAATTATTTAATATATTATATATATATATATATTCTGGGAACAAAATGCCTTGGAATATGATACCATATTATTTAATGGTCTCTAAAATAAACTATTCAATATTAGAAATCAATATAAGGAAACTATGAGTTGCTTAATTCTACCCACCTTAGGGATTTACATCTTAGAAATCAAAAAATTGTGATACAAAAATATGTGGGAACTAAACATGAATTTGACTCTACATATCCCATGATATCTCCTAATTATTTTCTTATTTCCATCCTATATGAAAAAAATGAATATCTCACCAATGAAGGATCGTCTCCTATCGATACTTGATCTCCAACTGGTACTCAGAAAATGTTTCTCTATCCTATATGTCTGGCTTTACCCAGTTGATAACGTGTGATGGAACACATATCCTCATCCAATACTATGACATTTAGATGAATTAACGTACCTTGTGGTAAATCCAAGACGAATTCCACCTTCCTGACTCTACCCAATATCTATAAAGTGACAGTGAATCTTAGATATATATTACCTCATTAGTAAAATATCTGTAATACTAAGGATGGTGAAATTTATAAGAACGCATGGACTCCATCCTCTAACACCAATGGGCACCATCATAACTTAACACATGACTTCTAATTGCTATGTGTAGTCCCCATCAACTCCTGGGTGACCTGCACCTTCTCAATAGTGACTCACTCTAACTCTATGCCAACATGTTATGATTCTCTTTGTATATTCTAGTAATGTGGTGACCTATAGTGTCACCCATACAAGGACTCACATGATGCCATGCCAATAATGGAATGGTATTTATTATTATATGAAAGCTCCCCCAATGGTAGGGGATCTTCTAAACTATGGAAAATGTCCAAAATTACTTCTCCTATAATTTCTTCCATAACATAAATGATATTCTTAGTCTGGAAATAATGACTCGGATTATCATGGTTTTATTTTTAGAAATTATTTATGAAAATTTTGAGAATGTGCGATGATACGCTATGCGATTATGAGGCCTGAGGTTCAAAAAATGATTGTATTAAGATTGCATGTTTTTAATTGCACACAGAAGAAAGTTTTTTGAAAAATTGAAATAAAACATAAACAAGTTCCCAAATCCGAAATAAGAGGGAACCGTTGAGCTAAGAGCAGTTACTTTACCCAAGGCGCATCCAAACATTTGTCAGCATGGGGCATTTGTAAAAAACATCACCAGGGGAATAACTATAAATAAAATAATTTATTAATATTTTTTATAGTGAAATCTTAATAAATCATAAATGGTAACATAGAATGGAAATTTTAAAACACCATTGAGCTCATAAGGGGGTCTTCTCCTTAGAGATGGCCTAACCTAGATTAGTGTGGGTCGAGGGTAGATGTATGTTTTTGGATGTAAATGATGTTTAAAGAAATAAAAATATATTTTATTAAAAATTATGTGTGGATTTAGTGGTGTTTTACCTTTATAATAATGCATTTTATAGGAATTTATGGTTATTTTCATAAACCTAGAAGTCCCCTGAGGCATGGAGAAAGAAGCTCTCTCCCAACGATGAACACTGGTGGATCGAGGATCGACGACGACATAGAACCCAATTATTCTTCAATGAAAAATCCAACCTTGAGGTAGGGTTTCCATATATTTGTGATTTATTTTCCCCTTATTATAATCAAATGATGAATGTGGATAATACCATGAAAAGGTTGATCTACAAATCGATCGTTTTTTTAGAAGGATAATTATTGCAGGATTAAGGGGAATAGATATTTGTTATTATTCTGATGTTGTTTCTTTGTGATCCCTCTTAATTGAACACATAAAGACCAAATGAACGAGGACAAGATCTATTTATTGGGTATTAATAGGATTAATTCCCCCTAAATATATCCTGTTCATCTTGTGTTATTATCCATTTTAATTACCTACACAAACCATTGATACATTCACCCACCATCCATGATGTAACGATCCATGAATGAAGGTTGAAATCCATGATGAAATTTTGGAGGTGGTATGGGAGCTTACCAAGAAGGCAGCTGCTCATGGAAGAGGGAAAAACGAATAGCGAGCCACAAGCATGGTATCCGGCGATGAGGGAAGTGTATGGCCATGTCGTAGGCTGGGTTTCGGTAGGGCATAAAACCACATTATAACAGTAAAGGGCTAGAGGAGATGATTGTGGGGGTGTAGTGCACATGTAGTGGACAAGATTTGTGGAAAGAGGTTGTGGCAGTGGATACTGTAGGATGCCTCTTGGAGGAACCATTGGAGGAGGACCCCATGAAAACGAGGCCACAAGACTTGGGGTCTGGGATGTCGTGTTGTCTGCGTTGAACGTGAAGACCGTGATGACCTGGAGTGCACAACAGAAGCATGTGCTGGAGGATCTGGCCCACATGTGTCAGGCTGGACTGGTAAACCAAGCAACTCTGGTGGCCCAGAGGGTCCAATAGGCCGGGCTAGTTTTGGATGCCCCAGACCGACCGGATCAATCGGGTCAGCCAGATGGATTTGGGTCTGACCTAGACCATACCGAACCCTTTTTACTAAATTGGACACATCTTTCAAATTTCAGGTGCATATTATGAGACATTTCTGGAAATTGTACCCTTGTACTGATGCAATCATTTTGAGATACTCTAAATGAGTTTTTGAAAATTTTGTTTTATGACCTAATGGATTAAGGATTTGGTTCTACATAAACATTCATTCTTCAAGAAAAATCATGTTTCATGATGTGACTTTATGACTTGGGGGACTGGTGGACCCATCGACACTATGTGCACCATCGATGATCCATGTTCCATAAAAACTACATGCTCCATCAACACTATATGTGACAGCGATGCTCCATGCACTATCGATGCTCTGTGTGCCATCAACACCCTAGATTCCATCACCACTTCCAGCTCCACCAACATTTCATGAACCATAGATTCTCTATATTCCATCAACACTCCATGTGCCACCAACGCTCCATGCACCATTTACATTCCATTCCACATCAACACTCTATTCTGAACATGTACTTTGAGTATCTCAGAGACTGAGGGATATGTGGACTAAAATAAGAAATCCTTCTATTCATTCTTTAGACTTGTACATATGGGAGATGACTATATTGATTTTACTTCAGATGTATCCATTGTGGGTTACATCATGTGCTCCCTTTGTGGTGTAAATCTTGTATTTTTTAATGGTGTACCTTTTTGGTTTCGAGGTCCCTATTGAGTATTGTTTTAATAACCCCTACATGGGTTATTCCCATACATGTCATGAATTGTGAAGATTATTGGTACTTTTATGGAGTCCATAGTGGACTGGGACCATGTGGTTCTTAGAGAGAGACCCAATAGATGAGGTGTGCTTTAGTGATATCATATATCTATTTTTGTACCTACCCTTTTTGGTAGGGATATCTATGGATGAGATTCAGGAGCTTGTATTTTTTATTTTTGTTGGGTTTGTATTCTATCCCCATTTACATTCCTGTTTTGGTACTTTTTTACTCAACTGTTAGTATCATAGTTGTACAGAGGATTCATACATGGTGTTTTTAGTTTTAACATTTTGGTAATGGATATGTGTGTGTGTGTACCGGTACTTAGGAAAATGCCTCCCATTGGTAGGATATTCCTACTCGATGCTAGTCACCAGCCCCTGTCCTATTAGAGGCAGGTATGGGGTAGTCATGACATGGGCCTTAGGTGAGGCGTCATGACAGAGTGGTATCAGATACCGTTTCGTTCTACCTAAAGAAAAAAAATCATTGGAATTATTTTGGGGAAATAGTGTTAACTGATTTGAGTATGACTTTCAGACTAGGGACTCTAGTGTTGGCCTGGTGACCGATGTATCCATACAAAAGGACTATGAATTCTAATTTTTGATTGGGTATATGAAATCAATTATTGTAGGGAAAACTAAATGGTATATGCATAATATAGGACTGAGTGTGTTCCCATGTCCTTCTTGAGTCTATTCTATCTCACAAGGTATACTCTATTAACCATGGTATATCTTGAAATATTTCAAGATGCCCCCCACATCAACAACTATTTAGGATTTTTATGTGTGGTCATGAGTATGAGGTACCTATAATTGAGGTGTGGATACAAGGTTTAGTGGCAAAGATAGTACATTTGGATGGTGTATTTGTGATACCACCACCTAGAGAGTAGAAGTTAGTACAAGCATTACAGGTAAAGGATGCACATAAGCTGAGTGTGTTGACTGAGTTCCAGAGGAACGACCTCCCAGTTAAATGGGTGATCTAGACCCCCCAGCTACGAAGGATTGGTTGGAGGTAGTAACGAGGGTCTTCTACCTAGTGAGGTTGCCTCTTGACCCAATGGAATTCATAGTTGTAGGTCTTCTACATTGCATAGTGGGGAGATGGTGGAGCTTAGTGATCCATACGGATGATGATAAAATAATATCTTGGGAATAATTTGAGTAAATATTTATGGAGGAGTTCTCTCCAGAGATTTCACACTCTATGCATATATATGATATACTGCATCTATAGTAGCGCTTCTAGAAAGTAGTGGAGTACTCGGTGTGATTTACAGATCATTCTTGTTACTCCACAAATATTGTTTGAGACCCATTATTTATGGAATGAACCTTTGAATAGGGGATACACTAGATGATCATAGAATCCAAGGTATCCCATATCATTCTGACACATGTTGGTGTAATAGAGTGGGAAATGATAGTAAAGAGCTTTCTGGTAGAGTTTTCACTGACAGTGGGAGCTAGAAATTGGTTTTACGTAGTTAAATATTGAGTACTAGTTTGCTGCTAGCTAAAAAAGGGATCCAATTAGATCAGATAGTTGTTTGGATAACCCCTTGACATAGGGACAGTAGTGCCTGGTTCCCATGGCAGAGCGAGTCAACTGATGGACATGTTGTGCTACACATGTGTCGATTGGGAACACATGGAAGAATATTGACTGACCTACTATATGGATGATTAGAAAACTATCAAGGGACCACCAAGGTAGAAGAAAAGGTAGGGACATAGTGGCCTACTAGGCGACAAATTTGTAAGAGGATCCGGATTGGAAACTGAAGATGGGATGATGTTTGATGTACTACTTCCACCACCCCCAAGTGGTCTAGCACATGCTTAGGGAGCTGGTGAATAGGGATGAGGCCAACCTCAGGAAAATGATTCTTACAACACCAATTATCAATAGATTATTAGAGGTATTATCTATGTTTTTTACCCTATCTTTTGTTTTGATAGACACAAGTGACAATAACACTTTTCTCTCCTTGTCCCTTGTTCAAGACATAGACATTCCAATGGATTCTTTGACTCCCTCCATACATTTAGAGGCTCCTAAAGGGGGATATTTTATGATCTCAAAAAGGTGTTAAATATGTTCCATTACTCTTGTGGGTGATAGATTTGGTTGGGATCAATCTGTGGAAGCTTTGAGGCCTTTTAACTTCATCCAAGGTATGGACTGGTTATCCACAGTCCATGCCCAGATTCACTATTTTAGGTGCATTGTGTGGTTTTCCTATTGATACAGGACCAAGTTTTCTTATTTTGGTGAAACAGAAATCGATGTACCATAGGATGGACTTTCACGTATGAGGATGATTGTGACCATAGACCCATTTCTAGGAATGGACCTCAGTGGAGTGGATGAGACGAGTCCTTCATTTCTTGTAATGGTGAATGGGTATGAGGATGTATTTCAGAATTATATTCCAAGATTACATCCTTATACTAAGGCGTATTCTTTCATTGATATGTAACGTATGAAGGAATAAATATATACACTGATATATCAAATGTCTCCAACAGTGCGTCATGAGTTAAGGGTACAACTGGAGGACTTGCAGAGGAAGGGCTTCATGAGACCTAGTGATTCACCATGACTGGCCCGGTGTTTTTTTCCAAGATGAAAAAATGAGATTGAGGTTATGTGTGGACTTTTGGAAGCTGAACCATGTTACCATGAAAAATAAGTTCCCACTACTGAGGATTGATGACCTGTTTGATCATGTGAAAGGAATGGGGTGGTTCGCAAGTATAGACATCAGGTCTAGATATCACCAGCTTCATGTATAGGATGAGGGCATCCAAAAAATGATTTTAGATGTTGGTATGGGAACTACAAGTTCATAATTATGTTTTTGGGAAATGAGAACTCCATAGTAGTTTTCATGGGACTCATGAACTGGATCTTCCAGCCATACTTATTCTAGTTTGTCATGGACATCATTGATGAAATCCTAGTGTACTTGGAGTTAGAGGAGGTGCAAGTGATACACATAAGTATGGTACTAGAAACACTCTCGGAGCACATTCCTAAAGGAATGCTCTCAAATTGTATGTTATGGATCAAGATTCCATCTTTCTAGGACATATCATTTTAGAGGCTAGAGTTGTAGTAGAATGGGTGAAAATTGAGGCGGTGGTTTTGTAGGATCCACCCAAGGGTGTTATCAAGGTGTGTAGTTTCTATGGGGTGGATGGATACTATTAGAGGCTTTTACCTATCATTTCAATAGTAGAAGCACCCATGAAGTCCTTAAAAAAGAAGGGTCAACCTTTAGTGTAGATAGATAAGTTCCAGTAGTTCTTTTAGAAGATAAGGAATATAATGATGAGCTCTCTCATCTTGATATAACTGGAGGTGGGTGTTGAGTGTATAGTGTTCTGTGATGCATCACTGACAAGGCTTGGTTGTTTCTTGATGTTGGAGCAATATATGATTGCCTATTGTTCATTCTATTTAACATAGATTTAGCTGAACTACGCAACCCTTGATCTGGAGTTGGCAGCGGTCATCTTCACATTGAAGATACTACGACACTACCTGATGGGAAAATGGTTTACCATATACTCTGTCCCTAGTAGTCTCAAGTATAACTTCTCCCATATGGATCTAAACGTGTGATAGAGGAATCAGATAAAGTTTCTCTGGGACCATGTCTTAAAGATTGTGTATACTACTGGGATGGAGAAGATGGTGGCATATGCTCTAAACCAGAGATCGAGTTCACAACTACTTAATGGTTCATCACAACAATTAGCATCGATGAAGATATCCCTTTTGGATATAGATGAATAATAGTATCTCCAGTCAATTGTTTTTATCCCTCCAATCATACATTGAGTTAGGGAGACATAGCTCGGGGACACCGACTACAAGACTGCACATGCTCAGATGTCCATAGGACATTCCCCTAATTGATATTCAAATGTTAGGGAGCACACCATTCTCTTAAAGGGTGAACAGTAGTGCTTGGGATGTTGTAGGAGGAGGAATTATTGGAATTACATAATTACCCATTATCAGTACATCAAAGAGAGGAAAAGATATAATATGACCTCTGATGTTAGTTATGGTGGATGAAGATGAAAAAGTAAGTGGTCGAGTTCATTTATCTATGCCTCACTTGTTAGCAGGTGAAGGATGAGCACTAGGTTCTAGCGGGTTTGACTCATTCCATTGAGGTTCCAGAGTGAATGTGGGATTAGATAACTATGGTCTTCATGAAGGTTTTACCACAAATGACTAGGTGACATGATACTATCTAGGTGATTATTTATATACAAAAAAAATCCATCCAATGTCCTACCAATTCAAAAGATGAGCTCAGTAGGGAGCTTGTGATGACACAATGAGATGATGATAGTTCTACATCATGGAGTTGCATTAATGATCATCTCATATCATGATTCTCACTTTACATCCTGGTTTTTGAAGGTATTTTAGGTGGCATTTGGGGCTCAGTTGCACTTCAGTACCATGTTTCCTCGCCAGACAGATGGCCAGATTGAGAGGACCATCCAGGTTCTAGAGGACATGCTATATGTTTCTATCCTAGACATTGGCCATGGTTGGGAGGACCACCTAATTCGAGAGGAATTTTCATATAATAACTACTACCACCACACCATTGGTAGGTCCCTGTTTGATTCCTTTTATGGTTGACCATGAAGGTCACCACTATACATGACAGGCCTAGGAGAGTCAACACTCATTAGTCCAGAGTTGGTACGAGCTAGCACTATGAAGGTGTAGATCATCTAGGGTAGGATGAAGACTGCACAGAGCCGAGAAAAGACACATGATAATATGAGGTGGAGGACTCTAGTGTTTAAGGAGGGTGACCATATGTTCCTTTAGGTCTCACATAAACACGGATTTTGGATATTTGTCCTGGGCAACATGTTTTCTCTGATATATAGTGTACCTTTTTAGATTTTGAGTATAGTTGGTGTGGTGGTGTACGACTAAGCTCTACCCCTGTAGTTTCCCCAGGTGCATGATATTTTCCTCGTGTCACAGATGTGGAGGGACATGCATGATCCATCACACGTCATCTACTAGGGAAAGATGAACACTGATGATAGACTATATATTTTTGAGTACTTGATGGAGATAAAGGATCAATGGATTGTATCTTTCATGGGAAGTTGATTTATCTAGTGCACATTTGGTAGAATCATAATGAATGTGTAGGAGAGAACATGGGGGAGAGAGGATCAAATTCGTGCTTATTACCCACATATTATTTTTGATTATCCTTTGTTTGGGGTTTCAGGGAGGTGAATGCCAATGGTGGAGAGAATGTAATTACTTGGAATATCTAGATTTTATTTTTTAAAAATATTTGGGAATCTCTTCAGACCTATCAGTATGACAACATGAAATTCTTAGGTGAAGGGTTCCCAGAATGATTGTTTGAAAAATTTTATGTTTTTAGTAGCACATGAACATAAAATTTATGGAAATGTTAAATAAATCGTAAAAAATGTTCTGATTATAAATCCAAAGATAATTTTGAGATCAAAGTAGTGAATTTACCCTAGGTGGCCATAAAGACCCGTAAATTTCAAGGGATTTTTTTTTCATAAATTCTTTTGGATTTTACAAGCACACAGTTTCTGACGGCGCCTGATTCCGAGGCCCGGTGTGCCTGGAATCAATTTCCGATGTTTAGTTTGGGTACGTTCAATGAACGAACGAGCGGGTTTTTCTAACTTTTGAACCGGGGCTCTGAATCGAAATATGAGGGAACTGATGAAACTGTAGCGCTAGAATTTTCTTAAGAAGTCCCTTTCTGGAGTTTCATTTGCATAGGAGGAGTTGAAAAAAAATTCGGGATTAATTGATAAGTAAAACAAAATTGTGTGCATTTTTATTTTATTCGTGGTAGTTAAACTCTCTCATGGGAAGTTGTTGGTGGGGCCCACGACCACCCAACGTCCCATGTGTGTTTATGAGGGAGTTTGGGCCCACACGAGCCCCCACCTTTTCAAATTCCCTAAATCCTCTAAAACCCCCTCTTAAATTATGTGACTCTCCCTCTCATTAATAATGCCAACTTAACACCCCATTCATTTTGACAACTCAAGATTAATTAAGTGAATTGAACATTTGAAGTTTTTAATTGTTGGCATAAGTAAATAAAATAAGGAAAAAGCCTTATTTAGTTTTGGTTGTTTCGTTGTGTGGAGGCTTTAGGAAGAAAACACTAAGTCTTGAAGAACTCCATCACCTTCATTGAAGAACGTCAAGACTTCGACGAAGAACACCCTAACCGCAATGAGAGGTCGATGTTCCATTCCATCTCTTCTCCGTAGCCGGTGTGTGACACCATACTCTACTTGGGTGCATCCCAAAAACTTCATCGAAACCACCCTCGCGACGCTAGATTCTGCAATTTTCTTTGAGGTTGGGTTTATGTTTAAATTTAATCAATTAAATTTGTGCTTGTTTTTCGTTGTGTATACACGTTCTTTGGTCTCTTGCTATCATCACAATGGGAGGAGGTCAGACCACACAAACACGGCCGATCCTCCTCCCCTCATTGTTTACCTTTGTTGTTCATGGTGGAGAAGATGGTGCAGTGCCATTGCACTGCGTGGGAACGAGAGAACTGTGGCCGGAGCAGGCCGCAACGGAGGTGCGCGGTTCCGTCGCGTCATGTCGGTGAAGACGAAGGAGGCCACGACCAAGAGCATGCCGCGATAGAGGGGCGCAGTGTCATCGTGCCACGCAAGCCGAAGAAGAGCCACGATGGTTCGATAGGAGGTGACCGGGCTCGACCAGCCACCAGAACCACTAGGAGGTGGGACTCGCGGTGGGGGGCCCGCGGCAGCTCACTGGTTGACCATTATAGCCGAACATTTTTTGGGATGTCCGGGGGTTGTAACCCCCGGAAGCTTGAAAAGACGGGCCTTGAAAGGGGGCCTCCATTTCAAAACAAGGGGGTAGCCCCCCCCCCCTCCACTTCTAGCTCGACCTCGAGCCGAGCCGCGGCCCGCGCTTGGCTAGACCGCCCGCGCCGGGCCGGACTGCCCGCGCTGGTCCGGACCGCCCGCGCCGGGCCGGGCTGCCACACGAGGCCAGACCACGCCAGCCGGGCCGGGCTACACCCTAATGGGCCAGACCCAGACCCGGGTCAGGTCGACCCGGTTCGGGCCGACCCCTGGGCTATTGGGTCGGGTCGGACCGGGCCCAAACCCCCTGTTTTCAGACAGATCCGTTCAAACACCCATAACATGGGCTACAGACCTCCTATCGACGCACCGTCAGTTGCGTTCGGATCCTTGGATCGAGGAGGTCGTTTTAGTGAATTACACATATGGTTTAAAAGAACATTGGTTACGTCCAGGTTGGTTTGAACATGAAACCAATTAGGCCCTCGGAGCCGAGACACTTATAACCTCAGCTCCGGACGTCCGATTGACCTGACATCGACTTTTTTGGATTCCTATTAGTGAGATGGTTCTTTTGGATTACTCTACTCGAGGTTTGGATGCAGCTGGAGTATGGTCGGGTTGGTTTTATCTTAAAAAACAACCGGGCCCCTGGGACAGAAAGCCAATATCTCTCAGACAGAGCGTCTGATTGACGTGTCTTCTGTCGTGTTGAGTTCCTATTGATGAGACAGAACATTGAGATACATCAAATCTAGAATTCATGACAGTTTATTTATTGACCCCCATGGCTCGTGGAACGGATCCTCCCGGAATCGAGCATGCTGTGGGCGGGAACCCTAGAGTTGGCAGCGACTGCGACGACATTGACGACTGTACTTCTATCCTCCGTGGGTTCGGCAGTGAGGATGACTGTACATGGATCCTCTGTCGGTTCGGTAGCGAGGACAACTGTACTTGGATCCTATGTGGGTTCGGTAGCCTTATTTACTGGACTGGGATCCTACATGGGTTCGGCAACGACAACATCTATACATGGATCCTACGTGGGTTTGGAAGAGGACATGATTCAGAGGCTACATTAATCATCTCTACCCCTCTTTGTGAATAGTATACCTGTGTGAGATGAGTCTTGACATTCAATCTTTTTCTTCGATAAGATTGACTTTCCTTCGTGTGTGGATTAGAGCGTACTTTCCTGTGTGGATTGAGTTTTAAATTCTTGTGTGGATTGGGTTGTACTTGAGTTTGTGGGTTGGAGCTAAACTGGAATTGATGACTTAGGTATATGTATGGGCATATACGTAATTAGTGTTGGTTGATAATTTGTGATTATATCCTTCCTTTTTGGTTTATCCTTCTTGGATTCTGGGAGACCTTCAGGAGTCTCGGGGTCCCTACTGAGTATCGTATACTCACCCCTGCACGGGCTATGCCCTCACTACGTTGTGTTCGATGCAGATGACAGACAGCGCTGATCGAGGTGGAGGTTCGTCGAGCTAAATGGTACCTGGAGGTGGATCACTGGATGGGACGTACACGGAGCGGACGACTGGAGCTGAGGAGCTGAGGAGGCTATCTGTACCCGCCCTTTAGGTGGGATTTCCAGAGGACGGCTTGGAGATGCTGATTTACTTATATACCGTTGGACTTTCTTTTCAGTTGTACTTTACTTTTAGTTGGGTTTGTATTCTGGACCACTTACTTTCCAGCACTTTCTTTTGTACTCAGTTTACTTAGTGTTTACTTCATCTTGCATACTTTGTGGTGTGGGTTTACTTTATAAAGGTAATTTATTCCCTTTTATCGGGATTTATGCCTTTGGTGCTAGTCACCAGCCCCTGGCCTGTGGAAGTCGGGAACGGGGTAGTCACGGCACGAGCCCTGAGGACAGGTCATGAAAATTGGTATCAGAGGAGTTCGGTTCTACCGTAGAACTCAGGACTCTGATCGTTATTCTATGTTAAGAAATAGTGTTAAGGGTATTGAGTGTGGTTATCACTCCAGGGAGTCCAGTGTTGGTGCGGCGACCAATGTATCCATACACTAGGACCCTGACTTCTGATTTCCAACTCAATGCACGAAAATGTTTATTGCATGTGACTTTCAAAGTTTGCTTTGTGATTACTTGTGTCAGCTCACCAAGTATACTATATTGACCGTGGATCACATGTTTCTTTTCAAGATGGCCCCATGTCGGCATCCAGCTAGGGTTTCGAGCATTGTACGAGATGGTAGCCCACTGAGCGACGAGGCCTCGGTGCCGGGCCCCATTACAGTGGAGGCACCAGTGGTACCTCTACCCACCGAGCCACCGATTCCACCAGCCCCAGTAGCTGAGAGTGCACGTCATCTTAGTGCACTGCACGAGTTTCAGTGTCAGAGACTGCCCATGTTCTGTGGGGAGATGGACCCTCAGGTAGCTGAAGATTGGTTGGAGGCTGTTGTTCGAGTTTTTAGATTGGTAGGGACACCATCTGATCTCATGGTTATCCTTGCAGTGGGCCTCCTACACGCGGCAGCAGGTGGATAGTGGATCCTAATGCTCCAGGTGCACGACGAGGCATCACTCCTTTAGAAGGACTTCAAGACCCTCCTCCACTTGGAGTTCGTTCCAGCCACCCTCTGTGCGGTGCACATTCCGGAGCTACTACACCTGCGGCAGGGCATCATGACAGTAGCCCAGTACTCGGCGAGATTTACCAATCTCTCTCACTATTCCACATACATGGTACGAGACCCATTTTTCCAGACCCAGACCTTTGAGAAGAGACTGAGGCATGAGATCAGGGCTTTGATGATCTCCCTCAGTATTCCGACATAGGCAGGAATACTGGAGCGATCCCTTCTTATAGAGAGCTTTCTTGCTGAGCCTTCACCAGCAACAAGACTTACCGCATGGAGACACATTGCGGAGTATTCTGTAGCTGGAAGTCGACGGATGTCGCAGGGTTCCAAGAGGACCAGACCATCAGGCCGACGACCTCAAGATACTGGCACGGAGGTGCGGGGTGCACACAGTAGAGCCAGTCATATGAGAGCTAGACATTGCTATGCATGCAGCGGGCAGGGCCACATGGCTCATGACTACCCGACCCTCCATACAGAGGAGCAGCAGACGGTTGAGGGACCACCCAGGCAGAGGCTGAGGGTCGACTATGGTGGTCGGCAGGGAGCAGGAGAACGAGGTAGAGGAGATTGCTGAGCAGCGGGTGGTGGACAACACTTTGAGGCTCTACCACCACCACCACCACCACCAAGAGGTCCACCCCGACCACAGAGAGCTAGCGGACATAGAAAGGATCAACATCATGCAGCAGAAGCCTACGACCACGACGCACCTGAGATTATTTGAGTTACTATCTCTGTCTACTCCACCCTTGCTGTAGTTCTTATAGAAAGAAGAGCGAGTGATTCTTTTACTGCCGCTTCCCTTATTCGGAGCTCGGAAATTTTGATGGAGTCGTTGGCTTGATCCTTACGGCTAGAGACTCCTATGGGAGCAGACTTGATGATTAAACTCTAGTGCCGACAGGGTGATCTTACTATAGGAGGCGATAGCTTTGGCTGTTATCTTCTTGTAGTGGCATCGAGGCCTTATGAAGTCATCTTGGGCATGTATTGGTTATCTGCGGTCCATTCTCAGATCAACTATATTAGGTGCAAGGTGCGGTGTGTCCGCACTGATGGGAGAAGGTTCACCTTCACCAGCGAGAGGGGAGCCTTTGCAGCGTAGGATGGACTCACGCAGATGAGAGGACAACCAATCACTCATCAGTTGGCTAGCCTCATCCTAGGAGCAGTGGACTTGCGGAGTCCGAGTTTTCCTATTGTGGTGGATCAGTATACAGATGTTTTTCCTGATGACGTTCCAGGACTACCTCCTCGTAGAGGGGTAGAATTATACATCGAATTGTACCCCGGGACATCCCCGATATATACTCCAGCATATCGGATGGCTCCCGCCGAGCTTCATGAGTTATGGGTACAATTGGAGGACTTTCATGGAAATGGATTGATTCGACCCAGTGTTTCACCCTAGGATTCCCCGATTTTGTTCACTAAAAAGGTGGAAGGGAGCTTGCGACTGCGTGTCAATTACTGTTGCCTGAACCAGGTGACTGTGAAGAACATGTATCCACTTCCGAGGATTAACAAACTCCTCGATCAGCTCAAGGGAGCACAATGGTTCTCAAAGATAGACCTCAGGTCAGGCTATCATCAACTCAGAGTTCGAGACGGGGATGCGCAGAAGACGACCTTCAGGTGTCGGTATGGCCACTATGAATTCTTGGTTATGCCTTTCGGCATATCCAACGCTCCAGAAGTGTTCATGAGTCTCATGAATAAGATCTTCCATCCTTACCTCGATCTACATGTCCTAATATTCATTGACGACATATTGATTTACTCGACTATTGAGGAGGAGCATGCCTACCACTTGCGGGTTATACTGGACACACTTTGAGAGCACCAAATTTATGGTAAGATCTCGAAGTGTCAGTTATGGATACGTGAGGTCCACTTCTTGGGGCACATCATCTCTGAGGTGGGAGTTGCGGTGAATCATACAACAATCGAGGCAGTGCTAGCTTGGGAGCCACCCAGAAGCATGATAGAGGTGCGAAGTTTCCTAGGTCTTTCTGGGTACTATCAAAGATTTGTGTTAGACTTCTCCAGAGTTGCAGCACCACTTCCAGCTTTGACGAAGAAGGGGAAACCCTTTGTATGGTCAGATAGATGTCAGCAGAGCTTCCAGGAGCCGAGACAGAGATTGACTAGGGCACCCATCTTGAGGCAACCAGTGGAGGGAGTAGGGTACGCATTCTATTATGATGAATCAAAAACCGTACATGGGTGTTTCCTCATGTAAGAGCGAGAAGTGATTGCCTATGGATCACGATAGATGAGTTAACACAAGAAAAACTACGCTACCCATGACCTGTAGTTAGCAGTAGTGGTCTTCACTCTGAAGATGTGGAGGCACTATCTGATGGGTGATCACTTTATAGTCTAATCTGACCACCAATGTCTCAGGTATACCTTCTCGCAGAAGGACCTGAACCTGAGACAGCGGCGATGGCTTGAGTTCCTCCAGGACAATGACTTTGAGAAAGTCTATACTCATGGGAAGGGAAACATAGTAGATGATTCTCTCAGCAGGAGGATGGGCATTCAGCTACTTGGAGAGGTGATAGATATGTTAGCCGTTTTGCAGATATCCTTCATGGACAGAGACGGGGCAACCTTCCTTCAGTCGCTCACAGTCACACCTCAACTTCTTCAGCGGGTCAGAGAGGCACAGCGTGGGGACATTGACTGTGAGATGCGGTGTGCATAGATTTCCACATAATATACACTTGATGGATTTTCTGTAGGAGGATAGCACATCATCCTTTAGACAGGATGTACCATGGTATCAGATGCTTTACAAGAGGAGGTGCTGACAGTGTTTCACACTTCCCCTTTTGCGGTACATCTAGGGGTAGTGAAGATGTACTAGGATCTGAGACGACAGAAATTGTGGCCGGGTATGAAGAAGGTTGTGACAGAGTTCTTTTCATGATGCCTCACCTCTCAGTAGGTGAAGGCGGATAACCAGGTACCGACAGGCTTGGTATAGCCCTTGGAGGCCCCGGAGTGGATGTGGGACGGGATATCTATGGATTTCGTGACTGGACTTCCACGTACTTCTAGAGTACATGACTCCATTTGGGTGATCGTCGACCGACTCACCAATTCGGCCCACTTCTTACCCATCAGAGAGCAGGGCTCAGTGGAGATATTGGGACGCCTCTACGTTCAAGAGGTTGTACGGATTCATGGTGTGCCATCATCTATAATCTCTGATCGTGACACTCACTTTACTTCCTGGCTTTGGAAGGGGTTTGAGGAGGCATTCGGGATGCATCTACGCCTAAGCACCACTTTTCACCCTCATACTGATGGTCATATGAAGAGGACCATTAAGACTCTCGAGGACATGCTCCATGCATGTGTCCTCGACTTTGTTCGTAGCTGGTAGGATCACCTACCATTGGTGGAGTTTGCGTAAAACAACAGTTATCACTCCACCATCGAGATGGCACCATATGATGCATTGTACGACCGGCCTTGCAGATCACCTCTATGCTGGACAGACCCTGGGGAGTTAGCACTTCAGGGACCAGAGATGGTCCAGGCCATGACAGAGAAGGTCCAGGTCATCCAGGAGCAGATGAGGACAGCTCAGAGCCGATAGAAGTCTTATGCTGACAGGAGGTGGAGACCACTAGACTTCGAGGATGGATACCATGTTTTCTTACGGGTCTCACCTCGACGTGGATTAAGTAGATTTTTCCAGGGAGACAACTTATCTCTGCACTTCATCGGACCATTTCAGGTTATCAGCAGGATAGGAGAGGTGGCTTATCGCCTGGATCTTCCACCTTAGTTGCACTGGGTGCATGAATGTATCTCAGCTGAGGAGATACGTGCACGACCCAATGCATATCATCGACCATGGGGAGCTGGACATTGATGATGGGGAAACATTTATGGAGGTTCCAGTGTAGATCGAGGATCGACAGGAGTGGGTCCTACGTGGATGGTCGATTCCTCTAGTGCGCATCTGGTGGCAGCACGGGAACCTCCAGGATAACACATGGGAGTGGGAGGCTTAGATGCGTGCACAATACACTCATTTATTTCCCTAGTTTGTGATGTATCTGTATGGGGACGTGAAGCCCTGAGGTGGGAGTAATGTAACGACTAGTAAATTTCACAGAAAGTTTTTTTCATAAATTCTTTGGGGTTTTACGGGTACGCAATTTCTGATGGTGCCTGATTTCGAGGCCCATTGTGCCCGGAATCAATTTCCGAAGATTGCTCAGGTATGTTCAGTGAACGAACAAGCGGGATTTTCTAACTTTTGAACAGGTGCTCAGAATCAAAATACGAGGGCACTGATGAAACCATAGTGCTGGTAACTGCTTAATAAGACCTTTTTGGAGTTTCGTTTGCACGAGATGAGTTGTAAAAAAATTGGGGATTAATTGATAAGTAAAATAAAATTGTGTGCAATTTTATATTATCTGTGGTAGTTAAAATCTCTCATGGGAAGTTGTTGGTGGGGCCCACGACCACCCAACTTCCAAAGTGTGGTTATGAGAGAGGTGGGGCCCACATGAGCCCCCACCTTTCCAAATTCCCTAACTCCTCTAAAACCCCCTCTTAAATTATGTGACTCTCCCTCTCATTAATAATGGCAACATAACACCCCATTCATTTTGAAAACACAAGATTCATTAAGTGAATTCAACTTTTGATGTTTTGAATTGTTGGCATAAGTAAATAAAATAAGGCAAAAGCCTTATTTTATTTTGGTTGTTTCGTTGTGTGGAGACTTTGGGAAGAAAACTCTATGTCTTGAAGAACTCCATCAACATCGTTGAGGAACGTCATGACTTCGACGAAGAACGTCACCACCTCAAGGAGAGATCGACATGTCGTTACTTCTTTTCTCTCCATCCTGTGTGTATCACCATCCTCTCATTGGATGCATGCCAACGCCGTCATCGAAACCACCCTTGCAATTCTAGCTTCCGTGATTTTCATCGAGGTAGGGGTTATGTTGAAATTTAATCAATTAAATTTTTTCTTGTTTGTCATTTTGTATACTCGTTCTTTGGCCGCCTGCTATCTTCACAATGGGAGGAGGGCAGACCGCACAAACATGACCGATCCTCCTCCCCTTATTGTTTACCTTTGTTGTTAATGGTGGTGAAGATGATGCAGTGTCGTTGCACTGTACGGGAATGAGAGAACTACGACCAGAGCGGGCCGCAGTGGAGGTGCGCGGCGCCGTCGCGCCATGCTAGTGAGGCAGAAGGAGGCTGTGACCAAGAGCGGGCTGCGGTGGAGGGGCGTGGCACCGTTGCGTCGCGCCGGAGTACCATGGGGCCACGGCCGGGGTGGGCCGCAGCGGAGGGGAGTGGCGTCGTCGCGCCGCGCCGGCCAAAGAAGAGCTGCGACAATGGTCGTGGCAGTTTGAGAGCAGGCGGCCAGGATCGGCCAGCCGCCGTCACCACATGGAGGCAAGACCCACTGCGGGGGTCCCGCGACAGCTCACCGGCCGGCCATTATGGCATGCCATTTTTCGGGATGTCCGGGGGTTGTAACCCCCGACAGCTAGCGATGGCGGGCCCTGAAAGGGGGCCTCCGTTTCAAAACAAGGGGGGCAGCCCCCCCCCCCCTCCACGTCTAGCTCGGCCTCGAGCCAATCCACAGCCCGTGCTGGGCCGGGCTGCCACGCGGGGCTGGACCGCACTAGCTGGGTCGGGCCGCACCGCGCCCTAATGGGAAAGACCCTGTTCGGGCCGACCTAGGGGGTAATGGGCCAGGTCGGACCAGGCCCAAACCTCCTGTTTTCAGACAGATTCGTTCAAACACCCATAACATGGGATACTGACCTTCAATCGATGCACTGTTAGTTGCATTGGGTTCCTTGGATCGAGGCGGTTTTTTTTATATTACACTAATGGTTTTGGAGAACTTTGTGTATGTCCGGGTTGGTTCGAACATGAAACCAACCGGGCCCTCAGAGCGGAAATTATTATAACTTGAGCTCCGGACGTCCGATGGACGTTCCGTCAACTTTGTTGGATTCCTCTTAGTGAGACGGTTCTTTTGGATTACTATGATCGAGGTTTGGATGCAGCTGGAGTATCGTTGGGTTGGTTTTAGCTTAAAAACGAACAAGGCCCCTAGGACGAAAAAGCTAATATCTATTAGACCGAGCATCCGATTGACGTGTCGTCATTCGTGTTGAGTTCCTATTGATGAGAAGGAAATTTACGATACATAAAATCTGGACTTTTTATAGTTGATGTATCGACCCCCCTGGGCTCGTGGAGTGGACCCTCTTGGAATCGATCATGCTGTGTGCGGGAAACCTAGAGATGGTTGCGACTGCGACGACAATGACGGTTATACTTGGATCCTCCGTGGGTTCGGCTGCGAGGGCGACTGTACATGGATCCTCTGTGGGTTCGGTAGTGAGGACGAATGTACATGGATCCTACGTGGGTTCGGTAGTGTTAGTTATTGTACTGGGATCCTACGTGGGTTTGGCAGCGATGACATCTGTACATGGATCCTACGTGGGTTCGGTAGAGAAGATTATTCAGAGGCTACACCAATCATCTCCACCCCTCTTCGTGAATAGTATACCTATGTGAGCTGAGTCTTGACTTTAAAACTTTATCTTCAATAAGATTTACTTGATTTCCTGTGTGTATTGGGACATACTTTCCTGTGTGGATTGAGTTTAACTTTCCTGTGTGGACTGGGTTGTACTTGAGCTCGTGAGTTGGAGCTGAACTGGAATTGATGACTTAGGTATATATATGGGCATATACCTAAGTAGTGTTGGTTGATAATTCTTGATTATATCTTTCCTTTCTATTTTATCCTTCGTGGATTTTAGTAGACCTTCGGCAGTCTCGGGGTCCCTACTGAGTATCGTATACTCACCCTTGCATGGGATATGCCCGCACTACGTTGTGTTGGATGTAGACGATCGAAATTGCTGATCGAGGTGGAGGTTCATGGAGCTGGATGATATCTGGAGGTGGATCACTGGACGGGACGTACACAGAATGGATGGCTGGAGCTGAGGAGCTGAGGAGGCTATATGTACCCACCCTTCAGGTGGGATTTCCAGAGGACAGCTCAGAGTTTCTCATTTACTTTTCTGCTGCAGTACTTTTTTTCATTTGTACTTTACTTTCAGTTGTGTTTTTATTCTGGCCCACTTACATTCGAGCACTTACTTTTGTACTCAGTTTACTTAGTGTTTACATCATCTTGCGTACTCTATGGTGTTTTTTTACTTTATAAAGGCAATGCCTTCGCTTTTATTGGGATTTACGCCTTTGGTGCTAGTTGCTAGCCCATGGCCTATGGAAGGCAGTCTTGGGGTAGTCACGGTACCGGCCCTGAGGACGTGTCATGACAGTGACACCTAACATTGGTCGGCCCCAACCATTAGTAAAAAATTCAACAGGTTCATAAATATAAATAAAATAACCAAATGAAAATTATTTTATATTATAATACTAATAACATATAAACTATAACTCATATTGTAATTTCGTGAACATCGTTGTGTTTTTAAGGGAGTTAATTCCTTAGGCGGGGCCGAACCTCGAACAATGTGGATCAAGGGTGGAAGTATGTTTTTTTGTTTTTGATGTTATTAAAATATCAAATAAAAATTTTATTAACCATTTTGTGTTGATGTGGTGATGATTTCTATTTTTAATAGGACATGTTAGAGGAATTAATGGTTATCATAATAACCCTATAATTCTTTCGAGGCATGGAGAAGGAAGATCTCTCTGGACGATGAATATAGGTAGATCAAGAATTGATGATGACATGAAACACTATTGTTATCAACGAATGATCTACCCTCAAGGTAGGGTGTTTATATCTTCATGATATCATTTTTCATACATAGAATATAATAATGAATGCAGAAAAACAAAAATTAGGTTAATCTACAGTATGATGATTCTTTCCAGATGGACAATTATTATGGGACTAAAGGGAATAGATCTTGGTGATTATTTTTTTGTTGCTTTCTTTGTGATCCTGCTAACATGAAGAGATCAAGAATGAATGAACAAGACCAATATAAATTATTCTAGTGTTCATATTCTTAATATCTAACCCCCCAAATCTATCCCATTATTCATGTTTTCTTCTCCCTATTGAATCCCAATGCGAATGATCGATCATTTTTTCCACGTTCCATTGCAGAATAATCTGATACTGATGATTGTGATCTCTGATGGAATTGCAGATGTGATATGAGAGCCCAAAAGGAAGGTGGTGGATGATAGTGGAGGGCACATTGAGTGGAGGGCTGCGAAGAAGGTGGATGGTGGAGAGGGTAGCGCTCGTGTGGCATCCCGCCTTTTTAATCCATAACTTTTCATTACATTTTACATATAGAGGATCTTTAAAGTCTAGTGTCTTGTAAATCAGGAAAAATAAAACTTGAATACAATATAAAAAATTATTCTAATCCACTTGTAATGATTCATCATAAGATAATACTATGTACAATTACTTCTTTTCATATCCTGGAGACAGACATCAAAGGAAGGGTTGAGCAGAAGGCCTAGTAAGGGTAAACAAGGGAATCTGTGTACTTGTGATATCAATAAGAACATGAATAACAACATAAAGATATGAGAAATGGAAGTATATTCATATCATAATTAAAAGAACATGAAACATAACTTGAATATGTGGCTAAAACATTTCATTTAGAAATTCATGAACTTATAACGAAGGTTTGTCCCCAAGGTTTCATAAAAATTACCACAGTTATTCACCAAGGTATCATGAAATTTGACATATGTAGAGATTAAATCATTACCCAATACATTAGAGCACTATCAGGGCGTACCCCTAATATGTCTTTAAATTCATGTGATCCACATATATCATAATAAAACATTTCATAAATAACCCATAGAGAATAAAATAAATGGGTTCCATTTTAAAATCATGTCGTTTTAAAATCTCTTAAAAAGAAGATCATTATATCATTTATAACCCACATAAAGGTAGTGAGGGTTATATGTTTGTAAATTCTAGAATCAAATATACCATATTTATATATTTAGGAACACCCAAAGAAACGAAATAGGTCTGGGTATTCACAGAAATAAACAAGGGAATTTCTTGAGATAAAGGGATAGAAATTTTGAGACGAAATTTCTACAGCCTAACGGATATATAACATGGTTTTAGAAAACATTGAAACGATAGGGGAAAAGGGTCACCCACTCATATATAATTCACAATACACAATGGGTACTGAATAAGATCATGGTATGTATATTTTAATGACATAACACATGAAAAGAAAACTTGAAAGAAAATAGAAGATGTGATTTCTTTTATGAGAAATTCGATAAACTAACTGCGTCACATAAAAATTCAGAAAACAAATTGATGAGAGAAGAAAGGTTCTCTCATTATTTTGACATGAAATGGGCAGTTATAATAACATATAAGAAAATGACTTCAACATAAAGAGATCTAAAATATAAGACACCACATAAAAGAAGTCATGACTTAAAAAGAGGAGGGTGAATGAATCCCTTACCTTGAAGAGTAACATTGAAAGATTGAAGGTTAGGACCATGGGAGGCTTGAGGGAACCTTTGGAGGACTCCATGGAAGGTAAGGATACCAGAACATCGTTGAGGACGATTTAGAAAGGAAATGGAAGAGAAAAAGGCTTTGTATTTATATGAGAAGTGAGGGGACAAGTCATTAGTGGTTAAGGGACACCTCATTGGTGGTATTGAAAAAACCATGGGTTTTCCCATGGAATTTACCCATGGTATTGGCCACTTGGGACAACTCATACCTTATCATACCCTTCATATGTTGACCAAAATTATTACATAATTATTACATCCATAATGATGTAATTAAACACCCGAAACTAAAAACTGTGTTTTCAATATTCACTGAAAATTCTTTTTTTTTCAGAAAAAATCCCTAAAAATCACCTTAACCTAATATCGATGCTCTGAATTAAAAATTGAACTCCATTTAATAAAGATAATTTTTTACTTAATTTTAATTTAATTTTTAATTAAAAAATAATAATCACCTTAAAAAACTAATGCTTGACTAATAATTTTTGAAACAGCTATTTACCTATGTTATTGAATCACATTACTTAATCAAGGTTCCTAAATTATATTAATACTTTATTTATGTGATATTACTAATCCATCTGGTCACATTACTAATCATATGAATAAAATCCCTATTCATAATTTAATATTCACAAAAAAAATATGTTGATCTTGTTAGATTCTAAATTTATTTCTGAACAGGTTTCCAGAAGACCATTTTTTGAAAATCATTACACATCATTAATTATTTAAAGTTAACATCAAAATTTTAAAATTTCCACTTTTTCCAAAATTCATCAATATACATCCTATATTTAGTCAAACATCTGAAAATAACACAAACTTCACCATATGAATAAATCACAATTTTATTTATCAAAAGGATTTCACAAAGTAGCTATGATCTTGTTACATAGCCCCTTATAACCCTAGCATAGGACCTAAATGTAAGGTGTTCTAAGGTGATAGAATTCAATGGTGGCAGGGCCAACATTACCTGAGTAGTGATTTCTATAAGCTTGATCTTCACCCGAAGGTGATTCCGCTCCTACTTTACACGATGAAGTTCGGCTTGGGTTTGGTCTAAAGAAAAGCCCAGAGGTGATACCTCCTTCCAAAGTTTCGTCAGATGGGCTTCAATCGGCCTGATACCACTGGATGAGGCCATCAAATATTCTTTCTATATTAATTATCCAAGATCACTTTTATTTAGAGACAACAATCGCAACATTTAGTTTCCAATGGTCATATTGACCAACGATCATATAACAGTCGAAACCCAATGGTCTCATTTTAATTATACTCACATAATTTACTAATGAAAAATAGTTTTTTTGAGTATAAACTAATATAACACACAAAATTATGAAACAGATACTCATTCAAAATTTCTGGTCGTTACATTCTTCCCCCCTTAAGAAATTTCGCCCCCAAAATTTTAACTCGTATACTCGGAAAAAAAATGTGTGGGTACTTCTGCCTCATAGAATCCTATGGTTCCCACATGGATTCTTCATATTTGTGGTTTCTACACAACACCTTAAAAAGTTGGGTAGTCTTGTTGCGTAGAACATTGTCTCTACGATCCAAGATCTCCACCAGCTGCTCCTTATAAAAGAGGTCATGTTCCAGTTGTACCACCTCTGAGTTTAGTACCTGTGAAGGGTCTGGTATGTACTTCACGAAGAGGGATACATGGATGAAATGTTGAAATTCTGCTATATTTTGAGTAATTTCTAGCCAATAGGCCACTCCTCCCATGCGATCAAGGATTTCATAGAGGCCAATGTACCTAGGTCTGAGTTTCCCTTTCATCCAAAATATCATTAATCTCTTCTAAAGTGAAATTTAAAGAAAGACCTTGTCACTGAAATCAAACTCCAAGTCCCTTCGACTGTTGTCGAAATAGCTATTTTACCGACTCTGAGAAGACTTAATGTGTTGTTGGATGGCATGGACTTTTTTTATCATCTCTTGTAGAAGATTAGGACCAAGAAGCTTTCTCTCACCAGATTAATCCCAACAAGTAGGATTTCTACATCACTTACCATATAGAGATTTATAGAGTGTCATTTGAATTCTCGAGTGGAAGCTGTTGTTGTATGAGAACTCAACTAAAGATAGGTGTTGATCCCATCCACCTTTAAATTCTATTGAGCACGTTCTCAGCATGTCCTTGAGAGTTTGAATAGTCCCTTCATATTGACCTTCGGTTTGGTGGTGATAGGTCATACTGAAATTCTATTAAGTGCTCAGAGCTTTTTGAAGACTTCTCCATAATTTTTATGTGAACCATAGTTCACGATCAGATACGATAGAAAGTGGAACTCCATGAATCCTTGCCACTTCCTTCACATAAATCATGGAAAGTTGATCAAGATAGAATTCTACCCAGATAGAGATAAAACTGGATGTCTTTGTGAGAGGATCCACAATAACCAAAATTTCATTATTTCCTTTGGGAGTTCTCGGATGACCAGTGATGAAGTATATAGTGATATTGTCCCACTTCCACGCTGGTATGGGTAGTGGTTGCAATACCCCTTTAGGAAGTAGACGCTCTGCCTTCACTTGCTGACATACTAGGAACCTTGAAGTGTAGTCAGTAATCTCCCTTTTCATATTATCCCCGCAATAATGACCACGAAGGTCCATATACAATTTTGTGCTTCTAGTATTTATAGAGAAAGTAGAGTTATGAGCTTCATCCATCAGCTCCTTCATTATTTCTGGAATAGATGGAACACATAGTCTTTTATGAAATATTAGTGCACATTCTTGATCAATATTGAACTCATGAAACTTTCCATCCATTACAGCAACAAACATCTCTTGTAATAAAGGATATTTTTTCTGAGCCTTCTTGATCTTCTCTGGTAATGATGGTTTAGAAATCATTTGGGTGAGGGTTGATGATGCCCCTTTCCTTATAATTCCTATTTATAGCTTTACTAGGTCATTGATCAAAGGATATTTTTGAATCCTCATCATGGAAAGAACAACTGGTTCTTTCCTACTTAATGCATCTGAAACATTGTTTTCCCTTCCAGGGTGATAATGAATTGAACAATAATAGTCTTTAAGAAGTTCCAACCATCTCCTTTGTCTAATATTCAATTCATTTTGTGTCAAAATATACTTTAAACTTTGATGGTCTGTTTATATATCACATTTCTCCCCATAAATATAGTGCCTCCATATCTTCAGAGAAAAAACCACTTCAGCCAGCTCCAGATCATTCCTAGGATAATTCTGCTCATGAATCTTCATCTGTCGCACCAAAGACATTTTAGAGATGCATCACTAAAAATAAAAAATCCTTATCCACATTAGGGAAGTGTTAACACAGGTGTAGTAACCAATCTCTTCTTCACCTCTTGGAACCTCCCCTCACACTCCTTTGTCCAGATGAACTTGACCCCTTTTCGAGTTAACCTTGTTAATGGATTAGAAAGTCATTAAATGTTTTTCACAAACCTCCTATAATATCCAAAAAACCATGAACACTACGAATATTAGTTATTATTGTATGTTAAGGATGCTCCTCAACAACTTTTGTCTCTATAGGGTCAACTGTGATTCCCTCATTGGTTACAATGTGCCCTAAAAAAGTGACTTGTTGTAACATGAAATCAAATTTACTGATCTTTCCAAAAAAACCTCTCCTTCCAAAGAGATTTAAAAATAACCGTCAGATGATTTTAATGCTCCTCACGACATTTGGAATATATCAGAATATCATCAATAAAAACTACCACAAAATTATCAAGGAATTCCTTAAAGACTTATTCAACAAATCCATAAAAATAGCAGGTGCATTAGTCAGTCCTAAGGGCATACCAATAAAATCATAATGCCCATAACTTGATCGGAATACTTTTTTTTGAATATCTTTTTTCTTCACCCTCAACTGATGATAACCAGATCGAAGGTCAATGTTAGAGAAGAATTGATCCCCACGAAGTTGGTCATAGAAGTCATCAATTCTGAGAAGATAGTATTTTTTCTTTATTGTGATCCCATTTAGTTCCCTATCATCAATGCATAACCGCATCGATCCATCCTTCTTCTTCAGAAAGAAAACATGTGATCCCCAAGGAGACACACTTGGTTGGAAAAACCCCTTCTCCAAAAGATCTTGGTGTTGTTTCTTTAATTCCTACATCTTCACATTTTCCATCCAATATGGGGTCATTGATATTGGATGAGATCTAGGTACGAGTTCGATGGACTACTCTACCCCTATTTTTGGGGGAGGTCCATGAAACTCCTACATAAATACATCAACGTATTCATGGACGATGGGGACATTTTCTATCATCAAACTCTCATATCCTTCTTATTCTTCACTAAACAACTCCATAAAGATGGATATAGGGGGTTATTTTCGACAAAGACGAGGTTGAGATATCTCTCCTTGGAAGATAACTGTAGGTTTTCCATTCAGGACTATTGATATTTCCTTACATCTAAAATTGATCTTAACATTATACATTGACAGTAAGTCCATCCCTAGTATAATGTCGAATTCCATCATGGGAATGACTACTATATTCACGATAATATTGTGCTCACTAAAGTAAATACTAGAGTTTCTAAACAATGATGATGCTTCGATAGTCCCACCAGGAGTCTTGACTGAAAACTCTACTTTTAGAAATTCTAGGATTGATTCTAAATTCCATGAAAAATTGGAGGAAATAAAGGAATGCGTAGAACCAGAATCAAACAAAGTACTTTCTATATTTGAGAGGACAACAAGAGTACCTGCTACCACATCATTCGGAGCATCAACTTTAGCTGCCATGATAGCAAAAGAACAACATTGATCCCTTGACCATTGTTGATAATGATGGTTGTTCCCCTCCACTACCCTCATATTTGGACAGTGATTGGAAAAGTGACCATGTTGTCCACACACGATGCATTGGACATCAGGAAGGGAATGTACCATCTCCCCCTTGTCATTTGTGTTTGGAAGTTTCGGTTTCACCTCACCATGACAATTCCTCACAGTGTGGCCATCTCTGCCACACTTTTAGCACTTCCCACTCCTGAGAAAGCGGTTCCCTGAAAGATACTTCCCACATTTATTACACGTGGGAAGTTGCACTTTCTTTTTTTCCTCTTCCATGATCAAAATTCCTCCCTAAGATATGCTCCATCGACATCTTCTTTTCAATGGATTTATGAGACCACAACATCTCACGAAACACTATATTTACATTCATCGCACTCCGAACGATCTCCTCGTAGATATCATAATCTCATTTGGATAGATTCTTCTGAAGATGAGGTCTCAGTCCACTAATGAATCTATCAACCTTACCATTTGGATCCATGACAAAGCTTGAGGTATATCATGAAAGCCTTGTGATGTTTATCTCGTAGCTTCCCACATATTTATTTCCTTTTTCATCAGCTCGATGAACTCCTTCTTCATTCTTATTCTCATGGAATGAGGGAAATACTTACTGAAAAAGATCCCTTTTAACTCTTCCCACTCCATAGCTTCAACTTCTACACATTGCCTCGTGTTTTTGAACAGTTCCCACCACTGATCATCTTCTCCTTCAAAGAGATAGAAAGCCAGGGTGATATTCTCTTACCCTGAACAACATAGCACAGAAAAGATCTTCTCTATAGAGATGATTCATTTCTCATCCATCAAGGGGTCATTTGATACACTGAAGGTTGGTGGTAGTTGGTGCATAAAGGACCCAACAAAATGTTTCTCCCTTCATGGTGAGATCGGCCTCTCATCTTGATTTATGTTATTACTCATAACTTGAGTTAGTTGGTTCATAATTCACATGAATGTTTCCATTCCGGCTTCCATCAGAGGGTCGTCAACACGTGGTCCATTGCAGTCACCATTTCCATGGTTCATCTTATTGCCCGCCATTTTCTAAAAGTATAAAATCTTAGTGAGAAACTTGTTTCATTTATGAATCTTTTAACTATAAAAGATTCTATTTCTAAGAACTTCATGATTCAACAATTATATTTATCTATAATTCCTTCATAATGATTCATAAAATGCGTGCGATTAACCAAACATATCCCCCATGAGTGTCATAACCAAGAGTGATGCAAGGAACGTAGTTGTGCACCAGTTCCTATTCATGTCTAGCTCAAAGAAGTGTTTTTTGGGTTTTACCCATATGTACATCTGTTCCAGAGCCACCTCTACCTTCTCATATATAGGAATGGATGTATTTGTTTGATAAACCACTTACTATATACTCACAAAAATACCAGAATGTTTTCCCTATATTTAAACTTTTCTATAGGGTTCTTCCTAATGTTTTCATAGCCTAATTTCCATAAATAACTAAACTATCCTTTGATACAAACTATGACATCCCGCCTTTTAAATACATAAATTTCATTACATTTTACCTGAAGAGGATCTTTAAAGTATAGTGTCTTGGAAATCAGGAACAATAAAACATGAAAACAACATAAAACATTATTTTAATCCACTTGTATGTCTTTATAATAATATCAACCTAAGTAAAATTACTTCCTTTCATATCCTGGAGACATACATCAAAGGAAAGGGTGAGCAGAAGGACCAGTAAAGGTAAACAAGGGAGTTAGTGTACTTGTGATATCAATAAGAACTTGAATAACAACATAAAGATATGAGAAATGGAAGTATAGGCATATCATAATGTAAATAAATTTAAACATAACTTTAATATGTGGCTACAACATTTCATTTAGACATTCATGAACATGTCACCAAGGTCCATCCCAAAGGTATCATAAAAATTACCATGGTTATTCACCAAGGTGTCGTGAAATTTGTCATCTCTAGAGATTAAATCTTTACCCAATGCATTGGAGCACTGTCAGGGCGCACCCTTAATTTGTATTTAATTTCATGTGATCCATAAATATCATAATCAAAAATTTCCTAAATAACCCACAAGGATGAAAAGAAATGGGTTTCATTTCAAAATAGTGATGTTTTAAATGCTCTTAAAAATAAGATAATTATGTCATTTATAAACCATGGAAAGGGAGTGCGGGTTATATGTATGTCAATTACAGAATCAAATATATCATATTTATATATTTATGAAAACCCATATGAACTAAATAGGACTGGGTATTCTCATAAATAAACAAGAGGATTTCTTGAGAGAAAAGGATAGAAATTTTGAGACGAAATTTCTACAGCCTAACAGGTATATAACATGGTTTTAGAATAAATTGAAAAGAGAGGGGACAGGGGTCACCCACTCATAAATAATTCATAATACCATATGGGTACTAAATAAAATCATGGTATAGATATTTTATTGACATACCACATTAAAAGAAAACATGAAAGAAAATAGATGATGCGATTTCTTTTATGAGGAATTCGGCATCCTAACGGCGTTACATAAAATTTTTGAAAACAAATTGATGAGAGAATAAAGGGTATCTAATAATTTTGAAGTTAAATGGGCAGTAATAATAACATATAATAACATAACTTCAACATAAATATATGGAAAATATAATACACAACATAATGGAAGTCATGACTTAAAAGAGGAGGGTTAATGAATCCCTTACCTTGAAGAGTAACATCGAAAGCTTAATGTTCGGGACCATGGGAGGATTGAGGACACCTTGGGAGGACCCCATGAGAAGTATGGAGACCATAACTTCGTTGATGAGGATTTTTAAATGAAAAGGATGAGAGAAAGGCACGATATTTATAGGATAAGTGAGGGACACGTCATTAATGGTCAAGGGACACCTCATCGGTGGTATTGGAAAAACCATGGGCTTTCCCATGGTATTTTCCCATGGTATTGGCCACTTGGAAATCCTCATACCTTCTCTAACACTTCACAGGTCGACCAGAATGATTACATAATTATTACATCCTTATTGATGTCATCAAACACCTCAAACTAAAAACTGTATTATCACTATTCACCAAAAATTCATTATTTTTCAGAAAAATCCCCAAAAATAAACTTAACATAATATCGATGATATGAATTAAAAAATGAACTCAATTTTATAAAAATAATTTTCTAAATATTTTAAATTTTATTTTTAATTAAAAAACAATATTCAACCGAAAAAACTAATACTTGACTAATAAAATCTGAAACAGTTATTTACCTATTTTATTGAATCACATTACATAATCAAGGTGCCTAAATTATATTCATACTTTCTTTATGTGAGATTACTAATCCATTTGGTCACATTACTAATCATAAGTATAAAATCAGTATTCATAATTTACTATTCACAATAAATTATGTTGATCATATTTGATTCTAAATTTCATACTGAACACTTTTCCAGAAGACCTTTTTTTGAAAATCATTACACATCATTAATTATTTAATGCTTACGTAAGTATTTTAAAATATCCTATTTTTCCAAAATTCATCAATATACATCCAATATTTTTTCAAACAGCTGAAAAAAACAAAAAATTCACCATAGGAAGAAATCACAATTTCATTTATCTCAAGGATTAAACAAAGTAGTTACGGTCTCGTTACATTGCCCCTTATAACCACAAAATAAGATCTAAGTGTAAGGGGTGCTAAAATGAGAGAATTTGAGGGTGGCTCAACCAAAATTTCTCGAGTAGTGATTTCAATAAGCTTGAACTTATCCCGAAGGTGATTCTTCTCTAGCTTCACACGATGAAGTTCGGCTTGGGTTTGGTCCAGAGAAAATCCCAGTGGTGCTACCTCCTTCCTATGTTTCTTAGGATGGACTTAAATCATCCCCGAACTACTAGATGAGGCCATTGAATCTTCTTTCTTTATTAATTAACCAATACCACTTGTATTTAAAGATAAGAATCCCAACATTTAGTTTCCAAAGGTCATATTGACCAACAGTCATATAACAGTCGAAATCTAACGGTCTCATTTTAATTATAATCACATCCTTAATTATAGAAAAATAGTTTTTTGAGTATAAACTAAAATAAAACAAAATATTAGGAAACAAAAATTCATTCAAAATTTCTGGTCATTACAGCCCGACCTAGCAGGGGGTCGGGATCCGGCTGGGTGCATAGTTGCATTCCAGTGGAACTGGTCCGGAGGAGGTGACTAAGACTGTAAAATCACGAAAAGAGGGTAGGATCCATGAAAGGATGAGGCATAGAGGCCACATTAAAAGAGGACCCCATGTAATCATGGCCACATGATTATGGGGCCATGATACGGTTCCTTCCATGATTGACATGGTGACAACATTGACTGGGAGAGCACAACTGAGCAGTGTGATGAAAGAGCCAACCATCATGTGGCGGGCCAAGATGGGAGAACTGGGCCACTCCGGTGGTCCAACAGCCCAATGATACAGGATAATTAAGACATGACAGTTTGGGCCTACCTAGATAGGCTTGGTCAGGTCGGGTTGGCAGAACCGGGTCAGGTCAGACTCTGACCAGACCAGACACTTTTTACTAAATTTCTTGTATCATTTATACCATGTTCCCTTTTGATGATCCATTTATGGAGTTGGGAAACTTGATATGAGGATGCCCTTTTGAGATACACTATGCGAGTTTTGTGGAAGTTGTATTATTACCTAATTTCCTGAGGAGTAGGTTATCCTAGAACAACAACACTATGAGCGGAATCCTGTGTCTGGCAATGACTATGGGACTTGAGTGACTTATTTACCCATCAACGCTTCAGGAACCATTAAAACTCCATGCACCATCAATGATTCATGAACTATAGAATCTCCACATTCCATCGATGCTATGTGATCTATTTGTGATCCATGCACCATCGACACTCCGTGCACCATCGATGTATCAAATTCCATCACTACTCTGGGTGCCACCGACATTGTATTCCCCAATGATGTTTTGTGCACCATCAATTCTACGTGTGCCACCGATGCTCCGTGCACCACTGATTCTCCGTGTACCATTGATGCTCTGTTCACCATCACTTCTCCATGCACATCTAAGTCTTATAGTGTCATAAAGACTTAGGTATTTGGGAACTTCAACTAGAAATCCTTCTCTTAAATATTTAGACATATACCTATGTGATATTACCATATTGAATATTCTTCTTGTGTTCCCATTGTGGTGTACAACATGTGTTCCATTTGTGGAACACTTCTTATATTTTTTTTAATGTTGTACCTTTGTGGGTTTTAATCCCAAATGAGTACTTTTTTATTGACCCATTCACGGTCTATGCCTATACATGTCGTGACTTGTTAAGAAGATCGATGCTTTGACGGGGTCCTTGGTGGACCAGGACTTGGTGGTTCTTGAAGGGAGTAGCGATAGATGAGTTATGCTTCAGTGAATTTAGATATCTCTTTCTATACCTACCCTTCAGGTAGGGTTTTATGTAGATTATGTTCAAAAGAATGTACTTTTCACTTTGGGTGGCCCGGTATTCTGTTCCCATTTACAATTTTGTTTTTCTACTATCATACTCTATTGTTGGTATCTTAGTGTTACACATGGTTGTTTTATTAGTGGTCATAGTATCATCATTTTTCTTGTGGAGATTGTTGTGTGTGTACAGGTACATTGTAAAATGCCTCCCATTGGTGGGATATTCTTACTCGATGCACATCGCCAATCTCAATCATATTTGAGGTGGGATTAGGGTAGTCACGAAATGATCCATGGAGGACAAGTTGTAACACTGGACGTCATCCTGGGGGTGAAATTTCATGCTCAATTGAGGACAAGTCCCAATATTTTCCCACAATAACTTCTATAACTGAGTTATGAAGTGATTACGATGGACATAAATGACCATTGTGGGAACTCCGTTGAGTTGGACTCTCTACTATACATACAACCATCCATACAAAACTACTAACTCTTCCATCATATAGCCTAGTAGGGGGAATACATGGTGTTCCATTCTACGATCACCGATTTGGAATTGTGTCCCTTGGATTTAAGTGGTAACCTCATATTAAATTCCTGGATTTCCTATACCACTTATAATCTAGATCCTCTAGAAGTTTAGATAAACCCATGAGATCATTTTTCTCAACCTCCAGTTGCTGAAAAGTAAAATATCAAGAGACACACATTAAAAAATACAATCTACATCCTTGGCCACCAAAACAACCGTCAGAGGTCCTGCTACATGTTTTCCACTCATTGATTTAATGATAATAGAGATGTAGGAATGTATATTAGAACCTACTCCCTCAACAACTATGGTACCATCATGTCTCATATGAATAAATATTGATTCTCTCCACCATCAAGAAATCTATTAGGAGCCTGTCTAGTGGATATTAGAGTATATAGGGTCACATAGTAAGTATCCCATATTTGTTCCTCCCAAACACAATGTTAATTTAGATGGTTAATAACCACCGACTGGAAGTATACTTCTCCATCACCATCCATCAAGGATAACTATAACATATCTAACTACAACAATTACTCACTCAATAATTTTGAATATGATATCCTACTAAGAACATCTTCAACCAAGTTCCCCATTATAAGAGTATAAACAACATCAGAGTCAATATCCATGAGGAAATCTAGGCATTGAATCTATCTCAAGTTAGGATCCATCTTAGAGAAGATATAATAGAGTCTCTTGTGGATAGAATATATGATGAACTACTCACCCATTAGGTAGTGTAACCAAATCAATAGTGTGAATACTATCACTGCCAACTCAAGATTGCGGTTCATGTAGTTATGATCATGTAGTGTCAACTGATGTAAACCATAGGAAATCACTTACTACATTTTAATTAGAACAAAACTGATCTGATTCTCAAAAAATCAGAATAAATTATGTACTTTATTCCCTCATTTAAAAATATTAGGATTAGAGCACATTTCAATCTATACCTATACACCTAGATTTATTTCTCTCACCTCTCTTTCCACACAAATTTCAGCCAATTTTGGGTCAAATATTTCATGGGAACTAATATACAAGAAAAATAATGTATAAATCTATGATTTTACCCTTTCAATGAAAGGAATATTTTCACATCAATCATTTATGTTAGAGGTTCCCAATGTAACAATGCGTCAACCATTGATGTGTATACTTCCACAATATATATTGTGATAACATATCCAAAAAGGTGGACCTCATTATGAAAGAACTGAAACATAGGGAGATTCACATAAATATGGTTCTCCTGGACTATGTCTTTCACAATCCTTAGGTATCTCACATTCCCCCCTCAGATTCCTATAACAATAGAAAATCATCAACATAGACTACGAAAAACCGATATAAGAAAGGCAGAGTGATCTAGTTCATTAGTCTCATGAATATTTATTGGCCATTATTCATGAAAAAGGTAATCACTATGTACCTATTGTGACTATAGGAAAATAAACATTATTTTTTCATTATATAATCATCCTGTAATCGAAAATAGTGATATCTTGATATGATGCCAATTTTTAGGAACAATTGTTCCCCACTCAATTTATCAAAATGTTCATCTACCATTGGTAGTGGATTATTATACATTATTTTCCCCTTGAATTGGAGAAAATATTCTAGTATTATACTCAAGATCCCAACATATTTTTAAAAAACTGTATATGCCTAAGGGGAAACACAAGGGCTATCTAGGTTAAAAGTTAGAAAGATATAGTTTATAAGTCCCATGAACATTACTGGTTCATTCTTCAAGAAAAAAAGAATCACTAAGTTTTCATTCTGACTGTAGGAACATAAAATATTTTTTCCTCAGTATATCATCATCCCATACAAGAAATGGGTGATATCTGGATCTAAGGTTAATCATGAAGAACACTCATTCCCCTATCAACTGATCAATGAAGTTATTGATCAATGCCAGTGGACACTTTATAATTATGTTCACCTATTTTAGGTGAAAATATTCCACACATAAAATCATAATCCAATCCACATTCTTGGACAATTACACTGGGGATTCCTAGGGTAAACCACTAGCGCTTAAAAGGGTGAAACACTAGGTCTGACTAATACCTTCCCTTAAAAGATCATCATAACCTCCCTCTTATTTTGAATCTATACAAGGTATATCTGATATTATAAGAAAGATATCCAGGTTTTTTCAAGGTGTTTATCAATTTATAAGTCTATATCCTAGTGGGGAGGTAAGCTGAGAATGTACATGGGAAAGACGTCCCCATACTCCACCATTACTATTGAGAACCAAAAAATAATATCATATATTATACTAATGGTCATGCTATCCAAGTAATGAGTTATTAGATTTAACCTACTATATATGATTATTTCCTGCTCTACCTAGTTTTCATATTCAACCACAAAGGATGACCTTGACCCATCACCATGGACATACCACATGCTCCATAGGAAATAGTCTATCTAGGCCTAAATTGTAGATAATTAAACCATACGTAAGAATACATCACAAGGAATCATCAATAAAAAATAGATAAAAAAATTATCCCCTATGATATTTTTCATACTATTGGTAAAAGTGTTTTATCATTTAGTAATCTCATGTATGATCCCCAATAATAAAGTTTGAGTCCAGTGTTCCAAAAAAATCTCTAAATATTTAACAATATTTGTTGAAAAAAATTAATATCTCACACTTGTGTCTATCCGTACTAAAAATAATGTTAGAATGAAATAGAAGTTACCTTGTATCATTTTGGAGCCTCAGGGTCATGATCTTTGACGACTTGTTGCTTCCCCAAACCCTACCCTCTAGCTACCTGATCCTGGTGTAGAACTCCTGGGGGTTGTAGTGGTAACATGTCCAAGAATATACCAAATCTAGCAACTCTCACAGTTCCTCTTTCATGTATTCCACCTTGATATCATATATGATCCAACCATTGGGTCTATGCAGGAGGCCCATCAACTATCTACCTATCAGTCATATGGCGGGGCAAACAATTTCACATAAGATTTCCCTTGTCATTAGAAGAGTATCACCACCACTCCCTCGGATAACTAGACCCATCCCAAGATCCATGAACTGTAGAACCTATGAATTTAGATAATATCATTAGAATTATTTCAAGCCTAGCTCCCTTTGACTGACATTTTTTCCCTTCCACTAATGTATCTACTCTTATGTTCCCACTGATGGAAATAATTGGTTGTGCATGTACAACTATGAAACATTCGACCACTAAAGATATCTCCACCTACCCATGATATCGAATAATGAAAAGAGTTATAAAATTGAATCAAATTCTTCTATGTAGTCCTTCTTCAATGTTTGAGACTAAAAACCATTATCTAAAACGATATCCCTCTCACTCATGGAGATGTTGGTGAACCGTGATAAATACTCAGCTATTTTCATACTACATGGCTGATGTTGTAGAATCTCCTAGATGACTACAAACCTAAACATAAGTGGTTATAAATTATCTATAAAATGGTGCTCAAACAATGATCTTTCTAGAGTCACCTCATCATAATACTAAATTTATAATTGCCACCATCATCCAGATTATCCATAGAGAAATATCATTTTCAAGACAACCATTTAATCTACTGATGTACAAACAAGATGAAAAAATTGTATGCTAACAATATGGTAGTCCGTAGTCGAATGTGGGTCAGGACCAACTCAGAATCTAAGGGTTCATTTTAACTAAAACACATGATCCACTCCCATCCTACACAACTTATCATCCTATACTCCAGTTACCATCTTATACTCAATAGGTGGTAGTATAACCGGTGAACCACCATATGGTAACACCTATAGAACAAGACCCTATGTCAGTTTCACATCATTGAGTGGAACATCCTTATTATCATGATATATAATCCTAGCAGGAATACATCAAAGAGGCATCCTGAAATAGAAAATATGTAATATGGTCAATTAGTGTATATTGATAGATGAAACAAGAAGAAAATTTGAACCACAACCCATTCCTATATGTTATATGTACCACTATATTCCCCTAAAACTAGTTTCTAAATGTACTAAGATAAAATGAAACTGATCATAGTCCTGGTGTAAGGATACGTTGACCATAACACCAATAATGGAGCCCATGACCTGAAACCCAAACTCGAAACACATAACACTGTTTCCTCAAACCAATATCATAGACTATGGTCCAATGGTAAAACTTGGGTCTTATACCACACAATCATGAATTTTTCTAGTGGTTCCCATGTAGTAACTCCCTAAGGCTATCTCTAATAGGCCAAGGGATTATGACTAGCACTGAGTAGGCATACCTATATGATGGGAGTCACTAGCCTTATGTACTTAAACAGACACATCCATCTCAAATACCATATAATAATAAAATTTCATAAAATTGATAATATAAGCATGGATATATCTAAGTCCCATAAAAAGAGTACGAAAACATACACTGGAATGTAAAAAGATCCTAATACATGTGAACCACAAAGAGTCTAAAAAACATAAAAATATAAAATATATATGGGGTTCACATCGAAGATGTCTGCATAAACACACCTCATTATATCCATCTCATTAAACCCCTACTTCTCCGGTCCTTGTAGGACTCCATCAAAGGTGGATCATTTTCCAAAGGCATGATACATGGGGGGAAATCCAATATAGGGGTGAGTATAAAAATACCCCATCGATCAATCCAAACACATAATGAATATAACAACAGAATAACAATTATATCTATATAGGTATATGTAGATAAAATATATAACAATAATATCATAATATAATCTATAATAGAACATAGTATCTAGATATATTCACATCTGTAATGTCATCATTAGAATCGTTATTGAAGGTTCCGTATATCACTCATCTAGTAGAACACACTCTAGGAGTTAGATAACACTGATGACATCCATAAGATATTTAATTCTCATCAAGTCTCACCCTAATAATTGTATGATATATGTATGAATTGAATGACACATAAATGATAATCAAACCCAAGGCCTTATGGTTGACCAATAAGTCAATCTCATTTAACCTAATATCTAGTTGACTGACACGATAGTGTGTTGTTCATAAGAATACCATGGACTCCACCTTGAAAAAGATGATGATATATGATGTCACACTGGGCCTCATAGAAGGATTCAAATAACTCTTCCAATATTTTTCCATCAAATGAATCACCAAAATCTATATATGAGATGATTTATTACTAACTCCTAGGGAATAGAACATGTTTATAAATCCTAATGAATATTTTCCAAACTAAATAGGTTAAGGGAACAAGATAACATTGATGCAGTTCACAGGGTGTACTAGGAGTACACATCATGTATTTTCGACAATAGGTTATTCCAATTTCTAATAGACAGTTCCAATGCCCTTTGAAGAGTAAATTGCATGTCTATGACCATGTACTCTTGGTTGTTTCCTTGTACATGGCCCTATCCATTTACGTATGGCCAGACCATTTCTATGTCGGAATACATGACTTTTTTGTGATCTTGTACCCCTGAGAAAGTATGTGTACCCTCCAATGTACACACCAAAATTCAAAGGAAGTATAACATTATGCGTGATAAGGTCTCATTCCATGTGATACATAACCTCCTAAAAATACCGTAGTTCCACACTAAGGATCCAACAAAACATATTCCTTTGGAAGAAAAATTGTATAACACAACTTTTCATAGAACCCACTAGATCTTTCACTACATTATATCCCACTTCTCCAACCATGTAATAATCAATGAATCATTCCAATAAGAAATGTTCTACAACAGATGGGCCTTTCCATCACTACACAATAGAATTTGATCATCTGATTCTTATGGGAATTATGTAGCATTCATCCTCATCATCATCATCATATGCATTGCTCAAACCCAAAGGTCTCTAATCTAGATAGATTTTATCCTTACTACCATCTTCGAATGATTCCAATTTCATAGTAAGTCTAGATATTAAATATCAAGCTGTTGTTCCAAGAATCAAGTTCCCAACATTTTATAACTTAGTATTTTTTTGAACCATGTGAGAAAATAATTTCCCAAGATGAATGGACGAAGAATGATTTTAAAAATCAAGAACACACAAAAATAAGAATGAACCTTAACTATTTTCAAATTGGATTTTTTATGTTTAGTTATAATTATTAAATAAGATACAAAACATAATTAATTAAGTCTCCCAATAAATCTCCTCAAAGAAACCCATACATAAATATAACTTCTCTGCGAATCAATCGATAGGTCAATTTATTTAAATTTTTTCATACGAATTAATAATTGGGAATGAATCCAAATTAAATATGTTTTACCTTTATATATATTGATCTCTCATTAATAACTAATATATGTCATTGTCGATGGAATGATTCTATGATCCCATTTCACAATATTTTTCAATCATTGTTCCAGTTTTCATTCACAAAATGATGTTCCTCCATTGTCTCCCAAGTAGTCCTCATCGATTACTAGGGTTATGTGGCTAAAGATGCTCATTTTACAAAATTGTATACTTATATAGTAACTAAAACATGTTATTTATTTAAATACGTAAATTATTAAATAATTTTTTTTAACATCCACATCTTGTCACAGCTCAACCCAAATTCCCAAGATGTTCCAGGGCTATATCATGGAAAGGGTAAATCCCACTCTCTATACTCAATGATGACCAAAGATTTCAGATATGAGACACCATTTATAAATTACTACATTTTCTAGTAAAATTTTGTGTCTGTTGATTTAATAAATTTAATATATTTCAATCATTAAATATGGGCACAAAGGGTTTCAAGATCTCATTCCATCTCAGCACCTATTCTCAAAAATAATCTATACAATATCCAAAAATAAAGCATAAAAAATTAGAGTCACTAAATTTTATAATATCCCTATTTACCGGACTGTTATAGGTGGTGATATTTAGTATTTGTAAATATGATAGGATGTTATGATGTAAATCATGATGGTATATTTGATCATTTAGTTAATCAATCCTCACCACTTAAAAAAAAATATCCAAATCCACTAACCAATTGGTGTAGTCCAACTTATAAATCTCCCATGAATCCAAGTGAGGAACTCCATAGAATTATCTATAATCATATATTTTACAAAGAACTACTCAAAAAATCATTCTAATGCCCTTCTACTCAATACCCAGATGTTTTCTTTCCATATCCATCAAATCTCATCATTGATAGTTAGTACCAATGAGCTTTCACATTAGGTATTTTACCTCAATAGATTAAGGATTATCTGGGATGGTCAACATGTGATTGATCATGTTTATCTAGTCCCCCACCTATCAGTGATTATTTATAATATTAATGGATATGGACTTCTTGATTAGAAATTACTGTATTTTATTCCCTTCTCCATTATATCCTAGTTGCACCTCAGCAGTTTGGTTTTAATCCAATGGTTCATTCTAGTCCTTAACATCTATTTTCAATATGATAACCTCTAGAAGATTCTGATCTAGATGAGTATTCCCTTATGTAACATCTCCCAATAAAACCTTCTAAGGAAACCAAGGAAGATGTATCTAAGGAATGTTTATATATACCAAAATTATAAATATATGAAAATACATTTAAATAATACTATTTTAAACTAGAATAACATAAAAAGAAACAAAGATCAGGTTTAAAACCTAACTTGGTTGACACACATCATAGAATCCCATGACGACTTAAGGATTTTCATGGAATGAAATGGCATGGAACTCACCACAACTTACCCTTCGAATCCTAACTCATGTATACCAATATCCCAAGACTAATTATAAAATTTCATAGAGATCAAGTTGTCACATCCAAAACCTGGAAAAATCATCCATGTAAGCTCAAAATAGGACCATAATAAGACCCTAAGGGACCTCTAGATCCCTACAGGCTAGATAGTATAAAACAAGAAAATAAAAATGGATTGAATGTATAATTTTCCCAAACTAGAATAATATAAATGGAATATATATTTGAGACATAAAAAATTATAAAAATATTCCATAAACACATCAGTGACAATGGTAGTGAAACAAGAAAAATAATAAATATAAATACAATGTACATGTCTACAAAACAAGAAAAAATATTTCAAAAACTACCAACAACTACTCCATGTCATGCATGGTAAATAACCCTCCATCTGACCATAAGTTACTCAATTCAAAATAACATGAACCTCATTGCTTCACCATGGTTCATTTACCTTTTCAGAATCAGATTTAAAAATTCCTTCACTACCTAGAGGGAATGTGAATGTTGTGAGCTAAAAAGTCCAAGTATGATCCAACACTAACATACCATATCGGGCCTATATAAAATTATCGTAAAATTTTCAATTTAATGATTACATGAAATGATAATAATTGGTATTATAATATTTAAAAAGCATGGTAAGAAATTCATTTTTTCAAATTATTTCACAAAATAAAGTGAAATAATTTCAAATAATGATTTTAGTAAACCATTTAAAATTATCAAATAATGTATCATGACATATAAATCCCAAAATAGAAAAAAGTCTAATAAAAATTGGTAAACACCCCTAGGATAATAAATTCCATGCTAGGAACATCAATTTTATCCAAAATATAATCAAATATGAACACACATTCATGTGTTTATAGTATATGAATCCATAAACTATGGATAGAGTAACTCCCTATAAATTTATATCTATAATATTTCAAGATAATTTTTATGATAAAACTATCGAAAATTTAGAAATAATGGAGCACAAAAAAAATTAGACCCCTTACAATTTCAAAGGAAAATTACCAATAAAGACCCTAAATACATGTATCCAAGGCTATGAAATTTGGTATATTTAAATAAATTTAAAATAGGATATTCAAATTTCATAAAAAAAATCACAAACAGTCCTTTTCATCAAAAAATGCGATTTGAAATTGTGTTTTGCAATCCATTTTAGAATGATTTGAAAAGAAATTTTGTTACAAAAATATGTTGATAACCATATTTGGTCAAAAAATATTCTAAATCAAACATATCAATAAATTAAAAGATTAGGCCAATTATTTGATGGAAATTTTTTTAATATAAAGGTATCTATGGTTAATGATGTATTGGCTATAGACATAACCATCTACCTCATGTTCAAGTTGTAGACCGATTATGATGTGATACATAGACATCAAAAGAAAATGAATAAAAATAATGAAAAAGGCCATAAAATCAATATAATAAATTGATATTGTGTTTCCATAAGAAAAATATTTTGTGTAGAAGTTATAACAGTACATACCATGATATTCTCATGCACTGAAACACTATATATCTATGATATGGCCTATAAAAGAAAAGAACACATGGGGTCTATGAGAAGAAGAGAAAGAAATAAAAAATGATTCACTGATTCAATTAATTAAACTATGAACTAATTAAAAAACCTTTCATAGTGGGAGGAACATGGAGATGACTGTGAATTGATCAACATACTAATTAATTGACAACTGATTGAGCTAGAATCAAAACAAAAATTACAGAAATTAGAAGTACCTAAAAGAACTGAGGGAGATTCTATCGAGGATAAATTGTAATTTTTTTAAAAGTCATATTATAGGATTTATTACAGGTTTTAGTGTAATTAATTTATGTTTAGACTCTTAAATTACCATCCCCACCTGATGCCACTAACTACCTAGTGGCGACCACTAGCTAGATATTGACCGTTGCAACTATACAGTGGCTACTGGCTTACATATGAGTAGGCTAGCAGAATAAAAACCAAATTGGGGTTCTATCCAAAGACACGGTCGACCAGTGGTTTCCAACCTTCTAGTTGATCTATCATTATAGCCAATATTCAAAGAAGGTTATTCAAAGAACATAACAAAATATATTATTTTACCCCCAAAAGCAAATAAAAACATATTAAATATCATAATGAGGATGATACTTAACCATAGTATTAAACATATTACTAAATCCTTGGTGTAATAGGAATCTCAATCAAATATCCCTAGGTATCTCTCAATATCCTAGGCCTTATAGGAATCTCCAATATCACCAGGTAAAGTGAAATTATATTTCGTATCACTAGGAATATGAATAAATATTCCTCATAATCCTTCATGATCCTAGGGATCACTATGAATGTTAATAAATAACACCAGGAAATATGAAAGGCCTTACACATCCCCCGAAACATCAATAAATATCCCATGTAATCCCACAAAATCCTAGGAATATGTTGTAATAACAATAAATATTCCTTTGCATCTCCAATGACCTTAGACATCCCTAGGACCCCCATATTTTAATCTTTATAGGGAATTGAATCCCTCTCATGTAACCTATAATGTGTATATGGGTGTTACAATACATATGGTAATATAACCAAAATAGAGGGGAGGGAAATATACACCATGTAAAATCACATAAATAGAAGTGTCCATTGTGAAAATAGTGAAATATCAAATAATAAAAATAACTATAATGATAAAAATAGGTATGGGTCATCTACCCAAAAAAATCGCAAATAAATGTTGTCATCCTCTTAAGTAGGCGATAAAAAACATTCACTACTTCGATAACATTATCACATTAATGATATGGTTTTAGGGAAACTTATACAATCATTTGTACCCATATCCCACACCAACACTCTATAAATATAAAATTTTAGTATGTTACCCATCGATATACCCCAATTTAAATCATATCATAGATACCCTAATTGGGTTCCTGAAAAACATTTCTATCTTTTGGAGTTAAACCATCATTTCATTAAAAATGTATTTCAACACCCATTAGAGTCTTTTAGAATTTTTCAAACCCACTTAGGGGAATTTCAAATTTATATGGATCAATACACCAATTTTATAAAAATTAAACTATTATAATTAATAGAAACATACACATTCATTAATAATGTACCACAAAAATTAATCATATTAAGGCGACTATATAAAATTACATATTCATTTCAATCTAGGGAATATTCACATGAAAAAATTTACCAATAAAACTAAAAAATACAATTTAGATTGACATTAGAAAACAATTAAAAATATATTTTTCAAAAATTTCATAAATGGATGGATATTCCAAATTTCTATACTCGTCCCTTTATGATATCTGAAAAAAAAATCTTTGTAAAAACATATTTCCATTTTGAAAGACCATTTCAAAGCCCCTTTACCAAGTCACTGATTTTTTATTATAATTCAATTTAAATCAAATTTAATTTTTTTTAAATTAATTTAAAAATAATACCCATTAATAAATTCAAACACATGACACTATAAAATTCATAAATAGGTCCACTATCACTTGTTAAACTATTGTGGAACCATAGAACTATCAAGAAAACTATACGGTCCATATTAACTACTGGGATACTGAATGTTCTTATCAATCCCTATCAAAATCAACCTTTTTATGTAACATTTAGAATTAAATAAATATTATGGAACATAAAAAACAACCAAATGAACTAGATAGATAATAATAAAAAGGACACCTACCACAATCGAAGTAATTTACCTTATGTTCAAAGGCCAACCATTTCTACCTAGAATTATCTACATATTACCTCAACTCATAGAATCTTATCTCAACCATAAACTCTAATATGGAATTAAAAATGATATATATTTATTCATTTAACTCATTTATAAAATATTATAATATATATAAAATTTAATTTAATTTTGTATAAATTTATAACAACTCACTGGGTTTCATCCACCTACTGAAGCCCCATGTGACAGGACATTATATGCTCTATATTCACACCCAAATATATGATCTTAAAAATACCCTAATTAATTATTAAATTATGTATTTATTTTTACAATTTATGAATGATTTTACAATTTTTCATAAATATGTATAATAATGTAAAATAATAGGGATTCATCCCAATATAATGAAACTACAACAAAAAACTTATGGAAGGTATATAGTTCACCCTTGAGACCATCTCATGAAAAATATATAATACAAGAAATCAATTCAATATGAAAATTAATTTAATTTACGAAAAAATAATATAATATGATGATGCATTTCCATTTAAAATGAATGAGATGGAATTAGATCACCCCTTGGGACAAAATTTAGCTAATCCATGAAATAACCCATGATATCAGAATAATTCCAAAATTCTCTAGTGAAAAAATAACAAAAATCCACTCCCGAATATAAGGAATGATATATGAGTAATGAAGGGACCAACACATCACATACATAAATATGGAATAATTTTATATGAATATTAAATACATATTAAAATAAAACATACATAAGAACCATGATGATTTAGTAAATTTGGAGTCAAGTGGCCTAATATAATGGAAAAAAATTTCAACATGTACTAGAAAGTTCTAATAACCTTGGACCCAATCAAGATATTTACTACATAAATCATTTATTAGTGACATTATGAAGTGAAAACATTATATGGGGTGTGATTTGATGTAAAATAAGGGTAAACATGGGAGATATCAATTAATGATCATAAATGAGCATATAATAAGACTAAGTGTATGAAGACATGATAACAAAAATTAAGATCATACTTAACAAGTTAAAACCATAAACCATTATTCCTGTTATATGGTTTTTCTAATCTAATGACGCGATTATTAATATAGATGAATCATTAATAACCAATCATGATCCATGATATAATAATATAATCATATGACACAAGTTTGTGGCATAAAATAGTGACATAAACAAATGAATAAAATGATTATTCCAATGTATCTCACCATGCCATTCATCCCATAGTATTCTTGGTAGAATTTCTTATATACCTTATTTTAGATTTTTTCAAACTCACATATAGAATTTGTGGAATGTTCCAACTACCCATATACCTACTTTCGGTTATGTTATTAATCTATTTACCCTCTTAGGAATGGTAAAACCTCTTCGGTATTCTCTTTTTCTTGAGGTAACCACCCAGGCAACATTTTGTTCTCATGTGATACAAAATTTTAAATAGTGAATTAAAGGGATATAAATTATCAACCCATTACATAATTATTCACTAAAATATATTCCAAAAAGAACATAAGAACCATCATCAATTTTTTTTTAGCATAATTAACCCATGAAAAACTGTCTGGTTTCATGAAACATTAATAAAACATCACCACAATATTCTATCAATAAAATGGATTCCAATGGTATAATAATTAAATATCCTTAATGAATAATAAAAATTCATAAATTATATTTTAATAAAAGAAAAATACATATATAAAGTCATTATAAATACGGTTAAAAAAATAAGACAAAAAATCCATTTCTATTAGTTGCTGATATAATCTAAAAATTCATACAAAAATAGGAATAAGATTTTATATTTAAAAAATCCTATAAATGTATATATTAATTTAAATAAAAAAGAAATGATATGAAGGTTGAAAAATGTGATCATTTTGCAAACATTTAAGAATGTATTTCATCTCACACTTTTGTAAAAAGAAAAATGTGACTTGTATGATTTTTTTGGTAATATAAATGATTAAACTACTGAATATAAATACAAATATACTATAAAATTACTCTGAAAAATATTTATTGTTTAAAAAACAAAACTTGTAACATTTTATGGAATATGGTCCAAGTAGAAAAATTACCTAGACCTTAAAAGATAAATAAATATATATCATCTTATAAAAACCGGATAGATATTTCTTAGTACCATAGAAGTGATAATGGAAATAATAATTTAAAACCTTCTGAATAATGATATGATAATAATATATATTGGGTTTTATAAATAGAGAAAATATAATTTCTTTCATTGGATATTAAAAGATAAAAATTATCAGTAAAAGAGAGATTTTATATATTAGCCTTACCCCACATCCCAACTAAAATCTTAGGAACTATAACCTCCTATATAAAAAACAAGACTTATTATAAGTCTATATAATAATATTAATCACAATTATATTAATATATACCATTCATTTATGAATTTTTATTTATCTTTTTGTTAATAATTAATCATTGAAATCAATATTCAAGTGTCAACTATTCTATTCTCCATGTATGTTTTTGTTCAGATATTCTTATTATTGAACATTGGTTATGGTATAATCATATAAATAATTCCCATATGGTTATAAATATCTTATTTATTAATTATAATTTATAAATATATCTATGCATGAATATGATAAAAATTTAATTAACTGACTTCATGGATATGATAATACATACATTTGAATGAGTGATACTTCCTTTTTTGAATTTATGGAAATAAAGAAATTTAAATGATAATTTATTTTTCTAGAAATTTAAATATAAAATAAATATCATATAAACTAATCAAATATATCTATATGACAATTTATGTGAGGCAGTAATTAAAATTAAATAAAATATCTTTATATAGATTGTAGTCTCTACAAACTCATGTGTGATGTATATATTTTCGATTAGATTAAAAAGTGATAGAAAATTATTGTAAAATTAATAAGAAAAAAATAATGGTTTTAAATATAAATTTTAATTATATTAAAACTTTTATAATAAATTTTAAAAAGTTTTTTGAAGAAAAGTTTAAAAAATATTAATAAGAACATACACATATTACATGGAATATATCATTTTAAAAGAATTAAAGGCATCATAATTGGGACTAAAGAAAATAATTGAACCCATAGAAAATATTGAAGAGTGTAGAGAAAGTATTTTTAGATATTTTTTAAACTATAGTGTACCATTAGATTAGATATGTGAAAAGTGTAGTTCACATTTTAAATGTTAGTGGAGTGACACGCTATTAAAAAAATTAAAATTAAAATACAATATTTCATATAGAGAGTGTCTCAAATTTAGATTAATTTAAAATTTATTATTTTTTTGTTTCATAAATAAACTTGAAACCATATCCATAAATCTTGCAATGAGATTTTAAGCCTCTTCTCTTACATTAACCCCCTAATTAACCCTTTTATCCATTACCGCGATGATATTTTTTTTACCAAGACAATAATTTTATATTGATAAAAATAATTTAAAATTATTTCATAATATTTAATATACAAAAAAATATGGAATCCATTATATATTATTTAATTCATAAAGGTGGTATAAAATAATTCTAATATCTCCACAAAAAATCTGTAAAAACCATTTGTAGAGAAAATATATCTTTACACATAAAAATGATTTTATTCTTATTATTTTTCTAGTAATAACTACTAAATGAATTTTAACCTATAAAATTGAATATATTATTAATATATTTAATTAAAACCATTAATGAATAGTGATTTTAATGAACCAAACCCTACCAGTATGTTTGTTATGTTTTCATTAGGATTAGAGATGTCGTCAGGGAGTTCCAAGGAATTATGGTGGTTATGGAAGAGTTATATCTATTATATAGCCCACCACATTGTAAGAGTGTGTGTGGTTCCAACCATACTTGATTATTAGGTTTCATGGGTTTGATACATGGTAATGGGTACACCATGGAGTGTGAAATTGTAAAGGTGTCCATTTCACTGGATATTTGTCCTAGCACTTATACCTATGTGAAATAGAAAATGGGAAATTACTATTATATTGAGTGTATAAATGTGTGATGTAATGGTGACACTGATCATGTATATGTGAAATGAAAAAGTGTTTAGGGGGCCACTATGCTATGGTTTTTAGCGTGGTGGGACAAAAAAACCAAATATTAGTCCCAACCTAATGGTGGGGGTCATGTTAAAAGTTAGGAAATATTTCTAAATCCATTGTAGGATAAAATGGAGTTGTGTAAGCGTGAACAATTATTTCTACTTATCGACATAATGATAAATCCACTATAATTATTTTATAAGTGTTTCAGATGATCAATTCATGAATGTATGACTTGTTTTATTTGGATTGTGTGTGGGTAAAATTTCATTCACACAAGGGTATTTTAAGTGTTTTATGTATTTTTAAAGGTCCTTCATGTCATTTATAATGTTTATTTTTTCAATATATAAGAGTAATTCCTATTTTCCATTGTCCAAAAATAGGAAAAAACTAATTTTTTCAGGTTTGAGATTTGTTTTTAACCTATAAAACATATAGGTAGAATGAATCATTCACGAGGGTCACTAAAATTTAACAATGTTAGAATAATTTAAACATACCATTACATTAGGAATTATTCATAAATATATGTATCTATTTTAATAAAATAAATCCATTTTTTATTCCCATATCTATTCACCAACAATTTCAAATGAAAAATAAAGGGAAATAAGGATGGAAACCCCATAGATTAGGATTTGATATAAGGTATTTGAATTAAAAAATTGAATTCATAATTTATTGGATATTTAATTGGGTCATGTGAGGCCAATTAAAATAAAACTAAGATTTATGTGATGTAAAATAAAAAACATGGATTCCTAGGATAATAACATCCTCTAGAAATATTTCACTCTATTATTGCCTAAAAAGAAAATTTTTTCACTTGTTTGAATCTTTAGGATGAAAAATTTCCTCTAGTGGAAAAAATAAATTATAATTAATATCTTCAGGCCTTTTGAGTTCAGTTTGAGCCCCTTATTTGAGTTTTATGGTAATTATCACTTCACCCCTTGACTATTTTTTTTTTCTATTACTAATTTTGAAGAGCCCCACACAAGAAAGGGATTGAATCACCACTCCCTTATTTTAGTTTAATTTTTTAATTTATTTTGTTTTTCTTCACCAATTAATTATCATGATCCAACTTAAGGATGAAAAAATAAACCAGAATAAAGAAAGATGAAAAGGGAAGTGTTTCACAAGTTATTTATTTAAATGTATAATTTATTTTCCACTTTGGTCACTACTATTATTATTATAAAATAAATTTTAATACTAAACAAGAGAAATTTTTATATAATACAGATATAAAATTTACATAGATAAGGTGATATAAGATACTAGATATTTCTAGAATTGTAAAACCTTCATAATTTCAATACAACTGCTACATTTTTTGTCATTGTGTTGAGCCCCACTTTATGAATTTTAATTGATTTCAATTTAATTCCATATGGTTGGTGTATTTTAATTTTTTAAACTCATAACATGAAATATTATTGTTTTTTAATTCCATAATTGATTTTTCATTCATTATATAATATTTATTTATGTTAATTAAATGAGATGTTTAAATAATTGGAACATGAATGATGTCGATATTGGCCAATATAGTATAGATTCCCATAAATTTTTAAATTTTATATTACTGGATTGTTTTTAGATCAGACAAAAGATGTGAAGGTGTTATTTATTCTCAGTAGTGTGGAATGAGGCTATAATAATGATATATAATGTTATTAATTATTAATTGGTAAGGTTACCTTGTCTAGATTGAAAAAATGTGGGCTATAAATGAATGTGTCCAAATTAAATTCATATTCTAATTATTAACGAATAGGTTAATCCATAGGGTAATCACATGTTTGGTATGTTTATATTGTATTATCATAAAATATGTCATTAAGGATGATTAATTAAATTTTAATTATTGGTAATGTGATAACATGGAACATTTTTTAATCTATTAATTTATGAATGCGAACTGTTGATAGTGTCTGATTTTTTATTGTGAGTTGCATTTAGTGGATGAAACAATTGGTGGATGTATGGGGTAACACTAGTATGGTGTTTATAGTAGACAATGATAACTAAATATTGATGTTAAATGTTTATCTAGTGCTTTTGTGTGTTTATCTATGTATATATATATATTGTATTTTCCATTTGAATTCTTAATTCATTCCAACTGAGTTTGGTATTTTATGTCAACTTCAAATGTTTTTGTTTTAGGTGTTTTCCAAAACATTCATGTTGGTTAGGGTGGATGCATGACTACCCCCACTACCCCACTAATCATTTAGTAGTAGTCTAGATATGATGGTTTAGTATTGGTGTGATCATGCAAGGTGTGGGTGTGTCATGTAGTGTATCAGATGAGGTAGTGATGATGCGACACTGCTTATATGGTGGGGGTCACACATGGGAGGATGGGGGATGATGTTTTATATGATTCATGTTCATGATACACTATATCTTTGTGGATAATTAAATTTATATGTATATTATGTGGAAATTAATTTTATATGATGCTATCATGAGATGTTGTACATTGTAAGCGTTGGAGTAGGTGTGGTTGTGACTCGAACTAAATCACATATCAAGGGATGAAAGAATAGTGGTTTTATGAGGGGGTGTGAGAGTAAAAATAAAGTACATAAGTGGTTAATTAGTTCCTATATTTATATATTTTGTATATTATCTTTTTATACTTGGATCTGATACTTATTGAGTGGGCCTTTGGGAGGGTAAGAATGGGTAGCTGACCTTCAATGTTCTTGATGGTACTTCACATTATATACTAGATAATTATTATTCATTTCTTACTTTTTCATATGAGGTTTTGTGGATTATAATACTCTGTATACATGTTATTCTCATGTTATGAAACTGTATAATATTTTTCAAAATATTAGGGGTCTTTCATTACATAGAAAGGGGAATGTTATTATTAATGAAACTACTTAATATTTGAAAGAATTTTTCCTTGGAGTTTTTTCTATATTAAATTATATATATTATTTTATTCAATTTTATATGATGTTGTATTATTTATGTTATTAATAAATTATTTGAGATTCTCCTCTTATCTATTAACCTAAATGTATATTTTAACGGAATGGCATCACATTAAATATTTTATACACTCTATGCTAGTCAGCAACCTGGGTCCTGCTAGAGACATGCTTCAGGGGTTGCGATTTTCTGCTTCTTAACCTAGGTGGGGTACCATTGGAGGGTGTGGGGTTAAGGAAGAGTTGTATAATATTATATGGTTCCAAATTTGGATGAATATTAGAGTTAAAAATAATGATGATTTCATGGTTTTATAGAGTAAAAATGTTAATTTATATTAGTGAAGTCATTTCCTATAGAGTCTAGATGGGAAATGAGATTTTAGATCCCACATAGTCGAAAACATGGACTCTGAGTCTACCAATAAATCTATCAAGGAGGTACATACTTCTTGGTTGAGACATAAATAGTGTACAAGTATCAACTATTTTTTTAATATGGTGAACATGGGAAATAAATAAATATAGTTAAATAAATTTATATAAATTAAATGATATCGGGATTAGTTATTTATTATATTGTTGTAATTTAGATTTTGTATTAATTCAAATGAAGAGGGGGACACTTCTCCTAACATTATTAATTATTTCCTATTACATTTTAAAGCTTTGGGGTGAGTCGGGGGCACAAATTGTGAACACTATCATAATGTTGTGGATGGATTTCATTTATTTCATTTATTAAAAAACTCTATTCATATTTCTTTTTAAAACTCACTCTTTTATGTGATTTAGTATCTCAGGTGATGTACAACAATTTTTCCCTGACTTTTATTAAATCCATGAATTTATTTGTTTTCCAATAATTGGTACATTTTAATTTTTTACAATGTTTATGATAATTTTATAAGTGATATTGTAACTAGTTTAAGGAATTTTTTATATTCAAATTATAATATAAATTTATGTTATTATGTCAAAATTACTTTCAAGGATGATTGGAATGTTACCCATAAAATATGTTTGGTGTTTCTTACAAAATTTTGATTCATATATTTCAAGGAATAAATTACATGTTTTTAAATTTAGATTTTTATTTAAGTATTTTTAGGAATATTTAATGTAATTAAAATGAAATGGCCATATACCACAATGTCATTTTTTATTGAAAAATAAAATATGAATTTTGATTTTGTTTAATTCCTTTTTTATAGTCCTAATAATTATATTTCCTTTTTTATAAATTAATTCATTATAGTTAAAAATATTTCTTTATTTCGAATCCTAAATTGATATAATTTTTAGTCTAGCTCTCATAATATTCCATGCCACTTTTAATTTAACAATAAATATATATTAATTAATTAAGTAGTGATTCATGTAAAAAACATATATGAGGAAAATGTTAATATTTTTTCAAGAGATATGTATAGAAGAGTATATTTTTATGATTTATTTTTTCCTAAAAAAAATAATTATTGAAATCTCTTCATGATTAATTATTAATAAAGATAAAAGTTTTTGGATGAATTTTTTAATAATCCAATATTATATTTTAATATTTCATAAGAGGAAGTATTTCCTCAATCGTCGAACTAAAATAGAAATTTAATTATTTTTGTAAAAATTCATTTTATAAAATAAGTTTCATGTTTCCTTTTAATAAGGGGATGTTGATTGATAATTTACACTAAAATAATTTCTTTGATTGATGGGGTTAATATATATTGATGAAACATCACTAGAATTTTTTTCGAATCACTACAGAAGGATTCATGGAATGATGTTGTGCTCAAATTTTAACAGTAGATGGTGTCGATGATCCTAAGAACAGGGTTGATTATCAGCATTTAGGAATATATAATAAAGTTAGAGGACTCCTTCTAATTTATAATGAACCTAAATTGGGTTTAGTATTTATTTTTTGTGGGTATTCTCTATGGGGTTGCCCAAACATGGTGTAAAATGAACCATAGTGAGATAGAGGGAGTCTCTTTGGATTACATACTTGTCTTATTCACTATGGAGTTCACTCACAAGGGTAGGGATCAGAATAAGAAAGATGGAGGAGACTCTTTGAGTTGTGATTCTTGAAACATGTGGAGAAAGGGATCTCAATAACATATGCAGATATGGGTAGAACCACTTTCTTAGGGTATACCTATTTATAATTATTTTTAATAGGTTGGGATAATGGGATTCATTTGATGTTTGATGGCGAATTTATAGTCCTCATGCAATGTGACTCATGGGGTTCATGGGTTTTGATAAAGTAAATTTCTGATCATAATGGTAATTGGTTTTTAGCCTGGGATTTTTCAACTAAATCATTTTTTAAGTGATATATGATTTTTTTATTGAAATGTTTCCCAATGTATGTTTTTACGATTGATAGATGGATTTCATTTGTTTCTCATGCTGTTACGATCAAATTTTATATTCCATGTTCTATAATCCTATTTCATAAATGGAATTAACTATCATTTAGTGTTAACTAATTGGGATATTTATGAGTATATTTATATTACTTATTATCAACTCGTTGACCTTCTTATGTGGCCATAATGTTTTTTTTCATATAAAGGTATCCCTGAATTGATATATGAAGTGTTTATTTAGTCCTTTCCTCATCATTCTATCATGGGTTTTTTTATTTTCAAGAGTGAAAATTATTTTTGAAGTATCTAGTGTAATATCCTAGAGCCTACAAAACCATAAAAATGTGGTTTATAAATGTTTGGAGGTGTCATGAGGATTCTTAGAGTCATTTTAAATGATATAGAATATTTTTTTACCAACTTAAGGATACAAAAACCATGTAAGTGAGACTAGTGTTGATATTTTTCAATGTTTAGGATTATTATATAGGATAGATTGTGATGAGTGCAGCATTGGGAGTGAAATGGCCAGGGTTTATATTTAACTAAGTGATTTAGGTTAATTTTTTACCTTTGATAAATTAGAAAGTGGAAATTGTATAATAATTTGACGTGTTGACATGAAAGGTCTGGGAGATGCTGATTATGTGAGTGATAAACAATATGAAGAGTAGTGGGTCACTAGGGCATGGTTTTTAGTGTCATGGGATTAAAGAACAAGGTATTTATCGGTCCCTTCTGGAGGAGATTCTAGTTTTAGTAGGTTGTGGTTTCTAAAAATTCATAAGATTAATGTCGAGTTTCATACGGGTTGGTAGCTATTTATCCTCACCACTGTATAGGTAAGTCTCATGGCCTATTTAAAGTAAGGGTAATATTTTAGTTTTTTAGTAAGTTAATGTGAGGTTTTTCTAGGTTACATGTGGGTAATTATTTCATTCATGTATGGTACTTTTAGGTTTTTTCATTCTATGTGTTGGACCTTCATATATTACATATAAGAAATTTTCACTTGGTGTACAAGTTATTCTTCTTTTCCATAGGATACATAATGATAGAACTAATCTTTATTGGATCACATGTGGGTAGTCCCAATCTCATTTTTAGTTAGATTAAATATTTCCCAAACTGATGTATATATTAGAAATTCAAATCTACCCTCATATAGGGTGTACTTCTCTTGTATAAGTATCACTTTTAAAAGACTTTTTCAATGATGTCTTCCCTACTCTATAAAATATATTTATCAAATTAAAATAAATGAAAAATCAAGGTTTTAATTCTATTATGAATTTGTTTGTATTGATTAATCCAATTTCTAATTTATATATTTATAAATTGGACTATACATGTATAATTTAAATGAAAATGAAATTATTGTGAATCAAAATAGAAATATCTTTCGAGTATTATTAAAATATTATTGAGAGATATTTTAGTTTTTTATTTCTAAAAAACATATTATTTTACCTCATTAAAATCTTCTTTAACATATCATTAAGTTTTCAGAATCAAAACATCACCATTCATGATCTTTTATATATCCAATATATATTTGATCATATTCCTTGCATTTCGGGAAGATTATTCCATTACAACATTCATTTATTTTTTGACATAGAATTGTGATGGTTCTTGTACAGGTAGGGGATTCAGTACATCATGTCTTTTTTCAGAATCAATTATTATTTTATTTTTTCTCCAATAATTAGATTAAATCTTCATAAGGAACATAAAATAAACCATAATTTAGAAGAATTAAAAGTAGCGTCTTGAACATGTGATTTATCAATATTTCCACATTATTTTCTTCTGTATACTGTGATGTTATTCTTATAAAATAAATTAAATGGTTAAAAAAGTGAAATATTTATTAAAAATTGATAGACAATTTTATTGATAAAAGTTATTTAATAATATTTAAATTTCTAAGATGAAAAAAACTCTTTAATTTGAAGAGAGTGGCAACATGTTTATTCATTTAAATGAGCCCATATTTCTGGTTTAGAAATTATTTCCACTGAATTACTAATTTTTTTCATTTTTATGTTTTGTGAACTATTCACATGAAATATTTGTGTTTTTGAATAGTGTAATCACATAACATATTTTTATGATAATTAAATTCCTTAATTCAATGACATTTTTTTGTAATCCAGATTTCAGTGATGTTGATGCCAGAGAATGTAATATAAATGGAACAAAATAATACTATTCCTTATTTATATGTGGTTGGGGATGTGTTACATTATATTAAAATTTTATAGATTCTTTTTTGTGTGTAAAAAATCTTGAATAAATAAATTATTGGTTGTTAATTAAAATTTGGTTTAGAGATATTGGTTAGAACTAAATAATATTCGATAAATTTTAAATTTTAGTAGTTTAATTTATGTTTTAATTGTTAATTAATGGGATGAAAAATAATATAATAACATGTATTTTGGGTTAGAGTTTCTTCATTAAATATTTGGTTAAAATTGATTAACTAACTAATCATAGTGGGTAATTATAAAATAAAAAAATGGAGGAATCATTGAATTTATGAAATTGAATTTTTGATCATTGGTGGAAATTTTCCTAGAGAGTAGGTTATATTTTATGATAGTGGCTCGTGGAATCATGTTGTAATTTTATTATGATATTTATGGTTAATGGAGATGATGGTGTATTAATGTTAAACCATTATTCCATTATTATGTGAAACTATGTTTGTGTGTGTGTATATTGTTATATTGTATCTTATATGTGATTTCTAAACAAAACCCATTTGATTTGAGTAATTTATAATTATTAAAAAGGTTATTCTTTCAGGTTTCTTCCCTAATAATCTAGTTTTTGGGGGAGAATGAATAATTATCCCACATCCCCACTCTCCATTTAACAGTAGACCGGTTGTGATGGCTTGAAAATGGTATGATCAAACAATGTATGGGAGTGGAAGGATCTGTACTAGATGTGTTGGAGGTAATGGGATGATGGTTATGTTTTGAGTGAGATGCATGATATGCAGAGGGAATAAGGTTTCATTATTTCATAATCAAGATACCCTAATTATCTGGATCTAATATGTTGGATGTGGATGTGATGTGGTATGTTGTTTTCCCTGATGTTGGTATGAGATGTTGGAACATATGAGAGTTTGGGTAGGTAGGTTTGTGAATCAAACCAAATTAGATAGGAAGTTATTATTGAACAATAAATTTGAAATTAGGGTGTTATACATGAAAATAAACCATGATGATATTTTAAAATAAGACTATTTGCAATAACATACACGATACCCAACATCGAGCACAAACAAACTATGAAATATTCCTATTTAAATCAGATCATTTTAACCAAGCCATTTTATTGGATGATTTTAATATTATTAACCAATTTATTAAATATATATATATATACTACTCAATATAGATATATGGACTAATTCTTAAGAAGAGCCTGTACAATTTTCCATAAAGTTATTTTATGATTTAAAAATATATTTTCTAAAAAATTGATATTATTACCTCGTGTGCATGGGTAATGTAATTAATTTTTCCTACTTATATGAAATACTTTTTATAAAAATATTATCCTCTTTGGAATCAAAATATAAAAATTATCATACGGTAAATTTTTTGGGATTTTTCAAAAAAGATTACTTTTTCAGTTATAGTGAAAAATTATTATTTTTCTAAAAATGTCATTCCATCTCATTAAAAATATACATTATGTTGTTAATATCATATTAATGTGATATAGGTATACCTTAAAATTTTTTAATATAATTATTTACAATTTAATCTTCATTATACATAATTTTGGTGTAAGATTGTTTTTTGGAATAAAAATCACATTTGTCTAAAAAACATTTTTCATTGCATTTTATGCTTTAGAATAAAAATTATTTCTACCAAAAAAATTAATGAATATTTCATTTTATTCCATACATTTAATCTTGAAATTAAATATTTGTAAATAAATATATTTAAATTTTTCTCATTTTGTATTGTAACCAAGTTAATATTTTCCACCACGGTTAGGGTAAATACAGTAATTAAAATTAAAAATAATATTATAAGGGAAATAATAAACCTCAAACTAGTATTCAATCTATTAAATTTGTGGGTTTATATCTTATTAATCATGTAACATAATTTATGGAAATATTGTTCTATTTGACTTTGAAAATAACTTATATATTATTTTATGTTATTATAAAGTAAAAAATGTCACTCACTTTCTTTTAATTTCAATAAAATAATGTGGCTAGGAAATAATGATTGTGTTCAGTTGGAAATATTTATTTATAATATTAATTATTATTTTTCATTTTCATTGAGTTATAATTTTTAGTGGTGGTATAATTAACTTAAATTCTTATGCAACAACATTATAGTTGTTTTTCAAGCTGTAGAAAAATAAATTTAAATCAATTTAAAAACCCTTAAAAATATTTTGGATCATTTATTGTGTCCTGTGAATTTAAAAGATAAATATAACAAATTTTTTTGTTTCAAATGTTTATATTCTAATCATATTTTAGTAATTCTTCTTTCAAAGTCAAATTTTTGAGAATAATGTCACAAATGAGAGTACTGATATTTTTGTTAAATTATGTTTTATTAGATTATCAAATAATTAGTAAAAAATATGAATAAATCAATTAATATGATAAACAATAAAAACTATAATTTCTTATCCATTTATTGCCCAGTTTTTCATTATATGTAAAATTATTACCCTTTAATTTTAAAAAATCATTACGAGGGTAATGGTTAAAACTGGTTATGTAAGGGATTAATCCAAAAGATAAGTTTTAAAATGATACCTAAACCAATTAAAATTTGATAAAATTATTATATTTCTTCCATATAATCCTTTTTTATAAACCATTTTATATGAGTTTGAAAAATATTATATTATTGTACTTCATGTATTACCAAAAAATGACAGTAGTTATATTTTTAATAAATAATAATTTATTATATATTCAAAATCCATAAAAAAATCTTATCGTTAACCTATTTAATGGTAATTTCTTATAATAATCACAATGATATATTTATTAATCAGTTTTAAATTTACAATATCTTTATGGAATTCTTTGTTGTAAATTAATTTAATATTGTGGTTCTTATTGAAAGGGATAACTGGGATAAAAATTGGATTTAAACAATTTTAGGTGGATTTAAATAATATTACATATTGAGGGAACATGGATGTGGATGATAAAATACACCCCAGTAAATACCAAAGTATAAACAATCTCGGATAAAAATGAGATTGTGATATTTTCCCTTACCTTAGGTCCGATATGCTTCGTAAGTGTCCGAACCTCCTGTATAATGATTTAAATAATGTAATTGACTTATTACAGAATCATAATCATTGTTATGATATCATATATGGTTCACTTATGACTTTATATTACCCGTTTTTTTGTAAATTCTATGTTAAAGAGAATTTTGGGTAAAATTGTTTCATTTGTCATCCGTGTTTTGACTTGTAATTATTCATATGATTTCTTAGATCATAATTACTTAATTACAGAATATAAAACATGATTTATATATAATATATATTCAGAATATACATATATATAATAAATTTGTAAATGAAAGGAAATACACCGTTCATGGAGACGGTAGGCCATACGTACGCATGAACGCTGTTTTCGTTTCCTTATTGAGTTGAACGGAATTAAGTAGATGAAATAAATATATATACACATAAATTCAGTATCATTATTATGTCATATATTTCATGATTACTTATTATATATACTTTATAATCATTCATGAATGGTTAAAGTGGAGAATGAATCTCATCGCATCGTGGAGACGGTAGTCCGTACGTACGCACGAGCGATGATATCATTCTCATGATCGTGGGACTGTATTGGAGTGTATGTATACTATTTCAGAATAAATATTACTTTAAAATAATAACATATAGTTATTATTTACACCATTATACCCATCCAAGTAAGGTGGTGGTGAAAATAGATTTCACCACGGCGTGGAGACGGTATTCCGTACGTACGCACGTGCGGTGATTTCGTTTTCCGTAGGATGGATAGATGGTGAAATAGGATTGTTTCATACTTATAATAACATATCAATATATGAGTGATACTGATGTTATTACTTCATAATGAAACAACCTAAGAAGAAGAAGTGGAAGAAGAAATAAGGGTGAAAGAATCGGTAACGGAAATTCCCTCTTCTTTGAAGCGCCTCTTTGAGACCTCCTTTAGGGCACTAAAATTGGTCTTTGAGGAATACCAGAACCTCTAGGGTGTTTCTAGGGAAGTGGAGAAGAGAATTTGTCAGGGGTTGGCCGAGTTTGAAGGCTCCAAGTTGTGTGAGGAAGAGAGGGAGGAGGTGCCCTTTTATAAGGGAGGAGAGGGGCACCTTTGGAATAACTAAAAATATTATTTTATTATAAAGTCAAGTTCGGTTTTAAATAGCTCCAAATTGATTTATTTCTAGGATAAGGTGGGGATGGGTCGAAATACTCTTATCCAATAGAATTTCGACAAGTTTAGGTTCCTATTTTAACCTTATAATTTAGATTTAACATTAAGTAAAATAATTTTACTTTTACCGTGTCTTCTTGTGTTCTTACACTATATGGTTAATAAACGTACTATAAGAAGCCAAACGAACACCAAATTGTTTATTATTAATATATATAACCTTATCTAAGTCATTAGGCTGAACATTAGATTTTTAGGAATAAAATAACAATTAATAATATAATATTTGTTTTAAAAACTATTTTATGTCAATTTTGACACTATTTAGTAATTGATTTTTCTGAAAATCATAACAGAATTATAAGTTATAATAAAGTTAATTAAATCAATACTAACATTTCATATTAACCTATAAAATTAGTGTAATTCCTAAAAAGTCTTAAATTACATTTATTTTGGTATTTATAACGTCAATTATGTCAATATTTCATTAATAAGATAATTACTGCATCATCTTTGTGTCATAAATAAATTAAATTATTTGATGTCTAAAAATTATAAATAAAATACCATTATGTAGGAAATCTTTTTATCTTTCTAATGAATATTTAAAATAGAATTTATCTTATGTATAACCCTATATTAAAAATGTTTTAGTAAATAAACTTTGATTTTAACTCTTTTAACCCTTCTTTAAATAAATTAATAATAAATGTCCTAATCTAATCCAAGTGGGCCTAAATGGTCATATTTTATTCCTAAGTTTGTTTTTGGTCGAATTACACTTGTCCAATAGAATTAGGACATGTGTTAGGGTAATAATAATATCATTTCTACCCTTAATTACACAATTTACTTTTAATCGTGGTAAAAAAAGTAAAAAGTTACTATTCACCAAAAAATTATTTTCATCTCATTGAACCACATTTTACTTACTGACATCAACCGTGTCTCTTGGATTTTCAAAATTCCATTCACAGAAGCGGTAAAATTAAGTTTTACGAAAAATTCATTTTTTTTAACTACCACTTAATTGTTTCACTATTCATCAAAAAATGAAAGTTTCCAGAAAAATACCAAAAATTAGGCCTAAGCTATATTTGATATTATGAACTCAAAAATGATGTCTATTTTACCAAATTCAAAGCATATCAGTTGCATTAATTAATTTAAAAATTAATTCCCGTCGTTAAAACAAATAGCGTGTTCTTTAGAGATAATAACTATCAAAAGATTGACACTTGTTTATGTCTGGTTTAAATGTGAAATTACAGCCAATGACCAACATTGTATTAAATTGTAAAAATACATTCTAAATATACTTTAAAACCACTCAAATTAATAATTTATCACTATTAATTATTTCAATTGAAAAAGTTGTTTTTAATTAAAATTTAGTATTTTTCACTATTCATTAAAATATGAAAGTTATCCGAAAATTACCAAAATTTCACCAAAAGCTAATATCGATATTCCGAATCCAAAAATGAAGTCCATTTTGAAAAATAAAATTTATAAAATTTCAAAAAGTGGTTATTACTATTCATAACGGCTAGTTTTAATAATGTTTTAATAGCATATCATTGTTTAGTGAAACTCGGTATTGCGTAGAACACACGCTATCGCGGAAGTTCGCGCTTGCGTGTAATGCAAGGCAAGTCAAGGATGCGTGTTTTGCAAGCTTCTTTTGGTGTAGCGTACAACCAAAGACATCAATGAAATTAAAAATAATATTTTTTTATAACATCTCGGGCTGTTACATTCTACCCCCCTTAAAATGAATTTCGCCCTCGAAATTCGTCTGGGTTATAAATGGTTTACTACTCGAAAGTTTCTTTAATAGAAACCCACATCTTAAAAAGGAATACCAAAAACAATCTTTAAAAACAATATTATGAAACGTAACGGTTACCCAAATAAACTAATCACTCGGTTTCCATATAGGTGAAAATATGGATATGGAAGAAAAATCTAACCATCATGTTCTGATGGAGAGTGGTAGAGAACATGTCTATGGAAAAGCCAACAATCACAAATCCATAAATTTGTGATGATCTATGGTACCATCTGATTAATCAGATATAAGAGCACTAGGACAACATTTTTGGATTTCAAGATCGTTTCCCTAAAGTTGAAGAATTCGAATTAGAATAAATACTTACTTTATTTTTGTACAATCTCACTGTTGTTCTTGCCTTGAACAATTTCCACTTCATCTCTTAAATAAATGAAGTTGAATTTGTTATTCGTGAAGTGTTAGCAGATCATGTGATAAAATGACGGGTCATTCCATCTGTCTCAAACAAAAGGTTAGAAAAAGTTATTAAATATACATAAGTCATTCTATAGTGAGATTAATCATATATGGTTCCTAAAATGGACTTATACATAATATATCATACTGCTTAATATAATAAAACTAGTTTCTACTAAACAGGGACTTCCTGTAGGCCAGTGGTAGGCGATAAAGGCCAGTCACACTTCGGTTGTGGGTTCGATTCCCACAGCCTTGTCCGATGCGATGGGTTGTCGCCCGTCCTGCAGGTTGTCCTTTTTCTAAAGCTATATTATTATAACATCCCATAAATAATATCGAAAAACGTTTTATCCTAACTTATGTCCAACATAATCCATTCTAATATTTAGGCTTATCTAAAATACTTCACTCCAAGCTCATAGTATAGAGAAAATGATCACGTGAATGCCATCATTTATCCCTCATATATCTTGTTCGTCACATTCCAGTCATGTTAATACCATAATCATGTAATCTCTTGAAAAATGAATACCCATTGAATCTTAGTGAAAAAATGAGTGCTGCCAAAAGATAACACTTTCCACATACCAAAATTCTCAATATTCTATATAGTCAAACCATGATATAACCTTCTCCTTATATCAGTCATGAGATCATGAATACTATCAAACATTTAATTTTCTCTTTATCCCTTCATTATGCACATATCATCTACTTTCCAAAAATACTGGTACCATTCCTCACATACTTTCAAAACTTAAGGAAAGACAATAGTGTAACAATCCTTAGATGTATCTTTATTCCATAGTACCATGAGATTACTTATACAACATTACACTTGATAAACTTGTAATCATTCCAGTGCATTCTTAAACCATTGACCGAGCTTCAACAATTCTTTCATATCACATATCATTTGTAGTCTCTTCATCATCATCCACATAAATACTACCCATACGACCATACTGATTCTATTCATGAGACATTCCCTTAGGCCATTGGTTTTCATAATGCCCGTACATTCCACATTTAAAACATTTAACCATTGTTGATGTCATAGCAATACCATTATCCTCATCCCTGGTGTTAACTGAACCTTTTCCTTTGCACTTATTGGCTTTGTGTCCTTCTTTTCCACACCCAAAGCATCTTCCAGTTCCTTTGAAACATTCTCCTTGATTCCTCTTCCCACATGATTTACATAGGGGAAATTGAACTTTCCTTCCTCTGTGATCATCATGAAACTCTATCTTTCTCTTATTAGCCGAGTCAGGAAACTTACCAAATTTTACTTTATTGATCATATTATGAGATTGCTGATTCGGCATAATAATGATGTTTGGACTTCCAAATCCCATTTCATTTGATTTCTCGTGAAGAATATCATTCCATTGTCCATCATATCCTCCATTATCGTGAATCATCTTGTTTCCACCCATTTTCTAAAACCCGAAAAGAATAGTGTGAGAGGCAAAAATCATAATAAAGGGGGAGTAAATTCAATATCTAACATCTTTGGTTTAATCTAATATCGTTACCATAGTTCTAGGACTATATCATATACGTATACTTATCCTTAGGGACATCCCTAGACATACCTTAGAAATGTCTATAGAGATCTCACTAACGTTTTCGCATCCTAGTTTCCAAAGGTTGACTAAACCTTTTCTCTGATACCAACTGTAGAGACCCGAAGCTTGACGTACATAGACTTTACCTTACTTTTGTGGAATACTTATTACATAACAAAACACACACACACAAGGATCGTAATAGTTTAGTGTCTTTGGAAACTCGGAATATAATCTTCTAATCCTGGTGAAAGATCTTCAACATCTCCCATACAGATTTTTTGTACCTAAAACCTTTCTTTATATCCTAGGGAAAAGAAAACATAAAAGGGTGAGCTCAAATGCTCAGTAAGGGTAAACAAAATAAATTTCATTCACATCATATACATAAGAACATAACTTTTGGAAATCTTAACCTGCAAAAGCAATCACAATTTCATAACAAGGGATAAATCATAGTAGTGAAAGGTAAACCCCAATAATCATAACTTAAAACATGAAACTTTGTGGCATACACACATAATCATAAAGAATCATTTCTTGTCAGTCAAGACTCATTGCCAAGACTATCTTAGTGGACAAAGTCCCTTTCTGAACCGAGTCACCCTCGTTTCAGTCCTGTTTCACTGAACCGGTATAACCTACCATTCCAGCCATGTCTATCTAATGAGTTATAAAATCTTTACCCAATGCATTGGAGGGAGATATAGGTCCCACCCATCTCATAATGATACCATTCTTATGTGTGCCACAAAATCATAAATCATACATCATAGCATAACCCATGTAATAAAAATGGAAATCTTAAACATCGTGACATCATAAAACAATTCATATAAGATAATGAAATTCATAAACATAATTCCATCACAACATAGTCAAATCAATTTAATAATAGGGATAGAAATAGAACCCTTTATTATCTTAGATGGAACATAATTTTTATAAAACACTTGAACTCCATTCTTGAGGAAAATATCATTTCTTCTTCAAAAACACTTTTCCTTTCATAAAATGTCATACAATTATAAACTAAAAGAAGTTGATTTAAAATAAACATGAAAAATTTTAAATGAAGCTTCTTGGAAATAATGTTTTAAAAATCCATTCATGCCGTATAAGTTAAAAAAACATTCTTCTCATACTTTTGTCGGAAAAGTCAAAAAGTACCTCGTACGCAAAACGACAAAAGATTTCCTTTCATATCTTTTACTAAAAACTCACCGAAGGGTAAAATTGGATTTAAACAATTTTAGGTGGATTTAAATAATATTACATATTGAGGGAACATGGATGTGGATGATAAAATACACCCCAGTAAATACCAAAGTATAAACAATCTCGGATAAAAATGAGATTGTGATATTTTCCCTTACCTTAGGTCCGATATGCTTCGTAAGTGTCCGAACCTCCTGTATAATGATTTAAATAATGTAATTGACTTATTACAGAATCATAATCATTGTTATGATATCATATATGGTTCACTTATGACTTTATATTACCCGTTTTTTTGTAAATTCTATGTTAAAGAGAATTTTGGGTAAAATTGTTTCATTTGTCATCCGTGTTTTGACTTTTAATTATTCATATGATTTCTTAGATCATAATTACTTAATTACAGAATATAAAACATGATTTATATATAATATATATTCAGAATATACATATATATAATAAATTTGTAAATGAAAGGAAATACACCGTTCATGGAGACGGTAGGCCATACGTACGCATGAACGCTGTTTTCGTTTCCTTATTGAGTTGAACGGAATTAAGTAGATGACATACATATATATACACATAAATCCAGTATCATTATTATGTCATATATTTCATGATTACTTATTATATATACTTTATAATCATTCATGAATGGTTAAAGTGGAGAATGAATCTCATCGCATCGTGGAGACGGTAGTCCGTACGTACGCACGAGTGATGATATCGTTATCATGATCGTGGGACTGTATTGGAGTGTATGTATACTTTTTCAGAATAAATATCACTTTAAAATAATAATATATAGTTATTATTTACACCACTATACCCATCCAAGTAAGGTGGTGGTGGAAAATAGATTTCACCACGGCGTGGAGACGGTATTCTGTACGTACGCACGCGCGGTGATTTCGTTTTTTGTAGGATGGATAGATGGTGAAATAGGATTGTTTCATACATATAAGGACATATCAGTATATGAGTGATACTGATGTTATTACTTCATAATGAAACAACCTAAGAAGAAGAATTGGAAGAAGAAATAAAGGTGAAAGAATCGGTAACGAAAATTACCTCTTCTTTGAAGCGCCTCTTTAAGACCTCCTTTAGGGAACTAAAATTGGTCTTTGAGGAAGACCAGAACCTCTAGGATGTTTCTAGGGATGTGGAGAAGAGAATTTTTCAGGGGTTGGCCGAGCTTGAAGGCTCAAAGTTGTGTGAGGAAGAGATGGAGGAGGTGCCCTTTTTTAAGGGAGGAGAGGGGCACCTTTGGAATAACTAAAAATTTTATTTTATTATAAAGTCAAGTTCGGTTTTAAATAGCTCCAAATTGATTTATTTCGAGGCTAAGGTGGGGATGGGTCGACATACTCTCATCCAATAGAATTTAGACAAGTTTAGGTTCTATTTTAACCTTTTCATTTAGATTTAACATTAAGTTAAATAATTTTACTTTTACCGTGTCTTCTTGTGTTCTTACACTATAAGGTTAATAAACTTATTATAAGATGCCAAACGAACAAAAAATTGTTTATTATTAATATATATAACCTTATCTAAGTCATTTGGCCGAACCTTAGATTTTTAGGAATAAAATAACAATTAATACTATAATATTTGTTTTAAAAACTATTTTATGTCAATTTTGACACTATTTAGTAATTGATTTTTGTGAAAATCATAACAGAATGATAAGTTCGAAAAAAGTTAATTAAATCAATACTAACATGTCATATTAACCTAAAAAATTAGTGTAATTCAAAAAAAGTCTTAAATTACATTTATTTTGGTATTTATAACGTCAATTATGTCAATATTTCATTAATAAGATAATTACTGCATCATCTTTGTGTCATAAATAAATTAAATTATTTGATGTCTAAAAATTACAAATAAAATACCATTATGTAGGAAATCTTTTTATATTTATAATTAATATTTACAATCTAATTTATCTTATGTATAACCCTATATTAAAAATGTTTTAGTAAATAAACTTTGATTTTAACTCTTTTAACCCTTCTTTAAATAAATTAATAATAAATGTCCTAATCTAATCCAAGTGGGACTAAATGGTCATATTTTATTTCTAAGTTTGTTTTTGGTAGAATTACACTTGTCCAATAGAATTAGGACATGTGTTAGGGTAATAATAATATCATTTCTACCCTTAATTACCCTATTTACTTTTAACCATGGTAAAAAAAAGTAAAAAGTTACTATTCACCAAAAAATTATTTTCATCTCATTGAACCACATTTTACTTACTGACATCAACTGTGTCTCTCGGATTTTCGAAATTCCATTCACAGAAGCGATAAAATTAAGTTTTATGAAAAATTCCTCTTTTTTAACTACCACTTAATGGTTTCACTATTCATTAAAAAGTGAAAGTTTCCAGAAAAATACCAAAAATTAGGCCTAAGCTATATTTGATATTATGAACTCAAAAATGATGACTATTTTACCAAATTAAAAACATATCAGTTTCATTTATTAATTTAAAAATTAATCCCCGTCGTTAAAACAAATAGCATGTTCTTAAAAGATAATAACTATCAAAAGATTGACACTTGTTTATGTCTGGTTTAAATGTGAAATTACATCCAATGACCAACATTGTATTAAATTGTAAAAATATATTCTAAATATACTTTAAAACCACTCAAATTAATAATTTATCACTATTAATTATTTCAATTGAAAAAGTTGTTTTTAATTAAAATTTAGTATTTTTCACTATTCATCAAAATATGAAAGTTACCCGAAAATTACCAAAATTTCACCCATAGATAATTTCGATATTCCGAATCCAAAAATGAAGTCCATTTTGAAAAATAAAATTTATAAAATTTAAAAAAGTGGTTATTACAATTCATAACCGCTAGATTTAATAATGTTTTAATAGCATATCATTGTTTAGCGAAACTCGGTATTGCGTAAAACACACGCTATCGCGGAAGGTTGCACTTGCATGTAATGCGTGTTGTGAAAGCTTATTTTGGTGTAGTGTACAACACAAGACATTAATGAAATTTAAAAGAATATTTTTTTATAAAATCTCGGTTTGTTACACTAAACCCATCTAATTTTTCCATCAAATTGGAAGCAAACATATCGTTCTTGTATATGTAGGACTACGATCTCACCAACTAATGTAATTCATTTTCCATAAAATTATAAAATTGATTGTTATATGTATAGATTTAATGTTTATATATATATATTAAATAAATTATTATTGTATTTTAAATATAATATTTAATCAATTTTCATTCTATTCCATATTAGGAAAACGTGATTTGTTTTCATCAATTCAACACATGGAGAGTATATATAAGTGTATTTAATTACATAATATTATATTAATGATATAATTATCATTATGAAAAAAAATAATTAAATCCTTTCTATCATGTTCATTTTAAAATGGAAATGGTACTTGTTCTTAAGTATAACCTACTCTCTCCATGATGGTGACATTTTTCATATTTCATACCCATCATTCATGGTTGGTATTAAATTTATAAATTAGCTATAAAACATACAATTATGAAAATATTATTATTCTTATGATAATGGAATAATTAAAACTTGGACTATATTCAACCAACAGATGTAATTTTGGACATATGAGCCAAATATCGTCAAAATAAAAAACATCATATTAACTGATTTAGTAATTATATATGACATAGTAATGAATAAAATTATAAGAATAATAAATTTTTAAACTTTTCATAAAAAAGTAAATAATTAAAATATTTTTATTATTCGTGATGCTAAAAAATGTACATAATTAGTTGGACATAAGTTAAGGGACACATTACATTAAAACCACATTTTAAATGATTTCACTATTTATTTTCTAAATCATTATCTTTGAGGTCCATATATATAAATTTATTATTTTGATGTTTTTCTAGGAAAATAAATGATTTCTAAAGGGAATTTTATGTCACATTTTACTTTCTTTCAAATTTTTTTTCAAAGGATATTCTTTTACTAAAATTTTTGACAATGAATTCCTTATTTTAACAATTAGAACATCTATGGTTTTTTTCCACCACCATAGCCATCATTTTATTATTCGAATAATTTCAAATATTTCATTTATTATTAATATAAAACCCTCTATCTCTATTTTTTGGTTATTATTTCGAATATATTATATTAAAAGAAAATTGTATTTTTGATACCTAAAATTGTTTTTAAATGTGTTTAAAAGTGTTTTTCAAGGGTTTTATGATGAAAATGTGAAAGAATATTTTTTTACATGATATTTTACTTGGGAATTATATATGATGAACGATTGATCATGATATAGATTATAGATTGGGTGATCCCCATTATACATCTCCAATTCACCAGGTAATATTCATTATCTTCAATGAAAATAATGGTTGAGTAAACTCTAAGAGTTTCTCATTTGGATTTAGCAAGGATATACCTATTTCATAAAACATTTTATCAGTAGTTATGAATTTGATTCTCAATGTTTTGTATAATAATATTTGTATAATTTATATCTCTTGTAATGGTTTTATTCGATAATGAAGTATATGATATTCATATAGATATGTTTTATTTTATACTCTGAATGAATCTTGTGATAAAGATAATTATTCTATGGGTTTCCATGTTATTCACTGGGCTGATGGATTTATTTATTGATTACTGTATGATATTTTTGTTATCATCCAATTTTTTAAATGTTTTTTCATAGGATTTATGGTTGGGTGAATATAATGAAGAATCCATTTTGAAAGCAATAATTTACCTTCATTAATAAAGTGTTTTTTTGAAATTTTTCGTATTATGGAAAAAATGGATACAAAAATTAGGATTAAAAAATTTATTGTATAGGTTTTTTTGTAAGAGTTATGAACCAATTACATAGAACTATAAATAGGAAAAGATCCTTGAATTTAATGGTGTGAGTTGTTTTTTAAATATTTAATTTATGGGTATATTTTGGAAGGATTCATAGAGAGAACCGGTGAGGAAGTGGTCACATGTTTCCTAAGATATTATTTTTATGATATTATATTAGTATTTCTGGATTAAATACTTAGTGAGTGAAGATTGGTGAGGCATGAAATTGGTAGTTTACTTAATTAGTTTATGGTGGGTCTTTTATTTTCTCATGGGATTATTAGTATGGTTTTCCCACAATTTCATATGAGGTCCTATAGAGGGACTTCAGAGTATTCATGTTATAATAACCTTTGGAAAATGTAAGATACTTTTTTTTTGATTTTGGGAGATATTTTGTGACTAATCAGGGCCATACTAGAGTGCAGTGGAGAGTTTCTATTAGAGCTTATTATTAAGATTTGTTTATATTTTATTTTAGAGTTTTACTCTATATGACATGATGTTTTTTTTGTATTATATTTTATGGTATATTTCATTATTTATATGATATGGTATTTATTGTGGATTCTCTTATTTTTTCTCATACTCAAATTATTTTTTTATGGAAATTCCTTCTCTTATGTGTTCGATACCCTCATTGCGAGTAACCAAATCAGGGCCTGTTATAGGTGGGATTTAGAAGTCTTTGTAATATATATAATTTCAATGATTATACCCTTTAGGTAATTATATATCTATATATCATGTTAAAGAGTGTAATGAGTTGCACTTTTTCAATATATCAACATGTAAATGTAGATAATATTTCATAGTAATCCTATAGATGTTTGAGTAATGTGATGTTATTGGATTAAAGTATCAAAATTTTTTTATAGAGTCTAATATTATTTACTTATAAAGTAAGACAATGATATGTACATCATCATGTTCCTAACATGATGAAAATACACATGATAAATGATGAGTTTGTTATCATTATTACAATGGGAAATATGTACAAAACTTGTTACTACTCAATGTTACAAGATTGAACATGGATGATAGTATCTGATTCATTATATTAATATGTAGTCCATTCAAAGTTGTTATGAGTTTGTATAAGGGGTGTGAAGTCAATTTTCCAAGATATATTTTGTTTCACGGAATAAAAATTTGAACTGTTGGAAAAAAAACTCAATGTGAATGAATGAATATAAATGTAGTCCAACAAAAAAATTATGATGATCCATGAATATAGAGATTTATCTAACATTAGGGATTTCCAAAGATTTATTTATGATGTTATCATGATCAAATGAAGAATGAAACGATTGAGGAAGCATGTGTAGTGCATGTAACATCCCTGTTAATTAAATAATACAACATTTTAATATTTTTTAATATTTTTAAATTTAATATTAATAAAACATAAAGTGTATTCTATGTTCTATGGTGTACCCAAGACACAAAAATGGGTTTTCCGGTGTCTCATGTTGCATATAAAGCCGATTCATACTAAAAATAAATAATGTAAAATTATTATTTTAATGGTAGTTAACGACTTGTTGTTGTATTGTTAGGAATTAACTGAAATAAATAGATAACTATCACATATTTTTTTTAAAAATCTTTACATTCAGCCAACATATTTTAGAGGCCTAACATAATAATGAATCTAAATTTACGAATGAAATTCTCTAATATTCTTTAAAAGGTTGATTTACAAAATTTTTAGGGTGAACCCATTTTGGTCAATTTTGTTCACTTTTATATGTTCCATTAGACAAAATAAATTTCTTATTTAGAATCAGGACATCAAAATTTACTTTGTGTATATTTTTGGTAATTTTCTGATAAAGTTCATTTTTAATGAATAGTGAAAAATATTGAAATTTATGTCAAAATTACCTTTTTATCTAATTTATTTATATGATTATATTGTCCATATAATTTTTTTAAAAGATTAATTAGATTATATTTTTATTTTTTAATCCAATTTCAGTAATTGGATGTAATTTATCAATGAAATTGGATATAATCACTTGTTAATCTTTTGGGAGTTTATACTTCTTAGAAACAAACATTTTCATTTTGATAAGGAGGATTAATTTTAAATTAATTTCGGCAACTTATGTGTATAGAAAATGGAAATATTGATTCCATATTTAGAAAAAGGTGGTACACAATTTTTAAATAGTATATTTTATTTTTATACATTATGAATATAAACTTCAGTAAATATTTTAATTAACTAGTTTTAAAGGTAAATATAGTAATAAGGGTAAAAAATATTATAGTAATATTAAATTAACCTAACACATGTCATAATAATATTAGATGATATATTCTTGACCATGACCATACTTGCGTATATTTTTGGACACCATAGATCCAGTTGTGTATGGAAATGACATTTAATTACAATTAATTTAATGTTACAGAAAATATTCACTAAACATGTATCTTTTACTAAAAATTATTTTATATGCGATTATACAAGTGATACTTTTGAATATAACTTTTAATTAGAAATATAATAATATTTAATACATTATTGTATTTTATTTATAATTTTTAGACATCATATAAATAAATTTATTTATGACACTATAATGATGTAGTGATAACCTCATTAATAATTTTTTTTAAAAAATAGATTATTAATATTAAAATAAATTAATTTTTAAACTTTTAATTCCATCCACGAATTTTATATATGATTATGAATTGTTATCTTTGGATTAATGAAGTTTTATCGAATTAATCAAATTTTCTTTGGAATTTTAAAAAAGTCATGATATGAATAGTATAAAAATTGTCATAAATGAGTTTCTGAATAAATTAATATTTTATTAAAAAATATAATAGTCCTAAAAATAAATGATTCCATATAATGACATATATGATGTTAAATATGTCATTAATGATCCATTTTGTGTCTTTTGGAATTTCATTGTAACAATAGTAACCATATATTATGAAAATATTGGAAGACATGGTAAGAGTAAATTTATTTTACTAATTGTTCAAGATAAAATATAAGGCTAATTTTATTACCTAAAAATATCTAAAACCTATTGTCTGAGGGTATGTATACCCATACTCATCTGATCATTGAAATATATCACTTTGGTTTTATTTTAATTCGAAAATCAATTTATAATACAATAATATTTCAAAAAATTCTTAAAGTGCCCCTCTTCCCTCCAATTTGTAATACAATTATATTTCAAAACATTCATAAAGTTCCCCTCTTCCCGCTTATAAAAGGGCACCACCTCTTACACGTTACTCACACTTCTCAAGCCCCTTGGATTTTCCAAAATTAGCACCGATAATCTTCAAGCATCACTGTACATTTCCTAGAGGTATTCTTCTATGGAGAAGGCAATTCCCGAATGCCCATTGGCTGAAATAAAAAGAAGATACCCTATTTGAGGAAATTTCCTTTCTAATGTTCCGTTCAATTACTTTTCCTTCTCCACTCCCTATTCAATTATTATTAATTGTTTACATAATAACAACAATATCCTGAATATATAAGGATGTTGTTATGTTATGTATTTGAACTACACATACCCACACCTCTGTATAATGGGCATAGAACACATTTAATCTGGGTATGGTGAACTAATGCCTCAAAAAATGATGATTGTTCAATATTTTCCTTACACCTCCCATGGTGTCCATTATGATGGAATTATAATTATATAGGATATATATGATATTTTTTATCTCTATAGATCTTTAATTCTCATTTAAAACATAATTCTATGATTTTCATGTTGTATTAATATGATATTTTCATTTGAGGAAGTGGAAAGTAAATCCCCCTCAATGTGATATGATTCGAGAATTATATACATGAAACATATAAAGTATTGAATTAATGGCCTTATGTAACATATATAACATATATATTATACTAGAATTAAAATATATCGATGTTTCATTTAGTTTTTATTCCTTCAAATTTGAAAATGTATTGAATGTAGTATTCATACGTGCATATGACTTACTTTCTCTATGAACAGTGCATTTCATTTTACTATCCAAATGGAATGGAAAATTCAAAATAAATTTATAATGGATATATATGATATATATATTATATCTAAATCTTGAATATCATTTTGGAGATAATGTACTTTTCACCACATGGAAAATCTATAAATATAATAAGTTAATTTTTTACTGAAGTTTTGAACATCGAAAAAAGTATAATATTAATCCAAATAATTAACTAAATGTTATAGTAAGGTAATAAGTTATATAAAAGGAATAATAAACTTTAAAAAGCTTCCAAATAATGTAAAAGTATCTTAAATTTATTATTCTGGATGAACCAGAAACATACGTGATAACTCAGACTCGAGGTATGTGACTTCTTCTCAATATAGTTTCATTGGGGAATTTTTTGATAATATACACCTCATTATTATACACAGTGTATAATAAAATACTTTTAATTTTACTTTCATTAAAAGGGAATATTTTTACTATAATTAATTTTAGTAAACAAAATAATGAATTTTTTTAACATACGTGGTGACAACGACCATTCCATCACCGGAAACACAATTTGATATTTGGATTTCTTAACAAGACATGAGGTTTTTAAATAGAAAATAAATACCATATAATATTTTTTACATATTTTTCTATTGAAAATGGTTTTGAAAGTGGATTTACTATTTGAAAATACGGAAATTATTTCTTGTGATTGCAAATAAAAATTTATTTTATAAATGTTGATATATTCAATATTTTATGTGTGATGATTATATAACAGTTCTTAGAAATTTGATGGGTGGTTTCATGATAAACTAAATGATGGGTGGTTTAATGATAAAAAAGGGAATGCGGATACGTTATAACCTTCAATGCATTGGGTATGGAAGTCAGCCCTATGGCTATTCCATTTGTAAGAATGATTTGTCAAAGTCAATAATATGGTTATTCAATTTAAGTATGATTATGTCCCATAATTATAATTTATATGTTACGTGTGATTTCTATGTATTTTATGGTAAGCATTTGGTTAAAAATCGTTAAGAATGAGATTTTATTTAGTGAATATTATTTACTAATTCATAAAGGTGAAAATTATTACATATGATAATGTATTCATGGTTTATATAGTATTTTGAAAAACTAATTACATTCCTTCTTTATGTATCTCTTACTGAGATTTTTATGCCCATCCCATGTTTTGAATTGTTTTTGTCAATATATAAAGGTGAATAGAGTCATCGGTGGGATCACAAAGATGTTTTGATGTTTAAACATGAAATGAAACCACGTTATTTTTTGGTTTTATGAGTGAAAATGGATATTAATTAGATGCTTCTACATTGTAATAATAAAGATGTTTAGTGTATGTTATGGCCAAATTTTCTATAGACCTAATCCTTAATATATTATTAATTTGAATTATTAACTTAATTCAAGATTATGAATTGTTTAAGGACATGTACTTATTGTTTGTATCAGAGTTCTGTTTAGATATCATTAAAAGGTATGATCTGGATAAATTAATATATATAAATTATTTAATGATTACATTAAATTGACATCGCATTTGAAGATTTCCATGTTACATCACCTAAGATATGTCCGTGATCAGAATGGGTTTTCATAGACGGGATAGTGAAGCTGTGTAGGGAAGGCATATAGAGGGAAATGACCTTCCAAATTAGTATCCTGAGATGGTTAGAAACAGAATTGAACAGTTTATAGCAGTGATGGATTAGTTTTATGGGGTGATAAATGGTGGTTGTGATCATTGATGAGATTCTGGTATATTCCAAAACCAAAGCAAAACATGGAAGTAATTTAAGGGCTATCTTTAAATATATAAAACAAATGAAATTGTATGGGAAATTCAGGAATTATGATTTCTAGTTTCAAATAATTTCATTCCATGGTCACATTGTATAATAACATAGATTAATTGTTCATCTAGATGAAACAAATGTTGTCTAAGAATGGACAAGACCCCCAAATATAATCGAGATTCATAGTTTTCTTTGTTTGGAAGGGTATTACAAAACCAATTTTGAGAAAATTGCACTGTTTTATAGCCCATTGACTAATTTAACATGAAAATGACTTATGTTCATCTAGAAAAAAGAATGTGATGATCGTTTTCAAGAACTAAAAATTAGATTAGTGAATGCTCCAATTTCGACATTACCTTTCAGAGATGGATAATTTTTTATTTACAATGAATGTTCGTTGAATGGACTTGATTGTGTCTTAATTAAAAATGATCAGGTAATTTCTTATGATTTAAGTTTGTTGAAACCTCATGAGTTAAATTACCCTACATATGATTTGGAATCAGATTTTATTTTAAAAAACAAAAATTTGGAGGCATCATCTGTATAGAGTAAAATGTGAAATATATTCTGACCACAAAAGTTTTATGTATATATTCACTCATGAAATAATTGGTCATGAGATAGAGGAGACTGATAGAATTAATCATGTATTATGATTGCATGATTCAATACCATAAAAATAAAATAAAATAATTTGATTGATGCTTTGAGTCCAAAAAATTAATAAAAACATTAACAATGTTATGTTTGTAACATTATCCTTCGATTAATGATTTTATGAAATTTGGCATGGAAGATGTTGGTGTAGGGAATTCCAATATTTTGTTTCATGTGTCTTTGAAATCAGCTCAATCAGATAGAATTAAGAAAGTGCATAAGGAAGACAATGATTTGTAGAAAAATGTAGAGTTGGTTCATAAGTGTAAGTTGCTCGAATTTATCATTGATAATGATTATATTTTGAGATTTGGGAAGAGATTATGTGTTCCTTGTGGTTCATAATTGATAAAGGAATAGTTTTGTGGAGATCATAGTTCCCTATTTTCAGTTCATCCTGGTTGTACATTGATGTACAGAGATATTTGGGAGTATTACTAGTGGGATTGAATGAAAATAGATATTGCAGAATTTACTGTGAAGTGTTTCACTTGTTAATTGGTAAAAGTAGAGTGACAATACCCAAATGGATGCTTCAACCTTTACCGTTTTCAAAGTAAAAATGGTAAAATATATCAATGGACATCATTGTGGGATTAACCAAGTCATGTCAAGGTAATAATACAATCTAGGTTATTGTTGATTGATTAACTAAATATTCTCTTTTCATTCTTAATCGAGAAAATCTGTCTCAAGATCAAATTTCATAGTAGTACGTTAATTAGAGATTTAGGTAGCAAGGAGTTCCCCTATTCATTGTATCTGATCATGATGCAAGGTTTAATTTTAAATTTAAGAGGCCTTCAGAAGTGATTGGGTTTTGAATTAAATTTAATTTCATCTTTTCATCCTTAGTCATATGGGAAGTATGAACGAACAATTCAGACATTGGAGGTTATGCTATATGTTTTCTAAATGGATTACCAAGGAAGTTGGGAAGAACATATTTCTTTGGTGGAGATTTCTAGTAATATCAGTTTTCATTCAAGTATATAGATGTCTCAATTGGAGTAATTATAAGGTAAGTGGGGTTGAACTCCATATTTCTCAGAGTTTCACCATGGAAATGTGGGAAGTGTTTAGTAATAATGGGATGTAGAGTCCACAGGTCATTTGTCCTTATGAAATTCTAGAGAAAGTTAGATCATTTGCTTACTGAGTGGATTTACCACCAAATTAATCCCAGGTACCAAATGTTTTTCATGTTTCAATATTTAGAATGTAAATATTAGGTCCATCCCACGTTTTGTGTCCATAAGTAGTTCAGTTGGAAAAGAATCATTCTTATGTGGAATAGCCAGTCTAGATTCCTGACCATAGAGAGGAAGTGTCAGGGAATAATGTTCTTTATAAGGTTGCAGTTTTGTGGAGAAACCCTATGGTTGAAGAGGAAACATGGGAATCAAAAAATGATATGACAGATAAATAACCCCACTTATTTGATAAGTAAATAAAATTGTAAGGATGAAATTTCAAAAATAGGGGAATGATGTAATATACCAGGTAATTAAATAATACAAAATATTCATATTTAATAATATTTTTGAATGAGATATTAATTTTATTTAATGTAGGGTCTATGTTCAATGGCTTACCAGACACACAATAATTGGTTTCCTCAAAATCTCATGTGGCACACAAGGCTGAGGAATACTGAAAAATAAAAATGTAATATTATTATTTTAAGTGGTAGTTTATACCTAACCATTCTATTAGAAGAAATTAATAGAACTAACCATATTATGATTATGAATTTTTTTAAATATCTTTACATTTTTTCCAATAATATTTAGTGTCTTAAAATAATAATGAATCTGATTTTAAGAATGATATACTCTAATATTCTTTAAAAGGATGATTTACCACCTTTTGATGGGGAATCACATTAAAATCATGTTTTTTACACTTTTATATGTTCCATTTGGCAAAATAAAAATTTTCTTTTGAAGCAGGACATCAAAATATACATTAGGTGAATTTTCTGTATTTTTCTAATACAGATTATTTTTAATGAAAAGTGAAAAATACTGCATTTTATGTCAAAACAATATTTTCATCTAATTTATTTATACGATTATATTATCCTTATAATTTTTATCAAAATATAATTATATTTTATTTTATCACTTAATCCAATGTTGATAATTTTATGTAATTTTACTTTGATATAGGACACAAAAACATGCCAATCTTTTGGTAGTTTTTAATTTTTAAAAACACACTTTTTGGTATTGACAATGATAAGTAATTTTAATTTAATATTTGTATCTTCTTTATTATGAATTTGGAAAAATTTATTCCATATTTGGAATCAATACGTCTAAATTGTGTAATTGGGAACCTTTTATTTTTAGTCATTATGAATAGTAAATTCAGTAAATATTTCATTTACCATGGTTAAAGGGTAAATCTAGTTATAAAGGTAAAAAATAATATTATATTAATATTAAATTACCATAACACATGTTATAAACATATTTGATGATATATGTCTGACCATGGGAATCATTGGGTCATTTTCAAGACCCATGGTGCCACTTGTTTGTGAAAATGACATTTAATTACTTTTAATTTAAAGTAAAGAAAAATATTACCAAGACATGTATCTTTTAATAATTTTTTAAAATGTGGTTATATAATGGATATATTAAAATACAAATAGTCATTATAATTAAGAAAATATTCATTACATAATTTTATTTTTGTATAATTTTTATACATCAAATAAATAAATTTATTTATGACGTAGTGATGATGTTGGGATTATGTCATTAATTACTGTTTTAAATAAGTGAGATTATAAATATTAAAATAAATTTATTTTGAACCTTTTTATGCCATCCAAAAATTTTATTGATGATTATGATTTTTTATATTTTAATTAATTAATTTTTTTTAATTAATCAAGTTGTGATGGATTTTAAAAAAAAATCATGTTATGAATAGTATAAAAATGGACATAAATGTATTTTTATAACAATTAATATTTTATTAAATTATATAATAGGCCTAATATTTTAATATTCAAGAAAATTAAATATATGTTGTTAAAAATGTCATTAAGGATCCATTTTGGGTCAATTGGAATTTTATTGTAACAATAGTAACAATATATTATGAAAATTCAAGAAGACTTGGTTAGGGTTAATTTATTCAACTAAGGGTTTAATATAAAATATATGGTTAATTTTATGACATTAAGACATCTAAAAACCAATTTATGGGAGTATTTTTACCCATACACTTCTTATATTTTATATATACCACTTTTTTCATTAGAATTCAAAAATCAATTAATAAAATAATAATAAATCAAAACAATCCTAATGTGCCCCTTCTCCCTTATAAAAAAGGACACCACCTCTAACCCATTACTCTCATCACTCATTCCCCACGTCTCACCTAAAACCTCCTCCAATAAGATACAAACATCCCTATATTACTACTTGGAGCCTTCCCCTATGAAGAAGGAAATTAAAGAAATTCCTTGGACTCAATTAAAAAGATGTTACCCGATTTGAGATAATGTCATCTCTCAATTTCCATTCCATTATTTTTCCTTCTCCACTCCCTTTTATATTGTAACTCATTGTTTACATAATAAAAAATATATCCACAATATACAAGGTTGATTTTAAGATATTTACTCTAACTACAATCAGACACACCTCCATCTATTGGGTATAGAACATACTTTTTCTGTCGATGGTGAACTACTGCCTCATGAAACAATGAGAGGTAAATCTTCTCTTACAACCTCTAATTGCAGCCATTATGATGGAACTATAATTATATCTGATATTTTTGATTATTAAGTTACCTATATGATTCATTAATTGTAATTTAGAACATAACTTTGTTTTCTTCATGTTTTATAAATACGGTAATTTTATTTTAGGAAGTGTGGTCTACCTCCCCCTAAAAGATATATGACTCATTCAAGAAACACATGGAACATATAAAGGATTATATTAATGAACTTATGTGACATATATAAAATAGATATTATAGTTTAATTATAATATACCTATTTATCATTTATTTTTCATTTCATTATATATAAAAAAGAAATTAATGTAGCTTTCATGCGTACGTATGGCTTACCGTCTCCATGAAGGGTTCATATCATTGATTTTATCAAAATTCTAGGGACTGTTCTATGTACTTATATACTGAATATATTTAATATATATGATATCTGAATCATTAATAGAATTCTGGATATAATTTCATTTTTTCCATATGGTCAATTTTTCATTATTACATGTTCATTTTTTTACTCAAGTTCCGAACATCGACAAAATGTCTAATATGAATCCAAATAATTTACTAATTGTTATAGAAAGGTAATAAGTGATTTAAAATGAATAATAAACTTGGAAATGGTTCTAAGGAAAGTAAAAATTAGATTAATTTTATTATTCAGGAAGAACAAGGAACATAGAAGACCATTCAAACATAAGGTTAGGGACTTCGTCTCAATCTAGTTTCATTAGGGCATGTTTTTGATAATACACACCTCTTTCTTTTACACGGTTTATAATAAAACCATTTTTATTTTACATTCATTCGAAGGGAATATTTTTTCTATAAAGTGTTTTACTAAACTCCAAAAGGAATGGTTTTTAACGTATGCGGTGACAATGACGTTTCCTCCGCCACACGTATTATTTGATATTTGGCTTCCATAACAAGCAGTGATGTTTTTAAATAGAAAATAAATACCATATAACATTTTTACATATTTTTGTATTGAAAATGGTTTTGAAGGTGGATTTAAAATTTAAATAATTTGAAATTATTTCATATGATTGAAAATGATTATTTTTGATTGAAATATTGTTATTTTCAATCGTTTAGGTGTGATGATTATATAATGGTATTTGGAAATTTGTTGGGTGGTTACATGATAAAAAAAATTATGGGTCATTCTATGATAATACAAGGATGTGTGTTTACCTTATAACCTCTGATGCATTGGGTATGTAAGTTAGACGTATGGATATTACATTTGTAAGATGATCTGTGGATGTATGGCGTATATTAATTACATTTAAGTAGGACTATGTACCAAGTTAACCATTTATATGTTATGTGTTATTTATATTGGTTTTATGGAAATAATTTGGACAAAAAGGTTAAGAAATGAGATATTATTCAGTGAATAGTATTTACTACTTCATAAAGGTGAAAAGTATTACTTATGAAACAATATTCATGGTTTACAAGTTGTTTGGAAAAACTAATAGTTTTCCTTCATTGTGTATCCCTTAATGAGATTTTTTTACACATCCCAAGTTTTGAAGTATTTTTCATAGGATTTTAATGTTAATAGAGTCATTGATGGTGTCGAGGAAAAGTTTTGATGTTTAATCATGAAACGAAACAATGTATTTTCTTTGTTTTATGATTGAAAATGGATATTTAGTAGAAGTGTCTACTTTTTAATAGTAAATCTATTATGTATATGTTATGGCCTAATTCTCTAAGGCTCTAAACCTAAAAAGATCATCATTGTGAATTATTAACATAATTCAAGATTATTAAATGATTAAGGATGGGTCCTCATAGTTCATCCCTTGGGGAGCTATGTGGAGATTATTAGAAAAATATTAATTACTTGATGGATGTAGACTTGAAAATGTGAGTTGATGAATCTAAAGAGTTCCCATTGAGGGAAAATTTATTACAAAGGATGAGTTACAAAGTATAGATTTCTTATTATTAGAAAAAGAAATGTGTTGTGGAGTTACAACGAAAATTGATGATTTGTATAAATCTAAAAACATAGTTTTTATAGGGAAATGTTGAATTATTAGTTGTATTGAGGATATCATGAAAATTCCATTGGATACTGACTTCCAATGAATATAATTGAAAATTGAAATATATGTGGTAGAATTTGATTAATTTCTATCGTAAATATACTAAAAATATCCAATATATTGAGTTCTACAGCGACATCAAGTAAATAATTGTGATTCCAATGGAAGGAGGCGCTCCATAAAGATAACCATGAAAAAAGTATGATATAAATATGATATTGTAATATTGGGTGATGTAAACCAAACAAAATTTTACTTTTTGATTACCATACCATGTATATAATGAGTTATACATAATTTTCTCTTAACAATATTATGTTGATATTTTTGCCTCCACTATTCATAAACTAGTTCTGATAGACTATTTTTCATAATAGAAGATTATAATGGTAACTAGGCTATAATGATAACATCATTATGTTATTAAATTAATCTTAATCATATTTTATACGGTCTAGATACATTAAAAAAATTGGACATAATTAATGTATAACTATTTGGTACTCTGGGATCATAAGTGTTAATTATTCTTCTCTTTATGTTAATACTTGGTGAATGTTATTTGGTTAGATCATGAGGACATACCCATCAATAGTAATACCACACGTTTTTGGTGTCATTGTTTGTTTATATCTATAGATATGTGTATTTTTCTATGAACATGATATCATTTCCCATGTGTAACATTTTATCATTTACTATTCTATAATTAAAAAATCAATTCAATGAAGTAATGATGATGCAGTATGTGTTGGGTGCTGCTTTGTTCGTATGCCATTGGTTGAATGGTCAAGATAGTAAATTTAAATTCCAATATGAGGAAGTGTTATCTCATACATTGTTGATCAGGATGGTTGTACCATCAAAAATACTTGGACAAGGATGTCAAAGGTATGTCCATTATTTTAAACCAATAATCAATAATAATAGAAAGGATGATGACATAAACATGAATCCTTCTTTATGATATATCATGTGACACTAAGATTATATAACATAGTGCATATTTGTAGGATGATTATCATTTTATGACTATTCTATATCCATTTAGCATTATTAATGGGTTTCTTGAGAACATTCTTAGTCTTTGAGTACTATTCACTACTATCAAGATATGGACATAGAGGTTCACACAAAAAAGCGTATTCAAGATTCTAGCATATTCTAGTGATAATGAATATTGGACATGGGAGGGCCAACCACGGGGTCCAAGATTTTTCCATGTAATATATAACAAATGAATAAATAAATTCACTATTATTTGATTATAGAATAATTTGGTTTAATTTATTAATTAAAATTATTCCCATGGTATTAAGCGAGTAAATGATAAAAATTTATAAGATTAAATATGATTTTAATATTCATAGTTTATTTAATATTAGAAGGAATTACAAGTTGAGTAAATGACATGGGTTTATCACTTAATATAAATTTAATATATATTTACAGAATGTGGTAAAAAATAATTTATATTTATGATGTAGTCATATCATAAATACTATTTATTTATTGCTTATTTATTTGATGTTAAATATATAAGGACACGGGAACCCTTATAGGGTATTATGAGGATCCAATATTTAAAGTAAAGGATAAGCTCATTCCAATTATGATTTATTCTAGTTGAATGAGAGAATCAATTTCCTACAACATCCTATATAGATAAATCCTCTCACTGAGAACACAATCCATGAATGCATCCAAAAAATCAAAGGGATTATATTTAGGTGATTGTTATGATGTAGAAGGGTTCATCGGTGCTCTTTGATGATACCCAAAATACAATTAAATATGTGGTCAGGGATTATTGAAGAATATGTGGATGATCTATAGGGGTTAATCGTTGGATCCTTCATGAACTGGACACTAGTTACCAGATGTTTGCTTCATTTTGATTAAACTATTAGTTCACCTATAATCATTATGCTTCAATTAATTCATGAAATGTACATGGACCTCTAGCAGGGATCAGATTATCAGAGATGACAATTTATGTATGTTCAGTGTTTAAATTGTTTAAATCCATGTCCCATAAACTTATTTTATGTTCCAGGTAATTATTAATTATTATTAAAGAGATAGTGTGATTTTTTGAGTGAAGAAAAAAATTTATTTATATTAAATTAATTATAGGGTTTTAATTTTTTCATAATTTAACAGACCACACCAAGATTTGATTTCAAACTGAAAAGTTATGGAATTTTGAAAATTTTAATATGGATTGTACTTCATTTTAGTTGAATAGAAAATAAAATATCATATATATATATATATTAAGTTTTATTAGTTACTCTTTACAGTAGTGATTTTGATGAGTTCTCATTTTTTGTCAAAAATCTAGCCACCAAATTAGTATTTTCTATCTCCAAAATATCACATTAATTGTTGAAATTTATATGTACTTAAAAAATGCAATGTCACTTGGGAAATAATTTATCCCCCAATTGGAACAAGAACAGAAACAAAATATGGATCTTGAAATTTGAAGTGAGGGAGTAATTTTTTCCTATAATTAAACAATTTTATAAGATAATATTTTGGATATATGTTAAATAATGTATAAAACAATTATTTTGAATGTGTCTTAATTGGGAGGTGGGTTGACACACAGATAATAAAAAATTGTGTCACATGGGGATGGACATTGTTGTGTACATATTTCTTGTAAATGTATTTTTGGGGAACACTCTCCCCAAGGATGATTCATCCTTAATGGAATCCACAACTTGTCTAGTTCACCAACATGATCTCCTACCTTAGTCATTTCATGGTTTTCCACCCTAGGAAGATTTTTCAACAAGGGTCATAGAAGCCTTCACCCATACCTACTGGAGACATATGCTACCCCTACATCACCATCCTATGAGGATGATGTCATTGCCACCTATTTTGGATGAATCTTATAACACACTCCGGGATTATCCTTCCATTAGTCACCACACTTATCAACATCCTACTTAGTCCATAATCCTAATGGCTAGACCAAACAATCACCTCATACCATCACCTATTCCACCCCTACATGCAAAGTCTTTACAACCTCTATCTCCCTACATTGGCTGCTGAAGTGACACCCCTACTGATTGAGAACAACATTCAATGACCCATAATTTCCACTAATATTACTGACCCCCTTGATGACTGATGTGTCGTCCATCCATACAAAGCAATGGCCGACCCTTGAAAAGGTACATCCTGTTGGCAAACAAATATTCCTTTTAGAGGTCTTATGTAACATCCCTTGTAATTAAAGAATATAACATTTTCATATTTATTAAAATTTTTGAATTAAATATTAATTTTACATTAAATGGATTCTATGTTCAATGTCGTACCCGATACGCAACAACATGGTTCTTTGAAATCATTTATTGCACGCTATGCTGAGTCATACTGAAATATAATAATATTATATTATTTTAACTGGTAGTTAATGCATAGCCATAGTATTGGAAAGAATGAATAGAATGAACTAAAATATGATTATATATGTTTGTTAAAAGTTTTTACAATTATCCAACAAATAGATAGAGGCCTAAAATGTAAATGAATATTGTTTTAAACATAAATTCTCTAATATTCATTAAAAGGTCAATTTACCGCCTTCTGATGGAGAACCCTCTTTAAATATAGTTTTAGTCACATTTATATGTTATATTTGAAAAAATAAAATTCTTATTTATAATTGGGAAATCAAAATTTACTTTGGGTATATTATTTGGTATTTTTATGATAAAATTCATTTTTTAATGAATTGTGAAAAATACTGTATTTTAATTCAAAACATCCTTTTAATCTAATTTATTTATAAGGATAGATTAAATTTTTATTTTGTTTTAAAGTTTAATTAAATTATTTTTTCACTATTTAATCCAATTTTTGTCATTGTAAGTAATTTTACTTTGAAATTGGACATAAATAAATGTCAATCTTTGGAAAGTTATTATTTCTTAAAAACACGCTGTTTATTTTGACAACATGAATTGATTTTAAATTAATTTATTCCACTTAGGTGTTTTGAATTTGGAAAAATATATTATATATTTATATTCAGGAGGTCCAAATTGTGTAAATAGGTGTCTTTTATTTTTAGACATGATGAATATTTACTTCGGTAAATATTTAATTTACTAGGGTTAAATGGTAATTCTAGTAAATAAGGGTAAAAAAATATTATTATTATAATATAAAATTACCTTAACATGTGTCTTAGTCCTATTGGTTGATACATTTCCGACCATGGGCATCCTTGGTCCATGTTTTGGACCCCATGGAGCCACATGGGAGTGATAATGACACTTTATATTAATAAATTTAAAGTAAAGGCAATATGACATAAATATATATCTTTTAGTAAATAAACTTTTACATGGGGTTATATAAGTTATCCCTTAAACTATAAATATTAATTTTAATGAAAATAATATTAACTACATTATGGAATCTTTCATTATAATTTCTTGACATCATATAAATTAAATTATTTATGACACAATAATTATGCAGTATTTACCACATTAATGAATGATTTAAATAAATATGATTATAAAGATTAAAATAATAACCAAAACCAGAAAAATTATTATTTCATGATTTTATTTCAATCATTAGTCATCTTATTTTTTACTTTAATATGTTTTTGACATTTAGAAACCGAAAAATCAATATATAATAAAATAGGATTTTTAAACAATCATAAACAACCCCTCCTCCCACTTATAAAAAGCCCCCACATCTAACCCGTTACTCACACTTCTCAATCCCATCGGCTCATCCAACCTCTTCTCAATTAAGCTTCCTACATCCCTTTATTCCTATTATAAGCCTTACCTTTGGCCTATGGAACATTAATTAAACCTTTGGGTTTAAACCAAAGGGAGATACCAGATTTAAAGGTAACACCTTCTCGTAAGTTCTATTGTTTTATTTTATTTCTCCAACCCCATAATTTTTTTACTTTAATTTAATAAAAAAAACTATAATACAAAATATACTAGGTTGTTTTTATGAGAATTATTCAAACAAAACTTAAACAAACCTCCACCTAATGGGTAAAAACACATTGTTTCTGTGGATGGTGAACTACTGCCTCACAAAATGATGATTGTTCAATCTTTTAATACCACCTCTTATAGTGGATATAAAGATAGAATTATATTTATATGTGATATATATTATATTTATATTGTTTATATGCTTCGTTATTTTCCATTTATAGAATAACATTATGGTTTCCATAGTTGGTAAATAAGATAATTTTATTTGAGGAACTGAAGACTACCACCCCCTTAAAATGATATGACTCATTCATGCCATACGTGGAATGTATAATGGAAGGAATTTATGAAATTATATATTATATTATAATTAAATTTTAATATACCTATTTATCATTAATTTTTTCCCATAAAATCATAAATAAAAATGAAATTAGAGTTCATGCGTACGTATGGCTTACCGTCTCCATGAATGGTGCATTGCATTTCTCATCTCTAAATACTATGTACTATTTTAAATACATAAATATATGTATAATGGATATATATGATATGTAATATATCTAAATCATGTATATAATTTTTTATATAATGAACTTTTGACCACATGGACCACTAGTAAATATAACAAGTTTATTTTTGACTCGTATTCGAAATATCAACAAAACGACCATTATTAACTTAAATTATTACATAATGTTTATAATATGGAAATAAGTGATATAAAAGAAAAAATATACTTGAAAAATATTCTTAAAAATGTTAAAATTAACTTTATTTAATTACTTAGGTGATTGAAGAATGAATGGGTCAAGTCGAACAACGAGGTAAGGGGTTTCTTATCTCATTTTTAATTCCCAGAAATTTGCATTATTATCTTGTTATTTCTTGATTTTGGTGTATCATGTACTTAAATTTGATATATATTATCATGATTAACTTTATATTTAAGGCATTCATTGAATAATTTGCTGGTAATTAATTTTTGGTCATACGAATCGATTGATTGCTATGCGGTAAGGTGTTTTCATCTCAATTTTTTTCCTGTGATATTCATGCTATATTTACAACTATTTAATTTTGTGTTGTGTATGTGCATCCCATGATATATACATTTTGTAATATAATATAATTTATTTTAATTAAAATCTTCGTTGTATAATCATTTTTTCATGGGGTGAATGTTTTGTAAGTTACCAAATCAGGGTGGGAACCTTTCACCCTCCACTTCAAGTCAAAGACTTCTTTTATGTTTTGTCTTTAAATTTCAATTATATAATATTGGAATATCTTCTTATATATCCTTATTAATATAAATTATATGTCCATGTGACGAGAGACCCTTTTCTCTCTCATCAACCTATTTTCTGAATTTTGGTGCGACACTGTTAGACTGTCGAATTTCTGTAAGAGAACATCTTATCCCAATTTAAATTCTTTGGGTTAAACTAATACTTCATAATTATTTCATGCTTTGAATATGTGTGATTGAAAACTGATTGTTTTAATCATAATATACTCTTAAATTTCATGTATTCATATTTTTCACACATAATTATGTCATTGATTTTCCTTAATCTACGGATTTGATCTTTTCAAGGGACATTGTCTCAATTTACATTCCATTGAAACTTATATGTTGTTGTACACCAATTCACGTTTATATGGTGTATATACATCCCTTCGTCGTATTATATCAACAATCTCTCTATTCTCTTGATATTATATGCTTTGATTAATTTTATTCATCAATTAGTTTTATTGAAGCGATTCTCATTTGGTTAGGAACTCTTCAACTAGAATATAGTTTTAATCATTTTATAGATTTATAATCTTGAATCTTTCTCATTAATGTCCATGATTAAAAATGTTTATAAGGAGTTATTTATATATACATTAATTTTTTAAAATGATAATTTCTTTAAAATCATAAAACTGGTATGGGACACTTTGATTCCAAAATATCTTTAATAAATGTATGAAATGGATTTTAAAATGGTTTGATTATTCATTGATTATGTAAATATATTGAAATGATATATTGTGACTGTAATGTTGAAATTTTATCTTTCATTTATGTTTGTTATGAATATGTTATAGTTCTTGAGAATTGTTTACATAAACTAGTGGTTTCGTGAAAAACATAGTCTGGGTGAGCCCAAGATACCTCTCAAATGCATTGGTTAACGTGACAGAGGTAAACATTAATGTTTCTCCTAAGAGATATAGGGAATATACGGTGGCAGGTATTCCAACATTACACCCTATGTAGCTATGATATCTACAATGTAAGTATGTTATTTATTCGACAAGTTACATGTATGATTTATGATATCTATATGTTCTTAATAAATCTTATGATATCTTGAGGTATGTTAGGATTGAAAATATGGTTTCATTGGTTGGTATTTATTGATGGGTTAAGGATTCCATTACTTATTTTATAACCCTTACTGAGCTTTTTATGCTCACCCCATGTTTTGAAATGTTTTCACTGGACTTAATGATGAATAGGGTCAAGGATGGGATCAAGGAAAAGTCATTATATCTAAAACAAGGAACTAGACATGTGTTTTTTGAGTTTTTATTTTTTGAAAAAAAATATTTACTATGAAGAAGTGTCTACTTTTTTTATATGAAATGTAATGTAATAGATATAGACTAAATCTCTAAAAATCTAAACTATAGAAGATATTCAATGCGTATTCATTACTTAACTCAATATTATGTAATGGTTATGGCTGGGTCCCTATATCTAATCTAACCCAAAACACCCCACCAAACTGTAACATGTCTGTGAGTGAACTCTTTTCCAACAACACCCCTTCACGGAGTTTTACAAGCCATGTATAGGCTTGAATGGGTTCATGCAGAACCCTAGTGGGTCTAGGGGTGTGTTTGGGACACATATTATTATTTTAATATAGTCAAAATTAATTCACATATCTTCGATTATAAAAACTATTATCATTAATATTATAAATTATAAATATAATATTTTTCTTAAAATTAAATTATTAAATTTATTTATATTTAGAAAAAATTTTATATTAATAATTAGACAGAAATAAAATAAATTATTTTAAATTAAATAATGTAAATAATTTATTAAATTCCCTAATACATAAATTTATTTCATTTAATTTTAATTGAAATTTATATTTACTAGCTATTTTTCTTGTCTTGTGACCAACCTTCCATGTTGGGTTTATTTTATATAATTATTTATAATAGGTGTGTGATTTTTGTAATAAATAATTCAATTGATTGATGGTCTATGAATTAAAAATTTTATTCAATATTAATAAAATATTGTGTTCATTTCATTATCTGTATGTATTTTGGGGTCATGATACCCCCTTTATTGCATGAGAGTACATTTTTATTTTGACAATGATAACGTAACATGTGACCATGTAATGTTAAGGTGAAATTAAGATGAGAAGTGGACACACTGGACTATGGATGAGATGTATCATGATCAAGAAATAACTCACATTTGATTCCCCAAGATCAGAGGTGATTGATTATATTTAAATAGATCAATCAATATTATATTCCCATGACTCGTAAGGTAAATGTTTTTATTTTATGCATTGTTTGTTATTTTATGCATTTTCATGAAATTGAGAAACATATAATATAATAAATAGTAAAATGAATAAATATAAAATGATTTTTTTCAATTAATATTTATATTTAGAGTGTGAAAATAACGTATGAAAATTTTATTATAAATAGATCATATTCGATGAAAAAACCCAAAACTACCCTCAATGAAATATTAATTCAAAAACACCTTCAGTCATTTGAATTTGATAAAAACTAGGTGTACATGGTGATCTTCATCCATTGATGAGGGTTCATCCCACTACCTTGCATTCCTTTTGAGATAGATGGGTTGAATTAACTAAATTTTGAATAAGAATGTAACCAAATATAGTATGTTGAAATTTTAGAGGCAAGTGTTGTGTAAATATAATTTTTGATTATAGAAGCTAGGACTTCACTCAACAGATCTGGAAGCCATTATTTTATACTATTGGATAGTGGAACACTACATTTAAAATTTCTAAGAGGTGGTATAGGAAATGGTTTTAGACTATATTAGAGGTTTCATGGATACATTCCAATATCATTATCAAGTGAAAGTGTATTCTAACTATTGTAGAGTGGGTTTCTAGAGATCGATAAATAAGTGGGATACACTTAATTATTCAATGAATTGGTAAAATCTAAATAGATAATCAAGATATTTGTTTAAATTTTTTTAAAAAAAATTAAATTAATACCTCAATTAAACTGAGATTATATTTAAAAAAATGTGTCTATACTAGCATGAGTTTCCCATATGTAGTAAATGTGTTTACTCAAGGTACTACTACACTATAATTACTTGGTACCAGTACCCCCATACATACTAATCCTCCTCTATAGGTGAGGCTGAGAAAAAAACTTATAATTGACTCATGTATAACACATATGATGGTTATATACTAATGGTATCATATATGTCCTATGTTATTTTTGGATATAACATGAGGAAAATTTTGATTTCACAAGTTGTATCATAGATTTGAAGCTTATAAGAAGAATTTTAAGAAAGATATGAATGAGTTATTATTACACAAGCTATGTATAAATTGATCGGGGGATCAAGATATTTCAATAGATCTCATTATTAATTCCTTTTCAAATTTTAATCCAATTTCATTAATTATTAAAAAATTAATTTTATGGAGAAAAGTAGGTCATCACCTTTTGAGTACAGTTTTACAGCTAAATATTAACTCAAAGAAATAATAATAAAAAACTATTATGGTGAAAAAGTTGACATATATGGTGAAAAGTGAAATAGAAAGACAAATAAGAACCAATAAAATTTTATTTAAAGAGACTATGTATCAAATGGAATTTTATCTTATTCACATATCATATATTCGTGGAAGTTTAATTGAAATGAACAAAATGGAAGAAGAATTTATTCACCTCAAGGATATTCATCAATCCCTCATAATGTTTTTGTTATAATTCTTGGGTATTAAGTACAATATACCCATTACATATTTCTATTTGAATACATATACCAAGTTAAAATTGAAACATTACATGAAATATGGTTTGTTCTCAAAGAGGATGAGAAATTATTGTTCATAATAAAATGGTGAGAAGTTAACAACTTCTTTGAAACCAAGAATTATTATTATAGTTAAAAATATGTTAATTATTAAATTAATATTAATCTCAAGTTCCCTTTGGGTGTAAGGAAACATTATTTTAGTTAAGGAATGAATTTTGATTATGGTGTTTAATAATCAACAAAAATATCCGTAATAATGGAATCATTGGCAATACGTGGTGAATATAAAATGGAAAGATAATATACCAAGTTGTGGAATGGTAATAATTTGTCAAGAAAAACTAAATTATTATCATGTATATACCTAGTATTTTATTAGATTCATTGCAGTTGAGTACCATATGTATTAAAAACACACTTATATACTAATTTTTTGAAAAACAAACATCCTTAATAAATAAATTTAAATAAAAAATATTTCAGAATTAGGTTTACTAGTGAGTGTGAAGTATTCCAATTGTAAGATATTGGGTAATATAATTCCGAAAATTATTCTGAGTTCCTATTCAATTGGAAACTATTGTATGGTATATTCATGGGAAAAGTTATGATCTTCATTGTTCTGGTGTGTAAAAGTATATATTGAACAATCATTCATAGATCAATATAATGAAACATCAATTAATTCCTAGACACACATTTTTGTATCCATATCAAAGTTATGATTCTAATTATGAGTATTGATGATTAGTCATAAATGATAACATCAAAAAATAAAATTTCGCATGGATTAATTCTTAAATGAAAATTTCCACACACCCATAAGAGTCATGATGTGAGTAAAAGGAGTACCAATGTAAAAATCTATATGGATTTTAGTTACTTCAATTTTTTTCAATACATCATTATAAAATACAAGCGATATCCCACATCAATATTCTTAATATCATGAGAAATGGATATTATATAAATTATTATATGATTGAAAACCCTTATGTCAGAAGAGAATGTGTTTCAAATCAATGTGTTTGTTAAGGATATAAACAAAAATGAATCATCAAAAACATAAGTTGTATCTAATGTAATTATCCTAAATTTTTATAATGATATTACAGAAATCCCATTGATATAAATTTTATTGTAAAAGTAATATAATATATTTATTTATAATGGTGAAAATACAAATTTAAAACAATTGGATATATATTGACATGGACTTACTAAATGACAGATATCCCCAAATAGATAACAGAAGAACGACTTCCACAAGTGGTGCCAAAGAGGAATGTTCCGTATAAGTATACTACATAGGAAGGTTATAACCATAGTGATGATTTTATATTCACCACATCAAGTGATATATTATTCACTGAGACTAATAAATCAAAAAATTATCTATTATAAGGAAACAAGCTAGACATTTCATGATTAAGTAAAATTCAATAATGGATTCCTTGTCTCATAGTACATGGGGCTTATTATTTCCAATAATATGGTGGGTATTAATGTTAGATGATACATGGTTGGTACAACATAGGATGGTTATAACCATAGTTATGGTCTTATCTTCACTATATCACCTGATAAATTATTCATAGAGATTAATAACTCATAAAATTATACAATATATGTAAACTAGCAAAAATTAACCGGATTAAGTAAAATTCAATAATGGATTCCTTATATCAAATTACATGGGGATTATTATTTTCAATACTATGGTGGGTATTCATGTGAGATGATACATGGCTGGTATAATCATGGAACCAATAAAGTTTGATGGGTAATACCATGTCATTATGCATAAGTCAAATAGAATTAGACTCTTCATATGTAATTTATATGTTCTTTTTATAGAAAATTTTATATTTTTGAAAGAATCTATATGACACAAGTATAAATTGATGTCAAAACCATATAATTACAATAAGGGATTATTTTTACTAAAATAATGGTTAGGAGTAAATTAATTAACATGATCATATAATATTTTTTGCAAATGTAAAATTTCCATATTTTTAAAAGAGGTTATTGGGAGCACCACAAATTTCCATCTAAAATATGTTTTTTAAACAATGAAAATAGTTAATTTTATTATAGTTAGTTAAGAAGATAGTTGGAATAAATATATATAAATTAAATAAAAATATAAAACCAAATTCTATATAACATGAACTAGTGACGTAGATATAACATTTTCTTAGACCAAGTCAATTGTAAATATATCGATATGGTATTTTAAAAAATAATAGATGGAATAATTTGGGACATAATTGTTTTTGGTTACACATGAAATAAGTCACACCTATAAGACATGCATAATCACAAGAGGATATTAAAGTGGTTAGTTGAATTCCATGCACTTTCGTGATTAACCCTTATAATATTTCATGATATGTAAAAAAAATATTTCCAAAATATCAATTATTGTAATAAAATATAATTTATATCTAGGGGAACATAAAATGAAGAAGAGATAATTACTATATTATATTGGAGGATGCATAAGTGATCTGTTCCTTTTATTTGGAGAGTAAGGGATAATAGTAATAAGGGGACCTAAAAATCCTTCTTATAGATAAATACGATCTTATATTGAATCCATGATAAGATAATGAGAATGAAAAGCTCATTAAAGTTGGAGGTATCCAAATCTAAAAAACCGGAGTGAATTGTGGATTCTAAGTTATCTAAAAAAGTATTGTAGAAAACAAAATGATTTGGTCCTGTTCTGGAATCCCAATTTCTATGTAATGCATTTTAATTATGATAATTGAATTTTTACTAATAGGAAATATATAATTTTAGACACTGGAAAAATGTATATACTCAAAGATATAGTCTATTTAGAAGTATTAATTATATAGGTAGGGTAAAATATATCATAAATCCAAGAAGTACACATGTGTAATTTTCCATGACTGGATCCAAAACTATAAAGAAATATGATTTTTTAATGTGAGAGGCGATGATAATAGTTAGCAAGTTGGATATATATCAAGTTGGAGTGTTGTAATTGTGGTTCAAATAAAACTAACATAAAAGTAATTTTTTATTGCCATAACATGCATACAATAAGTTATACATTATGTATTCTTACCATTATTGTGTTGATATTTAATCATCCACTATTAAAATAGTAAATTCTATAGATTATTTTAAATTAAAAATTATCATAGCAGTTCCAAAGATATAATGAGAACATTAGGATACTATGAAATTAATATATAGAATATTTTCTATAGTCTAGATAAATCATACTGACTGGACATAGTTGATATCAAACAATCAGGTAATGTGGGATCACAACCATTGTGGCTTCTTCATTTGATGTTCTTATCTAGTGATCTCTAGTATCTGAGATCAGGACTTACCCATCAACTTGAACACCACATGTTTTAGGTGTCATTGGATGTTACTATCTATTGAGAAGTTTATTTTTCACTTGAATTGAGATCATTTTCAATATGTTACAATTTTCATATATTTTAATGAAAGGAAAAAAACCATGACAATGTAGTCATGTATTGGTATCTTGTGTTAGGTGAAATATTAGTGATAAAAAATGGATTGAAGGGCCATGATAAAAATTTTCACTCCTATTATAAGAAAGATATATCTCAGTCATAGAAGATCATGATGGTTGTAACATCATAAATCATTAGCCAATGTAGTCAGATGAATGTCTATCTAGTTAGATCAACAAAAAATGAAGCAATAAATGACAACGATAGAAGTGTGTTTCATTATTTCTATGATATCATGAGAAAATGAAAATATATTATGCAATGCATGTTCATATGATTATTTTCATTTATATGACTATTCATTATATCGTCATGGACATGGAAGAGTATCTAGACTCCACTCTTGGTCTGTGAATACTACCAAATTATATCATGACAAGGGTATAGAGGTTCCAACATAATAGCATATTCATAAGACATCATTAATCCGGTGAAAAATAATATTCGACATGGTGGGACCCACAATTGGTCCTAAGAGTTTTCCATTTAATTGATCACCATTGAAGAAATAAATAAATTATTATATGTGTATAGAATAATTGATTTGAATTTATTTATTAAATGTATTCATAATGTATTAAGTGGATACATGAAATAGTTCTTTATGAATGAGTCTTATTTCAATATCCAACATTTGTTTATTATTATTAAAAATTAATAGATGATTTAATTACATAGTTTTATCACATAATATTTATTTAATATATATTACAATAATTTCCTAAAATATATATAAAATTTATTATTTAGTTAGTTAATCATGCATTTTTTTTTATTTCTTATTTATAGGTCGCTAAATATATTGGTTTCAAAACACCATTTTTAGGAATTCTAAACATCCGCTATTAAAATTAGTGGAGAATCTCATTCAAACAAACATTGTTTTCCAAATGAATGAGAGAATATCTATCATCCTTCATCCATGATAATTAATGTATCTCACGAAGCTAATGATCTAGGAAATCCTTCGACAGACCAAAGGGATATGATTCTGTCGATTATTGTGACATTGAATTTTTTCTAAGTTCTTCACACTAGATCTCAGAATTCAATGTATTGTGATATAAAAATTTGTTAAGAATGAGAAGATAATTTAGAGAAGTTGAGGTTAATAACATTAAAAAATAGTCACCAGTGAAGAGCTACAACCATGTGTGACTCGTTTTGAACAAGGAATTTTTTAGTTTTGAGTTTTTTGATTCTATTATTTAGTGTGAGATCCATGAACCACTAATGGTGACTGAATCACCAAATATGACTAGTTTCATTACTCAGGTGATGAGAATTTATAATTCCCCTACCCACCAGATTCTTCTATGAGACCAAATACCATCATTTTTGTAGCATCAGATAGAGATATAATGAGACCAATGGATAGAGGGTTTCTAACAGAGTGGATATATGAGAACACATATCAGATATATATTTTTAATATGAGTCAATTAGATATGGAATTCTATATATGTACCATTAAAATGAAGAGTTTTTAAAAATAACATTAAAAAACATTTTTCCAAAAAAGTTATAAGGAGAATTATATAAACATTTAAGATGTTTATTCGTTTCGTATTTATGTAATTTCAAAATTTTTAATTTGATTATTTTTTATGAATTATCAATAATTTCCTAGAATGATTGTGATGTGTCTTGAGGAATTTAATGATCAATATGTTCGTGTTTTCATTTTGATTTTTCTATGAAAATAAATTCTGTTTCCATCATTTTCTTTTAGAGTAATGGCTATATAAATGGGTAAAACAACATTGAAGATAAAATATTCTCAAAATGAGGACTAGAATTAGTAATATATTTATATTATGAGTATCAAACTGAGGATCTACATTGTAGAAGGAAATAGAATCTTACTAAGATTATTCATGTATAAGAATATCATATTATGTTTCATCAAGAAATGGAAGAAGTATCAGAGTAGGAATCATTGATTGGACAAGAATCTAATTATAATATTTTAACATAGTTTTTATTAAAATAATCATGGTGAACATGAAAAAAAGGTGAATCAGAAAATGGTTTACTAGATTGAGTTTCACCGGATTGATGTGAATTAATTTTGTAAGAATCCAATGTTTCTCTTAGTGAGAAGAGAGATCTTATTCACCCATTTTGTTCTCACAAACCTCCCATGGATATGTCCTTCAATATCTTTTTCATCTGTTATTCTATTGAAGATCTATTAGTATAGTTAGATTACTCTATATATCCTTTTCATTCATTTAGTTGTGTTCTTCATTTTTAATCCTCTCAACAATGCTATTTTGATGTATGCTAATATTCCCTTATTATCAGGATAGTGATCCATTATTCCATTTTTTTAAGATCAAGTCCAAACTAAGGGACGATACTATACATGTAGAGTGATTTGGTTATACGATAGGCATTCTATGACTCATCCCTCAAGTCTCATCATTTATTAACTATCGTTATTTCGTGCACAAAGATTTCATCAGGAATTTATTATTAAATTAATATTCCATGATTATAATAACCATTATTGTCTTTTATACCCCCTTATATACATGATAATTATTTCATTGGATATTGAGACCTCAATGTAGACCCCCACAAGTAGGGTGTTTCCATAATTATGCCTTAGTGACCATTTTGGGAGGATCTGTGCCATCGTTCGAGTGTGATTTTACTTGAACTTTGTAACGGTAAGTGTTATAATTAAATGAACATTGTTTTATAAGATGTTACATCATTGTACTAGTTTACTCATATATGGTATGCGTTTAAATCAACTAAATGATGTTTTAAATGGAAAATGGAATGAATACTTATAGATACCACTTATCATAGTATTTATAATCAAATGGTGAGTGGTTTCTAGTCCTTATCTTTATTTTCATGTTTCAAGAAATTAATTGAAAGAAACTAATCATATAATATGAAATAAAATAAATGGATTCATGGTCTATTAGCCTATTTACAGTAAGGAATTTCATGGAATGAATTATTTTATTGATTAAAGGGAATGATAATTATATGACCTAAATTAAATAATAAATTTAATATAACATTACTATTTCATATGGGCTCATTAATATTTTATGGGGTGGTCATAATTAACCCATAATTGGACTCCTACTGGAATTTCTTGATCACTCATGACCATCATTCTGATTCAAGGATGATAGTTTCTAAGGGAGATACGTAATTTGGATCCCTGTCCTTATATTCTAGTGGATGCATGACATGACACTGAAGGATCCCTTCATTATCATTTAGATATTAAGATTCCTTTGATACACTCATTGTATTTATCTTTATATATTAGGACATGTGGCTCCATGGATACACCCATTGGGGCTAATCTTTTCTTTGCATTTGCATACCTTGGAAGAGATCTTTAGACTCAACTAAAATCATATTACTCTTTAAAGCCTTGGGTTATGCCCCTTGGATTATAGTTAAACCCCTTATATCCATGATATAAGTTATTACATAGATTTCATGAACCCTGAGTTAAAGGAATCATTGGTTCTACCCCTAGATCCCCTTTCATTATTATCATCATTATGTATTCCTTGGTTATTACACTGGGTCTTATCTAATTATTAGTATTATAGTTGTATTTTTTTGTTATTATAAGAATACATGGTCACCTCATGGATCCTCAGAATTCACTTATTATAAACTGCATCATAACCAATTAAATGAATAAAATAATATATAATATATGAGTATTAATAAGGTATCTTGATATTTACATTACTATTCTTCTTTACATTCATATATACCTGCACACTATTTTTGTATATATTTCATTGACTGGATGTTATCGGTACCGTTGGTGGTGGACTACTGATAATTATATAACACCCTATACAAACCTCCATTATATCCTAATAGAATTATATGTATGTAGGTGTTGAATAGGGGAATCATCCTTCTTGGGACACTCGATATTACATTATTTTATTATGTTGGATCCTAGTAGCCAATGTCCAGGAGAGTACTTAGGATGTGTCACTAAACCAAACTAACTATATAGTAGCCGTTTTTTTATCTAGATGCACTATAAAATGCCACAATATTGTTCTATGATGGATTTAATAAACCACTGCTAAAAGTGGTTTTGGTAATCAACATGTGATGGTTTCATCCATTTAGCGGTGGTTTCAAGAATATATCACACAATACATATTTAGCGGCGGTTTTTTTATTTTAGTAGTGGTTTTTCCCATAAAAAATAACAACGATTTAGCAGTAGTTTTCAACTACCACAAAATTTTGTTCTTTTTTATGGAAAAAAGCACCACTAATATGGAAAAACCCACCAATAAGAAATACTTTGTTATATTTAGTGGTGGTTTAAAGAACCACCCCTAGAAAAATACTATATTATAGTGGTGTTTTAAACCTCAGTGAAAAAATATCTCTAGTGGCGGTTTAAACCGCCGCTATACCATGAATTAAAAAAAGGAAAAAATTATGCATTCCCGAAACCTGCTTCTAGAAAAAAAATATTAACACTAAAATTTTTTCAATATCCTCAAATATATCATGAACATACAAGGAAAACAACATGTTTTATCAAAAGAATAAACATATGTGGATTCACACCAAAACATAAATAATCAACACATTGACCAAGAAAAAAAACACATAGAAAGAAATAATACATTTTTCTATACATTGAAAGAATCATACAAAACAGATCACATTGAATGAATCAACCAATATGTAAAAGAGATACTAGAAACTAAAAATCATATATGATCATATATATATTTCAATATTCATAGACAGTTGAAACACTATATATAAATACATGGTTATACAACACATACATAGTGTCACTCCACGACCCTAGTTACCCAGAGTCAGTGCATTATTTCATAACATTGGTATTGTAACAAGGAATCACGTCCCAAAGGATTGATCAGTTTAGCAGGCTTGGAAAGTATATTACATACGTGAAGTTCAACATTACAACTTTAAAAGGAAAACAACAGTAGTATTTTCCAATAGAAACATCCAAGCCTCCTAGATTATGCCTGCAAGTCACTCATAACCAACTTCTTAATATCCTTGGAAAATAAAACATAAGAAAGGGGTGAGATCAGATGCTCCAAAAGGGTAAATAATTTAGTGGAAGAAAAAAATTATTAAGGCAAGAAGTTTAATAAAACAACAACCTTTTAAACATAAACATGAACATAACATGACAAAGATAAATCAAACCTTACCATATATACATTCACATGGATATTCTCCTAGTCTAATAATAACATGTAATTACTAATTTCATAATGAGGGAATGTATAGTGCCATAATATAATTAATGTGTCAAGGCCTCATGCCATGACTTATAGGATAACTATAACAGGACCCAAACAAAGAGATCCTCTGTAACCAAAATCCATATCGGAGATCCTCTGTAACCAGACACAAACCCGGAGAGCCTCTACAATCAGACTCCAACACGGAGAACCTCTGTAACTGGACTCCATCCCAGAGAGCCTTGGTAACCGAACTCCAACCCGGAGGGTCTGCTGTAACTGGACCCTAACCAGGAGGGCTTACTTTTAATGGTCCCCAACCCAAAACATACTAGTCCAATACATTCATCATAAGAAAAGGTTTAAATATAACATAAACATTCGTATTAAAACTAGTATACAAAATTTCAATACTTTATACATAATACATGAATGGTATAAAAATAACACAACCACAGTCAAAAATATCACAAAACATTCTATACAGTATGGGATATTTTTATCATAATCAATCAAATTTAAATATGTTTTAAATCCATTAAAAAATGTTGACATTGAAAAAAATGACCAGTAAAATGCTTGGAGAGAAATTCCCATTTTTCATGAAATCGTTCAAAATTCTCACAATTTATAAAGGTAGTCATTTAAAAGAAATTTTAGAATAAAATTGTCCCATACCACTTTGAAAATTATTGCAATAATTATCATTTCAAAACATTCATGTCCATATAAATAAATCCTTAAAATCATTTTGAAAACATGGAAATTAATTAAAAGGGTTTCGAAAGATAAATCTTATAAACATTTAATATGATGATCTAGTTAAATAGACCCTCTCATAAAACCTTAAATTAGTCCTTTTTAAATCATCATTTTATAAAATATGGGTATCTATGATAAGCCTTTCCCAAAAAAAACTTACAGATGAACAATCTCCGATAATAATGAGATTGAGGAAATAACCCTTACCTCATTGTAATCAATCGAGTCGTATGAACAATAGTCAGTAACCACAAAATGAATCAAAAAATATCATGAATATAAATAGAATAATGATAATATATATCAAATGTAAGTACACAATACACCACATGCAATAAATAAATGGTGAACAATGGATATCTCAAAAAATTAAAAGTGAGATAAGAATCCCCCTACCACGTGTCTGAATTGACTTGCTTGTATATTCCTTGTTCTTCATGACTAATAAACAAAAGTTAATTTCTAATTTCATAATAATATTTTCATGTTTATTTTTACTTTTATATCACTTATTACTTTTCTATAACAATTAGTTATTTATTTGAGTTCATTTCAGAAATTTTGTCGATGTTCAGAACTTGAGTAAAAAATAAACATGTTATAATTATAAATTATCCATGTGGAAAAAATTTAATTATCTATATAATGATATTAATCATTTAGATTTCATATATATGATATATTTCTAGTATATTTATGTATTTATAACAGTACATAACATTTGGATATAAGAAATGAAATGCACCATTCATGGAGATGATAAGTTGTACGTATGCATGAACGCTATTTTCATTTATATTTTTTATTTTAGTGGAAATAAAACATAATGATGAATATGTATTTTATAATTACATTATAATATCATATATAATATCATTATCTCCATACATTATATGTCCCACATAAGTCATTAACGAGTCATATCACTTTTAGGGGGCTGTAGTCCACCCTTACTCAAATTAAATTATCATGTTTTACCCATAATGGAAACCATAAAGGTATGATATAAATGGATAATACAGAAGAAAAAAAAAATATATATCATATATAAATACAGTTCCATATTAATGGCCACCATGAGAGATGGTAGGAGATAATTGAACAATCATCGTTTCGTGAGGCGTTAGTTTGCCAACCACAGAAATATTATGTTCTTCCACCATTAGATGGAGGTGTGTGTAAGTGTAGTTCAAATACTTCTCAAAAAAACATCCTAGTATATTTAGGATAATGTTTTCATAAAATAATGAAAAATAAGAGTTTGGGGGGGGGGGTGGAGAAGTAAAATATAAAAAATAAAAGAAAATAATTTAGGAGAAACCGTTACCATTAATTTGGGTAAATTTCGTTGGTTTGAACCAAAAGGAATTTTTGAAGTGACATCTACCCAAGTTAGAGATTCTAGGTGTTATATAGGGTTTGTGATAGCTTATTTGGGCAGGGTTAGGATGAGCCAAGGGTCTTGAGAGGTGTGTGTAATGGGTAAGAAGTGGTGTCTTTTTTTAAGGGGGGGAGGGGCTATTTAGGAAAGTGTGAAAATAGTATTTTATTATAGTGTGATATTAGGTTTCTAAAGCTTCAATAATAATTAAAGTAGAATATAAAATGACTCATGGTCGAAATAAAATCATCCAATAAGTATTGGAGAGGTTTTGGATATTGTTTTAATATTAATAATCTTATTTATTTAAATCATTTAATAATGAGGTAAATACTACATCATTATTGTGTCATATATAATTTAATTTATTTGAAGTCTAAAAATTATAAAACAAATACCATAATGTAGGAAATCCCTTTTGATTTTAAATTAATATTTATAGTCGAAATGATGACATATATTACCACATGTAAAAATTGATTTACAAAAAGATATTTGTTTTTGTCATTTTGGCCTTTAGATTTGGTTATTTAAAATAAAGTGTCATTATCATTCATAAGTGGCTCCATGGGGTCCCAAAATCGACCCAAGGATGACCATGGTTAGACATGACTCATCCAAAATGGTTAGGAAAAGTGTTAAGATAATTTTCTATTATTATAATATTCTTTTTTTCTTGAATTACCCTATTTACCTTTAATCGCGGTAAATAAACGTCATAAATTACTATTCACTAAAAATTATTTTCATCTTATTGAACCAAATTTTATGTATTGAGGTGAACCTTTTCTCTCAGATATTTTAAATTGAACTAATAGATATGGTAAAATTATGTTTTATGCAAATTTACAAATGCTCTTAGAAGTTTTGTAAAAGTTAGTAAAAAGTTCAATAAAATTTTTATATATCTAAACTTATAATAAAATGAATCCAATAAATTATATTAAACATATATAGGAATTATGTATCTTTTTAGACCTAAAATAAATTTCAATAAAATAAATAATTATTTAAATAAGAAGTCAGTTTTAACCAATAACTTAGTGTTTTTCATTATTCATCAAAAATTGAATGTTTTCAGAAAATTACCAAAATTTCACCCTAAGATAATTTTGATATTATGATTTAAAAAATTAAGTCTATTTTACCAAATTAAAAATATATAAGTTTCATTTATTCATTTAAAATTAATTTCCATTGTCAAAACCAAAAATCGTGTTTTTAAGAAATAATAACTAATAAAAGATTGATACTTGTTTATGTTCAATTTCAAAGTGAAATTATTAAAAATGAATAAAATTGGATTAAATGGTAAAAATATAATATATTTATAATTCCAAACCATTAAAATGTATAATTTAACAGTACAAGTTATTTTTATTAAAATGGTTTTTTAGTTAAAATATAGTATTTTTCACTATTCACCCAAATATGAAAGTTATCATAAAAACACCAAAAATTTACTAAATCAAAATTCTTATGTGCAGATTATAAAGAAAAAGAATATAATGTCAAATTGAATATAAAAAAGTTTAAAATATTTAATTTAAAAAGTATTCTCTATTAAAAGGAGGTAAAATTGCAGTTTTTTTAAAAAATTATTATATTACCTGAAAAATGAATTTGTTTTTTTCATTATGTCTAATAAACCCATAATATTGATTCTAAAATTATAAGGATTATATAAAGTTAAAAATTTAATAAATAATAGTCATAAACTCTTTTGAATGGCAAGTTGGGTAATTCGTGGTGTGCTAGAACTCGGTGTTGCGTGTAGTGCAAGTTATTGAATTAATTTGAAAAATAACGTAGTATGAAATCATGGGGTGTTACATTATTCTATCCATAAATAAATTGTGTCCTGAAAAATTGAATTTTTTTAAAAAAAATAAAAGGTTAAAAATATAAAATACCTTTGTGGGAAAACCCACATCAGAAATTGGTTTAATAAAATTTAGTCTTAATAATAGGAAAAAGGGGAATAAAAAAGCCACCACCAAATTATGATCTTGATTAAGAGAGCATTGGTGGAAATTAGAGACACATAATTGGTGTAAAAAAATAAATATTTATTTGGAGTGATTGAGGTCATCAATAACAAACAATTTTAGAATTTAGGGCCTTAAATCCATCAATCTATGATGATTTAAAATATAATCGTTTCAAAAAAACATAAGGTATTAGGATAACAAATTTTTAGTTTCATGATCCAGTACATAAAGTTTAATAATTAATTTCTTCACAGAATAAGAGATAAAAAATACTTGACATGTAGTGTTCTATACTTTAACTACTTTTTACCAAAACCTCATCTTTCACTCTAAAAGATAATAGAACTTAAGAAATAGTCAATTTATCCTATTCATATAGGGTTCCAAAAAATTGATTTTATAATTCATCTACCAGACCATCTAAAAAACTACATTATTCAATCCAGGACATTATGTGGGACAGTGGTAGGTGATACACCCATGTCTCCCTTCGGTTGTGGGTTCAAGTCTCGCGGCCCTGTCGGACGCGACAAGTTGTCGCCCGACCTCCATGTTCTCCTTTTTATGGAAATCCAAAAACAATCTCAAAATAAACTTATCCAAAATACTTCTGTCCAAACTCATAGTCCGAGATTTATAAGTGAGGTAAACACAATGAAGATAATTTTTCCACGTAATAACATGTGAACACCTTCATCATGTATTCTTTTAAAACACTGCAACATCCTAAATTACCATAAAACCTTATTGACTACATTCATGCACCCTTATTACTTATAGAATACTAGATATAATCCTTCTATCCAAAAATGTTGTAAACTCCTACAATGATATAATATAAATATCATTAATCACTTTCAAGGTAGTCAATAATATCCAATATAATTTATCCCAATTTTTCATGTATTATTCCAAAATTACTACCTCAGTATCAGAACCATATATGGTTTATCTTTCTATCAACCATATATTTTCCAAAACATTAACCTACTATTGAGTCACTTTTTATGGTTCCAAACAATTCGATGTCCATAATGAAATAGTACTACAATACAATCATTATATACACTATAATTCTTATAACATGTACATCATTAATGCATTACATAAATGAGACAATACTTTAATAACAATGTAAGAAATATAATCATTCCTCTTCATCTTCGGTAGTATCATGGCTTTTTTATTATCCAATAGAAGAATTTTGGGTATACTATGATGATTTGGACATTTATTCGCGTAGTGTCCCAACTCCATGAAGATGAAGCTTTGTACATTTGAAACTTTTACTTACCCTTGCAATCACGTACTTGGTGTCATTTTTCTCCACACTTATAACAAAATCCCTTTCCCTTGAAGCAATTACCAAGGTGATTATTTCCACAGTTATCAAATGATATAAATTAATTCTTTTCCCTCTTACTTTTATCCATTTTTCTCTCTTCTATCCTTTTCTTCTTTTTCTTCCCTTTAAAGCCATATGACTCTGAAAAATTATTTACTTATCTTATTAACACATGATACTATTTCTTCATATGTTAAGAATAATTGGGAGAATATTTCCCTTCTAAATGTTTGCTTAATACAATGAAAGATATGATCCCTATTAATCATTGGATCATACGTATTGCTGGTTTTCACATTCCTTCTTTTGGGCACCATTTCTATTCAATAGCATACACTGGTTCAGTTTATGAATTGTAATGAATAATTTCAAACGTGTAAAATACCTAATGTAAATTGAATAGTTTATGGATATAATCCATAATCATGAAAATATTTTCTTTGAGGAGGTATATACTCTTGAATCCTTCATAATGATTTTTAAATAAAATGAGAATTATCCTACGGATATACCTATAATGTTTCATAACCAAGAGTTGAGAAATGCCCGTTATCGTGCACCTGTTCCTGTTCGAGTCTAGCTCAAAGTGGTCTTTTAAGGTTTTACCCCTCGGTACATCTATTCCAGAGCCGTCTCTACCTGATTGTATCCATAGAGGGATGTATTTTTTTTGGAAAACTCAGAAAATCTCTACATTTCCAAAATTATAGGAAGTTCTTCTATACTAATACAGAAAGACTATCATAGGGTAATGTGCTCTAATCAGAATTTATCTAAATATACTTTCCAAGGTTATTACTAAACATCATCTGATTCCAACTGTAACGACCAAACCAAAGTTACATAGAGTTGGTGCATTATTACATAACATTGGTATGATTATAAGGAATCATGTCCCGAAGGACCGATCAGTTTAGCAGTCCCAGAAAATATATTTCATACATGATGTTCAACATTACAACTTGGAAAGAAAAATAACAGTAATTAATTCCATTATAAATGTCTAATCCCCCTAGATTATGCCTGCACATCACCTATAAATAACATCTTCATATCCCCGTAAAATAAAACATAAGAAAGGGGTGATCTCAAATTCTTAGTAAGGGTAAATAGTTTAGCGGAAGATATAAAATTTTGAGGAAAGATATGTAATAAAACAAAAGCCTTTTAAACCTAAACATGAACATAACATGGAAAAAATAAATCAAACATTACCATATAATGATTCCCATTGATATTCTACTAGTCTAATAATAACATGTAATAACTAATTTCATAATGAGGGAATGTATAGTACCAGGCATTAATTTCGATGTCAACGCCTCAAGCCAGGACCTATAGGATAACTGTAATTGGACACAAACCCGGAGAGCCTCTGCAACTGAACTCCATCCCAGAGAGCCTCTGTAACTGGACTCCAACCCAGAGAGCCTCTATAACCGGACTCCAACCCAGAGGGTCTACTGTAACCGGACCCCAACCTGGAGGGCTTACTTTTAAAAGTCCCCAACCCAGAACATACTAGTCCAATACATTCATCGTAAGAAAAGGTTGAAATATAACATATACATTTCTATTAATAATATAATACTAATTGTCAATACCTTATCCATAATCTTTGAATTGTATAAAAATAACACATCCACAGTCAAATATATCACAAAACATTCAATACAATATGGAATATTTGTATCATAATAAATCATCTTCAAATAATGTTAAAATCCATTAAAGGATGTTGACATTGATGAAAATGATCAGTAAAATGCTTTGAGAGAAATACCCCTTTTTCGTGAAATTGTTTATAATTCTTACAATTTATAGAGGTAGTCATTTAAAATGGATTTTGGAATCAATGTGTCCCATACCACTTTGAAACTTTTTAAAATAATTATCATTTCAGAACATTCATGTTAATATAAATAAATCCATAAAATCATTTTGAATACATGGACGTTAATTAAAAGGGTTTAGAAAGATAAATCTTTAAAACATTTAAAATGATGATCTGGTTAAATAGACCCTCCCATAAAAACAGATATTATTCCTTTTGAAATCATTGTTTTATAAAATCTGGGTTTATATGATAATTATGTCCCAGATAATACTTACACATGAACAATCTCAGATAATAATGAGATTGAGGAAATAACACTTACCTCGTTGTAATCAATCGAGTCATATGAACAATAGTCAATAACAACCAAATTAATCATATAATATCATGAATATAAAAAGTATTATGATGATATATATCAAATGGAAGTACACAATACACCACATGCAATAAATAAATGGTGAACAATGGAAATCTCATGGAATTAAAAGTGAGATAGGAAACCCTTTACCACGTGTCCGACTTGACTCACTCGTATGTTCCTTTTTTCTTCTTGACTAATAAAAATAAGTTAATTTCAACTTGAATAAGAAAATTATCAATTTTATTATTCCTTTTATATCACTTATTCCCTTGCTATAACAATTATTTAATTATTTGAGTTCATGTCGGACATTTTGTCGATTATCGGAACATGAGTCAAAAATGGACTTGTTATAATTATAAATTGTCCATTTGGTCAAAATTAAATTATCTATAGAATGATATTACTCATTTAGATTTCATATATATCATATATGTCCAGTATATATATTTATTTATAACAGTACATAACATTTGGAGATAATAATTGAAATGCACCGTTCATGGAGACAGTAAGCTGTACGTACGCATGAATGTTACTTTCATTTCTATTTTGTATTTTAATGGAATTAAAACATAATGATAAAAAGGTATATTATAATTAAATTATAATATTATATATAATATCATTAACTTCATACTTTATATGTCCGACAGAAGTCATTAACGAGTCATATCACTTTGAGGGGGACGTAGTCCGCACTTCGTCAAATGAAATTATCACGTTTTACAAATAATGGAAACCATAATGGTATGAAATAAATGGAAAATAAAGAATAAAAAGTAAAACATAAACATAATATATATTTATATATATATCATATATAAATACAGTTCCATATTAATGGCCCCTATGGCAGGTGGTAGGAGATAACCGAACAATAATCGTTTCACGAGGCGTTAGATTGCCAACCACTGAAACAATATGTTTTTCACCCATTAGCTGGACGTGTGTGTATGTGTAGTTTTAATCCTTCTAATAAAAACATCATATTATATTTAGGATATTTTTTTGTCATAAAAAAAATAAAAAAAGAGTTTAGGGGGGTTGGAGAAGTAAAATTAAACAAAATAAAATAAAAGAATTTAAGAGAAACTGTTACCTTTAATTTGGGTAACTTCCTTTGGTTTGTACAAAAAAAACATTTTCAAGTGAGTTATGCCTAATGTAAGGATTTTAGGTGTTGGATATGGATCTTGAGAGATTATTTATGAAGGTTTTGGAGGATCCATGAGGCTTGAGAGTTGTGTGGAATGGGTTAGATGTGGTGTCCTTATATAAGGGGGACGACATGCACTTTAAAAATGTGTGAAGATATTATTTTATTATATAGTGATATTCTGTTTATAAAGATCCAAAACTAATTAATGATGAATATTAGATGACTCATGGTTGAAATAAAATCATCCAATAATAATTGGACATGTTTAGGATATAGTTTTAATATTAATAATCTTATTTATTTAAATAATTTATTGATGATGTAAATACTACATCATTTTTGTGTCATAAATAATTTAATTTATTTTTTGTCTAAAAATTATAATAATAATTCCATAATGTAGGAAATTATTTTATCTTTACAATGAATATTTTTAGTTGTAAATATGTCTTATATATCCCAATGTAAAAATGGATTTACTAAAAGATATTTGTTTATGTCATTTTAGCCTTTAATTTATGTTATTTAAAATAAGGTGTCCTTATCATTCATAAGTGGCTCCATGGGGTCCCAAAATCGACCCAAGGATGACCATGGTTATCCCTTACTCATCTAATAAGGTTAGGACAAGTGTTAATGTAATTTTTTATTATTATAATATTTTTTTACCTTGAATTACCCTATTACCTTTAACCCGGTAAATAAAAGTCAAAGTTACTATTCACCAAAAAATTATTTTCATCTTATTGAACCAAATTTTACTTACTAAGATTAACCGTGCCTATAGTATTTTTGAAATTCAACTCACAGAAGTGGTAAAATTAAATTTTATGCAAATTTGCAAATGCTCCTAGGAGGAGGGTAAAAGTCGGTAAAAAGTTCAATAAAATTTTTATATATATAATCATATTATAAAATGAATCAAATGAATTATATTGAACTTGTATAGGTATTATTTATCTATTTTGACCAAAAATTAACTTAAATAAAATAAATAATTATTTAAATAAAAATTCAGTTTTAACCAATAACTCAGTGTTTTTCACCATTCAACAAAAATTGGATGTTTTGAGAAAAATACCAAAATTTCACCCTAAGATAATTTGTGATATTATTAATTCAAAAATTATTTATATTTTACCAAATTCAAAACATATAAGTTTTATTTATTAATTTAAAATTAATTCTTCTAGTCAAAACCAAAAAGCGTGCTTTTAAGAAATAATAACTAACAAAAGATTGAAAATTGTTTATGTTCAATTTCAAAGTGAAATTATTTTCAATGAATAAAATTTGAATAAATGGTAAAAATATAATCTATTTATACTTCAAAACCATTAAAATTTATAATTTAACACTACAAATTATTTTGATTTAAAATGTTGTTTTCAGTTATAATATAGTATTTTTCATTATTCACCAAAATATGAAAGTTATCAAAAAACAGCAAAAATTTATTGAAACTCAATTCTTATTTTCTGATTCTAAAGAAGAAGTTTATTTTGTCAAAATTGAATATATAAATGTTTCTAATATTGGATTTAAAAACGGTTCTCCATTAAAAGGGGGTAAAATTTCATTTTTTAAAAAATACTTATTTTATCTGAAAAAATGATTTTTTTGTCATTATATATACGAAACACATAATATGGATTATAAAATTATATGGATTATATAATGTTAAAAATTTAGTTAATACTATTAATAAACTCTTTGGAACAACTAGTTTGGTAAGTCGTGGTGCGCTTAAACTCTGTGTTGCGTGTAGTGAATGTTATTGAATTACATTGAAGAAATAACGTACAATGAAATCTTGCGGTGTTACACATAGGGAACCCATTTTTCCAATACCATATAAAATATAAGAAAAATATAGAAATACTGATATTGGATGTACTGAATCATAAAAAAACACAATAAACTAATCATTTCCCAATGATGAACTTTGGTCATCACCTTCTTCATCTCCATCACTAGTTTTAACTATCAACACTTATATAATTATTATATTGAAAATTAAACAATGTTCAATATTTATATATAAACTTATAATCAATAAATATTTGAGAAATAAATGGTTTGAAATTGCATGATTTACCTTCTCACCACATGTCATCACTTGAAATCCCCATTTGTTTTCCAAGTACCTCAGATGGTAATAGTCTCAAACCTATATGTGCACTCAAACCGGATGCTCCTTCCCCAGAACATTACTAAGTTGTTTATCGTCAAAGACTGAGTAAAATTGTGTGGGATTGACATCCTAATATTATTTAATTTTTATCAATAAATAAAATCGCAGTCAGATTATTTGAAATATATATTAATATAGTGACACTTGGTAATATGTTATTAAATTGAAAAATAAATTAATACCCTAACATCATTGTAAATATCATTAACAAAACTTCAATCATATTTTTATAAACATTAAATCACACTTCATTTTTGGGATGCTTGGTGGAATAAACTCGATGAATGCATTAAAAAATATAAATAAAAGAATATATATATAAAACAAATAACATTTTTTACTAAATATTCAAACTAATGAAATTATAACTACAGCCAATTAGATTCTATAAAAACTCCTTGAACCCATAGTGTAAGTGTTACGCTTCGTCAACATTCATGTCATTAATCAAACAAAAATTATGTTTAGAACATATATTTCAAAAAATTCCTGAAGAAAAAAAAGAAAGGATATTAGATGCACAATACTAAGAAACAAAATATACATATCAGTGATAATTAATAACTACGAAAAATGATATAAGTGGTTGATAAATGATGGGATAAATGCACATACAATATTTGTATCCATCAATTATGTTAGTTTCAGGCTCCATTATTACATCATCTACTTCATCAACTATTATAAGACTATTTTTTTTCAATATCATGATGGAAAAATAAGCCCACCACTTGTTGTTGATGAGAAACAATGTCAGAAGTCAATTCTTCCACTTCATCACCCATATCATACAAGCCTATCTTTTTTACGTGTGAAACTACACTCCTCCCTTCATCCAAAAAATATTACTCTTAAAACCCCTTTTTTCTTGAGATGATAAGATATATGGATCATTTAGTTCATGATCACCCACATCCATCAAGAGAGATAAGTTCACAGATGTAAATTACAAGGAATCTATTTTAAAACCCCTAACAATATCAACCCAATTGCATTTGAATAAAACAACTGAAAACTGTTTTTGGTAATTTAATTTGATAATATCAGTCAATTTCCCATAGTATTCCAATTCAGAAAATGTAAATATTCCATTATCCTTTTGTTTTCAAACCGTCTTCCCGATCAACATTACGGAATTTAAATCTATTCATGATGTAATCTTCAAACTTTGTATATTTTTTTAGAAGGCCACAAGGATGAAAATTTAAATCTTCTAAAAACTCCCCTCGAGTATCAGTATTCATGATGTGAAAAAGTTAATATACATTATTATATTTTCAAAATATATATATCAACCTAATATCCACATTGATTGAAATATTTAGGAACATACACATTATCCAAGCCATTCTAGAAGCTCTTTATTTAAAGATTTTGTTAAATCTTTCTAATATCGTTTTTGTCCTCCCATTCATCACTTTGTTTGTAGGCTAAATTTTTCAATTAATTGATATGAAAGTTCATTATTCACCCTCACATTTCTATGTTCCTATAATAATTCAATTTATGTTAGTATAAAATTTGAGCTTGTACCAACACATTGGCCAATAGTAGGAATGATTTTCTATTTATCATGTATTTCAGATTGAGTCAATGTGTCGTCAAGACACCCAACTAAATTTAATATTTTCTCAATATCATCCAATTATCTAGAAACAATGTTAACCCACTTTCTTCCAAATATCCTTTAGAAATAGAGCCTTCAGGTTTAGCTTTTTTTTCCACGTATGATTTCAAATACCCATGATATCTATGAAATGGAATGAAAAATATAATTATGCTTTTAATGAATTGAAATGAATTGTTTACTAAAATAAAAAATATTAATGAAGTACCTCTCAATAGGATACATCCATAGATAATGTATGAGGCCTCCTAATTTAGCTTCCTCAACCAAATTCACAGTAAAATACTTAATGAATGTAAATAGAGAAGTATAAATGATCATATTTATTGCACAATGTGCACATAAAAATCTCTCAATTTGTTTGTCAAACAAAAATAGATATAGAGTTTTCTCCATGATTTTTCTAAAAAATGTGATGAATTATAGTACTACATCAGTATCATTTTCAGGCCATAATGTACACAATGCCAATGAGAGTAAATGTTGTAAAAAAATATGTGAATCGTATATTTTCAATCCAATTAATCTACAATTAATTAAGACAACACACAATGAGATGTAACTTAAATACCCATCAGATACCTTCACATATTTTAAAATTCGAAATAATGTATCTTTATCCCTATTTTTCATTAAAAACACATATGGATCATACATAACATTATCATATAATCCCTGATCACTCTTTATGTTCATTGTTTATAAGTTATTCCGTGCATTGAGATGATCCTTCGACTTTCTATGCACATTATGAAATGTGAAGATCAAATTATCACAAATATTTTTCTCAATATGCATCACATCAAGATTATGATGCAAAAAATTATATTCCAAATAAAAAACTTTGAAGAATATAATTTTCTTCTTCCAATGTTGTGTTCTGATTTAACTTGACAATGCACTTTGACCTAATTTCCCAATATCATTCAAATGATGTAACTTCACCAATTATATTTCAACATTTCCTTTTTTTGTAAGTATTTCAGAACCTCTTAAAGACATTGGAGGTGTTCTATGATCAATGAAACCATTGAATTTTGACTTGTTCATCCAAAATCTATGTGATGCATCGAGAAATCATCGATGACACAAGAAGTACCATTATATACTGTGAGGTATCCACTCGTCGTCAAAATCAATGTTACATATAGGACAATCCTAACCTGTGTAAGTGTTCAAAATAGATAAATTCTCATGTCCAGGGAAGTCACTAATGGTTCACATTAGATATAATTTCATTATGAACATTGTTCTAGAAGATTTATCATATGAATCAACTCCTTTGAACCATAACTTCAATAATTTTACAATTAAAGGCTAAAAGTATACATAAATTTCATTTATAAGCATTATTTTTCGAGGACGAATCATCAAAATAATAAAAGAATATTATTGAAAACACATCCATGGAAGTAGATTGTAAGGGATTAAAACAACTGTCCAAATGCTATAACTGGTACTCAAAAGTCCAAAATGGGTTGAATCAATCAAATGACAATCCCAATAGAACATTCCTAGGATCAGAGAAAAAATCTAGATGTAATGAATCAAATATTTGTGTTGATTTTGATTCTATTTGATATTGTATTAACCCGTCATTGTTGTTATCTTCATAATGAATCTTCATGTTGTTAGGTGGTTGTCGACGACAAGAATAATCATTGCAATCGAGAATTTAAATGAAAGTAAAAAAACCCTTTACTGTTGTGTCCATTTTATTCTTCTTCATGTAGTATGTTGATTTAGACTTCCAACATCACCCATAGAAATACATTAAGAGGAAGAACATTTCTTTCAATCGTGTCTTCTTGAATCCTCTCCCCAATAAACCACACAATTATTGGGGCACACATGAGTTTTAGTAAAATTTAGACCAAGCATTATAACAACATTTATCATATCATAAAAAGACTCAGGGATCTTTGCATCAGTAAATGCATCATGAAACCATTCTAATATCATGAACATTGCCATATTTTCAATTACATAGAGTCATTAAATATTTAACAACATCATCAAAAATGAATGTTTTGAATATTTAAAATATCCACTTTACAACACATGATTTCCATCGTCAAATAAAGCATGAAATTCATTTGTCTATGTAGTGAAGTTTAATATTACATTTGTCTCTAAATAATCGAGAGGATGATATGATGATATGTTATAATATTGATCTAGTTGTCTTAAAATCTCAACAATGTCAGTTGTAACATTTCTATTTTTATCACGATCAAATATTTGTTCTGATGTGTTTCGATGTTGAGTTTAGTGTCTTGCAGTGCAAATTTCATCATTTATAATGTTTTGTATTTCATTTATCGTTGTTCTTGAAGTTGGGATCTCATTCTATGTATTGACATTAGTTCTCAACCTTTCTGCAACAATCGATTTTCTCAGCCAAATGCAACACAATTTATGAGAAGGGAATTCATTCAATATCCATTTTTTTTAAACTTCATCTCTCTTCAACAATATTATAAATTTACATTTTGGACCATGCCATATTATTCTCCCATAAACAAATCAATTGGAAATTGATGAATCTATAAACTCCTCTAAACCCTTAGCATACCGAGGTGTGTTCCTCCATAATGTGATCTATCTTTTATCCATACATATCATATAATGCATACACACTATTTAAATAAATTAAAACAAATAACTATTACTAAATAGGGAAATAGATTCTTATATAATATTTGAAATGATATAAATAAGTTATATAACCATATAATACAATTTCAATGTACGTATAACCATATATGAAATAATAATTATAGAAGCCTCTGAAAAATAATAAAACTATTTGGACTATTAGAATATGTCAATGTAGAAACTGGTATAGAGTAGTGAACTTCTACCATTCTTAAATTGATATAGAAAAATGAATTATAGGTAATCTAGAAATTCTTTATAAAATTAGTATAATGAATATATGATGATCTAAATGTAATTCTTATTCTTCATCCACAACATTCATAAGTTTTATTTATAGAAAAAACACAAATCGATATCATTCCTTCTAAATCCATTGAATCTTCTACACATGGTTGTTTCCAAAATCCTCATCATACATTTACAACCCAAAAAATTGAAATCCATATAATATACAAGAAATATAAAACTAAAATCACAATAATTAAATAAGTGAAAAAATACATTTCTATAAACCAATAACGTCTTTTTCATGATAGGAAAATGCTTTATCCATGGAGTAAACACCCTTATAAATCTATTTTGTTGATAATATCATGTGTTATTAATTTATTTTAGAGAAATCCCCCATTGTAATTTCATCAAACCTTAAAGATTCATATAATAACATTTTAAATTTAAATACCTTTTCATTATAAATTCCCTTGATTTTTACATAAGGTGTACATGGAAAAGTATTGTTTTTATTTGATAACACTTTACACGTGTCTTATAAATTTGATTAATTATTCATATAAACATTACTAAAAATAAAATCCATAAAATAACTACAAAATAATAAGAAGGGTATGCATACCCACACCTCAATGAAAAAATCACATCACCTTCGATGAATAATAGAATATGAGGTCACATGTGGAACTTCACAATAACTAGAAAAGGAAAACCCCCATTAAATACATAACTAGACATGAGGTTCCAACACCTTGGCTAATAGGGTTAGAGAAGAGATGATAACCAAGGATGGAATAAAGGAAATAAGGAAGGATATGAGTAAAGGGACCCTCACCTTATTATTTGAATGAGAAACTATTAATAAATCACCAATATTACACTATGGATGGATATGAGAGGGATAGACATTATAGGGGTATGTCTCTTGAACATCCTATTCAAAGTGGGGAATTTAAATTCCGAATAAATAATAAAAAAAATAAAAATAAAAATCACAAACAATTTCCCTTTTCAAGAAGGTTTCATTGTTTACCTACATAGTTTACTTTCATTGTTTACAAAACCATGTGGAAAACTTAAATATTGAAAAATTGAAAATTTATTTTATTTTTAATCCCCTATCACATTAATCTTAAGATTATATATAATATAATAAATTTATACACATATAATTGAGAATAGGGAGTTACAACATGTGGGGTAATCTTATGGGGATTGCAACACTCACACCCAATAACCTCCCTTAGGGTGTATATGGATTTATTATTATTTTACTCGATGGAAGAAAAGGATCCTCTAGGAGGTAGTGGATTTATTCTATCTTTTAATTGGTGTTTCTGGAGGATTTGGATAGGTGGTAAATACCCCTTATCCATAAAGCGATGAGTTACAATGGTTTATGTTTTTGTTATTTTTGGTTATTCATTTTGGTATCACATGTATATTCAGCCTAAGTAGATTACCATCACAATGTTTCCTTTAATTTAGGGCTATTTATGTACATGTTGTTTTATATTTAAATTGGCCTTGTAGATTACATTTGATTTTGAGTTTCTATTCCATGTTTGGTTATATGTTATTTCAAAACTTCTTATAATGTATGTATGACCCCCCATTTAAATGGATGGATATTCTGAGTTTTTTGGTGTTACCAACTTGTATTGTATTATATTTTATTAAGTTAAATCATTCCCAATTTATTTTGTTTGACTCTAATGAATTAATTGTTATCCCTTGGTGACCAAGAATTCACATTAAGCGTTATAGTGGGATAAATCATGGATTGGGGGGGGGGAAGCTTGGGATGTTTTATTAAACGTGGGATATTGAAAAATTTACCATTCTACCATTTTATTAGATGAACATCCAGTATAGTTCTCCACATTAAAATTATTATCAAAGAATCCATGATCATAGACTAATCAATAACTCTATTTATACCATTTCAGTATAACATAAAAATACTTTATAAATATTTAAATCATAGATTTATAATGTATTATAAAGACATGGATTTAATCCATTAAAAAATATTTCAATATTACTTTCGAGATCAATGAAAAATAAAAAAATATACCTTTCTAACTATGTAATGTTAACTTCATATTTCATAGATGATACATTATTCTTATACATTAATTCATGATATTTTTTATCTCATCTTGTTTTTTAAAATTTTTGGGATTTATTTCTAAATAGCATCATCCTGTAATCACACATTAACATAGATTAAATGTATCCTTCATTATTTATATTATTTCTTATTGCACATTATTGATCAAAATTTCCATCATGTTGATATATTGTATACAAATCCTTATATTTTTCATAGTGTTCCCCTATATTAAATAACTTTTCTAATTATGTCACATGCCATTAAACTATAGGTGGATCTATGGGCCAACAAAATAAAATAGGTCATTTCCTCAGGTCAATGCCATGAATAAGTAGGAAGTTTCATATGGTCATGGTAATTATCCATAACTAGAGTTGTTGTGTTTATATAACAATTATGTTTTCCATATTTGAACCCATGACGTTTTTTTAATATGTGGATAATCATCACATTGACTATTTTATCCACCACGTCATGAATTCTTATTAGTGCATCAATTTCCTCCTTCCATCTTAGAAATGATTTTTTTAAAAAGGATGAAATTAATACAAAAATTGAGTATAAAATTATATCCCCTTTCACTTATCCTAGCTCCATAATACTAAGGGTTTCCTCCAATGGTTTTCACCATAACTACCTAATGTTCATAGGTGATCTGATATGTAATACTATGAATGTGTTTGAATTTAAATTAATAAGTCTTTATAATATTCTTTATAAATAATCATATTCAACTTGTTAATGTCAAGAACCCATTGACATTAGAATTAATTACATATCTGTTTATATAAAACAAACCGGAACACATGGCACGCAAGTTTTTTCAAGGTTCACCCCTGATATAAGAGACATTTTATTTAATATTTTGATTATAATTATAAGACATAGATGTATCAATAATGTAACAATGTGATTACAAGAGGGTATATATCATCCTTAACCTAAATCAATTTTGTAATAAAAAAGTCTCTGTAAAGACCCGAAGCCTGACGTACATTGACATTACATTACATTTGCGGAATACTTAGTACATAACAAAAACATACACACAAGGACCATAATAGTTTAGTGTCTTTGGAAACTCGGAATATAATCTTCTAATCGTGGTAAAAGATCTTCAAAATCTCCCATAAAGATCTTCCTTTTTTTACCTAAAACCTTTCTTTATATCCTGGGGAAAAGAAAACATAAAAGGGTGAGCACAAATGCTCAGTAAGGGTAAACAAAAAAAATATCAATCACATCATATACATAAGCACATAACTTTTGGAAATCGTAACCTGCAAAAGAGAACATAATTTCATAACATGGGGTAAATCATGGCAGTAAAATGTAATAACAATAATCATAACATAAAACATGAAACATTGTGGCATACACACATAATCATAGAGAATCATTTCTTGTTAGTCAAGACTCATTGCCAAGACTATCTTAGTTGACAAAGTCCCTTTCTAAACCGAGTCACCCTCGTTTCATTCCTATTTCACTGAACCGGTATAACCTACCGTTCCAGACATGTCTATATCATGAGATATAAAATCTTTACCCAATTCTTTGGAGGGAGATATAGGTCCCACCCATCTCATAATGATACCATTCTTATGTGTGCCACAAAATCATAAATCATACATCATTGCATAACCCATGTAATACAAATGGGAATCTTAAACATCATGACATCATGAAACAGTTCATATAAGATAAAAGAATTCATAAAAATAATTCCATCACAACATAATCAAATCAATGTAATAATAGGGAAAAAAACAGAACCCTTTATTGTCTTAGATGGAAAATAATTTTGATAAAACACTTGAACTCCATTCTTGAGGATAATATCCTTTCATCTTCAAAAACACTTTTACTTTCTTAATATGTCATAAAATTATAAACTAAAAGAATTTGATTAAAAATAAACTTGAAAATTTTTAAAGGAATATTCTTGGAAATAATGTTTTAAAAATCCATTCATGTTGTATAAGTTTAAAAAAAACATTCTTCGTACTCTTGTCGGAAAAGTCAAAAAGTACCTCGTACGAAAAACGACAAAAGATTCCTTTCATATATTTTACAAAAAACATACCGAAGGGTAAAATTGGATATAAAATATTGTAGAAGGATGGAAATAATATTACATATTTAGGGAACATGGATGTGGATGATAAAATACACCCCAGTAATTACCAAAGTAAAAACAATCTCAGATAAAAGTGAGATTGTGATATTTCCCTTACCTTAGGTCCGATTTGCTTCGTAAGTGCCCGGACCTCCTGTATAATGATTTAAATAATGTGATTGACTTATTATAGAATCATATTCATTGTTATTATATCATATATGGTTCACTTATGACTTTATATTACCCGTTCTTTTGTAAATTCATGTTAAAGTAGCGTTTTGGGTAAAATCGTCTCATTTGTCGTTCGTGTTTTAACTTGTAATTATTCATATGATTACTTAGATCATTATTTCTTATTTATAGAATATAAAACATGATTTATATATAATATATATTCATAATATACATATATATAATGGATCGATAAATGGAAAGAAATACACCGTTCATGGAGACGGTAGGCCGTACGTACGCATGAACGATGTTTTCGTTTCCTTATTGAATTGAGTGGAATTAAGTAGATGACATACATATATATACACATAAATCAAGTAGCTTTATAATGTCATATATTTCATTATTATTGCTTATATATATACTTTTTAATCATTCTTAAATGGTTAACATGGAGAATGAATCTCATCGCGTCGTGGAGACGGTAGTCCGTACGTACACACGAGCGATGATATCATTTCCATAATTATTGAATTGAATTGGAGTGGATGATAAAATATATCAGAATCATTATGATGTTATAATAACTATTTATAGTTATTCTTTACACTATAATACCCATCCATGTAAGGTGTTGGTGGAAAAACAGATTACACCACAACATGGAGATGGTATTCCGTACGTACGCACGCGCGGTGATTTTGTTTTCCGTAGGATGGATAGATGGTGAATTAGGATTGTTTAATAATTATAATAAAATATCAGTATATGAGTGATACTGATGTTATTACATCATAATGAAACAACCTAAGAAGAAGAAGTGGAAGAAGAAATAAAGGTGAAAGAATCGGTAACGGAAATTACCACTTCTTTGAAGCGCCTTTTTGAGACCTCCTCTTAGGGCACTAAAATTGGTCTTTGAGGAATACCAGAACCTCTAGGATGTTTCTAGGGAATTGGAGAAGAGAATTTGGCAGGGGTTGGCCGATCTTGAAGGCTCAAAGTTGTGTGAGGAAGAGAGGGAGGAGATGCCCTTTTATAAGGGAGGAGAGGGGCAGCTTTGGAATTCTTAAAAATATTAATTTATAATAAATCTAACCCCACTTAAAAACCTCCACAAATGACTCATATTCGATGATTAGATGTGATAGGGTTGTAATCTCATCAACCAATCAAATTTAGACATGATTGGATCTTATTTTAAACCTTATCATTTTGATTTATCCTTATTTAATCTATTTAAGTTTATTTGTGGTAATAAAATTATAAATTTTAAATTATAACAAATAATTAATTATTTGTTGTGAATTTTCCATAATTGTTTAATTTAAAACATTATAGACCATATAAATTTAAATTTATAATTTTTAAATATTTTTGTGATTTTCAAACAATTTTATAATATGTTATTTTTATAAAATAACAATAGTGTCAATTTTGACACTATTCATTTATTTGAATTTAAATAAACTATATACAGAATATATGTTAAAAATAAAAGCTTTAATATATTAATAAAAGGTCATATGTATCTATAAAATTAGTGGATCACATTAAATATTTCATATAATATTTATTTTATTATTTTTAAAACCATTTATTTGGTTTATCTCTTAATAAAATGATTACTACATCATTTTTGTATAATTATTTAATATACTTATTTGTTGCATAAAAATTTCAAATCAAATCCTATGATTAATATAAATATATTACCTTTCACAATAATACTTTTACTGGAATTTATCATCTTAAAATCACAATATTTAAATTGTTATATTTATTAAATTATGAAGGTGACAACTTTGGCGTCATTTAAAATAAAATAATATAAGTGTCATAATTGCTTGTATAAGACTCAAAATGGTCACATATTCGACCATTGGATGATTATAGTTTCACTTTACATGACCAATAAGTTTTGGTCAGGGTTTTGGGCCTTTTATGCTCACTATTAGTTTAATAAAAACTATATTCTTGATTTTTCAGTAGATAAATAATTTCTGCATCACTATTGTGTCACAATTAATAATAACTATTTAATCCCAAAAAATTCTAAATAAATTATCATGATATAGATAAATTTGTTAGATTTCTGGATACTATTCATGTTCAATGTTTTATGATGTTTATCACTAAGTTAAAATTATTATACTTATAATATTTAAGAAAGTGACATGTTGTCACTTTCTTTGGTTTTAATAATAATTAAATTATATTCATGGTCAAAAGTCCATAAAATGAATCTGATCCGACCCTTAGTTAATATGGGTTTACTTTTATCCATCAAATAGAATTTTGGCATGTGTTAGGGTAATTTTATAATATTATATTTACCCTTAATTATCAGATTTACCTTTAACTATGGTAAATAAAATTTACCGTAATTAATATTCATAATTCCCAAAAATAAAAAGTAGCCTATTAACATAATTTGGACCCACTGATTCCAAATATGGAATCCATTTTTAATAATTCAATACACATAAGTTTTAGAAATTAAATTAAAATTAATCCTGTTGTCGAATAAAAACGGGTTTTTGTATAAAACATTGCAAAAGATTGAATTGATTTAACCTACGAATTCAAGGTAAAATCAATGCTAATGACATAAATTATATTAAATGGTAAAAATATATTCTATTTATACTTTAAAACCATTCAATATTATAATTTAACCACATAAGATATTATGATGAAAAAGTTGTTTTTAATTAAAATATAGCGTGTTTTACTATTCATTAAAATATGAAAGTTATCGGAAAAATATCGAAACTTTATCTAATGTAAATTTTTACATCCTGATTCAAAAGAAGAATTTTATTTTGTAAAATTGAACATATAAACATGTCAAAAACTAGATTTAATGTGGGTGCTCCATCAAAAGGCGGCAAAACTGCATTTTTGGAAAAATACTTATTTTACCCGAAAAATTTATTTTGTTCTTATACCATGTTATAGAAAATGTGTAAGATGAATAATAATGTTATAAAATTCAAAATTTAGTTAATACTATTCATAACGGCTAGTTCATGACAATATTATAATAATATATCATTGTTTATTAAAACCCAGTATTGCGTACAACACACGCTATCGAGGAAGGTCGCGATTGCGTGTAATGCAAGCAAAGTCAGGGTTGTGTGTTGCGAAAGAATCCTTCGTTGTTTCGTATAACAGAATCCAACCACATTTCATTTATACATTTAATATATATATATATACTCAATGTTGCGTAGAATAACTATTATCAAAATTGTGTGTAACACGGTCCAAGACTAGTGTTGCGTATACTGCAAGCTAATACGGTGTTGCGTATAGCGCAAGGTAATCTTGGTGTAGAATACAACAAAATACATTAATGAAATTAAAATAATATTTTTCATAAAATCTCGGGGTGTTACATTCTACCCCCCTTAAAATGAATTTCTCCCTCGAAATTCATCGGGGTTATAAATGGTTTACTATTTGAAAGTATCTTTGATAGAAAACCACATCGTAAAAAGGAATACCAAAACATATCTTTAAAAACTAAAGTATAAAACGTAACGGTTACCCAAGTTAACTAATCACTGGGTATCCACCTAAGAGAACATAGTTTAAAATATGGACATGGAAGAGAAATCTAACCATCATGTTCTGATGGAGAGTGGTAGAGGACATGGCTATAGAAAAGCCAACAATCACATATCCATAAATTTGTGACGATCTAAGGTACCATCTGATTAATCAGATATAAGAGCACTAGGAAAACATTTTTGGTTTTCAAGATAGTTTCCCTAATGTTGAAGAATTTGAATTAGAATAAATACTTACTTTATTTTGGTACAATCTCACTGTTGTTCGTGCCTTGAACAATTTCCACTTCATCTCTTAAAAAAATGAAGTTGAATTTGTTATTCATGAAGTGTTAGCAGATCATGTGATAGAATGATGGGTCATTCCATCTCTTTCAAACAAAAGGTTAGCAAAAGTTATATGTCCATCTTATGGTTAATCGTATATTGTTCCAAAAATGAACTTATACTTCATATATCATACCGCTTAATAAAATAAAACTAGTTTCTACTGACCATGGACTTCCTGTAGGCCAGTGGTAGGCGATAAAGGCCAGTCGCACTTCGGTTGTGGGTTCGATTCCCACAGCCTTGTCCGACGCGATGGGCTGTCGCCCGTCCTGTAGGTTGTCCTTTTTCTAAAACTACATTACTATAACATCCCATCAATAATATCAAAAAAAAGTTCTATCCTTAAACAATACTAACTTATGTCCAACATAATCCCTTCTAATCTTTAGGCTTATCTAAAATACTTCGATCCACTCTCATAACATAGTGAAAACGATTACCAGAGATTTAATACCATCGTTGATCCCCATATATCGTAATACCGCATTCCTATCTTGTTGGTCACATTCCAATCATTCAAAGGCCTAAATCATGTATTCCATTGAACCTTAGTGAAAACATGAATGCAGTTAAAAGTTAACACATTCCACAAACAAAAATCCTCAAAATTCTTTATAATCAAACCATGATATCCCTTAGTCCTTATATCAATCATAAGCTCATGAATACTGTCAAACATTTCATTTTCTCTTTATCACTTCATTATGCGCATATCACCCACTTTCCAAAAAATATCTGAATAACCTTTCATTGTTACTCATACCATTCATTATAAACTTTCAAAACTTAAGGAAAGACAACAGTGTAACAATCCTTAGATGTCTTTTTATTCTATAGTACAACATTACACTTGATAAACATGTAATCATTACACTACCTTCTTAAACCATTGACCGAGCTTCAACAATTCTTTCATCTCACATATCATTTGTAGTCTCTTTATCATCATCAACAAAAATACAACCCATACGACCATACCGATTCTCTTCATGAGACATTCCCTTAGGGAATTGGTTTGCATAATGCCCGTACATTCCACATTTAAAACATTTAACCATTGTTGATGTCGTAGCAATACCATTAACCTCATCCATGGTGTTAACGAAAACTTTTCCATTGCAATTACTGGCTTTGTGTCCTTCTTTTCCACACCCAAAGCATCTTCCAGTTCCTTTGATACATTCTCCTTGATGCCTCTTCCCACATGATTTACATAGGGGAAATTGAACTTTCATTCCTCTATGATCATCAAGAAACTCCATCTTTCTCTTATTAGCCGAGTCAGGAAACTTACCAAATGTTACTTTATTGATCATATTATGAGATTGCTGATTCGGCATAATAATGATGTTTGTACTTCCAAATCCCTTTTCATTTGATTGCTTATGAAGAATACCATTCCATTGTCCATCATATCCTCCATTATCATGAATCATCTTGTTTCCAGCCATTTTCTAAAACCCAAAAAGAATAGTGTGAGATGCAAAAATCATAATAAAGGGGGAGTAACTTCAATATCTAACATCTTAGGTTATATTCTAAGATTGTTACCGTTGTTCTAGGACTATATCCTATATGTATACTTATCCTTAGGGACATCCCTAGACATACCTTAGAAATATCTCTAGGGATCTCACTAACGTTTTCGCGTCCTAGTTTCCAAAGGTTGACTAAACCTTTCCTCTGATACCAACTGTAAAGACCCGAAGCATGACGTACATTGAAATTACATTACATCTGCGGAATACTTAGTACACAACAAAAACATACACACAAGGACCATAATAGTTTAGTGTCTTTGGAAACTCGGAATATAATCTTCTAATCATGGTGTAAGATCTTCAAAATCTCCCATAAAGATCTTCCTTTTTTTAACCTAAAACCTTTCTTTATATCATGGGGAAAAGAAAACATAAAAGGGTGAGCTCAAATGCTCAGTAAAGGTAAACAAAAGAAATATCAATCACATCATATACATAAGCACATAACTTTTGAAAATCTTAACCTGCAAAAGAGAACATAATTTCATAACATGGGGTAAATCATGGCAGTAAAATGTAATCACAATAATCATAACTTAAAACATGAAACATTGTGGCATACACACATAATCATAGAGAATCATTTCTTGTTAGTCAAGACTCATTGCCAATACTATCTTAGTGGACAAAGTCCCTTTCTGAACTGAGTCACCCTCGTTTCAGTCCTGTTTCACTGAACCGGTAAAACCTACCGTTCCAGCCATGTCTATCTCATGAAATATAAAATCTTTACCCAATCCATTGGATGGAGATACAGGTCCCACCCATCTCATAATGATACCATTCTTATGTGTGCCACAAAATCATAAATCATACGTCATTGCATAACCCATGTAATACAAATGGGATTCTTAAACATCATGAAATAGTTCATATAAGATAAAAGAATTCATAAAAATAATTCCATCACAACATAATCAAATCAATGTAATAATAGGGATAAAAGCAGAACCCTTTATTGTCTTAGATGGAAAATAATTTTGATAAAACACTTGAACTCCATTCTTGAGGAAAATATCCTTTCTTCTTCAAAAACACTTTTCCTTTCTTAATATGTCATAGAATTATAAAGTAAATGAAGTTGATTAAAAATAAACTTGAAAACCTTTAAAGGAAGATTCTTGGAAATAATGTTTTAAAAATCCATTCATGCCGTATAAGTTAAAAAAACATTCTTCGTACTCTTGTCGGAAAAGTCAAAAAGTACCTCGTACGAAAAACGACAAAAGATTCCTTTCATATCTTTTACAAAAAACATACCGAAGGGTAAAATTGGATATAAAATATTGTAGAAGGATGGAAATAATATTACATATTGAGGGAACATGGATGTGGATGATAAAATACACCCTACTAATTACCAAAGTAAAAACAATCTCGGATAAAAGTGAGATTGTGATATTTCCCTTACCTTAGGTCCGATTTGCTTCGTAAGTGTCCGAACCTCCTGTATAATGACATAAATAATGTCATTGACTTATTACAGAATCATATTCATTGTTATTATATCATATATGGTTCACTTATGCCTTTATATTACCCATTATTTTGTAAATTCATGTTAAAGTAGCGTTTTGGGTAAACTCGTCTCATTTGTCGTTCGTGTTTTAACTTGTAATTATTCATATGATTACTTAGATCATTATTACATAATTATAGAATATAAAACATGGTTTATATATAATATATATTCAGAAATTACATATATATAATGGATCGATAAATGGAAATAAATACACCATTCATGGAGACGGTAGGTCGTACGTACGCATGAACACTGTTTTTGTTTCCTTATTGAATTGAGTGGAATTAAGTAGATGACATACATATATATACACATAAATACAGTAGCTTTATAATGTCATATATTTCATTATTATTGCTTATATATACTTTATAATCATTCTTAAATGGTTAACATGGAGAATGAATCTCATCGCGCCGTGGAGACGGTTGTCCGTACGTACACACGAGCGATGATATCATTTCCATAATTATTGAATTGAATTGGAGTGGATGATACAATATATCAGAATCATTATGATGTTATAATAACTATGTATAGTTATTATTTACACCATAATACCCATCCATGTAAGGTGTTGGTGGGAAAACAGATTACACCATGGTGTGGAGACGGTATTCCGTACGTACGCACGCGCGATGATTTCGTTTTCCATAGGATGGATAGATGGTGAATTAGGATTGTTTCATACTTATAATAACATATCCGTATATGAGTGATACTGATGTTATTACTTCATAATGAAACAACCTATAAAGAAGAAGTTGAAGAAGAAATAAAGGTGAAAGAATTGGTAACTGAAATTACCTCTACTTTGAAGCGCCTTTTTGAGACCTCCTCTTAGGGCACTAAAATTGGTCTTTGAGAAGACCAGAACCTCTAGGATGTTTCTAGGGAAGTGGAGAAGGGAATTTGGAAGGGTTTGGACGAGATTGAAGGCTCAAAGTTGTGTGATGAAGAGAGGGAGGAGGTGCCCATTTATAAGGGAGGAGAGGGGCACCTTTGGAATTCTTAAAAATATTAATTTATAATAAATCTATCCCCACTTAAAAACCTCCAAAAAATACTCATATTCGAAGATTAGATGAGATAGGGTTGTAATATCATCAATCAATCAAATTTAGACATGTTTGGATCTTATTTTAAACCTTATCATTTTGATTTATCCTTATTTAATCTATTTAAGTTTATTTGTGGTCATAAAATTCTAAATTTTAAATTATAACAAATAATTACTTATTTTTTGTGAATTTTCCATAATTGTTTACTTTATAACATTATAGACCATTTAAATTTAAATTTATAAATTTTAAATATTTTTGTGATTTTTAAACAATTTTATAATATGTTATTTTTATAAAATAACAATAGTGTCAATTTTGACACTATTCATTTATTTGAATTTAAATAAACTATATACCGAAGATATGTTCAAACTAAAAGATTTAATATTTTAATAAAAGGTCATATGTATCTATAAAATTAGTGTATAACATTAAATAGTTCATATAATATTTATTTTATTATTTTTAAAACCATTTATTTGGTTTATCTCTTAATAAAATAATTACTACATCATTTTTGTATAATTATTTAATATACTTATTTGTTGCATAAAAATTTAAAGTAAAATCCTAGGATTAAGATAAATATATTTCCTTTCACAATAAAACTTTTACTCGAATTTATCATCTTAAAATAACAATATTTAAATTGTTATATTTATTAAATTATGAAGGTGACAACTTTGGCATCATTTAAAATAAAATAATATAAGTGTCATAATTGCTTGTATAAGACTCCAAATGGTCAAATATTCGACCATTGGATGATTATAGTTTCAATTTACATGACCAATAAGTTTTGGTCAGGGTTTTGTGCCATTTATGCTCACTATTAATTTAATAAAAACTATATTCTTGATTTTTCACTAGATAAATAATTTCTGCATCACTATTGTGTCACAATTAATGATAACTCTTTAATCCCAAAAAATTCTAAATAAATTATCATGATGCAGATAATTTTGTTAGATTTCTGGATACTATTCATGATCAATGTTTTATGATGTTTATCACTAAGTTAAAATTAGTATACTTATAAGATTTAAGAAAGTGACATGTAGTCACTTTCTTTGGTTTTAATAAAAATTAAATTATATTTATGGTCAAAAGTCCATAAAATGAATCTAATCCAACCCTTAGTTGATATGGGTTTACTTTTAGCCATCAAATAAGGGTTGGATTAGATTCATTTTATGGACCCACTGATTCCACATATGGAATCCATTTTTAAAAATTCAATACACAGAAGTTGCAGAAATTAAATTAAAATTAATCCCGTTGTCGAATAAAAATGGGTTTTTGTTTAAAACATTGCAAAAGATTGAATTGAATTAACCTACGAATTCAAGGTAAAATCAATGATAATGACATACATTATATTAAATGGTAAAAATATATTCTATTTATACTTTAAAACCATTCAATATTATAATTTAACCACATAAGATATTATGATGAAAAAAGTTGTTTTTAATTAAAATATAGCGTGTTTTTACTATTCATTAAAATATGAAAGTTATCGGAAAAATATCAAAACTTTATCTATTGTAAATTTTTACATCCTGATTCAAATGAAGAATTTTATTTTTTCAAATTGAACATATAAACATGTCAAAAACTAGATTTAATGTGGGTGCGCCATCAAAAGGTGGCAAAACTGCATTTTTTGAAAAATAATTATTTTACCCGAAAAATTTATTTTGTTCTTATACCATGTTCTAGAAAATGTGTAAGATGAATAATAATGTTATAAAATTCAAAATTTAGTTAATACTATTCATAACGGCTAGTTCATGACAATATTATAATAATATATCATTGTTTATTAAAACTCGGTATTGTGTACAACACACGCTATCGAGGAAGGTCGCGATTGCGTATAATGCAAGCCAAGTCAGGGTTGCATGTTGCGAAAGAATCCTTCATTGTTTAGTATAACAGAATCCAACCACATTTCATTTATATATTTAATATATATATATATATATATTTATATACTCAATGTTGCATAGAATAACTATTATCAAAATTGTGTGGAACACGGTCCAAGACTAGTGTTGCGTATACTGCAAGCTAATACGGTGTTGCGTATAGCGCAAGGTAATCTTGGTGTAGAATACAACACAAGACATTAATGAAATTAAAATAATATTTTTCATAAAATCTCGGGGTGTTACAGTCTCCCCCTTTTCCTGACACTGGATTCATCTAGAATACAATGGTGTCCAAATTGGAAATTAAAATACCATTCAATATATATAGAGTGACGCAACAGAAAATGTTGATTTACTATTTGAACCCTCACAATATTCAGAATAAATTCAAGCCCCCACCTAATTTAAGAACATGATGTACAAATGATTTAATAATCAATTAGAAATCCCTAGGATTACTTATTTAATAATAAAATACTATTACTAAAATAATTTCCTCCTATTTAAATATCAAAATTCCATGATGATATGGTACAATATTAAAAATTAGAATGTCTATGAAAATTAGTATGAAAATGATGTATATATTTGAATCTATTCTAAGTGATAATCTGGAAATCATATAATTTGGTCATTATTTTAGAGTAACAAGATTGAATTTTTGAATCTATAGAACTATCACATAAAGATCATCAATTATAATAATTCAATATCTATATTTAAATAACCTCAAAACTCATTTTCAAGACTCCAAAAAATTTACAATATAGGGGGGGAGATGCTCAGGATTGGCCGCGTGAAGCAGTGAGGCTTGGGCCTAGCGGCGAGGCGCGGTTAGGTGCGGCCAAGGGCAGAAATGCTCGTGACCTGTGGTGAGTCACAGTGAGTGTAGGGAAACAGTGGGTTGAGTGGTCTCAGGGGTTTGTGGAGTTTAGGGTTTGAGGGATAAGTGTCTAAATTGGGAAAACAATGAATGTTTTAGGGGTTGTTTTTAACAAACTGCCGCTACAAACCCACTACTAAACACTGAATGTGGTGTAGTTATTGGATATTTATTAGACTATTTTTTCTTAAATTTTATAACATATAATCAAGAATACTATTTATACATGTTTTCATTTTATTTTAGATAAATGAAATGAATCATCATCTTTTCTATACGATTAGATTTCACATTTTTTATTACTATTAAATTGTTGGAGGTTTGTCCCTTTTTTACAATGGTATATTTTTAATTATTATACTAATTACTCTATTTACCTATTTTTAATTATCCACTCTATTACACTCTTGTTGTGTGTAAATAGTTCTTCTATAGACACACCCTTGGCCCTCACTTCTAGTCGGTAGCCTCCAGTGTATGTGGAGGTATTCTTGAGGCCATCTAGCCAACAGGCTTTAAGGAAACCTTGAGATGAACCCTAGTCAGGATGTCATAAAGTGGAATTAGAGAACGTAATTTATTTCAATAATAATATATTAAAATATACATGAGATTAAGAATACTACATAACTTGGTTATAATCTGTGATAGGGAATAACTAACCCTCTTTTAGGGTAATTACCATGTTTTCAGATATAAGAATTGGTGTTCTGTATTTTTCTCATTATAGTTGATAAACATTCACTTTTGGTTGAAACTCATCATATGTGATAGTTATTATTACTATTATTATTTATATCATTTTAACCTTTACAGGATCAGATGATGGAAACAAAGAATTAATCAAGTATTATCATAGGCACATAGAATGTTCATCAAATGAATATTCCTTGTCATATTGGTTAATATAATTGATTTCACCTACCTATATTACATGTTATTGAAGAGTTTGAAACACTTTTTATATATTAATGTGCTTCTGTAATTTTATTACTATGAGGTATTTGGTTATTTAAAGTGTTATTATCAATCTAAATAGTGCATTCCTGTATTGTTTGATGTTCAAATATTAAATAGTTGGGTTTTAACCATGTCATCCATGTACCTTTAGTTACATGATCACCCCTTTTGCTGCGATTTTGGGATTTTAATGGTCAATTCATGAAGTGTATCGGCCCATGAGGGATAGAATATGCGAGTTACATAGTTGAGTCATCATATATTACCTATGACATTCAGAGAATGAATGTACAAATTATTAATCAAAAATTAAATGGGTGTCAATTTCTTCGATAAAGTGTTTTTGCCCACATTCACTAGGAATTGCGATGCATTTCAATAAACATTATTATATATACACAAGAAAATGAAAACATTAATAGTAGATCATGTATTATAAAAATGATACAGTTTCTAGTAAATTTAAAGGTAAGGTTTTATTGACCTTTCCCAAACTGGAACCCCGATAAATACAAGTTTGAACAAATATCAATACCTTCCCATACAAGTGGGTACTTGGGGTAGTAAATTGGGTAGTGAGAAATTGTTCATAGGATATACATTATATAGTGTTTCTATCTACACTCAATCGGGTTCTAAGGCACGTGCTTATAATTTTTAGAGTTATGCGACAATGATGTCCTTGTGTCGTGCACTAGGAGGTCGAATTGACCACACTCCAGAGATGATGGTCCTTGAGACAACAATATTACATCTAGGAGTTCCATGTGAGGAACCACCTATTTACCAAATCTGGTCACTAAAACATAGCATTGTGAGGGATTTCATCATCTTTTTATGTTTACAAAAAATAGTCCATGACCTATAGTAAATATAGAGGATCTGACTCATGAGTCCTAGAAACAAAATCCTCCTACCATTTCTGGGGATGGAAATATATAGGCCTCTAAGTATTAGAACGAGGACACCTTATCTATATTTGTGAATCTATAGGAAAATTTAGATAGGAGGGTAAATATTTATATCTACATGTTTCATGGTTCATCCAAGAACTTCTCGGATGTGATTACCCATGCGTGTCCTCATGATGGCATGGTCTGGGACGAATTCCAAACAATTTTCTATGGGTACAACTTTTCATAGACCATGAGTGTTGACCGAAACTGAGAGTTAATGTATTTAGAGTACGTTGATATATTATATATGGAGTGTTTAGTCTGGTTTATAGAGTTATAATGCTTTTTACACCTTCTAGATAGTGATGAACTATCTAGTACTTGAAATTTTGAGGATGGGATCTAGTATCCCATCTAAACTCCAGTAAATGTATTATTCCTTACATTTCTACAAGTTCATTAAGAAGGATCTCATCACTAAGTGAAACATGAGGGTAGGTGATAGTCTTGAAATTGAGGTTCAGTGTTGAAGTAGGGAAGTAGTTCTTATAGTAGTAGGAAGGGTTCCCCTAAAGAATTCTCTTCATAGTACTGGTAATTAGAGTAACTGAACCAGAAGATCCATTTTATTCTATTATCATCGATGGAATGTGAATGTGAATCCTCAAAGTGATAGAGAAATAATGGAGTTCCATTCATAGGGCTTTTTGGGGAATCTATAGATATTCTATTGGAATTTTCCATATACATCTAGTGGAGGTGGCTCCGCACCAACTCAACCTCTATGAAAAAGATCATTTAAAATGAATTGGGCTAGGAGTTGGAGTAGGTCCTATAATAATAAAAGGGGAGGAGTTCATGGACATATTAACTAGACATTCAATTATCCTCTCTGGTAGAGTGGACCTACATAGCGTAGTCTTGACAAAGCATAGGGTCATGGACCAAGCCAGTTTCAGGCATTATAGCTGATTCCCAATGATTAGAATATAGGACCGTGTATAGTTTGAGGTGTTATTCTAGTAGCCTCCACAATTTTATATACAGTATTTGATAAAGGTTTTTAAAACATCATTATCTCTATATTGACTATGGATTGTCTCGGGATTGAGAATTCATACTTTTGTGGTGTGATGACCCTTTATATAACACATGGTGTATAGTTTGAAGGAATACACCAATGTAGGGTCTTTCCTATTGAGGTAGGTAGTTATAACTTCTTAGGGGACCTATTAATCCTTGAAATAACTGTTTTTGATGTCATTATTGGGATAAACTAATTGGTCCCTTACCAAAACTATGTGATCTAATATCACTAATTGGTAGCATTTTCATCACTAGAGAGTATACATTATTACTATAAGGGTGAGTGAAGTATCTTGTTTGGTAGAGTTAGTCCAAAGCATCATGGGTTTTTTCAAGGACCACCTAGATTTCTATTATTTTCGTGGGGGAGCATGGAATACTTCTATCGTAAATTCCCCTTGCATTTGATCATTTTATGGACGTATTTCCCAATTTTTTTATGTCTTTACTTATAAGATAGATGTGGAGTTTTTGTGTGAACATGTTTATGGAGTAGCTCGAGTGTCAATCCCTTCATGAAGGATAGAAAATAGTATGTTCTAGATGCTCAAATCACAGTTAGGGGATTTTGATAACAAATGTTTTATATGGGATACCACTTCCCCTTGGCGTTCACCAATTTTTTTTCACTAAGAAGTGGGATGGAAACCATCATTTATTCATGGACTAATGACGGTTTCATCTGAATATTGTTATTAATAGGTATCAATTTCCTTTTATAGATGATATTTTTTACTAGCTCTGAGGGGATATGGTATTCTAAAATATTGACATGAGATTATATAATTATCACCTAGAGTTAAGTTATTTAGAGATACCTCATCAATGTTTTTTTTAGTTATAGTCTAAATGAGTATCTTTTCTTGTAGTTTGGTCATAAAAATCGACCCTATAAATTCATGAATTTCATGAATTAGGGTTTCTACCCCAATCAGGATTCATTTGTTATGGTGTTTCTGGTTGACATCTTGATGTATTCTCACACTCGTAGTGACCATGCTATGAATAATGAGATAATTCCTAATACATTGATAGATCATAATAATTATTCCATGATTACTATGTTCCACTTCAAGTTCGTCAAATTTCACTTCATAGGTTATATTCACATGAAATATGGAGTTTCTATTTGCCAAGATAAGTTGACTATTTTGGTTTATTTGGAGAATCTCAATATCATCTTTGACATACTAATTTTATTGGGGGTATAGTGATATTACATGAATTTTATGTTTGGATTATTTTTCTTTGATTCAAATTTAATAGTTTGAAAAATAAAGGGTTCTAGGTTTATATGGTTAGAAGCATTCAAGAAAGTCTTTCAAGGGAAAAATGGAAGGCTGGTTTCAACACTAATTCTAATTCTAATAGATCTAATAGGAAGTTATATCATGTTTTTTGATGCATTTGTAATTTTATGGGGTGAAGTACTAATGTGTTATGATATATTCCTTGTATATAGTTTTCAAAAGATAAGGAATAATGAGAGAAATTACCTTATGCATGACCTCAAACTAGCGACTATTGACTATGCCTAATGTTGTGGGAGACAGTATCCAATTGGTGATAATGTTACGGTGTATATTAACCACAAGACCCTAAAATATATATTTTCACCACATGAATATAATAACATAAAATAATTATAGGTCGACTAACATCAGTACACAACCATTGAGGTTGACTATATGCATGGAATGTTAAATATGGTAGTAGATGGAAAAGTTAAAAAACACAAGAACAATCCATTCAGGAAGAATATGATGAATGGAAAATGATGGATCTCCACTATAAGATAAATTTGGAGTTTCATGAGACCCATATAAAGTTTCATCTCTCATCATTGACAGTTACATCTTCCATCCTTGATAGGGTAATGAGAAGGCAGTTCTCAGATCCTGAAGATTGGGTTATCCCAGAGAGTATTTCAGCAGATGACCCAAATCCAAATTTCTATGTGAAAAAAGACAACATACTATGTATACATGTAAATATCTAGGTACCAATAAATATGATATTGGAAATGATGATTTAGTCCCACACTTCTCAATGGATAGTCCATCTAGGTATCACCATGACATATTGATATATGCGATGCCATTATTGTTGGCATCGGATAAAATTTTATATATTAGGAAATAAAACTAGGTGTTCCCTATTTTAGTATGTAAAGGAAGAGAATGTGTGACCTAATTTCTAGTTATAGATATTATTAGTCCTAGAATGGAAGTGGAATGATGTTTCTATAGACTGTATAGTTGGATTACCAAGGTTTCCATGAGTTAGTGATGTGGTTTGTGTAGTCAAGGATGGACTTATTAAATTTGACTAATTAAATTATATCAGGGATAATTTCATAGTGGATGACATGGGAATACATTATGTTCAGGAAATCATATCAGTACATTTGGTACCTCATACTATCATTTAATATAGGGATGCTTATTTCACATTGGGGTTCTGGATCGGGTCACATAAAGATATGATTACACAAGTTATTATGAGAACAAAATTTCACCGTCATAATGATGGACATTCAGAATGGACGGTACATAATTTATATGAAATTATCTAAGAATTAATTTATGGTTTTAGTGGATCTTGGGAGAATAATATCCCTCTCATTGAGTTATTCTACTAAATATAGCTTTTAAGCACTGATTTAGATTTATCATTTTGATTCATTCTATGGTAGGCCATGCTATACACTCATGTAAGATTTAGAGGTAGGGGTAGCACTAATAGGTCCTCATCTCCTATAAGAGACATTAGATAAGGTTCATGTAATAATGAAACATAATTCTACTACTCATTATTGATAGAAATGTTATGCAGATCTTCATAGACGAACCCAGAGGTTCATCGCACACCATATCCTAGCCACAATTGGTTGTGGCCTACTATAATTTATCTCACACCCTATCCTAACTACCATTTGTTCCTAATTATATTATATATATACATGTGATGAAATGGGAAATTTTCCTTTTTTGTGAAACTAATAATACTTTCTCGCTTTAGGGTGGAGCATGGTCGAAGATTTCATGATACTAATCTGGATGATTCACTAATTTTTGCATTATCTTTTGTTTCATTGAATACCCTATATATAATAATTCCATGAATACATGACTTCCTCTTTTTTTATTCATGACATGTATCACCATATTTCTTATATGATAATATTCCCCACTTCTGATTATTATTTAGTACATGGACATTTATCCTTATCTTATAATGGCAGTTGTTTATTTATTATACATATTCTTTTATTTACCAGTTATCAAATATCCACCATGATACACTCTAGTTATTGGGGGTTTTTAACCCCTTATACACACCCTAGTCCCTCACCGCTATTCTGAAACCTCTAGCATATAGGGAGGGACACTTGAGTCCATGTGGCCAACCAACGTCCGGATGAAATTAGTGGAACCTAGGTCTAGTCATCACATATTTTAGGAATATATTGTGGGAACATACCATATAGGGATTGCGACCTATAGTATGGATGGAATATTTTAAAAATATCAATCATATGGAACTTTTCTAATGTATTTTTCTTAAAATTGTTATATATGGTGAGATTGAGTAATGTAGGTACTTCTATGTTAAGGATTTTGTTTTGAGACCAAAATATTTTACATTTTTTATTGAAGATGATGATATTTATACACAAGAAAAGGTGACCTAAATTTCTGTTAGAGAAAGAACATCTACAAGGGAATATTATTCTATAGTTATCAGAAATGACGATAGATGATATTATAGCTAGGGTGTAGAACAATTTATGAAAAAAGTATATTGTTTGGAGTGGATAACCTATTGGAAAGTAATTTAATACGAGAAAGGTAATCACAGAATTATCATCAAATGTGGATTAATATTTTATTCGTGGAATATACAACTGGGGTTTGTAAGAGGAATGAATAATATTGACTATAGCCAGTTTATACCTGTTCCTTATTAGTTTTGAAGGATGTTGACAAAGTAATAAATATTGGTGGGGGGTAACCAACATGGAATGGATTTGGTTATTGCATTGAAAGCAATAAATATTATGTTTCCGTGTCTCAATTTATATTACTACATACTAAGTGATTTTGAAAGATATATTTGAGTAAATAATAATAGTAACTAGATTCAAGGGAAAAGTTCATAAGAGGAATTCATAAGGGAGAGAAATAACATATTCAAACCTCCCCTATCAATAAGCATACACTAATCATTGGACATCAATTGGATTAAAAGGTGTTTCCCTATAAAAAATCAATATATCTACAAAAGGTGGAGAATAAAATTTTAGTTAACAATAGCGGTGTTCTATAATTTAATGGTAGAATGTATCAGTGTTTGAAAAGGATAAAATTACTATTTCATCTGTCTCTTGACCTAGAAGTTGGTGATACTGATAACATGAGATTTCATCCAATTATTGATATTTATATAAAAATTGATTATGGTAAAAATATTGATGTTGATGTAAAAGAGTAGAATAATCTTTTAATGGATCTTTTCAAAAATATTTATTCAAAGATAACATGGATTGTAATGGAAAATGACGAGGGATAAGTTGAGAATATTGTACCAAGGAAATGAAGTATTTATAGAATATGTGGTATAATTATAGAGGTTATGGTTTAAATATATTTATAAGGTTGATGAATAAATTATTGGTGATTAATTAATAGGATTCAATGATATTTTCAAATTTAGTAGTGTTTTAAATGAGTCAATGAAAGATAATGCGAATATTAAAAATATGATGAAAAATGTTCCAAATATAATTGATTCCAATATGGATGCTCTAGATAATTTAGAATTCTTATGTATGGATGAAATTTAAAATAATATCATTGAATATGAAATGAGAATTACAATTGTATATAGTAGTAATTATATGAAATATATAGATTTTTTATATGTTTAAGGAGATAAGTACAAAGATAATGAATTAGATAAAGAATCAAGTTATTTTATTGAATAAATTTTAGTGGAGTTCAGTAAAATAATTTCTCTTATTTATATCAGATATAGACGAGGAAAATTGTAATTTAAAGGGTATAAAATCTCATAAATAATTGATTTGTAATGATAAAATCCATTTTACGGGAAATTTTCCAATGAAGAAGATTTATGATTCTTAATTAGAAGAATAATAAGTGAATTATGTAAAACAGAAGTTAATTGTAAATAAAATATTGCCTCTAAGAAAGATGGAAAAATATATGTTCTGTCGATGTGATAATGGTGATATATCATCCAATAATGAATCATGATTATCATGTTAACTTCCTAGAATGCATTGGAAGGGAATGTACATAATCACACATTTATTATGAGGGATAAGAGGGAATATAAGTTGAGTGGATTCTAAATTAAAATACATAGTATTCTGGTAAAAAATTACACTCCTCTAGAATGAAAGGATGAAGTTGAAAAAATTACATAAGGGGATTACTTTTTATAATGGTGAGAAAATCAAAAAACGGTAATAAAATTTAATGATATAATATCTCAGAAATTTAATGTTCTTAATATTGGATGAAAATTAAATTTTTTTATGTAAGGTCATCTTGAGAGAAGAATCTCAACCTAGTACAAAAAAAAAATTAGTAGAGATATGAAAATAGAACATCATAATGTTTGAGAATTTCAAAAATATACTGATTTATCTTAAATAATTTTTTATAGTGAAATAAATTGTATTATAATAAATGAAATAAATTTTCATTACCAAAAAAATTGAGTTAATAATATTTATTGATTACTTCACCAATTAAATCAATAGAAATGGTGGATCATCCAAATTTTGGGAAAAAAGGACTTCAAAAGAAGGATGTTTCTATTTTGAAACAATATTAATGTACATATACCTCCATAACCAATGAAGGATAAAAAATGATACTTGTGAGGAATCATCTGATACTATAAAAGATTTAATTCATCAAGAAATAATCCACTAAACAATGTTACCAATTTTTTTTGAAGAAACAATAATAAAAATATTCATAATTATACTACAACGATAAGGAAATTAAAAAATGTATAGGTCAGTAATGGTGTTTGGGTTTATTAAGGGAGAAATAATATTCTTACTAGTGAAAAATGAATCTTCCATGAAAAGTAGATAAATATTGGGAGAGATATAATGATAATAAAAGAATAAATTTACCAATAATATATGATAATGATGAATAGAATGTCCAAAAGTAAAGTATGTTTAAAATAAAAGCAAGAATATCAAGAAAGTTGATCTAGGTAAATTGTAGTTCATTTTAATTTTTCTAGAGAAAATGGACATAGATATAAAGATAGAGGATCCAAAGAAGATTACTTTAGAAAATTAATTGAAATACAATTCAAAATATGAGACCAATTTTGATTAATTTTTGTTGACCATATTGTGTTTTGATGATTCTTATAAACTGAAATTGATATAAGAAAGATGGATATTTTACTAAATGTTTTTATACTTTCATAAAATCCAATGAGGAAATTTTGAAGAGGATGTTACAAAATAAAGTTAATAATGATGCCTAAAAATATAAAGATAAGAAAAAGCATCATATGATTGTTATACCGATGAAAATTTATTGATTACATAATCTAGGAGAGATAAACACCTTAAAGAATGTATATACTGTTTGAAGACTAGGAGTAATAAGAATAAGTCCAGACTTGGATAATACACTCAATCTAATTGTTAATTAAAAATAACATTTTGTTTCCACCATATTCTTAATATTATTTCTTATTTATAAAAACTTTTTTGTAATTTAAGGTTAATAAGTAGAGAAGATAGAAGGGTGTTGTAGATATTTTACAATAATAATAAACAATAAATATGGAATATTTTCCAAACATTGTAAGGAACTGAGGGAAACACATAGGTGGGGGTAAAACTAATGTTCTGGTCTAAGTATAATAATCATATAAATGAATAATTAATGTTTTTAATAAAGATTAAATGTTTTAGAATTTTTGTTTACACAATTTATATATTTAGTTAGGTTTTTTAATATTGCTTTAGGTTTTTATTTTATAAAACTTACATAGAATTTATTGGATATAATATTATTGGAAGAAATTTTTGGAATGTATCACATTAAAAATGTTTTATAGAAAATATTGATCCTCAAAATTATACATTATTGTTTTATACACTATGATCACCCACATAAGCTTAGATTTGTTTAATAGAAGACACTTTTTTTAAAAAATAGCATGATACCATTTTTCTCTTTTGAATGTTTTTCAAATTTATAAAATTATGGATGATGGGATGATGTGAAAATTATGTTAATATTTATATTTGTTTTATTAATATGAGGGTGAAATAACATAGGGGGAGAAAGAATATGTAAAAACTATAAGGGAATAAATTATTGATCACACATATTGACTTTGATGATGATTGATATTTTATATGGATATTGAAAAAAATGAGGATATTATTATTTCCAAGTGAGTTTGGTTTTCTTTTTTTATAGATATAACATTATTTGTATGTAGATATATTTTCATTAGAATCAAAATGTCATTTCAGAGAATTGATATTATAGAAGATGAATATGAATAATACCTTATGATTTGTAATAAATTTTCCTTACAATGTGAGATGATATTATGATGATCATCAAGTGTCAAACATCATAAATACACTAATTTTCGATGATAATCCCTTAAACAATTATACGATGAGAAGTATGTAAAAAATTTGATGTTTCAATATGTTATTATAAGAAACAAGAATTTGGTAACTGGATATGGAGTTGTAAGAGGATGACATTACTTGGGTTTAATAAAGGATGTGATGTTGGGTTTTAGAGAAAAAATGACTTTTAAGATGTTTGGAGTTCAATAATATTTTTAGATGGACATAGTAAATGTGAATATATAGAGACAAATGTAAATGATTTTTTAATATTTAATGATATATATATATTTTGAACTAGTAATTTATGATTATAAAAATTTTGTTTACTAATTCAACCATATAAAATGGGAAATTGTTTAAATGAATAAGTTAGGGAGATATATGAAGCTGACCAGACTGTGATGATAAATCAATTCATATTGTATAGAAGAAATATATATAAATAAAGACATTAATATATTATGTTCCAATAGTTTATCAATTTAATATAATGGTTGGATTATACTGTGAAAAAATGGTCTCTCGGAGAGATGCGATGTTTAGTTATAATGTACATAAAGTGTTTTTTATACATAAAGTGTTTTTTATAAATCTAAAGATGTGGTATATTTTGTGAAAATAAAAAATGATCTCAAGGTTGCGTGTAACGAATGTTATATAATAAATCATGTTTTATTTAAAAAGATAACACTATAAAATATTGGGGGTGTTACAATATTACAGCAATAAAATGAATTTAATCGTCAAAATACAATCACATTGGTGCAATAAATGAGAGTATCTCTACTATATCACATCTTTAGGTTCCAATATATGTTCCTCAAATTTCAAATTCTTAGGAAGAACATTATCTTGAAAAGTAATCTTATTTTATGGAATATTTCCTCTATAATCCAATATTTCTACCATTTTCCCATAATAATTATTGCCTCTAGTGGTATAACATATGAGTCATTAGAATTGAAGGATCCATTATATACATCCTCTAGAGTGAAATGTGGAACACATTATGAACATGGGATATATGTAAAGGGAGTACCAAGTGATAAGCTAAAATAACTACTCGTTTAAGAAACTCGAATTGAACAATACACCAATGCCACAAAATTCCATTATTTCAAATTATCATAACCTTCATCCATGGTTCAATTCATAGGAAATTAATCTAAATAAATGGAATTATTATAATCTCTAACGACTGTCAGTATACCTCTTCTATCAACTATGAGATTCCATTATTTAATGCTGGATGGATCTAATATTATCTTTTATTTCAATACCTTCAAAGGACCCACAAGTTTTCTACACAATGTTTATCCTAATATATCAGAATTCCACACTTCTTTCCACACATAGTTTTATAATGAGTAATCAGAATTCTTGAATGAATGAAATTATATTATATAATCTTAACATGAAGAATATATTGATCCAAAGAATATGTTAAATTTTGGGAAATGTATCTCAAAATATTATCTAGGGTTTGAATGGTCCTCTAAAAATAAACATCTATCTAAATGTGATATATTGTATTGAAGAAAAACTATATATATAATATTTACTATAGGATGTTCCAAAACATTATGGTAAAACATAGATATTGATCATACGATATAGACAACAGAATACCACATAACCAAACCACATATATAATGTATATCCTATAAATATGACCAAGATAAAATATTCTCTGATAATAATTATGTCCACTAACTTCATAATTTCATTAACTAGAACAAAATATCATTAGAGTCTTTTGATTTATTAGGGAGTTTGAAAACAAAATAAATAATAATGTTTCCCCATTTCCAATATAGTATGGGAAATATTGTAAAAACACATTAAACCTATATATCTCCGTGTTAGCTTGTTACTTACCAATCATTGAGATAAATACTAAATAAAATAACTCATTTTGTTTTGGCAAAATAAATACCACTTTATATCTATATAAATATTCAATATTCTAGGATTAATATATAACAATGAGATATGAGGTTCTTCCAATATTTTCACCCACAACTCTACTATTCATGGGACAGATAATCGGTTCATAACAATTTTATTCTATCACAATGAATGTTTATATTATGAACATATATCATCTTCTTTTTTATCTCCATAACATTTTTTTCTTCAAATCTCTCCGTAATTCTCCATTACTCATTACATAGAGAGATAGTTGTACACTCATTCAGGAAAGATAATATTTATCCCATTCCTTCATGTTTTAATGGATTATTCTTTCAATATCAATAATACAATATAATTTTTAACCATATCATAGATAAGATAATGCAACCAATTTAGCTCGTGTCATTTTACACCTTGTTCACTTTCTAAGGATGGTAGGGTATTGAGAATTTATAATTGTTAAGAAAATCAAACAATCATATTTGAGGAATATTCTCCTATTTTTGGTGAACATATATTCTAAAATTTTATTATTAGAATATTTGTTTAATAACCCTCGATTTTTGGAATTATTATTTTTCAATTTATGTTAATAGTTTTGATATTTCTCATTTCCTAAGGCACCAAAAATAGTTATTTTTGAAAAAAATAATTATCTGTAGATTGCATTATATGCCAAAAAATAGTTAATCATGATTTAAAAACAACATATGTTTTATCTTTCTCTGCAGGCACAACTATGTTTATCTTATATTACATAGATGATTGACTTTCCTTGATGGATTTCATAATATTCAAGACCGAGTGTCACTAAACAATAACAAATTTTTAATAAAATTTTATATAATTAGATATTACATGTAAATTGAATTTAATATTATTTTATTAACATAATTATTAATATTTATAGTGTAATATTTTTTTAAAATATTAATTAGAAAACAATATAGAAACGAAATGAATATAAAGGTATTTCTTTAATAAAATTATATTTTTATATGAAAAATATGATTAATGTTAATAATAAAAATTAATTTCTAAAAGTGAGTTATATTATTTCTATTTATGTTATATATATTCATGAAAAATATTTTTTATTACCATCCAATATATTTTCTAAACACAATATAAGAACTAACCCAATTTCAGGATTAAAAACCTATATTTTTATAATGGTAGTTTTACAACCTTTTAATGGTGAACTGATTATGAATATTTTTTTTGGAAATTTATCTGATTTAATATGTCAACATAAACTCAACATGTTAATTAAAATCATTAAACTGAAGTTATAATAAAAATTTGTTATTTGTTATGTATGGTTTTATTTTTTAACGAATACTTAAAAATATTGAATTTTAATTCAAAACTACTTTGTCATAAAATTCAATTATATGGTTAAATTATTTTTAAATTGGTTGTAACATTTAATTATATAATAGTTTTATAAATTAATCCAATTTATAATGTTTTAAACAAATTTTCTTTGGGATTGTTTATAAAAATGTAAAAATATTATTGATTTTTATACATTAAAAAACCTACAATGTCTTCCCATCGTTCGGATTATTTTTAAATTAAGTTATTAAATTCTATAATTATTATTTTTAAAAATTGATAACATTTTTGGAATCAGAATAATTTATAATTTCTAATAATGTTTTTACCAAATCAATACTGAATTTGATTAAAATAAATAACAACGAATAAGAGAGAATTTAGGATAACAAAGTACTAGTCCTTAAATTAAAGACTTAAAATGACCTTGAAAGTTGTAAAAAACCCCTTGGAGGCATATTATTAGAATAATAAAATAAAATTATTGATTTTTGGTTCATTATTATTTTTTAGGTAAAAATGTTCTACACCAAACTTGTTTTCAAAAATGCCAAGTGTGTCATTTCCATTCTTTATAAAAGGCCACCACCTCTCCCTCTTCCTCACACCTCTCAAAAAAATTAATTTACGATAATATATTTTTAATAAGCTTAACAAAATTAATCTCTTACTCAAATATGCATCCATTTTGGTTGAATGAAATCCAAGGAACCCTTTTGGAATAATCAAAATCGAGTTACCCGATTAAGAGGTAACATCTTTTCTCAGGCTCATTTATTATATTTTATTTATTCACTACTTCCACTATAATTATTCCATTATGGTAAAAAAATTACATCTTAAATATAGTAGTATATTTTTTTATATGGGTTCTACCTACACTTACACGCAATTATATATAATTTTTAACAAACATACTATTTGCGTGTATGATGAACCACCACCTCATGAAACGATGGTTGTTAATTTTTACATTTTCTCCCATCATGGTGGAAATTATGATGATAATTTTGTTTATATAAGTTATATATTATATTTATTATCTCATTAATAATATTTATTCATTATAAAAAACATGTTTTTATCCCTTCCATTTTCCTTAAATACAATAATTTGGATTGCGGGAGTGTGGACTACCTCCCCCTCAACCTGAATTGATTTTTTCACAAAGAACATTGAATGTATTAAAGATGATTTTTATGAAATTACTTCTTATATATAACATTTTAATTCTATTTAAATTATATTATATAAATATTCACATATATTTAATTTTATTTAGTTCTTTCAATACGATAATAAAAACAGGAAACAAATTTCTTGCATACATAGGGCCTACCTTCTCCATGAATAGTATATTTCATATAATAATTCAATGTCATATTGATTGTTATAATATAAATATATTTAATATAAAGTACATTTTATCATGTTTTAAATTCTGTAAATAATTATATAAGTGCAAGGACCAATGATAAAACAAATTAAGACACATGCAAAAAATAATGGGAATATTAACGAAAGTGAAACCTTAACATAATATTGTTTACAAGAGGAAATATAAAGTAATAATAAAAAAATATATGGAATTAGATATAATATTATTATTATATAAATTATTTATAATACACATACATTTATTATAAATGAATTTTTAAGGGGTGTGATGAGAGTAAAGACACAATGTAAGGGAGTTTCGACTAACTTTGTATTTACATGAGATACAAGCTTTCATAACAAACCAATACTTTTGTGTGGTTGGTATACATACCCTGGATGTATTATATGATAATTATTCTTAAAATTATGGTTATTTACATATCTATTTTATGATATTAAATTTAGGGTATTGATGTTTCAAAATTTAAGAAATCGGTAAGGAAATTTTATCTCAATTTTGCTTCTTAGAGACACATGCCATGTTATACAAATTTATTTTTCCATAAGGTTTATATAATACAATGGAAATGATATATCATGAATAAAATTGTTTTCATGTTGTTTTATGATTCATTTATATTCATTTTCTTACATGGGGAGTATGGTTCAAATTTACCAGGTGGTAATATTATATAGGAACAATCTTATTGTTTTGATGATTTGGTATGTTTTTGCATCAATTTATGAACAAATATGTTCCATTTATCAATAAAATTCTTGGATTTTATTCTCTTATCATTATTTGAAATTTATTCAGGTATTGATACCATTTTTCTAATCATTTGTATGTAAAATAGTTATGAAATTGTTTTTATGAATGACTGAATTCACCCACTCTTTGGTTGGTGATATGCATTCCTTCAAAGACATGTTTTATAAAATTGATTTAAAAGAATATTATACCATTATACTAAATTAAATAAATGAAATTATTACTCTTATTTTCTTCCACCAATTTATTCAAAGGAATCTTATTGCTGTTTTTGGAATAAGGAATTTTTCTATCTTGTTTACGATACCAAGGGAATGATTTTTACCTTGTACGACATGTACATATTTACCTACTATAATTCACATGAATCATACATTGCATGATTAAAATTATTTATTTTTAAAATAAAATTTTCTCTAATATTTTGGATAATAAATATTTGTAATGTGGGTTTGAGAGATAATGTTTTTAAAAAAATGATTTATGTTTTAGAAAAACATTCATATGCTTCCAATATTTAATTATAATTATTCAAATTATTTTAAAATAAATAGTTTTAAAAACAAATTAATGATATATTTATATGTTTTCTATATATTTAAAATTAAATTTACTTCAAAATATTTATTTATTTCTTTATAATTATTCTATTTGTTTTTAAAGAGATTTTTTTCAAAATGATTCAAGATTATATTTATTATTTAAAATTATATTCAAAGATAATGGTTAAGGAAATGTATTATATTTTCAAGATCCTCTTTCAATGAAGATAGAATCATTATTTCAATAAATATTTTTAAAGGAACTTTCAAAATTATTTCCCATATGAGATTAATATGTTGGTGTTACACATGAATTTATTTGGAAATTATTAAATGATTCAATTAATGTTTTTTTAATGAATGGATTATGTCATAATGGAATGCTTTTTATGAAACCCATTTCTATTTCATGGGTAATATTCTTTTGAATTACGCCTCAATTAATGGGTTGTTTTTTTGATGAAATGATTATGAAACCAATATTTTTTTGTGCATGTTATAAAAGGATTAAATTTCAATAATACCCATTTAATTTTAGGTGTTATCATATGATTATTCATGTTATTGTGGTAAATATATGTATGATTTAAATATGATATAGGTGGGACCTATATCTCCATCAATTTCACTATGTAAAAATTTACATCCATTGATATAGACTAAGACAGTCATGGGAATGAAACATGGCTCTTATAATGTCCATAGGAGTGCACCATGACTACTAAGATGATGTGAGGAGTGAACTCATTATACTAAGAAGGACATGGGAGTGAAAAATGACTTACTATATGGTATGTGGAGTGAAACCATACTACTATGATAGTTTTAGAAGTGATTCCTTGGATATAATGGAAATAATATTACTTGATTATGTGTCTGCCGCAATTCTATGTTTTATTCATATGTTATACTATCATGGATTATGTTCTTCATTGACTTATTATTCACATCTTATGAAATACCATTATATAGGACGTTTTTATTTATATGGTCTTTGATATGAATGGTGTGATATTATATTTTTACAATCATGTTCTCATACCCTTATGCTCATGAGTATGATTACATATCTCCCTCGTTTACCCTTTCAGAGCATAATTTTTAACCCCATTTTATGATTCCATACCATGGTAATTAATATATGTATTTTGATTTATGTTTCTACGAAGGTTCCAAATCATGGATAACTTATTGGTAGATAATATATATCCGTAATGTATTAGTGTTTATGATTCCATGATTCTAAATGTACTAGACTAGTACAGTCCTGGGACATAAGTACGCACAATTGATTTAGTATTATACAATCATTTATTTCATGTTAATGTATAGAAAGTTAGGGTCACTATATTTGGAATCATAGTGAAGGCTTAGTTGACCTTTGGAAGCTAGGATGTGAAATATTTAGTCCGAACCATGTGTAAATGTGTAGGGAAAAGACTAATGATAACGAAAATTATAGGAAAGTGTCCAAGAATTTTTGTAAAGGATAGGGTGATTGGTTTCAATGAAATATATCCCTATATAGATAAAACTTGTTGATGTGGATTGGGTACTGTTGTAACTATGTGTAACATCTCCGAAATGACTTTCTGATCCTAAATCGGGGTAATCTGGAACTCTACAATGGGCCTTTTTTACACTAGGTTTGACACTCTGGAGGTATATATATTGGGAATTCAAAAACAATTCAAGAAAAATATAGATGGTTTTAAATATAAGATATATTTGAATAACCCACGACGAACCTAGGTTGTCATAGATTTATAAATGTGTCTTGATTTTCACATCTTGTTAGTAATTCATTTAATAACTATGTGTTTTCTGCAATAACAATTAATGAAAACACTCTTCTTCTGGTTTTAGTAAATGGTGGTAACTTATAGGAACTGTAATAACATTTATTATGATGGCAGATTTTCTAATGAGAAATCAATTGGTATGATCAGTGGAGTGAATGATGTAGTGATCATGCCTAATAAATTTTTGCCGAACAATATTAACAACGTATACCCTAACCAACTCTCAGACTCACCATGGGGGAGAAATAAGGATTCGATTAATTGTTTGGTGAATGGAGTCTATTGATGAAAAAAGAATTGGTTTTTTATGTGTCTATAATATGGGAATAATCATCTAAGTTAATGTATTAGAGGCCTAAGAATATGCTTTGACTGTGGAAAAGGACACAAATCAAGTGACTTCCAGGGACAATAATGATTTTGGTTAAAAAAACTGATGTGAATATTGGTTTACCTTAGGAATAATCAAAGGTTAAGTGTTTATGTGTGGAATAAATAGTCGTTATTAAACTCAATATCCGAAGAGGAAATCTCAGGATGAGAATTATCAAGGTGGTGCGAGTAATTGTTATATTTCTGTGGATGATGAGAATATAAATTAAATACGATAAGATATATGTATTAAGTAATAGGATGAGGTAGAATTATTATTGATTATGTATGAAGTGGAAAAGCCCAATTTTTATATTTTTGGGATTCATGAATTATGTTACATGAATGGAGAAATAAGCAAGCATTATCGTTATTATTTTTTTCCTTATGATTAAAATGATTTTTTGAATGTTTATGATGGACATAACATTTTATTTAATTACAAAGTGGAATTATAACTAATGGATGATAAACCCTAATATGTTACTTATGTCATGTTATAGTTTTTATAATAATGTTCTGTGTGATATGAATAAGTAAATTTGATGGTATTGATTAACATGGAACAAACAATCTATGTTTTGAGATGAAGTTTATTCTATCATGGTGGAAGTTTATATATTTTTGGATTAATGTAATATATTCACTAATATATATAATATTTAATCCTTAATGTTCTCAAAAATCATTTAGAATAATTCGTTCTGTAACATTATTCAATAAGAATGTAAAATGAGGGTATTCACATGTTTGGAATGTGAAAACCCAAAGAAACATTGTGATATATGGGGTATTTATGATAAGTTTATTTCGTTACTTTCATTCTAATTTTTTTTATTTTCACCACTCATATGGGTTATACGTTTAACCATTCAAGATAATTTTTAGTTAAATTTCATAGGAAGTATTATCTATTGAGACTATATTCAAAACCTCATTTAAAAGGATATTTAGTGATATAACTTATTTCAAGGATGTGTATCATATTTATTTTGGAAATTATATTATTGCAGTTTTAGAAAATGACATCATGTATGATGGGTTACCAAAAATAATGTCAAGCAAGTTTGTGGGTCTAGATCACATGAATAAATGAAGATAATGGTTTCACACCTATAATTGACATATGTCATGTTCTTGTTAATATATAATTAGTTTTGGTGAATAATTATTTATATTGAAATAGTAGTGATAAGTTTAATGCTCATAGATTAATGTATTAAATTTATTTACTTTTAATTATTTTTAGCGAGAAATAGTTATACATTTAATTATTTTTCAGGCCTTAAGACCTACTTAAATTTATATCAGTGCTTTGGGAATCAATTTTAATATCAGAGAATCCATTTCATGAAGTAGTGAATGAGTTCAAAATAGATAAAATCATAACCAAAGAATGATATTTTTTTATTGAAACCAAACAAGTTAATATATTTCCTTACATTTATTTTAAATAAAAGGGTGACTCAATGATAGGATAATGATAAAAATTTTGTGTTGTCCTAATAACATAATTTTTATTGAAACAATATCCTTTTAAATTATCATATATTTATTATATTGACTCCCCGTACCTTTAATACAACATTAACATGTTTTCAATATATTACTATAATACCTCTATTCGAATATTTATGATTTTCCTCATTATCCATGTCTTCCCCTAACAATAATGTTCTCCTATGTGTAACTCTAGATATATGTTAATTTGGGTAACCAATATATTTTTCAAAATCCCTATTGAAAAGATTTTTTGGGATTCAGTTTCATGATATAGGTTTTTAGGCAAGTAACTTTCACGAATTGAACCATTTATGACCTAAAATTTTTTAGGGAGAATTAAATTTTAAGGGGTGTATAATGTAGCACCCCAAGATTTCTGGAATTATTTTTTACTAATTAATTTAATATTTTTTATATTTTTCATTTCGGAAAACACTATAAATGGTTTATTTTATAATAAATCACTATTTTCAAATTGTGTTATATTCAAAAACTAGTTATTCGTGCACTACATGAAACATAAAATTTAGGTTTTTATACATGGAACACATGGATTATCTCACATTATATGAAATACTGACTTCCCTTGATGTCTTGGGTAACACGCAAGATCAAGTGTTACCGAATAATAATTTATTAATAAAATATTATTATTTAGTATGATATAATAAAGACATTATGTTAAATATTATATGAATGACTATCCTTGGAATATATTAGTTCAATTCATTGGTTACCTATTAATTTAAAAAGAATATTGAAACCAAATGAATATAAAGGGACTGATTTTATAATAGTTTATTTTGAAAAAATTAATTACTAATAGATAATTATATTTGTTAAATTTTTATGTTATGTAGTCTGAAAAATATTTTTGATTACCATCCAATATATTTGGTATATATAAAATAAGACGAAACCCATTTTTATGCATAAAAGTCATATATTATTATAAATTTAGTTTTAACAACTTTTAATGGAGAAACCAACTTAAATATAATTTATTTTAAAATTTTTTATTTTTACTTTTTGTTAATAAACGTCATAATTTAATGTGAGATGTATGTATTGTTTTATCATAACAAATGGTTATTTTTCAATAGGGTTTCATTTTGTTAATGAATATTTAAAATTACAGAATTATAATTTGAAACGTCATTTTCATCTATATAACATATAAGGATAAATTATATTTTAATTTTGTTGAAAGGTACAATTATTCAATTATTTTATAAATTAATCTGATTTAGATTATTGGAATCAATTTCACTTTTAAATTGGGTATAAAAACATTGCAAACCTTGGGACATTTTCACATAAAAAATCTGCAGTGTCTTCATTCAGCAGGATTATTTTTCAATTAATTGTTGTAACATTGGTTATTAGAATTTGGGATAGTGGATATAATTTTTAATGTTATCATAATTTATAATTTCTAATATCATTAACATTTTTTGATAAAAAATATTATGGAAATTGATTAAAATTAATGACAATGATTAAGAGAAAAACTAGTTTAACAAAGTATGAAACCTTAAATTTAATACCCAAAATGACCTATATATTTTTATTAAACACATTTTATCAAATTATTAAGCCATTTAACATAACTTATTGAGTTGATATTGGATTGTTATGATTTTTTTAGGTTAAAATATGGGTACACCTAACATGTTTTAAAAAATCCCATGTGTGTCCTTTCATTTCCCAATAAAAGTCCACCACCTCTACCTCTTCCTCACACCTATAATACCAATTAGTTTGGGCCATGATCTTCCCAATAAACTTTAAAACGACCCTCTATTCCACTTTTATTCTTATTTTTAGGTATAAATAAATACAAAAAGCTTTTTTCCACAAACCAAATGGAGTTACTCGATTAAGAGATAACGCCTTCTCTCAAGATTCATTATTTTATTTTATTTCACTCCCACTTATTCTGTCCTCATTCCATTCTAGTGAAAATATGATTATTTTATCATAAGTATTTGACCAACTCTTTCTTACAATTTCATCTAATGGGTAATAAACATATTGTTTTTATGTACTGTGATTTACCGCCTCAGGAAATGATGGTTTTTCTTTTTTCTTTTACCGCCCTCACAGTGAATATTATAACAGAAAAATATTTAAATATGTAAAATTTTATATTTATAATTTCATAAACATTATATAATCCTTTTTAAACACATATTTTTATACTTTCAATTTGGTTTAAATACGCTAATTTTATTTGAGGAAGTATGGACTACCACCCCTCAAAACGATGTGATTCATTTAAACACTACATCAAATGTTCTAATGATGTGTTTATTGATATTATTTGATATATATAACTTGTTAATTATTCTATAATTATATTATATATATAATTTAGATTCTAATTTTAAATAAGACAATAAAAAACAACATTTATGTGTATGCACAACCTACCGTCTCCATGAACGGTGTTTCCATTTCCTAATTCTATGTAATATTGATTATTATAATACACATATAATGAATATAAATGATTTTTAAATCAATTATTATGTTATATAAATCATGATATATGTATAACTACCAAAGATTCAACAAATTAACAAAAATGGGAAAAATAAAGAAAATATTATGTGATGTGAAACCTTAACATATAATTCTTAACCTACAGGTAATATAAGGTCATAAAAAACATATATAGTATTTTATATAATTAGATTAGTATATAATGTTTTTTAAAAAATTAAATTTATTATAATTTATGATTTAATGAGTATGATGAGAGTCAAAACACAAGGTAATAGAATTTCTCTTACATTATATTTCTGTGAGATACAATCATTATTCACCAACAATTTATTTTTTATGGTGTGTATAATACCGATAGATGTATTATATGACAATTATAATTAAAATTATGTGTATTTATATACCTATTATATTAACTTTCTATCATGGTATTTATGTTTCAAAATTCTCCAAATAGGTAAAGTCTTTTTTATCAATTTGCCTTCTTTAAGACGCATGCCATGGTATGCCCTGATATTATTCCATGAGGTGTATATTGTATAATTTAAATTTTATATAATGAATACAATTATTTTAATCATATGTTATTCTTTATTTAATTTAATTTTCTTACATGGAGAGTATGGCTCATTGTTACCAAGTGGTAAGAGTTTATTGAAACAATATCACCACATTGTGAGATTTTAGTTTATTCTTCCATTGAAGAAATAGTATGCCCCATATATCTAGAAAATTATTTAGCATTATTATCCTCTGTTTATTAATTAATTTTTCATGTATTCATATAATATTTACACGCTTTTTTTTGTAATATAGTTAATAAGTTGTTTTTTATGAAACCCCAACATTACCCAGTCATAGATCAAAAATATTTGTTCCATTGCTACCAGGTTTTCTAAAAAGGATTTTCTTGAATAATATAATAGTCTCCTATAATAATTCAAATTATTTTTTAACCTTATTTCATTTTACCAATTTCTTAAATAGAATCTTCTTGTCATTTTCCAAAAAATTTATTTTTTTAACCATTTGTTTGTTAAAAATGAATGTTATTTTTACATTGTATGACATATACAAATTTACATGCCATCATTACCTTAGAGTGTTCTTTAAAATATTTAAATGTTATTCTTTTTAAAAGTAATTTATGTATAATATTATAGATATTCATTATTCTATATCCATTTTCAAATAAAAATGTTCTCAAAAAAAATTATGTATTTAAATCAATATTAATCATTTTCAATATTTGTTCAGATGTTTACAATGTATTTTTAATGAAATGGTTATCATAACATTTTCCGGATTTATTTATATGTTTCAATGTATTTTTAAGGAAATAGTTTTCAAAACATCTTTAATCATTTAATTATATTTTTTAAAATAATTTTTCATGAAATGGTTTTCAAAATTTTTTAATCTAAACTTATATATTTTCAACGTATTTTCGAAGAAAATTGTCTTCTAAATGATTTAAATTCCACATAGTTCATTTTAATCAATAAAGGATGTAATTACCATGAAATATTTTTAAAACAATAAAAAAGTTTATATCCCATATAAGAAAAATATTTTGGTGTTATTGATTCCTTTCTGTGGAATTATTCAATATTTCCATTAATATTCATTCAAATAATGGATTATGTTTTGTTGAAACTATGCCTCTGAAACCCATTTCTATTTCATGAGTTACATTATTTTGAAATCCTATTTTTTCAGAGGTTTTCTTTATGATGAAATGATTATGAAAGATGCCATTATCCATTTGTTAATATATTTTTACATGTTTATTATATCCATTTTTTATTGTGTTATGGTATGATTACATATGATCTAATGGAACATATATTTATGATTTCATTAATAGATAGGTGTGATCAATATAACCCTACAATTCATTAGATAGAGATTTATATATCCTGAAATAGACAAATATGGTAATGGGAATAAACCTTAATTTTTATGGTGGCCATGAGAGTTAACCACAACAACCTAGATAATATGTGGAGTGAACTCATGAGACTAAGATGGTCATTAGAATGAACTCAAACTACCCATATTGTTTATGGAGTGAGCCCACAATACAAATACTTTCTTTGTACTGATTCATTGGATACAATGAGCATCATAATATATAATTATGTTTCTACTAAAATCCCATGTATTATTCCAATGTTATGCATTCATTGATTGTGTTCCTTATTTCCTTATGATTCGTGTGTTTTAATATGCCATGATTTATTCCTTGTTTCAAGTATATGAACTTTGATATATAGGGTCTGATCATCTATTTTCGAGATCAGGTTCTCATAACCATATTCTCATGATTGATCATATATATCTCCCTTTTGTACCCTTAATATTCACGTGATCTGACCACATTTATTTTTCATTCCCTGGGTTATGAAGATAAGTATAATTTTTTATGTTTCTATGAAGGGTTAAAGTCGAGAAGAGTCTAGTACGAGATAATTTAGCTTAATTATGTATTAATGTTTATGATTCCATGTTTTAGTAGGAAATAGACTAGTACAGTCTCTGGGTGTCAATTTGTTTAAGGTTTCATGTATTCCACAAAATTAATATAATATTAAAGTATAAAAAGATAGGGATTCAATAGTTGGTATCAGAGAGAAGGTTTAGTTTACCTTTAGAAGGTAGGAAGATAAATTCATAGAGAGTAACCTAAGGAAATGTATACGGATAAGTCTAAGGATAATCTAATGTATAGGAGAATGTCCTCAAATTTTGGTAAATGATAGAGTTAGTGGTTTCAAAGAAATGAATTCATCTCTTGATACTAAAATTTGAATAGGATATGACATAGATGTACATTAGGGTAACAAAACCAACAAAAAATTTCATGCTGGACACTAGGTAATCAGGTACACTAACACGAGCCTTTATGTACTCTTGGTTTCTCATTCCTGGGGGATATACTTAGAGAATTAAAAATCTTCAAGAACTATCATAAAGGATTTAAATATAAGTTGTATCTGAAAAAAAAATTGATGAATGTTGGGTGTAAATGATTAATAAAGGTCTCGTCATTAAGACATCCTATTATTAATTATTTTCATGACTATTTGGTTTTCTATTATGACAAGTAATGCTCACACAGTTATTCTACTTTTAGTTGATGAGGGAACTAGAGGGAACATGATTAACATTGAATGTAATAAAATATTTCTTCATGAGAAATAATGTGGGATGATCACTAGAGTTAAAGATGTTGTAATCATTCCTAATATGTTTTCATGAAACATGATTAAAAATGTTTACATTAAAAAACTCTTGGACTCACCAAGGAAAAGAATAAAGGAGTCCACTAAGAGTTCATTTAATGTATAACATGGATGAATAAATATTTGGTTTTTATTTAGTCAATAATGTGGGAATAATCAAGAATGTTTATTTCCATGAGGAATAATAATTTTTTTTACTATAGAAAAGAGGAAATAAAAGAAAGTGACGACAAGGTATATATGAGGAGTTTTATTAACTAAAAAGATGAAAATATCGGCCTCTGAATGTCATCATCAAATTTTATGTGTTTTAAGTATGTAATAAATGTTCATTCAAAAACCCAATGTCCCATGAAGAGATCTACTAAAGAGAATCAACAAAAGTTGGTATGATTAATGAATATATTGATGATAATGATGAGACTATAGATGAAGTTTGAAGAGAAAGGTAGATGGGGTAAATTTCTTATGAATTATGGATTAACTAAAAAAATAAATGTTTTTATATATTTTATATTCGTGGATTATGTTACATGAATGGTGAATTATACTAGATTTGTCTTGTTTTTATTTTTCACTAGGGATTGTAAAATATTATATTGTTTGTTTCTAATAGACATGAAATTTGATTTAATGGCAAGGTTATATTTTCACAAAGGGAAGCTATTCCTAAATTTGTTAGTAATGTTAAAATATTGTTTTTTGGATAAATATATGCAGGATATGAATAAATAAATTGGATTGTTTTGATTGCATTGTTACGAATTAAGGACTTGATGATATATAGTTCATGATATCTTATATTAATTTTACAAATTAGTGGATTTTTGGAATATATCCAGTAATCTATGGTGAAACGACCAAATGATTTAGAAATGGAAAATACCTTCTTATAATTATATCATATCATCCGATGAAATCACAACACAATAAACTACATTGTACTTTCTGAGTTTTGGACATAATATTGTCACTTATGTGATTTGAATTTCAAAAATATCACAGACATAGTTGCGATCAGTATGATGTTTGGGGTCTAATGGAACAAACAGAATTTTTTGGTGAATAATAACGTACCCTTATGAATATTGATCTACCCTTAGGAATATTAATATAAACCTTATGAATATTAAATTATCCAAATGAATTTTAACGTCTCCCATGAATGTATAAATAAAATTTTGGCATCTTATAAGTGATAAAATTACCATTGTAAAAGTAATGGTATTTTTTATGTCAAAAATAATTAATTGAAATTAATTAATTAATTAAAACAAAAATGTATTTTCCAATTTTTTTTAATAAATTATCAATTTTACTTCTTCTAGTTTTATATTAACTTTATAAGACCTTATGTAATTTTTGAAAGCATTATAAAAACCGTTATAGTTTTAAAATCAGTATTTCTAATGTAAATGATGATTTAGAAAAAATTAAATTAGTCATATTTATAAAATTATTTTGGAAAAATGGAGTTTTTTTTGGATTCTATATTTTAAAAAAAATATAGCATAAATTTTAGGGATTTTCCTAAAATACTTGAATTTGGATGAATAGTAAAGTTTGATAATTCGCAACATATGCTAAAACCTAAATTTATGCATCATGCATGAGTCATGAATGATGTAAATAGTCATTGGTTTGAGCTCGCATGCACATATTACTATTTTTGGTCAGATAAATCATTACTATTTCTTCTTTTAATGAAAAATAATATAATAATTATTAAAATATTTTGAAAGCCATCCTCCCCTCCACTACAAATATAACCCACACTCTCCTCTTCTCTTAAATATTATAAAACCATGTAACTTCCCTAAATTCTATCAAAATACCTCCCCAAGTTCCTCCCACACATTATTCTACCATTGGTCTCCTTAAAATCCCAAATCCTCTACCCTTAAGAGGCTCTCAGAGGAGATAATCTCATGAAGTAAATTTATCTTTCGGATTTCTTTTCATTCTTCATTGCTCACATAAAAATCACCCAAATTGTATGATAAAAAATGTTGCATACATGTTTTGGAATTAAATTATACTAATGTGATAATTTAACATAAATTATCTTTCCCCCTCCTTTTATAATTTACATGAAAACACCGTTTGAGATGTGTTGATTTATCACATTCAAGGATGGAGAGTTTTCAATTTTCATTATTAAATTCTATACTAGTCATGAAACGATTTTAATGGTTGAACCAGATCATGATATATGTAATTTATCTTTTTTAATATTAATTAATCCTTATAAACTCAAGATGTAAAATAATAAAACATAAAATATTAATTATGAGAAAAATTTCCAAGTTAATCCAAGTGTTTAACATTAATTTTTTATATAATGATTCATCTTCCCTATAAATAAAAAAAATGAATATTATAAGAATTTAATCTGTTAGAAGATCACTAATTTTTTATAACTTTAATTCTTCAAAACCACCTTTATCATACATGTGTTCCATAACATTAATATAAGTTAACCAATCATTAAAATCAATGAAACCAATGAACCCGAATAATGAAATTGAAACACATATCCAATCAAAAAGGAAATTAATAAATTCACAAAGGATTTCCAAAATCAGTTACATGTAAAAGGGTTTCTAGGATTACTAATTAATGGACCAAGATTTATTATTCTGGTCATTAATATCATGTGGAGAACACCATTTGAATTAAGGTAAGGGATCCTATCTATTTCACTATTATTCAATAATATCCTCTATTTAATTCCCTTTTACCTATAATTCCTTTTGAGGGGGTATGATTTTTCACATCCCCCATACAGCCTTAATTATGTATAAAATATGAGAACTCCATTTTAGTATCCAATTTAGACCTCATATGTACACCAAATACCACGTTGATATTTCGTAAGGAATTCTTCCCGAACTAACATTATTCCATCAGGTTACTCAATCATTATTGTTACTCAAAATAATTTTTCTTTTAGTTTTATGTAAAAATTATTTAAACAGTTTATATTCTCTATAATCATTTATCATGATCCATCGCTCATTATCTTTTGGGGATATACTTGCTTATATGTGATTCCATCCTTGATACTTCCCACGAAGCAAACTCGTTTTAGGGGAACTTCCCTAAATTTAACCCAATTCTAATTGCACACTTCCAATTGTTTTAATCTGTCATTTTTTATAATAACAATCTTTTTACTATTAAAACCTTCTTGTTTCACTTCTGGTTTTATATAAAATATTATTTCTTTTTCAATTTTAAATGCTCTTTACTATTTTCTTTAAAACCCAACATGATGTTTTAATGATATGAATATTGTTAATACACCCCTTATATGTTGTAACTTATGTTTGAAAACACATACCATGAAATATTCCATATTTACCTCATTAATTTCACTTTATGTTTTCATTCCTGTATCTCAAGGAAACTTTTCTGACACAAAAAGTCATTATGGTTTATTCCATGAATGTGATACTCATTTCTCTCCATGGGTTCCCTTATGTTTAGGTATGATAATTTATGTGGCAAGAATATTCATTAATATTTTATGATGTGTGCACCCGGAAAGCACACCAATGCATTGGGTAATATTTAGTCTAAGGGGAAGTTATGTGCAACGGTCTTAGAGGTTAGACTTGACTCATGCTACCATTTGGAATGGTCTTGGTGGTTATCCAAGATATGTTCTCATTTATGTGAAACTATCACTTACTAATTATAAATTCATGATTTTTGTTTCTCCCACATTATTGGGAATTTATTCTTACATTATCACATGTTTATATGTTATGATTTTATAATACATTTTATATAATTCAACCACGATCTCTATCACTTGTTCAAAATCCTTATTCTTATGTATAATTCCTTACCAGGAAATTATCTCATTATTTTGTTCTTGTGATCCCTATGGCATGTTATATAGATGTAAAGTCTCAAAAGATGTTAAGAGCCCTTTATGAAGATTAAATAATGATGTGTTTTTTAGTCCAATATTTTATGTTTTATGTACATAGTCTAAAAATACACAAGGCTTTACGATCCTTGTCCTGTACTCGTATGTGTAATTATTCCTAAAATCATATAATGTTATGTGCAAAATCTTAGGGTTTCTATAGATGGTATCAAATGATGGTCTAGTTTTTTAGAGATTAGGAATAGAGAACTTTAGAAATAACCATAAGGATGAGACTACGTAGAAGAAAACTACCCTAAATTTTGGTAAGTATATAGTATGGGGATTAAGAGTAAAATACATCCCTATCTGGATAAAAATAGTTAGAGGTGGGTTTGGAACAAATGTATCTAGGGTTAAAACCCGAAAACACAACTTCAATCTAGAATCGAATGGGAATTGTGCACGGAAACTGGCTGTGCGACACTCTTATTTTGATAGTCTTGGGGGTAGTTATTTTCTAAATTCATTAGCTTGGTACAATTCATTATTAAGGGAATAAAAAAATCTGATAATTATTTAGTTAAATAAATATATCAAGGATAACCTAGCATGAATCATAGGGAATAACAAGTTATGATATACTTCTCCTTTATATATTTATCCTCTTAAGTTTAATAATTCATTTTTTTCTTAATAGATACGTATTAAAGACCTCTAAGGTATGTTATTTTTATTAGATAATAGAGGTAAATAGAAGAACAAGTGACAAAAACCAATGTGATAGGGACTGTGATTATTTCCTTCATGACAAGCCTGATATAATGGGAACGGGTGATCAAAACATCATGACAGTACAATTTCAACTTGCCCATGATATGAATAATAATATGAATCATGTGAAACACCCACCTAATCTAAGGGAATAGAAGGTTGTTTTTTGAATCCTTCATATGAAAATAGGCACCTATGTTTAGTAGATATTTTGAACCCATCTTCACAGAATAGTGGATTAACTCCATTGAAATGATATTATAGGTCCTCTATTGCTCAGAAGAAGAGTAATTTGTACTGGAAGCCTATCATTTGGATGGGAAGATGATAAGTGGTAGACTTTGATCAAGAATAATGTGTCCCTAGAATAAATTTATTTCAATGATTGAGAGGAATCCAAGCAAATTGTTTTAGTAAATATATTCCCTATAACCTCCATCTCAAAATAGAAAGAGAGTTCCTCAGACTCAATTAGAAGGAATATGTGTCTATCAGGACATATGAATAAAACATCATAGGGTATGCAAGGTACATCTATTAGCTAGTCATGAAAACAAAGAGAAAGGTATAATGATTCTTTAGCAGACTAAAGCTAAGCCTACAAATAGCGTTGGTGATTGGAGGCATTTCTAGTAATGAAAAGATTTTTTGTTGAGCCCTGAAGGTTGAAATGGTGATCAAAGACTCTCAATTGTATTGTGCGCCTAGTGAAATGAAGAGGAAAATGAATCTATTTTGGGTGGTTCATCAAATAAATTCCATGATGGAATGAATGTGAACTTTCCCAAGTTTAAAATTTGTGGGAAGAAGAATCATGGGAATTGTCTAAAGGGAACCAAGAATTTCGTCAAATGATTAATGTTGGGTCATCTAGGAAAAAACTGCCAATGGGATATGAATAATCCCAGTAATTTTGAAGAAGAAAGAAAGGTTCAGATCAACAATCAGCCAATACTGCAGTGTTATAACTATAAATACCATGGGAATTGTGCAAACAATTGACCTAAGTCAAGGGTTGTCAGTGGAAATCAATAACCACCTCCAAGGAAACAAGGTAGGGAATATCCTATCACTACTACTTAGGGGGAGCTGGAAGAATATATATTGACATGTAAAAAAGTTTTTCATTCAATAAAAGTGAACATACTTTTTTGATTCTGGGTCTACACATTTTTTCATATCATTCATGTGTAGTAGAATTATTCGAAGACCACCTCTAAATTTGGATGATAAGTTATATATTAGAATTGGGAATGGGGAAATTATTTCATCAATGGATTATAATCCCCTCAAATTAACTTTTGTGAACCAAACCTCAATAAAAATCTCTTCATACATTATTTAGTGGAGTTCGATGCTATATTTTCCATGGATTGATTATCTTTATACAAAGACAACATAAACTATTAGGAAAGGGAGATCACTCTTCACATACAGAAGCATACTAAAATTCATTTATAGTGTTAGGAGGAAAATAAATCTCTTTTAGAATCATTACCTCAAGTGTTGATATAACTTCCTCATGATCAAGTATGTCTAGTTCAAATGATTGAGACAAAGGAGAGAATAATTCCAGAAAAATACCCATCGTGAGTGATTAGAGTGATGTATTTCCCAAAGAGTTTCCAAATCTTCCTCTTGATCGAGAGGTTATGTTCTCAGTTGAACTAATTCCTAAATATATTCCTATATCGATGAAACCATATATAATTTCCAGCGTATAGCTAGAAGAGTTGGAGAACCAGTTAGAAGATAATATAGAGAAGATTTTTATATGCACGGGTTCTTTACCATGGGGTCTCCCATTCCTCTAAATCATGAAGAAGGATACATTAATGCACCTATCAATTGATTATTACAATATCAATAAAAACAAAATAAATAAAATGTATCCACTTACATGGATATATGAATTTTTAGATCATCTTCGTGGGCCAGTTATTTATCTAAGGTGGACCTTCGGTCGGGATATCACTAATTAAAGGTGAGGAAGGAAGATATTCTCAAGACTTCCTTCTAAATGAGGTATGAACACTATGAGATCATAGTGATTACCTTAAAAAATAACTAATTCTCCATCACTTTTTACGGATTTAAGTAATAATTCCTTTATAGATTACATTGAAAAATTTGTGGTTGTTTTTATTGAAGATATTATGATATACACCATAATAAAGGCGGAACATGAGGAGAATTTGAATACTATGTTAATGACTTTTCAAATGGATAAGATGTATGAAAATTATTGTAAATGTGAGTTCGGGATGGATTATTTATCATTCTTGGGGAATTCATTCAAAGTTAAAGGGTTCTCCATGTACCCTTCCACGATAAATTCACTTGAAGAGTGGGCCAAGAAAACATCTGTAACGGAGATTCATAGCTTTCTAGGTTTATCCAGGTATTATAGATGATTTATGGAGATATTTTTACAATTTTCAAAACCAATGACCATGATGAAAGAGAAGGGAATGAAGTTTTTATGGAATCAAGAATGTGAAAACCACATTAAATAGTTCAGAAAGAGGCTAATCAGTACACCAATACTCACACTCCCAACAAGTGGATAAATCGTTGCGGTGTACAGTAATGCTTCAAAGAAGGTCTTAGGCAGTGTGGTGATGTGAAATGATAATGTAATAGCCTATTACTTTTGGAAGAGGAAAATCTAGGAGAAATACTATCCTATGCATGATCTATAGTTGTAGTCTGTGATCATAGCATTAAAAATATGGCGACATTATATCTATGGGGAGAAGTGTGATATATATACTGATTAGAAAGGATCATGCATCTTCATCAATGATTTGAATTGAAAAGGACTCAATATTCTATGATTTTCAAAGTATGAACATGGGAATAAATAAGGGAGGAACATCATCAATCCTTTTTGAAATGATATCCCATTCATCCCTCATAGATAAAATAAGGTATTCTCAAAGAAAAGATGTGGAAATTATGAATAGGGATGAAGCCATTAAAAATAGGAAGTCCTAGGAGTTCATGATTGATGAGAAAGTAGTTGCATGATTGGGATCATGAATATGTGTACCTACCGATCTAGAGATAATGAAGGTTCTTCTAAATGACCATCATAGACCAACCTTCTATATCTACGTAGGGAGCACAAAGATGTATCGAGATATCTTAGTGAACTTTTATATGGATAATATGAAGAAGGCTATTGCAGATTATACATTAAAGTGCACGGTATGTCAACTAGTGGTGGTTGAAAGACAGAAGTCTAAGGGGATGATGAAACCACTACCCATACCTACACAAAAGTGGGAGAACATTATTATGGAAATTGTTACAATAATTCTAAGGACATCAAGAGAAAACCATGATATATGGTTCATTGTGGATTGTCGTACAAAGAGAGCTATCTTTATCACAATTCGATATTACATTATAATGAATCAACTTTCACAGATATATATCAAATAAGTGGTAAGTCATCATGTATTACCACTATCTATTGCATCCAGTAGAGATCTGAGATTCACCACATTGTTTTGAAAAAGTCTCAAACATGCCCTAAGCACTAAAATGAACATTATTACGATGTATCATCCTCAAAATGATGGCCAATATGAGCAGAATAATCAGAGACTAGAAGATATATTGAGAGTATGTTCTATAATATTCAAATGAAGATGGGTCTAATGTCATCCATTTTATTAATTCTCTTACAAAAATAGATTCCACTAGAACATCTAAATGGAAACATACGATGCCCTTTGTGGGGAGAGGTGCAGAACACCAGCGTGTTGGGATGAATTCAGGTAATGTAGGTTCCTTGGACCTAAAATGATCAATGTAATCATATAGATGTTTAAAACCATTAAGCAGCTCATCAAGGTAGCCCAAATTCAACAAAAGAGTTATGAAGAAAATTGTCTACGAGACCATGAGATCATAGTAAGAGACATGGTATTCCTACACATATCTCTATGGTAGAAGGACTTAAGGTTTGAGAATAAAGTAATTACAAGTCCTATGTACATCGTCCCCTTCGAGATTCTTGATCATGTTAGACTTATATCCTATCAACTAGAAATACCACCTACCATTTCAAAATTACATGATTTCTTCCATGTATCCCTCATATGGAAGAAATAGACACTTCACTTGTATTCTCTTCAGAGATGTTACAGCTGGAGAATGACCATTCTTATGAGGAGTAGCCATAGAAGATGTTGGGTCGTAGAGATAATGGTCTAGGTAAGAAGACTTCTCAAATGGTGAATGTATGGTAGTAGAACCACAAGTACAAAGAGGGTACACAAGAATTAGATAATGAAATGAATGAAATGTACCCACACCTGTTTATGGCTTATAATTTGAAAATAAAATCAATGGTGAAATTTCATTAGGGGTGAAAAATGTAACGTCCCAATGTTTTATCAATAGATAAACCCTTCTTATAATAATTTCATATAATCACATGAAATGACAACACCATGAACTAATATGTACTACGTGACCTTTAATAATAATATTGTCACATCTGTGATTTGAATTTCAAAAATCTGACATACACTACAGCGATTAGTAAGATGTTTCAATTCTAATGGAACAAACCTAATTTTTTGGTTAAAAGTAACCTATCCTTATGAAATGTAATATAACCCTAATGAATAATGAATAATTATATAGAATTTTAACCTCACCCATGAATGTATAAATAAAATTTGGGCATCTTATAAGTGATAATATGAGCATAGTAAATGTATTTGTGTTTTTGTAAGTAATAAATTATTCATTAAAATTAATTAATTAATTAAAAATAAAATTTATTTTCCATAATTGTGTTCATAAATTATGAATTCTATGTCCCATGGTTTCATGTTATTTTTATAATACCTTATATAATTATGGAAAGCATTTAAAAATAAGTTATAGTTTTATAATCTGCATTTATCATGTAAATTATGATTATAATTAAAAAATAAATTAATCAAATATATAAATGTATTTTGGAAAAATAGATTTCAATTTTGGTTTCTACATGTTGAAATAAGGTTAGGGTTATTTTTTGGGTTATTTCTAAAATACATGAATTTCATTATGACTAGTAAAATAATATAATTCACAATAAATGCTAATACCTAAATTTATGCATCATTCTTGAGTCCTGGATGATGTAACATCCCATTGGTTCGAATTCACATTCACATATTACTATTTTTGGTCACAAAAATCAATACTATTTCTTTTTTATGAAAAAAATAATAAACTAATTTTTACAATATTAAGAAAATCCTTGTCCCTTTCACAATAAAAACCACCCACCCTCCCCTCATCTCTTAACTTATCTCAAGCCTCGTGCCTTCCATAAATTTTTCCCAAGTATCTCCCCATGCTCCTTGCCCACATCCACCAGCCCTTGTTCTCCTCAAAAGACCAAATCCTCTCCCATTATGTGGATCTCAAAGCAGATAAACTCAAGAGGTAAATTCTTCATTCGATAGTTTTATTTTCTTTCAGGTTCTTTTCCTTTCATTTTTCTTTCCTCAATGCCTTTCACCCAATTGTAATGATAACACCAGTAACATAAATGTACTTTAATTATAGTAATATAATGAAATAGTTCATCATAATATACTTTTCCCCCAACTTTTATACTATAAATTAAAACCCCATCCATGATGTGTTGATTTATCACAATAAGGGAAGATGGGTTTTCGATTTGCATTAACATCTTTTATACTTTTCATGAAACCATTTTAATGTTTGAACCAAAACATTGTATATTTATTTTATCTTATTTAATTTTCTATAATCCTTCTAAATTCATGATATAAAATAATAATACAATACAAGTCAATTTTGTGAAAGATCGCCATGCTAATCCCATTGTTTAACATTAATGTTTTATATAATGATTTATCTTCAGTTCAAAAAACCAAATTAATTTTATTACCACTAATCTTTTACAAGATCAATAATCATTTATAACTTCAATTTTGGAAAACCAACTTCATCATACATGTCTGTCCGATCATGAATATAAGTGATCTGATCAATAAAACCAAGGAAAAAAAGAAACCCGAACAATGAAATTGAATAACATAACCAATCAAAAATGTTATGAATGAACTAAAAAAGGTTATAATAAATCATTTAAAAGTATAATTGTTTATGGAATAATAAATTAATGAAAATATTTTTGTTATTAATTTCATTAATAAAATGTGGGGAACACTGTAGGACATAAGGTAAGGGATCCTCTCTATCTCACTTAAATTCAAGAATCTCCTCTATGTTATTCCCTTTTATCTGTAATTACTAATGATGGGGTTTCATATATCACCTCTATCATACATCCTAAATGATTTATAAAAGATTAGAAATTACTTTCTCTCTCATAAAGACCTCTTATGCACTCTGGATACAATGTCGATATTCCGTAAGTGATTCTACCCAAACCACCTTTATTTATTCGGGTTGCACTATAATTTTTTTTTTACTGAAATGAAGTTCAGTTTTCTTTTTATGTAAATGTTTAAATACTACATATGTGATCCAAAATTATGTTTCATGAGCCATACCTATTTTTCTTTAGGGGATAGACATGATTAAAATTGATTCCCTCCTCGATACATCCTAATAAGAAAACTCATTTTTAGGGGAACATCATAAATTTTGACCCAATTTCAAGTGAACTCTTACATTTGTTTTATGTGACCATTTTTTTACAATTTGTTTTTTATTATTAAAAACATATTTTTTCACTTCTGTTTTTATAAAAAACAATATTCCCTTTTTTATAGAAAATTCTCTTTAGTAATTTCCAAAAATTCACACTAAAATGTTTTAATGATAATGCATTACTAAATACTCTCCTTACATGTAGTCACTTCTATTTAAAAAAACATAACACCAAATCTTACTATTTTAAATTATTAATATCCATTTATTTTTAATTATTTTATCTCATGGAAACTTTTATGGTAAACCAAATCATTATACTTTATGACATGAATGTGATACCTATGTCTCTCTCTATGTTCCTTTATGATTATGTATGATTGATTATGTATGATAATTTTTGTGGCAATAATATTCATGAACGTGTTAATATGGGTGAAAATAGATAGTTCTCTAATGCATTGAGAAATGTTTAGTCTCATGAGATGTTATCTGCATTACTGTTGGAGGTTAGCCTTGACCTGTTCTAATATGTGAAACAGTCTTGGTGGTTAAACAGAATTCTTCTTCTCTATGTGAAAAGTGCCTCTACTCATTCTAAAGTCATGATTTATGTTGTAGACACATTAATAAGAATTCATGTTTAAATTAACCCATGATTATATGTTATGATTAAATATTACATTTTCTATCACTATGTAATGATCTCTAACCCTTGTGAAAAAGACTTATTCTTATGTGAAATCCATTATTGAGATTTTAGCTCAGACCATTGTCCATTAGATCCCAAGGGTACCCTATGAAGATCTAAGTGATCAATGGTAGTTTGGATTTATTTAGACAAATTAAATAATGAAGTGGTTTTTGTCCCATGTTTTATGTTTTATTTACCTAGTCTTAAAATACACTAGACTTCATGATCATTGGAACAAACTCTGATGTTTAATTATTCCTAAAATCGCGTAATGGTATGTGAAATGTCTAGGGTATCTATATATTTAATAAGTAAAAATGAATTTTTTTCAAGTGGATTTATGGTCATATAGGTTGTTACCATGTTCCAAAAGAATTTATAGTTATGGCATTAACATGTTTGTAAAGTGACAATCAAAAGATAATTTATCATATATGGGGGGTCATTGTATTGTTCATATTGTCAATTTCATTCTAAAGTTTTTGATTTTCATCTTTCAGAACTGTAATAGGGATAAGAATTCACAAAAATTATAAGTTAAACATTAGAGGAAGTATTTTTGTATTTAGATTGTATTACAATCCTTGGTTAAACTTATATTTAGTGATTAACCTTATTTCAAGGATGTCCATGATATCTATTTTGTAAAATATTTTAGTGTGGTTTTAGAAAAGAACTTCAGGTATGTTGGGTAAAAATAAATATCTTCTAGAAAAGCCATAGGTATTGAACCCATGATATAAGGATGACAAGGGTTCATTCCCACCATTAGCCTACACAATGTTTTAGTTTATTTATAATTCTTTTGATGAATAATTATTTTGGATGAAACAATAGAGTTAGTTTTTTATGTTTATATATCAATTTATTAACCAGATTTTTCTAAGGATTTTTAGGGAAAAATAGTTATACTATTCATTCCTTTATGTTCCATAATATCAGCTAAAAGTGTATTTTAGTGCCTTAGGAATCAAAGATAATTTTTAGACATCCATTTAATGATCTAATCGGTTAATTTGAAATAGAAAAAACATATTTTATTTTATTTTTTTAGAAACATAACAAGTATGTATATTTTTTTACCATCATGGTAAATAAAAGAGTTACTCAAATAGTTGATAAATATATATAATTTTTTTGGGTCCTAAATCCAAAACATTTTTTGAAAAGTTGACCTTTTAAATCATCATTTATTTATTACATAGAGTTCATAAAAGTTTCATTGATCATTAACATGATTGTAATTTATTATTTAAATGAATCGATATGAATATTTCTACTTTTCCTCAATGTCAATGTTTTCACTTTCCACTAATGTTTTACTATGTGGAACCAAAGGCATTTGGTATATTAGGTAACCAATAATTTTAGAGCATTCCCCTATTAATTGGACTTTTTGGATTCTATTTAATGATTTTGGTTTCAAAGAAAGGAACATTCATGATTTAAACCATTAATAAGTCATATCAATTCTGATGGTGGAAATAATTTAAATGGGGTGAGGAGAAGCTGTCACCCTGAGATTTTAGAATTATTATTATTTGACATAATTAAATGTTTTTGATATTTTTCATTTCAAGAAACACTCAAAATTGTTTTTTTATAAAAATGGACAATTTTAATCTTGTGTTATAAAACACAAAATATTAAGAGTGCAGTAAATGAAACATAATTTTTATCTTTATCTACATGGAACACCGAGGTTAAATTATATTACAATAATGACTTCCATTCCGTGATATATTGCGTAACATAGAAGACCGAGTGTTACTAAACAACAATTTATTTTTAGAATATTCATATTTAATAGGATATTAAATGGATATTAAATTTAATATTATAGTATTAACTTACTTATGAATATATATATTCTAATTGAAGTGTTAACTATTATTTAGAAAAAAAAGAATCCAAATGAATATAAAAGGACTGATTTTATAAAAGTCTATATTTTTGTGAAAAGAATATTTATATTAGTAAGAAAAATTAATTATTAATTTCTAATGATATTAATATAATTTATCTTTTATATATTCAAAAAATTTTTATAACAATCCAATACAATTGATAGGTATAAGATAAGAGCAAACCCTATTTTATTCTTAAAACACTATATTTTTATAATGTTAGTTTAACATCATTTTAAAGTGGAACCCATTTGAAATAAAATCTTATAACTTTAGAGACTAAATAATTATAAATAAAATTTCTCTTTTATATTGAAAAATAATTGGATAGGAGATATTGATTTATTTTTCTGTAAGGTTTCATTTTATAATTAATTGATAAAAATTATGAATTATAATTCAAAACCAATTTTAATCTAAGTAATTTATAAGGTTATATTATATATTATATTGGGTTTCATTTTAAAATATATAATAATTTTATAAGTTAGTAAAATTTTTTTAATTTTAATCAATTTCACATTTAAAATGGGTATAAAAATATAGCTTCTATTTGGATGTATTTACATTAAAAACCCACAGCATTGTCCCATCAGCCAGATTATTTTAAATTAATTCGTTAAACTTATGTGATTATAATTTGGGAAAATTGGTTCTGTTTTTTGAATTATAAGGATATGTAATTTCTAACATGTACTACATTGTTTTATAAAAAAATTATTAGTGAATGTGATTAAAATTAATTATAATGATTAATTTAAAAATCAGGATATCAATGTACTAAAACATATATATAAAACCCAAATGTCCTAAAAACTATTAAAAACCCCATTAGTATAGAAATTCGTAGGACATTAAACATTCATTATTGATATTTTATTTGGGTTTTAGGACTTGTTCTATGAAAAAACCTGGGCACACCAAACTTTTTTTCAGAAATGCCATGTGTGACCTTTTCCTTCCCTATAAAAGGTCACCACCTCTCTTTCCTCCTCACTCCTCTCAAAATACATTGGATTAGAAAAGATATTACCAATAAAATTAAAAACATTTTTCCATTTATCCTTTAATCCTTACACACGGTAAAATGAAATCAAATGAATCCTTTTCGCTAAAACCAAAAGGAGTCATCAAATTTAGAGGTAATAATTTCTCTTAAGCTCCATTATTTAATTTTCTTTCTCAACCCCCTCAACTCTCCTTATTACATGATTAAATATAAATACTAGTATACTAAATATACTACTATGTTTATTATGGTAAGGGTTATACATAAACTTACACACAATTCCGTCTATTGGGTAATTAATATATTGTTTATGTGTACGATCACTAACCACCTCATGAAATGATGATAGTTCGTTTTTCCATTACATCAACTCCTATGAGACATTAAAATGGAAACTATTTATATATATGTTATATGTTATTTATATTATTTAATAAATCTTAAATAATCATTTTACAACACATATTTTTATACATTCCATTGGGTTTCAAGACGATAATTTTCATTGGAGAGGTATTGACTACCCCCCTCTCAAAGTGATGTGATTCGTTCACACAATACATGGAATGAAGTATGGATTTGTTTAGTGAACTTTTGTGACAAATATGTAATTATATTACTAATATAATGATATTATATACATAAATAAATATTTTTTATTATCTTTATTTCTTTCAATATGACAATAATAATGGAAAAAACGCAAATGTGTACGTATGACCTACCTTCTCAATGAAAAATGTGTTCTATTTCATTCTTCAATGACATATAGAATCATATAATACATATATACCGAATATAGATGATATTTATATCATTTTATTAATACTTTAAATCCTGATATATGTATAAATACCAAATATATAAAAAATTAAGGCACATGTGAACAACATAGCGAATATTAATTGAACTGAATCCATGACATGGAATTGTTAATAAGAATGAAATATATGGACATAATAAGAAAATATGGTATTGGATACAAGAATATTATTATATAAAAGATTTATAAGAAATATTAATTAATTATATGGGTCTTTTAACGTGTAAAAAGAGTGTCTAGACACTTCGTAATGGAATTCCATCTCACTATGTGTTTCTTTGAGATACATAATTTATTCAACAACCATTCCTTTTGGGTGGTGTTCATAATAACCATGGATTTATTTTCTGATTACTATAATTTGAATTATTTTCATTTACATATACATATTAGTATCATTATTTTTTGTTAATTATATTTCAAAATTTTCCAAATCTGTAATGTAATAGTTTCCCCATTTGACTTTTTTGAGACGCATGGGAAGCTATGAATGGATATTATTCCCTAGGGGGTATAAAATGTCATTGAAATGTTTTATCATGAATATATTTATTTTCCTAATATTTTATTATTCATTTAATTCCAATTTATTACATATGGATTATTTTTCAAGGTTACTAAGTGGTAATATTTTATTAAAAAAATCTCATTGCATTTCAAGATTGTTTATTTGTTGTCCATCCTTTGATGAAATATTATGGTCCATCTCACAAGAAAATTAAATAAGTTTCTTATACTATGTTTATTGAGGAGTAATTAATGTATTTGTATCATTTTTATACACTTTTTTATGTATGATAGTTAAGAGTGTGATCTTAATAAATCCCAACATTATCCTCTCTTCATTTAGAAATTAGTGTTCCTTCAAAAACATGTATTCTAAAAGGATTTTTCCTAAAATAAGTAAATGAAAATTCTACCCTTATTTTATTTTACCTATTTCCTAAATAAAATATTATTTTCATTTTATGAACAAGTCGTTTTTCAAAACAATTACCTTGCAAAAGGAATGAAATTTTTTACCTTGTACAATATGTATAGATTTAACAACCATCATTCACCTGAAGCTATCATTATATGATTAAAAGGTTATTATTTTTAGATGAATCATTTTTCATAATATTTTTTATATTATTTATTTTTTATTGTGGTTTTCTAGGAAAATATTTTTCAATTTTTTTTAATTGTATTTTATAAGTTTTCAAGGGTTATTTATATGTTTTGAATGTCTTTTCGAAGAAATGTTTTTATAACTAAAACTATATTTATATGTATCAAATGTATTTTAAAAGAAATGGTTATCAATATTATTTCAATCTTTCATTATATGATTTGAATTTATTTTTACTGAAGTGGTTCTCAAATTTTTTTCAATATTTCTTTTTATGTTTTCAAATTATTTTCAAAAAAATGGTTTGGAAAATGTTTTATATTTTAAATAGTTTTTTCAAATAAGAATTGATATTTTGCGATAGAAATGTTATTAAAATACATTTCAAAATTATTTCCCATATCAGATAACATCCAGTGGTGTAACACATTCCTTTCATGGAAAATTAATCAATGTCTCCATTAATATTCTTTCCGTGAATGGATTATGTTTTGATAGAATATGGTTTATAAAACCCATTTCTAGTTCCTTACTTATATGATTTTGAAACCTTCTTCATTTGACTAGTTATTTTTGTGATGAAATGATTATGAATACTATATTATTCCATAGGTTATGATATGATTGCATTTTTATAAAACCGATATCAATTCATGGGTTATGATATAATTATTCATGATCTTCTGGAATATGGTTGTATGATTTCATTATGATATTTTGGGACCTATATCTCCATAAAATGCATTGGGTAAAGATTTATATCTCATGATATACACTAATATGGTCTTGGGATTTAACGTTGAATTTTAAGATGGCCATGGTAGTGAACCATGTCAACCAAGACAGTATGAGGAGTGAAATAATGATACTAAGCTGGCCATGGGAGTAATCCCTGACAACATAGATGGTAAGGGAAGTGAAACCATATTACAGATATGGTATTGGTAATGATTCGTCAAATAATATGGAAATATTATTATTTGATAATGTCTCTACCAAAATTATATGTTATTTCTGTTGTTATAATTTTAAGGTTTTTTTTCTTTATTTCTTTTTGAGTAATGTATTATGAAATAATATGTTTTATTCGTTGTTTGATGCATATGATCTTTTATATGTAGGTTATGATGCTCTATTTTCAGGATCATGTTATCTTACCCTTATGATAATGATTATTCTTACATATCTCCCCTGTTTACCCTTACTGATCATCTAATATCACCCATTTTATGTTTTTACTTGGTTATGAAGATATTTACAATGATTGATGTGTCTAAGAAGGGTTATAGTAATGGAGAACTTAGTGTGATATAATTTATCTC